>OY856395.1:115000-832500 GCA_963693495.1 Malacosoma neustria
TATTATATTATACAAAAGTAAATTACTAATAGATATAAATTGAAACAGCAACAAATTTTATTATTATATAGTTATAAATTAAATAGTTTAAAATAAATATGCATATTGAAGAATAAATAGAAAATGAGTAAATTAATACTTTGTACACATCACATGCATTTTTAACATTTAGTTTGTTAGGTTCCATTTTTAGACCATTATTTTAAAAAGATTTTCAATGTCCTCATACGTTTTGGTTTTTAGCCATTTTGTCACAATTAATTTGCAGTTACTTTTATTTTGTGAATATATTTCTACAACTTTATTTATTTTATTGTAAATAAGGGGACCTAGATACATTTGGAATTTTTTAATAAAGGCAGACCGAAAAGATAAGATGGGACATACATGATGTTTACGACGTGTATTTGTTATATCTTTATAATGTAATATACTATGTTGGCATAAGATAGTTTGGAGTACAAACATCTGTCTAATGGACAAAACATCACACTCTTTAAAGAGTTCAGCTGTAGAATATCCAAAAGGTTTTTGTTTAATCACCTTTAAAAGAGCACGTTGGGAGCTTTCCAGTTTTATTAGATGTGTCTTGCAAGCTCCTCCCCAAGAAGTAATACAATAAGACAAAATCGATTGAGCTAAGGCTAAGTATATAGTTTTCAGTAATTTATAATTGGCAACTGTACGCAATTTTTTAAAAATGTAAATCAGTTTTCTAGTTTTCTCTGAGAGTTGATTAATGTGAGGTTGCCACGTTAACTTTCCATCTAGCATGATACCCAAATACTTTACTGTTTTGGTGACTTTCAAATAATAACAATCACATAAATTATTATCTGGCATATTTCCACAATTATGAATTTGAATTTTGAGGTTATGATCAAACGGTAGTGATTTTTCAGTATTGGCAAAAAGAATATATTGGGTTTTTGTGTTATTTAAAGTTAATTTGTTTTGGATCAACCAGTTTGCTACTTTTTGTAAGCCAATTTCTGAAAAAATTTTTACTTCGTTCCATGAACTTGCATGAAATACTAGTGCAGTATCATCTGCAAAACTAAATATTTTACAGTTTGTTAAATTAATATCACAAAGACTATTAATATACATGAGAAACAAGGTAGGACCTAACACACTACCTTGTGGCACACCGTGAGAAACTCGGGCATCCGAACTTAACATACCACCTATAGTAACTTTTTGAATTCTGTTACTGAGATAGTCTTTAAACAATTGAAGCTGTAGTCCTCTTATGCCAAGTTTATTCATCTTATTTAATAAAATTGGAATTGAGACTGTATCGAAAGCTTTCGCTAAATCTAAAAATACGCCTATACAATTCTGATAACTGTCAATATTTTTGGCCACAAATTCAACAAGTTTGGATACTGCCATTGAAGTTGATCTCCCTTTCCTAAAACCATACTGATTACTGGAAAGAAGGTTTTTATTTTCCAAATATGAAATAAGTCTTTTGTTAATAATTTTTTCTACTACTTTGGATAACGCAGGTAAAATTGAAATCGGACGGTAATTATTAATACAGTTTCTTTGTCCTGCTTTATAAATCGGATGAATAATAGATATTTTAAATACATTGGGGAATACACCCTTTTCCATAGACATATTAGCAATATGGGTAAGAGGTGGTACTATTTTATTTTTCAGGATTTTTAGTAATTTGGTGGAAATTCCATCCCAACCAATGGCACTATCATTTTTTAAATTCATTAAAGTTGATTCTACTTCCTTTTCAGATGTAGGCAGCATAACCATAGACTGAGCAGGCGTTTGTTGGTGCTCATGATTGTCAAATTTGTTCGAATGAGGAATTTTATCAGCTAAATTTCTGGCTATATTGACAAAATGCGCATTTATAACTTCCAGTGATTCTTCAGGAGTCTCTTTTAATTTCAACAATTCTAAGCTTTTAGTTTTTTGTTTATGTCTATTAGTAATAGTATCTATAATCTTCCATCTCAATTTTGGATCTTTAGAGTAATTAAATAGTTGTTCTCTTTCAAAATTCTGTTTTAAACGTTTTAGCAAATTATTACAAAAGTTTTTGTATCTATTGTAGGTTAAATGTAATACAATGTTTGTAGGTTCCTTTTTACATTTTAAATGCATATTATCGCGTTTATTTATACAACGAATTAAACCTGGTGTTATCCATGGCTTTAAACAACGATATCGCTTGGGCGTATTATCCAAAGTAGTATTTTTAACAATGGATAATTTTAATCTATTTGTCAATTGTTCCGCAGACCAATTTGGATCATCTGATTTAATTATGTCACTAAAATCTTGAGCGTTCATATCAGTTACAATGGCATCGTAATTTACTTTAAATTTTTTGTGGCGTTTGATTTCACTTGTATTAATCTCCATACTAATAGCGGTAAAGACAGGTGAGTGGTCTGTTAGTGGTACCTCTGAAACTATTGTAACCGAAGGAAAAACACTTTTAATCATAGAATGATCGATGCAGTTTTGAATTCTTGTTGGATATTCATGGCCCGAAAGAATACCGTGAGACGCTAACATATTCAAATAGTCAGTGGCATTAGTGTCAATGCTTGTTGGTTTTATATCAATGTTTAAATCACCGATGAGCATTATATTTTTGTATGTTTTATATGTATTTAATAATAAATCTAAAGAAGTAATAAAAGGATCTATATTCCTGTAAGATGGCGATCTATATATGCCTATAATTACTGTCTCATAATTTACATCTATGGTAAGACAGGTAGCCTCAGAAAGCGATACTTCTGTTACACAACACTGTAGT
Source organism: Malacosoma neustria (assembly GCA_963693495.1). Classification (NCBI taxonomy): domain Eukaryota; kingdom Metazoa; phylum Arthropoda; class Insecta; order Lepidoptera; family Lasiocampidae; genus Malacosoma; species Malacosoma neustria. The sequence goes on from OY856395.1 coordinate 117,795, forward strand.
CCTTCTTTGATATATACTACAATTCCATCATTTTGGTTAGTATTACGTACGGAATAGTGAGTTACGTAGTCTTTCATCGTTGGCATATATAAAGCATTTTTATTCCAAGTTTCCGTAAGAATATATATTTCACACGATAGATCTAATCTTGCCAATAGTACCTCAAAGTCTGCGAAATTTTTATTAATACTTCTTATGTTTTGAGTCAAGACTTTCAAATGATTTTGTCCGAGCAAGTGTTCATCTAAAGTCGATTTAAAATATTCAGGCTTACAATTTAACGAGATTCCAGGTTTTACTCTAGTTAGATTTTCAATTATATTCTTATTATTTATAAAATCGAATGTTAAAATTAAGTATTATTGACACCATTTTACACATAACTAGTATATAATTAAGCTCAACTATCACTATGATTCTACTGAATTGATGTAGAATAGAAGAGTGTAAATTAGGAATAAATACATGGATAAATGCTAAGATAATATATATATCAAAAAACATATTATATACATTAATAGATTTTATATATATGTTTTGGTAAATCTTTGTGCTTGTGTTATTTAAAAGTAATGAATAAAGAGGAGTTAGAAAAGTCCCCAAGTTTAAACCTATTAAGTTCAAATGCTTAAATATGTAGACGTTTGTTTGTTTATCACATACTATATCTAGTCAATTTTGAGATTTTAGAGCGAAAAGTTGATGTTCGTTGCGAATTTCTAGGTGAGGAGAGTCTTGCGTCTTTCTTAGAAAAATTCTGCCATTACTAGTCCAGCAAAATTTATAGTCTAGACTTTTTGCAAGATCTCTAGCCAGGAAAAACAATCTTCGACTTTTAGGTGTTAATGCTTCAGATAAATATATTTGTAAATCATGTCCTTGAAGTCCTATAGCGCCAGTGTTTAGACGTTTTGTTGGGTGTTCTTTATTATAAACTTTTAACTTCTGTATTATTTCATTTTTTAATAAAACTGAAGTAAAGTCAGCGATAATAGTGCCATTTCCAGATTTCTTATTTACTCTAAACACATCTTTGATGGTATTTTGCGGTATTATAACATTAAGAGCTTTGCAGGTATTTTGCACTATATTATAAAGATCATTTTTGGTTTCTGGTTTCTTGATAATTGGTATGTTTCTTATTTCAATGGCAGATGATTTTGAATTCCTATCAATTTCTTCAAGTTTTGTTTCCAATGCATTAATCTGAGCAACATGCTCCTTCTTTTCTTTTTCAAGTTTATCTAATTTAACCTTTACATCCTCGTACTGTTTGTTCAAAAATTCTAATGCTTTCTCAATTTCGGTATTGGTCTGTTTAATCTGATTATTTTGTTCTTTAATGTCTGCCACTTCTGTAATTAATTTATTTAGTAAAGATTCTTGGGCTTCCTTCCACTCATCCAGGATATTTCTTATTTCTTCTCTAAAAACTGAAAACTGTTCATCAGTATTCTTTCGTTCTTTTCTATTTCGTTGGGTAACAAAATTAGGTGTAGACGGACCCAAAGCTATTTTATTGACGTCTGAGTCAGATAATGTATGCTGAATATTGGCACTGGGTGGGGATCTCGACACTTTCGGCATATTTTGTTTATTATTATTTTTTTTTTTTTTTTTCTTGAGGTCCCTAGTTTATATTGTTGTATTAATTGCTTAATACAATAGTGAAATATAACCACTATAATTTGAGCTCTCTCTAATGGGTCTTACCGTAGCAACAAGTATCGAGTTACATTGGACACTCGGCTTATTATGTAGGTTTTTGTTCCAACTAGTTTCAGACTACACTTTTACACACTTTGCTATTCACAACATTATCGACTCTAACACAGGTCAACAGAGGTTACAATAAGTTGACTTTTAACTTTAAATTTTTAAACAAATATTACGCGATACACGTCCACTGACTATCGCGGTAGGATTGGAAGGGGATGTTTTTTAAGTTTCATCAATATTGACGCAATGTTATAGCGTGCAGAGGTCCTCTCTGGATTACTTCATTCTCGGTGTATGACTGACTGGAAGCCAAGAAATATGTATGTTGCGCACGTTCTCTGTAACGTGGCGGCAATGTCACGTCGTAGACCAAAAAGTATGGCCACCAAGCTGTAATATATTACTCCTATAGTTTAAATAAAAAAAATCTATCAAAACGAACTCACCGAACAACTCACTTATGATGACAAATATTTTCAAACTTTCTTTTTATGTTTGCTTGTAAATATTGGCAATGTTGATGTCTTTTGTGTTTACTAGGTGTTTATTAGCCAAGTTTAATATCATACTCGAAGTCAAACCGATTCAATCCAACGATGGCATGCACCATTAAACAGTTTATCTCGTCTAAAATAAAAATTATAATATACGGTGAAGAAAACAATGTGTGGAAACTTGCACACCACCGTCATTAGTGTTTGGAACCCTCGAACTCGTCTTTGTGTTACGCGTGGACTGTCTGCTTCCTCTACTTTGAGCCCCAAACCTAACCGTGAGTTTTTGTGGATTTTTTTAGTGACTTAGCATACGGCTATTAATAATTACGTTATTCTAGACATAGACGGAAGATAATTTTCGTTACCTTCATATGTAGTGTGAGTTTTGGTGACCTACTTTTTCTCTTCTGTTTTTCACCTTTCTCTAACTTATTTGCTTCAAAAGAACACCTCACCAAAGAGTATCGTTTGCTTGCAATTAATAATAGGTTGTGAAATTAAAATTTGGATATATTAAAAATTGTGTATCAACCCTGATAGTGATGCGTCAGTGCAAATGGTGGCGGTTGCCAAATGCTCAGTGCGCGCGACGTCGCCCCTTGTGCCTGCATCTTGACATTTTTACACGTCATGTGCCAAAACAGCCTCTTTTCCCCTTATCCATATGAGAATATATTCCAACAAACCATAAATAATAAATCATGAAGAAAATGCTTCGTGTTTTTTAAAAACTAACAGGCACATCTCATGTCGGTGAATTCCACGTGACAAAACATTTGATAAGAATATTTTATACATAAGTAAGTGTGCCAATGTGTCAATATGCCATACCATTGCCGCATTAATTTATATGTTTTAAATATTATTTTCTCCGTGCAGGTCGGCCTGTTGTAAAAGGTAACAAAACAAGCCTAGCTATGTGGTAAGGCCCCAAGCCCGTTTGGATGACAACCACCCTTGATCTATATGCCGCCATAATAACCTTGGGTTGTGTTCCGGTATTAGTGACCCAGGTTCCTGTACTCCTATAGGGCAGCAACGTGTTCGCGGTGCCGACGTCGCAAACATTCACAGAAAACGGTAACTACTTACTATCAAGTGGTCCGTCAGCATATCTGCTGGACCTCATCAATAAAAAAAATAACAAAAGGTTAACAATTTCTCTCACTTCTCACTTTCGTAGACTACATTAGTATTCAAACATTTAGAAGTGAAAATATTAGCGAGATCTAGCGCCTGAATGAGCTAGATCATTATTACTCTGCCGAATCTGTAAATCAAGTTGGTTTTAAAGATCAGAAGTTGGATAAATAAGCATTATTTTATAACTATATTTCTAGAGAAATAATAGAAAACAGTATTTTGTATAAAACAGACTATTCATATATGTTTTTCTAAATATCAAATGCATCGTGCAGTTTATAAAGTTTACGTAAATACGCATTATTCGATTCATAGTAAAATATCATTTGTTGGATAATGTTGTATATTAAGTATAAAATAGATGATAGCCAACTAAAGCAGTAATTTTAACAGCTAGGATATTGGAATATTTAGACTTTTAGCCACTGATATCGATAGGCTCTCCTCTAAGACATTTGATATTTTTCTCAAAACCAAAGTTTATTAATTTCCTAAGACGTAACGAATATCTGAGGGGTGGGAGTGTTGTTTGGCTTCCTGTTGTTTGGCGTTTATTGCGATAATTCCTTTTTATCAAGTACATAACACCTGGAATATATATATATATATATATATATATATATATATATATATATATATATATATATATATATATATATATATATATATATATATACATATATATATGACCTCCGTGGCATGGCGTAGCGGCCAACGCACTTTGATACGCTTACAGAGGTCACGGGTTCCATTTCCGTCACGTAGCTGGGTGTTTATGTGTAATATATATTTATTGAAAAGTATATATGTAGTTTATCAGTTATCTAGTACCCATAACACAAGTGCTACTTACGTTGGGAGTAGAAGGCGCTTTGTGAATTGTGTCAGTTTATTATATTCATTTATATCTGATATTAATGGTGGTTCAAAAGTGTTTGTGGCTACGATCGGGCTTTGAGGAGTACAAGACGATGCCTGGTGCTTACGCCACATTTTCACGCATCTTTTGTACTCTTATGAGTGTACGTCACAAGTTATACCATAAAAAGGAGCAGAGCATCTTTATCTCTTATGGAATGTTTTGTTTACATAAACTTTCTTTGCTGAAGCGTCCTTTGTCAAACAGGTTGATGCCAATATGTTGTGGTAAATAGAATTTGCAACAATACTTTTTAACAAGCTTAACATCCGCGATGACAAAATCAATGCAAAGTTCGAAAAAATGTGTTCTGAAGCAACCGCTTTTTTTTAGGACAAAATGCTTTTTGCTAACCTATCTGCTTCCAGCAGCACGGACCAGGATAGTATGGGACTCCCGTGCCCCTCCTCTTTTGAGGACACACGTCACTGGTATACTCTTTAAAACTACTTGAGTTGTGACGACTGACACAGGTCAGATTTCGCAGATTTCAAACTAAAGCTACCCTATGATTCTAAATGAATAAATTAGGGATGTATAACGCTAGTTTACTCTTCGTTCTTCTCCGTGCAGGGGCGGACTATGAATACTAAACTCTGCGGCCGGGGTCGGCAGCGTGTTTACAGTGTCTCTGGCGTCGCAAACATCCATAGGTGACGGTGACTGCTTACTACTAAGAGGGCTCCCAGCGTGTTTGCTGTTCCTCAACAATGAAAAAGAGGATTGAATATCAATAAAATAGGCTCTCACTTATTCCAGCAATATTAAACACATTTCTTCTGTATAGAACACCGGAAATAACAGAAAACATAAATAAAACAAAAATGTTGTTTTTATTTCGATTCGAAGTGGATTGTGTTGTTGCCGATTAATTCTGTGTTGATCGCAATTTGTATCGTTGGAATATTGGCAATCAGCATCCGCGGACCAAACGAAGCTATTTAAATTACTTTATGAAAACAATTGCAATACACATACATTTTTCAGGGGATTATTTGCATCAGGAAAGGTCAAGCATGGTCGGATGTGATGTTTATAATGTTGCGGTTTTGCATTCAAAACTACAAAAGGCGTCTAATTCTGTATCATTGTTTTTGTTTATTGCCATTTTGTCCGTACAGGGGCCGAGTAAGAATACTAGGTCAGCCTATCGAAAAAGGCGACAAACAATCCCAGCTACGTGGTAGGGCCCCAAGCCCGTCTTTTCAAACTTCAATGAAAACCAAAAACAAGGCAGACTTATAATGTGAACTTAGTATATGTGCTTAGATTGCCAGAAGAATGTCATGTTTATCCTTTTTTCAACCGTTGCCTCCCAATAGTAGCCCAAGCTTATTCTTTGAAGCTCGTGGTACGCTCGTGACCGCTGTTGTTGTTACAAAGTTGAAATTTGCTTATTTTTATCATATCATAAGAAAGGGTACTTTATTGATATTTACTTTATTCATTTATATATGTATACCTTTTTTGACACCGTAGAAGAGTTAGGGGTTCTATTTTTATTTTGGACATGGCCACCTGGCATGTTTGCTATATTGTGTATATATTTGTCAGTCAAACGGATGCGTGTCACCTTATGTTGCTCCTGGATTACACTGATAGACATCGAATACATCACTTCATTTTCTAGCACACAAGGATTATAAAATTACACTGCCGACCCGTCAACGAATTACATAACATTAGTATGTTTACATTTTGTACTCCCATAGCTATATTGACTTAACAAAGTAATTGTTAATAAGTATAAACAATAATAGCAGACATATTATAACATTACGAGGCGTTTAGTATTAGTTTGACAGTTGTTTGGAGAGCGTCGTCCGGTGTTCGCGGGGACCATAATCCTTCGCTTTCAAGAACGACTAGACATCTTATTGCCATGGAGCCAGTAACCGTAAGCAAAATGAATGAATCTAATATACTAAATAAGAAAAATAAATAAAGAAAGAAAACCGTTATTATATATACATATTTGCTAAAGAAAACGACACTAATCATATACATTATCTATATACGTGAAAAGAAAACTTTGTACCCTTTTTTACGAAAATTACGAGGACGGAGGAGTACGAAATGTGGCACAGTTGAAGTTTATATGGAGGAGAAGTGCAGAAAGCTATTTTTTGTCTAAAATCCATTAGTAATACATCAAATTAATTAAAATAAATTAGTAAATACTTAAATAATAAATAAATAATAATAATATATAAATAATATTATACAATCTATATATTACATTTAATAAATTAACATTAATTATTATGTATCTATAGGCTTAAGTGATTATATTAGCCCAAAACCAATAATAAGCAAGACTACAAAGCATTGATGATACTGCATCTAATAGGATGTCAATGATAATTAGAAAATGAGTATTAGCTAAATAGAAAATAATTTCTATTTAGATAATACTAATTGTAATTTATTATAAAATAAATAAATAAAAACTATATATTTTTATGAAAATAACCAAAAGTAGAGCAATAAATAGTCAAACAATTACAAATTCAACGATAATTTACAGTTGAATAGGATCTTTTTTCTGTTCAGTTATTAAATATTGGACATAATGGATAATTATTTCACAAACTAATAAATATTGTATGCCTCATACAATTTCAATTTGACATCATTTAAGTAATAGTAATAACCCATTATGATTAATTGTAACACTTACATAAAACTGTGTTATCCCTCCATGATTGGTGTTTAAAATGACGGGAATGATACTGAGGCTTTTATGCATTTACATGATGATTATTTTGTACTGTGTTGTTGTGATCTACAGTCTGATTGGTCACAACAATACAATGTAATACTCAATGTGTCATGTCACTGCCATGCGCATAATTGTCATGGGTTGACGCCGGCGATGAGGACACGGCGCTCGACACTCTCCAAATGTGCCCCGCATGAGCATTGGAGCGCCCATACCTACCGCATATCTCTCTCATTTCTGTGAGGGACCGGAGGCTGCCGGGGTAAGCCACACATTTCCTGACTAAAACACAAAAGGTTATGGTGGCGTAGGCCGGCCCAGCCCGTCTGAGCGAGGGGCGCCTGTAAAAGCATATTCCTCCACCGGTGGTCAGGTAGTCGAGGAACACTGAGATAGTTTTAGCGGGTTATCAGTAACCAAATGGTCCTCACCATGTGTATCAAACAATTTCATCTTAAGATAAAAAAGCGTACCTCCTAAGGCAGTGATTTGGAAAATCGCAGTTTGCAAGCCGCATTGGGGTTTTTGACTCCTCGGCTACGGCTATTCCATTACATATTTAGTCCAGGCCTCCAGCCTACGTAGTGAGTAATATTGAGATATAACTTATTACCTATAATTATTTCCATAGTAATATCTCCTACTAAAGCAAAGCATATCTTTAAAAAAATGGCTTTTTGAATAAATTTCAATTGTGTATGATCTAAATTTGGCTCTTTTGGATGACAAGGTTGCCGACCATTGTCCTAAGTAAAAGCTTTAATTGCAACTGGGATGAAGCGGCTGTAAGAATACGTGTTGGTTCGTATATCGATGTTTCTTGGAACAATCTGAAGCGCGCACAGAGCGGACACTCGACAGTCGACTGTCCCGGCGGATTAGCTCCCTTCACTCAAATACAATGTTCGTTAAATGCTTAAGCCTGTGTTAGTACCTATTGTTTAGAATTATCTTAATTCGAGACGAATGCTCCGCATACACTGGACGGCCAAAAGAACAAATAAATCTATTCTGGACCAGCTTCGAATTAGTCAGGCTGTCAACAATCTGTTATTGGAAAGTTCTTGGGTACTTTAGTCACATTGCCCGATGACAGCCGGATAACTTGGGTAAGCTGGTTGTGACGGGCAAGGTGGAAGGAAAGCGACTCCGTGGCCAATTTCCTAGGCGCTGGTGTCACTGAGTAACCGCCCTCACTGGACTCCCTATAGCAACCGCTAATTGAGAAGCTAAGGACCGGACAAAGTGTAAACAGCTTACGAGACAGACCTTCAGCAATGAAGAATTCGACCAAGAAGAAGATATCTGTACCTTTCTTTACATTTACATAGAGTTCACTTGGGAAATTCTCTTCTTGTCTAAGCTACGATTGCAACATTGTTTTAACTCTAATAATGATGTTCAACAAAGTGTAATCAGAAAATATGGCTGTACCTACAGACACATCCGTCCTAGAACTATTGAGTAGCCACTGAGTCGGTCGGGTAAAAACCTAAGTAACAACTTTAATATTATTCCAAGATATAGTATGTTCAGGATAGCTTAAATTATTATTATTTTAAGACTTCAGTACAAAGATGATTCTAGAGTGATAAGGTACTGAGGTCAGCGCCCTCTGACGGCCTCAACATAAAGCACTTATCCGCCTGGATCTGATAAAATGGTACTTTCATAATGCCTGGAGGGCGCACCCATTAATCATCGCACCAATCCGGGTAATATTCGTCACTTGGTGTTGTCAACTAAAAATTTTAAGGACATTATTCAGTGCCGGTTGTGTGTAGTTTGGATTGGTTTGTTAGTTAGTTTTGATTGTTGTATTTGATTTAAACATACAAATGTTTAAATTAATATTTAGTATTTAAAAAGCAATAAAACAACCCTAGCTTGGATGGAGCTTTTAAATATGCCACCATAATAATCTTTCAGTCAGAGTTAAGGTATGATTCCGAACTACGCTGCACGCAGCAGTGCTGCCGCTACATTGCTGCCGCTGCATTGCTGCCGCGTCATTGCTCCCTAGCTCGGAATGTACTCTCATATAAGCTTATAGAGATTGTATGGGGACCGGTAGTGCCGCGGCAGCAGTGTCGCGCCAGCATTGCTGCGTGCAGCGTAGTTCGGAATCATACTTTAGGAACAAAATAAAGTGTAAAGGTTTGAACTGTAACTGGGAATTTGAACCCTGAATAGTAAGAGTAGTGTTTGTACTGGTTCTAAAAAAATCTACATTACTAATAGAATACGATTATCACCAGAAAATATGAGTAATCTGTAACTTGTGACAGTATTTGGTCGCAATGAAAACCAATAACCGCCGTTGTACTACCGTACAGCCAAAATTGTGTAACTTTTCTTTTGTATAATTTCCTGGCAAATTCGAAATACTGATTCCTGTTTTCATGTTATTACAACGTTTAAGTTGGTAATAACAAATGTTCAGATGCTCGGAAGTTACCACAGTGTAGGTACATTAACATTTTAAGTTACATAAATAACATAAATTATGTATTTTTTAATATTAACTGTTCTACAAACAGAGGTGCTTGAGTGCTGTAATATTTTGTTTAGTTCCATTGGCAATGAATACATGGCTTTCGGTGTTGAGATTTTGAAGCCATAGTGTCCAAAATGCTTTCGATAGTTTTTATTGATACCTGTCAAGGCGCTTGATAGATGTCTCATGGGATTAAAATACTTGTTTGTATTTCAAACAGAGGAACAGTTTTATCATCCAATACAGTAACACAGTCGGCTTATTAAAAACATTTTCATTCGTCTGGCTCTGTTAAAATGCGTAAAAAAGTTTTAATAATAATGAGGTAATATAATATGGTTGAGTAGAGTTACAAAAATGGATAAAATTACAAAAGAGTATATTAGGGCAAGTTTGAAAGTAGCGCTAATGATTGAGAAGCTGAAAAGTAATAAGTTAGGCTGGTACGGCTATATAATGCGGAGAGAGGAGCGTCGTGTTGCTAGACAAGTACGATACTAGTAATGAGAGTGGATGGATACAAGAGGAGAGGTAAACCAAAGAAAAGATGGATGGTTTGCGTAAAAGATGATATGATGAAAAAGGGTGTGAATGTTGAGACGACAGCTAACAGAGGAGAGTTGAAGGAGAGAACATGTTGTGCCGGCCTCACATAGTTGGGATAAGGGCGGTAAAGCGGCCTCGGGCGGCCCCTCGGCGTGAGGTTATTACAGGAGAGCGCCGGGGGAACGAAACCCTGACCCCCTGGTGCCAACACTTTAGAAGAGGCCCGCCTTGAGACAAAGGGCACGAGATCGGCAGGCCACATATCCGCAGGCCCGGGCGTAGGCGATAGGAGAACAGCGGGGTTTTTTAGTGTCCCACATATCCCTCGGTCCTCCCGGGCCGGGGTAACCCGTCAAGAGAGGGTTTTTCCCCAAGACAAAAAAAAGGTAGTATATGTTATGCTAAATAATATTGTAATAAATCAACTGTATATTAACTTGGTAAACAACACCCCCTTCTGCAAATATACTGCCCATTAGCCACCTCGCTATACTAATAGCGAGAGTAACAGGTACTAACGCGATTAGAGGTACTAACCCCTTCTGCCAGATAGTGAAGGCAAGGATAGGCCAGATTTTGATCATGTCGTAAATCAATTCTAACTTATGTTAGTCATAAATAGGAGAACTTTCTGTTAGAAGAAGCAGACTATAGATATAACAGTAAAATATTGCATTTAAACTGATTCTAACCTCTAATCGATATGTTTTTCGAATACTCACTTCACTGCTATAGTTTTATACACTATGAAACTGCGACGTCTGGAATGATTTCAGGGAGGGCGGAGAGGGGGGGAGGAGTGCTAACGAGAGAGCTCAAACATAAATATTTCACTGCTCATCACCACATTGAACAAATGAATAATATTATTTAAACCATTTTCAACAATACGGGAGGTGCTCGTGGAATACACATTTACAATTTACGAGTATAATGAGTGGCTTTGAATTGTATAAATCAAAATAAAAATTGGTATTAAGCTGTCGGAAGTTCGTCCAAGGCTTCGTGGAGCCTTAATTGTCTTTCGGGAATGTTCCCTTTACTTTAATGGAATTTCTGATGCTTTGTAAGACTTTCGGATATAATAAAAACTACAGGGATTATGCAAGATAAAGTGTACTTGGGTCTAAGTGGAAATTAGAGATATAACCGAGATTACGTTCTAATATGATGCCACTCAAGTCAGCGATGGGCTTCCACATGAGCAAGCTAAAGTTTGGAAGAGTTTGGCCTCGTATATTTTGTGACAAATCACTCAGCGCCATCTAGTCTCAAACGAAGTAGTGTAGCACTTGTGTTATAGTTACTAGAGAACTGATATACTACTTATATACTTTTTTTTGTAAATAAATATGTATTTATACATAAACACCCAGATGCAAGACGGGAATCGAACCCGTGACCTCCGCAAGCGTGCCGAAGTGCGTTATCCGTTACGCCACCAGTTGTTTGCGATGTTAAGGGTACCGCGAACATGCTGTCCCATAAGGGCACAGGAACCTGAGTCACTAATGCTGGAACACAACACAAGATTAGAATAGCGGTGGTTGCTATCCAGACGGGCTAGGGTTACCACGTAAATAAAATAAAGATTAAGCTAAATGAGATACCACGAAAAAGGCTAATGTCAAGCAATTGATTTCAGTAAACCATTCATCATCATCATCCGAGCGTGATGTCCCGGTTGCAACCCAAGCTTTCGTTTCGGTGCCCGAGGTCCGCTTTTCGACTTATTCTACTCCACTTCGCGCGATCTTCAGCATCCCTGGTAGTGAGCCCATTGGCACTCATATCACCCTTTATGACGTCAAGCCAGCACTTTTTGGGTCTACCCCTCCTGCCGAGGCCAGACATTTGTTTCCCGCGTAAGCATCCGGTTGCCGTAAAACATGGCTGTACCAACGGAGCCGACACTCTTGCAATTTATCTGCAATGTCACGGACATAAAGACTGCCGCGAATGCGGGAGTTCCTAACGCGGTCCTTCCGCGTTACTCCACACATCCACCGCAGCATATTCATCTCCGTGACACGCAGTTTTTGCTTGTGTCGCTCTAACACCGGCCACGTTTCACAGCCGTATAAAAGGACAGGCCTAATGATGGTCTTATAGACCTGTCTCTTCAACTTTACTGGCATCTTGCAGTCACAAATGACACCAGTTACCTCACGTTATTTGGCCCACACGGCAGCAATGCGTGCCTTGACGTCGCAATCGATGTCACCAGATGCGTGAAATACAGATCCCAAGTACTCACTTGGTCTGTGCGCTCGACCATGTCGCCGCCTATGCGTACGGGTGTAGGATCTGTGGAGTTAAAGACCAAGTAATCGGTCTTCGCCACATTGAGCTTCAGACCACCGTTCTCAAGCGACTCCTTCCACCCCTTCACGCGTCGCACCAGCCTACCCCTGTCCGAATCTGCCAGCGCGATATCATCAACATACATGAGCAACCACGGGGGCTGCTCGTGTGAGTTTCTGATGCTGTCTGACAATACGTCTAATACCACGCTGAACAGAAACGGACTAAGGAAGGATGCTTGGTGCACTTCGACACTGATGGGGAAGGATTTTGTGTCGCCAACAGCGGTCCAAACCACAGAATTGGAATCGCGGTACATGTCTCGGATGATGTCAATATAGGCCTCTGGAATCCCTTTGGACCGCAATGCCCACCAGATTATCGCGCGAGGAATACAGTCGAAGGCCTTCTGCAAGTCAAGAAACAAGCAATGCAGAGGCGTATTCTTCATCCTGTATTTCTCCGCGACAATCCATAGGGCAAAAACAGGGTCCATGGTCCCATGACCAGGGCGAAACCTATACTGACATCCCGAGACAGTACACTCCTGCCGAATTCGAGAGTCGATAGCCCTCTCGAAGAGCTTCATGGTGTGGGACATGACCTTTATACCTCGGTAACTACCGCACTCCTGTACCGACCCCTTGCCTTTGAAGACTGGAGTAATGAATCTCAGTCTCCATTGGTTCGGGATCGTATAGGTGAGGAGTGTCCGGTTGAAAAGGTTTGTTAAAATGCCCACACCACGAGAGCCCATTGCCTTCTAGGCTTCGATGGGAACTCCATCGGCTCCGACAGCTTTTCAATTTTTCATGCGACGAAGACAATTCTGGACTTCTGCAGGCGTTAACGGTGGCACTAATCCTTGATTTTGGAGGAAGATCTGGCGGCTGCACCTCTTTATGCTGTTTGTTCAGCAGCTCGTGGAAATACGAGCACCATCTCTCCTTCACCGCGAGATTCTCGCACAACAGGTTGCCCCGGGGGTCTTTTACACAGCGGCACTTGGAGATATCCTGTGCCGCTTTGACACTGGAGCGCGCCAACTTATATATGAGCTTCTGCCCCTCAGACGAGTCCAACTTATCGTAAAGTAGTTGTAAGTGGTCTCGTCTGGCTCTGGATACAGCTTTCTTGGTGGCGCGTTTGGCATCTCTGTATGCGTCGCGATCTTCAGGAGATCTGGACGCTTGCCACTTCTTAAAGAGGGCTTTTTTCGCCCTGGTCTCCCTCTGGACTGAGTCGTTCCACCACCAAGTCTCCTTGTCACACTTGCGTCCGCCCTTAGACTCTCCAAACACCTCCCTCGCCGACCCAAGGATAGCCGCCTGAATCCTGTCCCAGTAATCTTGAACCGGTTCGCCCTCACCACCGGCGCACTTGTCGCCGATGGCAGGGGCGAACTCCTGGGACTTGACTTCATCAAGCAGCCAACACCTGATTTAGCGCTGAAGGCGATCGACACGGTTGCCTTTGGGCTTCACGCACAGGTCCAGGACAAGAAGACGGTGTTGTGCAGTGAGACTCTCACCGGGTATGACCTTCAGTAAACCATTATAATTGTAATAATGTCATTAATCTTTTTAATGAAGTAGTTTATAAACATAACTTGTTTATATTGGTCAGAGGTCATGTCGATAACCCCGAAACGAATCAACGTCTTGTGAGACTTTTAAAATAAACAATTTTGTTATTACATTTAGATAAACTTTTGATTCTATTGATATAGACTACGCAATACTCCCCATAAAACGAAATACTTATTTAGAAATAAACGTCATCTTAAATTGGTGTTCAGGATCCGCTTTGCTACACCTTCTTCTGCAATTATTATAGTCTGATATTTGTAATGTAGTATTGAAGGGATGTAAGACGTCCCACCAAACACTTCAGTGTCCATGTACATAAATATCCGCTACTAGTTTGGTGTAGAAAACAATTAAATTATCAAATGGCAGTCGTCTGTGTAAAAATCAACTAATTCTAAATTACTTGATCTTATTTTCGCGGCTGACTATCTCATCACAAAATGGCGAAATGTCACAGATGAGCACAGCAAACGTGTCCAGTTCTCCTATGTACAGCGTATTAGCGATGTATGAGCGACAGTAACTGCTTACTATTTATTAAGTGGGCCGTTAGCCTATCTGCTATTCACGCAAAAAAATAGCCATGTCTAAGCAAACGAAAAGATCTTACTAATAATATTCTTAAAGTTATCGTACTTTCAAACAAATCCTTTAAAGACACCCATATTAAATTCAAATACTTAAAGAAAACCGCAAGCTGAGAAATATTTGGAAGTGCGGGTATATTTGTGGCACTGCAAGTGCTGAGCAAGGAAGTTATCGGGCGCGCCGTGTACGAGTCTGTGAGAGATGGGGCTTCCCGATATCACATTCCAAACTATTGAATATGGAATTATTCCAGTCGGAGACTAGAGGCGGACTAAGTTATTTGTGTGGTCTTCACTGTTCTATCCATTTTGCACTTTTTAATTTATTATTATTGGATGACGTTGTTACATTATACAAGAATCATCTACTATATAATGACGAGCTCCTGGTGTAATGGATGTTGCTCGTCAGTACTTGCGGAGGCCACGGGTTCGATTCTCGTCCATCTGGATGTTTATGTAAAATATGCATTTATTTACAAAAAAAGTATGTACCCTTACCCATAAAACCAGTGCTATGCAACTTAGTTTGGGACGAAATGGCGTTATGTAAAATGTCCCAATATATTTATTTATGTAATTAAAATAATAAATATTGATTATATTATATATACCTTAAGGTAGGCAGATGGGGGCCAACGGACTCACTACCAGAGAAGCCGAAGACCGTGCAAAGTGGAGAAGAAACAGTTGGAAAGCGAACACCGGGTTTCAAAGCAAAAGTTTAGGTTGCAAGCGGGATTTAACATTGAGATGATGATGATGATGATTATGACCGTAAATTATAAGAGGCTCCTTTTTCTGATGTAAAAGTAACAAGGACATCATGTAGCTTCCTTTTCCACACACGTACCTTTGAGCATAAATGCAAAAAAAGTGTTGAAGTTTTTTTTTTTTTTTTTTTTTTTAGTGTGACTAAGATAACAAAGCAAGGGCAGCGGGTTCATTTTTTGATTTTTTACAATTAATTCTGAATACATTTAAGTATCGTCACAGGGTTGACTTCTGGCATTAGGGCCATTTTTCCGAAAGAGAAACCAAACGTTGTTCTTTGTTTGCATATTAACAAACAAAGGAAGTAAATTCATCCTATGAATCTTTAAATAAGATACAGTGTATCCTCAAACTTGTTTCTGGCCAGAGTCATCTATACTACTATTATAAAGAGGAAAGATTTGATTGATTGTTTGTTTGTTTGTTTGTTTGTTTGTTTGTTTGCTTTGAATAGGCTCCGAAACTACTGACCCGATTTAAAAAATTCTTTCATTGTTGGGAAGCTACACTATCCCCGGGTGACATAGGCTATATTATATTTTCAAAAAAATTAGGGATCCTTACTAAAACTCCAATAATGTAACCCAAAGTGTAAAAAAATTACCTAAAATATTATTTAAATCGCGTGCGTTGCGAAAACTATTGATGATAGAATAAAATAATGTACTACAACTTTGCAGAACACATCATTATTTACAAAAAGTGTCGCGACAGCATATGTCTAACTATTATAGTTATGCCACAATAAGTGTTCTTTTATTTTAAAAATTTAATTGAAATGCCGCCCCTAGAAAAGGCTCTTTATTTGGATCTTGGTATTAATCCTTATCAAAATAAATTACTTCATATTCAAAACTATTTCAATACCTTTATATAACTTTTTGAATTATTCAATTCGGATATTCCATTCGAAAGATATCACGAGTTTAAAAATGTAAGTATTAGAAAAATGTTGCGTGGTAGCCGCTCACCCTGTTCGGCTAGCTAGGCAGTACCTTATGCAATGTAGGCGTGCGTCACTAGGGTCTTTACAAAAATTAGAATACTTATTAAAAAATAACGAAAAATAAATAAAAAGTAATAACAAAAAAATCATTAAAATAAAAGCTCATAGAAATAATAATATTCAAACTTTCTTTATAATTTTATTTTTTTAGTAACCTGACGCAAATAGAAGGGTTTGCCCTCAGGGGCGCTCCTCTGTCCGAGGAGTGCATGGGTGTGCGTACCCGAGGTGCCCGAGCATCCGTCGCTTCACTCCCCTCTCCGTTCGAGGCAACAGAGTCCTACCTTTCTTTCCGTCTACCTCTTACATCCTTTCCAACTTAGCTCTCTGTTCGTGGCGTGGTCCCCGATGGGATGGATGCGAATACTGATTGGGGTCCCGGGTTCTACCCTGGGACCTGATTTGGTAGTCAAAACCATGCCTATTTCGACTGCACCTGCACAGAGAGTGTTCCCGGGGCGGGAATTGCATCCTCGCTGTCGGTTGGTCTTGCTGGGCCGGCTACGACGTCAGGCGACTCTGCTTTTTCTGGAGTGTCGTCTGGTAGTCGTACCCACGCCTGACTAGCACGCGACGGGGATGCGAGTCCCGTCCGGAATCGGCCGCGGACCTGTCGCTCCCGGCCCTGGTTCTGTCCATGGTCGGGGGCGATCCTGGATGGACGGCCGTCGCCTCCTTTTGCGAGGCAGTAGTGTCTGCAAGGGAGGCGACGGAACGGGAGCGGGAGTCCGCCACCGCACTCCCCTCCCGCCAACGTAGGCCGCGTCGTCGGCGCCGGAGGGCGGGCAACGATCTCCGGCCGCCGTAGAAAGCGGCCACGGGCGGCCCCTCGAGGGAGGATCCGCCGCCCGCACTATTGCCGCGAGGGAGAAGGCCGCGTGCTGTTCCGCAGCCCCCCTCAACTCCTAGAGTTGTTACAAGAGAGCGCCGGGGGAACGAAACCCTGACCCCCTGGCGCCAGCACTTTAGAAGTGGCCCGCTTGAAGACAAAGCGTGGGCCGGCACCGGCCCGGGCCACGAGATCGGCAGGCCATATATCCGTGGGCCCGAGCGTAGGCGATAGGAGAACAGCGGGGTTTTTTAGTGGGTAGTCGGATGGTCGAACATCTTTTCCGGAGTCCCTTATATCCCTCGGTCCCGGGGAACCCGTCAAGAGAGGTTTTTCCCCGAGACCGAAAAAAATAGAAGGGTTTATTTTTTAATTTTTTGTTAAATACCCGTGCGAAGCTGGGACGGGCTGCTAGTGTAGTCTAAATATTTCCATCGTGCTTCAAATACAAGATGATGCTCCTCTCTTCGCATTATATGACCATACCAGGCCAACCTATTACTTTTTAGCTTCTCAATCACTGGTGATACTTTCAATCTTTAACTAATATACTTGTTTCTAATTTTATCCATTTTTGTAACTGCGCTCACCCATCTCAACATTCGCATCTCTGCTGCATGCCTAACAATACAATACAACCTTTCATCTTTCTCCTTTGTGGTTCAGCACTCTTATCCATACAATATGACAGGTCTTATAACAGACTATCAATCTTTATTATAGTTTAATACGAAATGTTTTGGAATATGCATCTATTATATGGTCACGATGTCATTCGGTTCATTCAAAAACAATTGAAAATGTTCAAAAGAAGTTTCTTCAGGCTCTTAGCTACAGAAAATGTCTTGGGCGTAAGCTTACAAGCTATAACGAACGTATGTCTCAATTCAAAGTTTGATCTTTACAAACCCATCGCACTCAAAATGATCTCATTTATTTAATACACTTAAACTACTTTATAGTAAACTAGATTCACCATATTTATTGGTCATCATAAAAATTAAAGGTAATAAACGTATACCAGACAATACTTTCAAATTTCAAGTGTGCAAAAATAATCCATCGTATATAACCCTCTGTCAAGAATGTGTCGTGTATATAATGAGATTTCGAAAGAGCATCGACAGTTGGACATCTTTAATCCCAACCTTCAAAAATTTATTACTTATACTAATTAAAAAATATTCTCCCTAAATCATTTCCTTTTCATTTTCATTGATTTTGATATTTACTAAAATCAATTTTCTTTTAGATTATTTTATTACTAACTTTTGAATATATATATTTTTAAACAATTATCTACTATTGCTACAGTTTGGAAACTTGAGTCCGCACGTCTTGATAGCAATTAGATCATGACAATAACCATATGTATACTAATTATTTGTGATTGTTATTTGTTATACTTTCTAATAAATAAATTAGTAAATAAATATACGTCAGCCTGTCTACTGTCCCTCAGCAATAAATAATGAATATATCATTCTACTAAGAAATTCGGTCAATTCCTCCAAATAACCTACGAAGTTTCTTTATAAACTCATAACTAGCTTATGATATTATATTCGAGATATTCTGTACATATCACATAATAAATAAAATAAAAATAAAAAAAGCCTTTATTTGATCCTGCTACATTGTTTCTTAATTTAGGTACTGTTATTATGTTATTATATCTATAACTTGATTCTGAAAATAAATTATTATTATTATAACACTATGTTTGATTAGTAGCAAGGTCCCCAGGTTGGGTAAAGGCCTCCTCCAACGATGTCCACTTCTGTCTATCCTGAGCTGTTTGCCACCACTTTGGACCAGCGACTTTTTTAATTTCGTCGTCCCAGCGTGTTGAGGGCCTTCCTCTCTTTCTTTTTCCTTGAGGTCATATCACATAAGCCTATATTATTCCAAACGCCTGAAAGTAATTAAAAATGCCGAAATGACCAGAACAAAGCTGCCTTCTTTAGATTACTACACGAATGTTACGTTATGCGACACTTAAACAAACTAGACATTTTTGATGTGCCGAAATGAGGGGTGCAGAGGCTCTGAAAAGTGGGATATGAATCCTAATCGCGGCATCTCCATTACGGATGATAGATGCGGCCGGAGAGGGGCGAGGGAGGGGGGCAAAACCACAACCTAAATCAGACAGCTAATATTTTATCTGTCCGCGCGTTAATTTCAAGATTCGCGTTGAGTGGTACATTAACGTGATGTTGCTGCCCTCCCGGGCTCCCCAATTTCATTGTGGATCAGTATTTAATGGCAAGGATTTTTTACTTATGTAATACGATACTGGGATTTAGAACTTCAATGCAATATATTTTTTTAGTTTATATTTAAACGTTTACGGACAAGAAATATGCTTCAGATTATAATAATGACAATTTGAAAACATGTATTTCTACAAATAAAGATGGTTTGATTTAATTTAATTTGGACATAAATCATGTTTTTTATTGCTGGGCCACAGCAGAGAGGTTGACGGTTTACTTAATAGTAAGCGATTACCGTCGCCTATGGATGTTTACGACGCCAGGAGCACCGCGAACACGCTGCTGTCTAATACGCTGGGTCACTAATGCCGGAACACAACGCAGGGTTATTATGGCGGCATACTTACACACCAGGGGTGATTAGCATCCAGACGAGCTTAGAGCCCTACCACCTAGTTAGGGTGGGTTGTTTTGTCGCCTTTTACGACAGGCCGCGGGGGTTAGTATTGTTTCTTCACCCCTGCACGATTAATTTAAATATTTGTGAATTAGTTCTTATTATTTGACTAAAAAGAAATTGTGCTTATTCTATGAAACATAAGCGAATAAAACTTTTTTAACGACGTTTTACGCGAAGCGAAAAGATCCGAGACAATGAAACAGAGATTGGTGCAATGGAGTTTTAAATGAAGTTTCGCTTAAGCTGATTTAAAGTAGTTGCAGAGCGCACCCATTGAGGACTGAGGACTGTCTGCGAGGGTGCTTGAGCACAGGCGCCGCGCCACTCTCCCAACCGCCACGTCGCTACAGGAGCCCGATCTAGTTACCTACTTTTACTCAGCATAAATATTTATGTATTGTAACTTTTGTATTTTAGGATATTCATCACCTAACGTAGATGATAATTGTGATCGTAATACGGTAAACTAGTAAGCGGCATCAAATTATCGAACCCATCCATCATCAAAAACCATAAAATTAATAAACCATTAACACATTTTTTAAGAATCCTAGAAATCAAAGATGGATATGGAGATCTTCAGATGGCATAACAAAAAATGAGCTTGGTTATATTCTAACAAACTTGCATAAAAATGTGCTAAATGTATACATTGTTAATGTGCAGGTTCACACCGATCTCAATAAAGCTAAAACAAGTAAAGAAAATAAGATGTCATTATGGAAATTACCAAAAATTATCATCAAGAAATGAAGAGGATGTAGGCAAGTATCAAGAAACCTTAAATAGCTTTATGAGAGATCACTCATTCACTTAGTCAAGACAATAACAATGTTCAAGAAATATATGATTTTATAGTGAATTCTGTTGATTCTAGTTGTATGATTTGAGAGGGCACTAGTTTCCAAGACACAGACTAATGTCTAATTTGGAGGCTAGGATTCATTGACGTATTATAATAATGTGTTACAATAAAGATTTATTATTATTATTATTAATTGGTGTTATTATAAATTTAATTACTTAATATTTGTATAATTATTCTGTTACAATCAAGAATACATTGTAAAATAATCGCAAGTAATAAAAGGCTTTATTTATTTATTTTATTTAATCATCAAATTAAATTTTTTAACCCATTATCGCCTCCAAAAAATGTTTTTTTGGTGAACGTGTTTTGCTAGAGTGAAATAATATAAAAATACATTTTTAATATAATTACATTATTAAGATTTTACCTAACGATTAAATATATTATTTTAAAAAGAAAATTAACCTATGAACCAACATAAATAATATGGGTTAAAGTATGAAATTGCCGTTGTATAGTAATAGATAATTTGAATTGAATTGATTTTCAACTTTAAATTTTTTTTATTCACCTTAGACCTGAAAGATGGATATTTCGAAAATCCGAGTCATTTTTGAATACGAGTTCCGACACGGAACTAACGAGGCAGAAACGGCTCATAATATCAAATCTGCGTTTGGAGAAGAGGTTTAAAGTTACTCTACCTACAATATTGCATCAAACTCATTTGCATCAAATCAATTAGATAAAAAATATGAAAAATAGGTGCCTCATGTTTTCACGGATCTGCAGAAAGAAATGCGTGTTGAAACCTATATTGTGTTGTTGAATCGGTACAGAAATGAAGGAATATTGGATCGAATTGTAACATGTAACAAAAAGTGGATTCTTTAATAAGTGAAAATTGCAAAGGCTGATCCCAGGACAAACACCGCAGCAGTACCCTAAAGAAAAGCTTACCAATAAAAAGGTAATGGTAACTGTTTGGTGGTTTCTTCATGGTATTATTCACCATAGCTTTCTCAGGTCTGGTTATTATTGCTTATTGCTAACAGCAGAAATTTACTGTGTCTAACTTTGAACAATGATGGCAAAACTGGCAGTGACACAGGCCCGGCTCGTGAATCGATCTTCACCATTATTGTTCCATATAACTTAAAACCTCACACTGCACGAGAAACCACTGTTACTCCACAGGAGCTGCAGATAGAAACTATACGTCGTTAAACGTATCTTGCTCCAACAGACTACCATTTTTTTCGTGACTTGGACAATTTTCTACGTGATAAAAAATTCTTTCCAGGAGGGCAGTACAAAATGCTTTCACACAGTTTGTCGCATCTAGATCCTCAGAGGTCTATTGGAAAGGCATAAATGAACTTCCGGTTAGATGGCAGAAATGTATAGATGATGAGGGTAAATATTTTGAGTAAATAAATATGTTATATCTTAGAAAAAAACAAGTTTCAACTTTTCAGTACAAATTGAGAATTTCATACTTTAACCCCTAATATAAACAGAATTATTCCGCAACACTTTTTTAACGGTTATGCTCTACAATCTATAATATAAAATCTTAACTGAGACTCGCCTATATTTCTACGATATGTATTTTTTTATTTCTATAGGACAAAACACAGGCTGACGGTCCGATTAGAATTTAGCAGTTACCGTCGCCTATGGGTGTTTGCAACGCCAATGGCATCGCGAACACGCTGCTGTTGCACAAGGGTACAGGAACTTAGGTCACTACTGCCGGAACACAACACAAGGTTATTATGGCGTCATCCAGACGGGCTTTAGGCCTTAGCACGTAGGGTTGTTTTGTCGCCTTTTACGACAGGTTGACCCCAGCCGCAGAGGTTAGTATTCTTTCTCCGCCCCTGCACCGGTAAAATATCAAGAAATCAAGAAACGATAAAATATCTCGTTAGTAACAAGCCTAGAATTACAAAAGTTTGTAAACTATAGTACAATTATCAACTACAAGACGTCAGTCAATTAGTATGAGCATTAGCTACTCTGAGAAACTTTGTTTCTCCGGTCCGGTATTTACTGCAAAACAAAATTTGTATTATATATTTCTTTCTTTGAATTTTTAAGGCAAATTAAATCTCGATAAATATCGTTTTATGTATTAAATAAATCACACAGATAATTTTAATTTAATCAATAATAATAGGCAATAAAGACCTCCTGTTCCCAATTACAACTATTTAGAGACTCGGATTCCAGCATTCAGCATTTATGTCAGCTAGTACAAACAAAGTCAAAGGTCAAAGCAACTTTTGCTGCTTCAAAAATCTTCAGTTATGACTATTTATATTTATTGACTAAATTCTTATCATATATATAGCGAACACGTAAATTTTCTTTTGATGTGGCCATCCCCGCGTAACGAACGAAGGCTTATTTTGTGAATAAATCCAATGAAAAAGAAAATGCTTTACGTGCGAGCTTATTATTTATTTTATAGGAATATAAAAATTATTTTGACTCAACTTTATCGTGTGAATCAAAGCTAATACTACTATTTAGGGTTCATTAAGTGAGCATACAAATCAAGTTATGAAAATTATTATTTTCATTACATAATTGCCATGTACTGGCCTTGAAGAAAGGGAGCGCGAGGTCACTTAAACACCAAGATTATCGGTATGTGATACCTAAAATGTCTGACTTTACTCTCTGACTATGTCTATGACTGACAGCGCGTCAAACGTCATCGTGTCAATCAGTTCCGATCATTCGGCGGTCCAATGTACTATTGTGTACTTATTGGTTTAAAGTGTTTTATTTTAAATGCCATCATCATTAATTATTGATTATAAAAACAAGTAATTGATTGACTTGCAAGATTAAATAGAAACCATTTTGGTAATTATGTCGATCCTTTTTTTTATTGCTGTAGGACAGCAGACAGGCTGACGGCCCGCTTAGAATTTAGCAGTTACCGTCGCCTATAGGTGTTTGCAACGCCAGTGGCATCGCGAACGCGCTGCTGTCCCATAAGGGTATCGTGCGCACGTTTGTTTTAAAAGATCAATGATATACATAGACAACTCATTAGCTGTAGCGTGTCATTAAGCTATGCTCAATTACCGGCTGTAGATGAGCCTCTCCCAGCAACTCTCCCTTGATTTTGCAGCTGAAGAACCGCCAACTGTCGGATAGATTTCCGTAAAATTTAAATATCTGTTCTTTTTATCTTGTGTCTCTTTGGTCAAAACTATACACACAGCGCCATTTAGCCCCAATATAAGTAGCATAGCATATATGTTATGGGTACTAGACAACTAATATACTATTAGAAGGTCGTCCTAAGAAGTATCATAAAATATCAATGACGCAAAGGTTTGCATTGTTTTTGTGCCTCATAACATTTGTGAATTTTTAAGTATTAAAAACATTGAACGCAATTAAGCTTAGACCGCTTGAATGACAACAACGATTCTCACAATTCGACATTTAATACAGAACCAAAGGCCCTAGCATGAATAACGAAACACATGAAAAATCCCGTTTGACATATTTTCAGTTTATATCTTATATTGTGTTAAGATTTTATCTTAAATTGGTATTTTTTATCAAAGCTCGACATCACTTGGATAAAAAGATATTAAAGTTATTGAAAATATTTTCTTATATAGTCAGTAAACGTTTAAAGTTATTTAAGTTAGATAGATAAAATTAATTTTTTAAATTGAAATGATTGGTTATAAATATATTAATTCTAATACGCATTAATACAAACTACTGAAATATTCGTATGTGCCTCGAATCTCACTAATGGGTAAACAAGAGGTACCACATTCGAAGATAACTCTCCAGGTTACAGTTTCGATGAAAGCGGTTTTTCTTTTCTTACATGCGTATTATAACATAAATTTCAATTACTTATGGTGTCGGAAATCATAATGAGGAAATCTGTGTTTCGTTATCATAATCTCGTAAATTGTAATCGAAAATCGATCTAGCTCGAGTCATCTGGCACATCGTTGTTCGCACCTGTCAGATTGACAGTTATCAAGTAGATAGTGGAATTCAGACTGTCGAGCGAGACACACCGGCCTACCGCGCTGCCGCTTTCACACCAAAATCAAAATTCAAAACCGTTAAAATCCGTCGACGTCAACTCGTGACCCCAATGAGGTGGAATCAAATCGGCAAACGGACACCAGACTGCAAGGCAAGGTATGTGCTTAGCTTGTAACTTGATAAATTGTCCGTTTGATCTGTGGAACAACGATTGTATCGACAGAGCCTTGTTCTGTTATCCAAATGTATGCAGAAAGCCAGACAAATCGCATGCGTATGCTACAATCTGAATAGCGAGATCACTGGTATGTGCAATCCGTTAATCTGCCTTGGACAAGCGTGGTGGTTTTACTGCCTATATAAAACAACACGAGTTTGCTATTTCATAAAAAAATTACAAATTATTGTTTCATATTTTTGAGTTAAATTCCTGTAACATTAATTTAATTGCCAATACTATTCTTTGGCTTGTACGCCACGTTTTGGGGCCACCGGCTACTTACGTGGGGAACAAATGTCTGGCCATGCCGTCTCCGCCGGGCCTCGGCAGGGGAGGTTGAGCCAAAAAGTACTGGCTTAACGTCGTAAAGGGAGATATGCGTGCCAATGGACTCATTACCAGGGATGCTGAATACCGTGCGAAGTGGAGTAGAAAAAGTCGGATATCCGTGCAGGGGTGGAGAAAAAATACTGACCTCTATGACCGGAGTCAGCCTGTCGTAAAAAGCGACAGAACAACCCAACCTAGCTACGTGGTAGGGCCCCAAGTCCGTCTGGATGGCAACCACCTTTGGTCTTAAGTATGCCGCCATAATAACTTTGTGTTGTGTTCTGACATTAGTGACCCAAGTTCCTATACCCTTATGGGACAGCAGCGTGTTCGTATTGGACTGGCGTTGAAAACGCTGTAACTGCTAATTCTAAGTGGGCCGTCAGCTTGTCTGCTGTCTTACAGCAATAAAAAAATGTGGACTCCGGGCACCGAAGCGGAAGATTTATATGTAACCGGGATTCAACGCTGGGATGATGATGATAATGACTATTCTGTTATGAATTTTCTTTCTTGCAAATGCTAGAAGTTCATCATACGGTTGCAGTTTAAGAACAGAGTGACCTCAACTTATTCCTTTGCGAAGTCAACAGTCAGAAAACCAATTGGTTTTCCAAAATTGAAGATTATAAATTTAATCCATGCACATTTTGAATTTTCTTTATATTTATATAAAGGTTAAGTCGCATGAAAGGGCTCTGGTTAAAATTGTGCACAAATAACTCCTGGTCTAATAGGTTTTGATATTTGGGAACCCGATTCGGAGTAATAATTTTAGCACGCCACTAATTTTCAGCTACTAGTAGTACTTTCATTGCCATGAAACATTTTTAAATGCACACGCTTTTACAACTCGATGTATACATACAATCAGAAAGTTTGTTTAATAAAACTAATCTATACTAATTTTATAAATGTGCCTAAACTGCTGAATCAATTTTTACCCTTAATTAAGAAACTTGTTCTTCAGATATTAATTTGTTTTTAAAAGAATGTTCAGAATCAGTATCTTGTAGCAATTTAGGCAAGTGATTATATATTCTAGGGGCCACACAAAATAAGTTCAGGTAAGTCGTATTACTAGGCGGGCAACAAATTTTGTTTTGACGGCGATTCATTATAAATTTATTAAATAGATGCATATTATTTCTTACGAACATTATTACTTCGTAGATATATAACCATGGTAGAGTAAAAGCATTTATTTTAGGAAAGTAAGGCTTACAACTTTCAATTTGCTTTAGATTAAATATGAACCTTATACACCTTTTTTGTGACTTAAATACAATATATAGTAATTTAAATTATTTTTACGCCTTAATTAATATTAGTTCTAAATTAGAGAGACGAGGGTCAGGAGTTCCATAGCACAGGTTTTACCTAGTTTGGGCTCCTGTCTTCCCACTTTATCTAATAAATATTTAGTTATATATTTTCTTTCATTATTTTAAAATAACTTGAAGGAAGAAATAAATAAATAATAATATTTATTATTATATTCTTATTATTACCAATAAAATTGTGGTATTAATATTGTATTATAATAATTCGTGTTTTATAATACGATAACAAACACAATACTTTAGGAAAATCACTTTAGTGCTGCATATAGTATAACATGCAAGTCTGAGTAGCAGGACGGCATGTACCGCCCACTTTATTAAACGAAATAATCTAGTGAACACGCTCTCACGTTTTGAGGTCTTCGTACATCTGATACCATTTCCCCCCGCCACTTAGGATATAGGTGTTTTTCCATTTTTATATACGTTTCTAAACCAAGATATCCTTGATTGCACCAAATTGACTGATATAAATTGCAAAATATGCAAACTGCTGGCGCTGAAGCAAACGTGTCCTGGATTGGAGACTGCGTCTCAGCAAACGTACTATAAGACGCCCTTCAGCCCAATGGACAGATAAACTGGACTTGGTTGGCGTACAGGACTGAATGGAAAAAGCATGGATTGGGATTGAGCCATTCACAAGTGGATATACGTTTCTTTTAAACTAAAGCTTGTGTTTTAACCATTACTTCTAGAATGTTGTGGATTTAGTCAAGTATAATATCCATGTTTACTTTAGCATGCCATAGTATCATACTAAAACTTGCGACCAGTTATAGTTCACATGTCACTTACCTTACAGCCAGTTAAAATCATTATCATGTGTCCTGGCTGGAAATAAAAAAGGAGCTATAAGCCTTATGCTAAGTTCTAGACACTAAAGGAAGCCATCGTAGAGAAAATTCAACATCACAATTTGTGCCATTATGGATAAAAAAGTTTTTATTTGTGATAAAATTTGTACGCTTATTCGGAATAAAAATAAAAACAAATAGCCTTAGCCACGTTGATCCAGAACTGATGTGCGCTAACCTTTATAATGAGCAATCTCGTAGTCCGCTACGCCGCTACGGGGCTACGGTACCAAGCCGGCAGTAGCCGATGTGACCGCGGCTCGAGCACACCGTTGCCTCGCTACGGCTCTGATATGCTACGAACGCGTAAATAAAACAATAAACTGTAAACGTAATGTTAAATTCGGAATTAATTAAAATATATTAGTGAATCGTTTAATAGTTTTTCTAATTAGTATAAAATAGTACATGTAATAAATAAATATATTTTTCTAGGTAAAGTGTAATTATTAGTTGCAGTAAGTAGTTTGTTGGTGATGATATACGAAATGATCAAAATGAAAAGGATTTGCCACTTCATCTTCCGGCTGCTGTTTTTGCTTGACGGTAAGTTATTTGATATAATAATAAATGATGTAATGCAGTACTAATATTAGTTTCAATTATGAAAAATTAATAAATAAAATATACTACTTTAAAAAAAATCAGGAATTTCCTTTAAATTTAAATAAATTATAATTAAATATTTGATGCAGTAAAATCTAGCCGAAATTAATTTATACCTAATATTATTTTCTTTTCCTTGTTGCACAAAATTCAACTTTACTGCATATGTATAAGCGTATTTCAAAGTAGTATAAGTAATATCTATGATATACTGTTAAGTAAATTCTACAATCGTTCGAGTGATATGTTTTTAGGTAAGTATTATCGTAAAAATGGTTTATAACAATTGTTATAAAATATTTTTTTATATGGGCTGCTGCATATGAGAAAGTAAAAATATATTGAAAAGCCATTTATCAAAATATTATAACTAAAATCTCTATTGATATTTAAAAAAAAATCTATCACTCAGGTTGTTGTAAATTTATATGCTGTATTATTATTATATTAAATATATAAGTGTTCAAGTAAAATAAAGTACTAAAATCTTAAAATTTAACTTCGTATTTGTTAAGCAACCATTCCAGTGCGTAGGGTCCGCCTATCCTTATCTAATAGATTTTTTATCTATATTGGTCGGATATTTTGACATGCATATACGTAACACATTATTTGATCTATAATTGAATCTATTGAAATGAAGTATACAATACAAAAAAGCCCATATCATCTCATTGGGCTTAAGCTTCTCCCTAGAGGGAAAATGTATACGCGCAACCTGTGGTGGATTGGTGACTTATAAATACCGATGTGTAAGCCGCCTCAATACTTTAGTATGCGGGCTTTCACGTGGTGACTTTTTTCACCTTCGGTACATGTAAATTATTATAATTTGCAAATTATAATTATTATTTTATCCGTGTAGGGACGGAGAAAGAATACTGAACTCTGCTGCCGGGGTCAGCCTGTCGTAAAAGGCAACAAAACAACTCACCCTAGCTACGTGGTAGGGCATCAAGCTCGTCTGGATGACGACCACTTTTGGTTTTAAGTATACCGCCATAATAACCTTGTGTTGTGTTCCGGCATTAGTGACCCAAGTTCCTGTACAAGGGTACCCATAAGGATGGGACAGCAGCATATTCGCGATGCCACTGGTGTTGCAAACACCCATAGGCAATGGTAACTGCTAAATTCTAAGCGGACCGTCAGCCAGTCTGCTCTGCTACAACAATAAAAAAAATATTTCATTTGTTACTAACTTTTTTAAATGCTATTTACCAATAATAAAAAGTGTGTACAGTGATGAGCTGCAAACAATGATAGCTAAAGTCGTAGCACTTGTCAACTAGACTTCGCCATTATAACTTGAGAATTACATTACCCATGTGACTGTTTTCACACCATAAAGTTGCGGTCAGATACCATCCATAAAAAGTATACCAATCCAGATCTTTTTTACACTCGTCGGACATTGCTCTATCTTTTTTTCCGCAATACAATACAATACAATGGTTCAACCATTTTGGTACAAAATATAACCTTTATAAAAAACAGTACTTCTTTAGCCTACAGATATCACAGTTTTTGAATAGGCGTTTATTACAAAGATTTAAATAATTTTCTTATTAATTAAATATAATTTCTTCAAGACCTTCAGCGAATTGGCAACGGTGATCACTCGCTATCGGGTGAGCCGTTTATCTGAAATGAGGGAATACATTTCAAAGTATTATGATGAAATATATATATATATATATATATATATATATATATATATATATATATATATATATATATATATATATATATATATTTAAATACAAAAATATTAACATTAAATTTAATATTTTGGTATATCTTATTTTTACCAGTAGTTAAAAATACTTGTGATTAAGTGGCTGCGTGAGCCCAGTGACGAGAAAAATCAATAATCTCATCACAGGGTGATAGAAAAAGTTATATCTTTTACTCGATCATAGACAGAAGGCTTTAGATGCAACCCACATAGAACCAGAGTATGAAGAAAATAATAACTGAATCAAAAACAATAAAAAGCGTAATTAAAATTATAACTTAATTGTTCATTGCGAGACGTTAATTTTCTAATTTATACTGAAAGTAATATTATTACAACGTGAATTTGTATCTAAGTATAATTACGATCATTTCGAAGTTTCCATCTGTCCCAAATAGATATCAAGATTGGTGTTTAAATTCCAATCAAGTTAAATTCCAATTAACGCACTCGAAAGCACTTATATCGAAAACTATTTACTCAACTCGGCTGAAGGTTTTCGTAAAAATATTGTTTTAACAAATTAAATGCTTTAAATGCTTTTAGGGCCAGCTGACCCAACTTCAGATTTAACTTATGATTTCGCACAAAGCGCCGCCAGGGCTCCACAAGCTGGGATAAAACTCCATATATATTTCAGACAAAGAATTTGTTTATTACATTCTCAAAAATATATCACATCTAATTGGGTTTGTGTGAAAAACCACCTTCACTATAATCAGTGAATATTAGACCTCTGCTGCAAATAGGTTAGCTAAATATTCATCGCTTATACATTGATCTAGTACCTGACATCAAAATATTCCCACTTGGCCAGAGCAGAAGGAATTGTGTCTGATTCTGTTAAAATAGAAATGAACATATTTTATTAGGATTGTTTTTATTGCTGACGAACAACAAACAGGCCAACGGCTCACCATTAACCGTCACCTATTGATAAATTTAATGTGAATTTGTGGGTACTTTAACAGTTTTTAACCAATATTATATTACTTATAAATATATGTAGAAAAATGAAACGAAGGAATAACTATATTATCTAGTATTGAAGATAGTAAAAGAGAAACACATACTTTATTTGTTTTTTGTTGAAGACCAGCAGACTGACGGCCACCTTAGTAGTAAGCAGTTACCGTCGTCTATGGATGTTTGTGACGCTAGGTGCACCGCGAACACCCTGCTGTCCGTAAACGGGTACTGGAACCTGAGTCCAAATACCGGAACACAACACAAGGTTATTATGGCGGCATACTTATTAGATCAAGAGTGGTTGCCATCCAGATGGGCTTGAGGCCTTATCACGTAGCTAAGGTTTTTTGTCACCTTTTACGACAGGCCAACCCCAGCCGCAGGGGTTAGTACTCTTACTCCGTCCCTGCACGGATAAAGGGTTTTAACTTTTCACGAACTTAATTCAGTTTACTTAATGTTCTTATGATATAAAATATGAATGAGATACATTGTTAAAAATTGAAAATTACAACAGTAGTGCGAAGGAAAAAATAAATATTCTTCGAGGCCTTCAGTGCGTTGGAGGCGGGGACCACCTGCTATCGGGTTGGCCGTTTTCCTGTAATGATGGAAAACATATTAAAGTATTATGATTAAAAAAATATTCAGTCTCAGAAGAGAAGGACTATAGTTTTATAAAGCACGGAACGAGCTTTGAGACTACTTTGAGAATTCTTTGCTTTGTAATCACGTACTATGTATGTACTCTTGTTTTCGATGAATTCTAAAACGATTAAATTAAATTTAGTATACTCTGTTAGATTCAGTCTAACTTCAAAGATATTTTTTTAAATTTTAGTAGCCCATAGTAAATTGAAGAAGTGCGTCAGATTTGATAGTGTATTATACCTTGACAAAGAGAGATTAGTTCTGTTTGAATAGAGTATCATTAAATAGCTACATTGCTACTGTAATTGCGAATTGTAATTGGATAGTGACTGTTCGTTAATTTTACGGAAGTTTAATCGTTTTCGGCGAGCGTTGAAATAGTTATAATTACGAACGTTATTTGTAAGTTTCCAATGTAATTTCAGAGTGGCTTTTTGATCACTAATAGTTCTTGTTTATTTGATATTTGTATCATATACATATATACTAGCTATCTCAGCAAACGTTGTTCTGCCATATAAATTTAAAAAGTAGTCTATTTCCTTCTCCAAGGTCCGTCAAAATTGGTTCAGTTGTTTATGTAAAAACGTAACAAGCATAAAGGCAGACACTTTAACATTTATAATATCAGTATGAATTGTTTTTATTCTGTGATCTTAGTCTAAAACTATTTTTTTTTCTAGGGTCTTGCTAGTTGACAATATGTTATGTTGAATACATAAGGAGAGTATCGCTTGCCTTGTCTCTCGAGGCTACCAAGAAGTAACCGTCTCTTTATAGATACGGTTACTTCTTGGTAGACCAATTATATATTTTTAAACGAAAAACAATATATTACGCAAGGGCATGATTGCTCTGATTGTATGATGGTGTTGACTATTTTGGAGAATATCCTACACCTTTCAAGTTTCCTCCATCACAAATAACAATCAACACATTTATCCGTATGATGTCAATCAGGATATTTATAACGCGTCGCTATTGTTGATTTATCAGCTCAAATGCGCGATTGCGTCATTGCCCACTGATTTAGTTATAGCTGGCAAACCATCTAATTCATGGAGTCTATGTATTACTGTTATATAAATTAATGTTCTGTTCTAATTCAGAGTTATGTTATATAATACAATAAATATAGTACTTGCACGTACACAACCTTGTAACCAAGATAGTTCACCAGCAATTTGCTTTTAAATACCTAAAATCTTGTAGCTTTAGAGGTGCCCTATTACCAATACAGGCTAAAGCCAGTTCTTGATAATGGTTCATATCTACTCTATTGGAACCAGTCGATTATCGCGGATAGGAGTATTTCTGCTAAGAAGCACTTGTGTTATCGGTACTAGACAACCGATATACTACACATATACTTTTTTTGTAAATAAATACATATTATACATAAAAACCCAGACGTGGGACGGGAATCGAACCCATGACCTCCGCGAGCGTACCGAAGTGCGTTAGTCGCTACGCCAGGGAGATCGTCATCGGTGAACTAATTGATAGCAAAGAGCCATGATCATCATCTAGAAAGGCTCTCGCTTGGTTCCTGATTAAAGAGTTGGGTGCAGAAGGCAGCTATCTTGGATACGGCACGCATTGTGAGGTTACTGACTCTGTCTTTTTAACCGCTGGTAGTTTGGACCTATGGTTCCGGTGCAGGCGGAACACGATTTTCGATATTTTTACAATATTTTCTACTCATATATTTGTATTGTTTTTTATATAAATAATCATAAACAATCTGCAAAATAAAAGTATGACAATTTAAAATAATAATGTTTCTGATGTCGACATGTCTGAAGTCGTAGTACAGCAGTAGTATTATGTGAAGCACAAATTCCGATACAGCCATTGATCACAGTTCCATTTCACGGCGAGATGTGTCTCATTTGGAGGCAAAACATCCAATAAATATACGAATTGGCGACGTCGAGTATCATTTGGCGCAAATGTTGCCACAGGCCACACATCTCCGGACGTATTTTTGCCAATCTTCATGATTTTGGTGTAGGTGATTTATTCTTGTCTAACTAACGGGCCATGAAGTATTTTTGTGGCGGACTTTTGAGTGTTTCTGTTAATATTTTTGAACATAAATACATACAGACAACTTAAAAACTTTTTAACAAAAAAATGAAACCGCCGAATAAACTGAAAAGCAAAAAATAATAGTAATAAGTTCTTAAACTAATGTAAGTATACCAAAGCAATTTTGAATGTGTGCGCCAGTGCCTTCACGTGTGGCACATACGTGCGGGTTGCTGTCTCGCTGACATTAACTTTGTAAACGCTCGGCGTGTCACGCTGCGCTGCCGCCGCGCATCACGCCTTACGTAATTAATTAATTTGCTTGTTTGGCGCCGACTCAAAATTACTTAGGTATACTTACATTAGTTTAAAACTTCGTAATTAAAGGTTAATAAAAAGAAGGTTTATTATTATTTGCTATTCAGTTTTTTCGGCGGTTTAGTTTTTTTGTTAAAAAGTTTTAATTTGATAATTTTTTGTGGCTATAATGTACTAATTATTACATGCTTAAATAAATCAATTCTGTCAAAAATTATGCGTGTTCATAGATATAATCAGTGAGTGAACAATCAATCTTTCGCTATTTTCGTACCCTTAGGGTTGGAATTTTTTTCCCAAATTTATATAGGACCAACTTCGGGGTATACGCTTTCCAATAAAAACATTTTTAAAATCGGACTACTCTGCTACAAGTTATGCGTGGTCATACGTAAAAAAGAAAAAATTATATATACGCGTCGACTTGAGAACCTCCTCCGTTTTTTTCGTCGGTTAAAGAATATGATAAAGTTAGTAAATTAGTTATAATATTTACAGTTGTAGGTATATATAATTTTTTTAAATAATTAGATCAAATTTCATTTACTTTTTATACATATATCAACGCTTTGGTATTAGAGATGGCCTGACCTTTTTTGCCATTATACTAAAAACCCCTCAACTATATCAGATATAAAATAAATACTTATTCCCTTCTATGTTATTAAAATATATCAATTCCTCACAAACTATTAAATTTGTTAGAAGGAATCACAAGATATGGGAATGTTGAGATGACAACCCCGGCACGCCCTCAGTCCTTGACGCGTGACTAACTCGCTTGGACGTCGCGTCATGCGCACAACCAGTGGGGGAAACCCCCGGTATCGGTTAATTTTGATACGTTCCGACATGTTGAGGGCAAATGGAATCGTCTGGAGCATTCAATTTTTCATACAACTAAGAAATGTGTTCGTGTGTGCGCATCAGGAATTTTGCATTCACAGCTCTCAAAGAATAAAGTGTGGACGAAAGTACACCTAATTAATGTACATTTTGTAATATTCCCGATAGTTAAACTTATGTATATTGTACTTTATTGCTAACATTTTAATTAATATGTTAAATTTATTTCATACGTAATTGTCAAAATATGATTTTCTAATTTTGTAAATATAACATTTAATAATCTAAAATATTACACGTGTAACATTACATACACTGGGCTAAAATAAGTTCCACATTTTTATACAACTTGCTCAATAAACGATTTAATAAATTTGACATAAATCGATTTTGATTTTCTCAACTTAATTTATAGATGTAGGATAATTAAAAATGTATAAATATGGGTTCTCGATTACCCTTAACTAAAAAAGTTGAATGAAAACTGTTATTTTTGCTGCAAATAGCAACAACCGTGAACAATACCGTGAGAATTTCTTCACTTAGCACTTTTCACCACTAACTAGCTCGTGGGATTGATTTGCGACTGGAAAACTCTGATGGGGCTCCTTGTATTTATGAAATCTTTTTTGTCTATCTCTAGCAGTTGGTCACAATACGCAAAATGCGAATGCCCCCGTCCCCCGAGCATAATAGTGAGCCCCGGGCCCCGGACGCGGCATATCTGTCCGAGACAGCCTCTTTACGACTATTTAATCTTACGAGCGGACCTAAAGGCCCGGGCTTAGTGCCGCGCGCTTATTCTCAGGCTACTGACTTTAGTATAAATGGCCCAATAACTAGATAGTTTGCACTCAGGCTGAGTGTGATGATTTATAACCGTACTCAGAGTTATGAAGCAATTGAACCATCAATTTATAATATATCTAGGGATATTTTACTTATCAAGTTCTGTAGGTCGTTGTGTAGTTAATTCCAGTGACTTAAAAGAGTTGTTCGTCTAGTATTAATCTTTATTGTGAACCTTTTGCTCAAATAACACCCAGTTACTCAGATATTCAATAAAAGCACGCAACCAAATAAATAATTCGTTGTAGAAATTAAGTTGCAAATAGTTTTTGTAAATAATATAAAATTATGAAATTTTAAAATTCTTTGCACCAGACGATATAGAAAAAGCTAAAATTTATTCTTGAAGAGAGGCCTAAGTGGCCAATATACTGCCGCCGAACCAACATCTAACAAGTGTATCTAAAAATTTAGTAAAATTTTCAACGAAAAAATTACTCAACTGAGGGTTAAATTATGCAAACTCGCTCTTTATTACTCTCAGGGCATGCGCAATTTGAATAAAATAATTTGAGGCTTTTCGTAATTCTACATAGCTTAGAAGTGGATGAAATATCACTCGAAATGGTTGGCCTTGAGATAAATATTTGACAGCTCTAACGTAGGGCTTCAGTATTCTATCAAAATAATATAGAGGAATTTTAGGACTAGATTAAGGCTAGCGTCCAACTGTATAAGTCTACTTGTACTACTGCTCCTGCATAAAATGCTAACATTTTGTTGATACATTTGGCTGGTCACCAACAGAATGGAGAAACCTCGTTTTCGATCATTTATCAATCTCTAATATTCATATGGAAATTAGTTTGTTGTATATCTTCGCTGCCAGTTCGTAGTGATTGTACATTATTATTTTTAAGTGTATTTTCCTACTAACCTTCGTAAATCTACCCATATTTTGGGCTGCAATCTCTTTTGTTTGAGTACGATTCTCTAGAGGGGCTGATGATTCTTAAGAAGAGAGAGCATTCTAATACCGAAGAGTATCGTTAAAGTAGTCTGTTTGAAGCAAACATAGCGGGTCACCTTAAATGCTTATATCGTCATAGTCGTGGAATAGTGATGGATCTAAAATATAAAATGTTTTACAGGACAGCCATTTCAAAAATACACAAGCGTCATTTTACTTTGAGCTATCCACCTATCCGCCTATCAAATCCCTCATTCTATCGACTCATTCATTCATAACAATACATTTGAAATCCGAAATATAATTTTTTCTTTAATGTAGCAATAATATTTAGACTATGTAGTATCCAAATATGGTAATTAGTGAAATTCGTATTTTATTATTTTTTATTGCCGTAGGGTAGCAGACAGGCTGACGGCCCGCTTAGAATTTAGCAGTCACCGTCGCCTACAGGTGTTTGCAACGCCAGTGGCATTGCGAACACGCTGCTGCTGTCCCAAAAGGGTACAGGAAGTTGGGTCACTAATGCCGGAACACAACACAAGGTGGTCGCTATCCAGACGGGCTTGAAGCCCTACCACGTAGCTAGGGTGGGCTGTTTTGTCGCCTTTTACGACAGGCCGCAGAGGTTAGTATTCTTTCTTCGCACCTGCACAGATGGATATATTTTTTACGATTATGACGATATTTACGTTAATTGAGTATCATAGATAATAATAGAGTTCCTTAAATCCAGAATTATTTAGGCCTTCTGTTCAAGTTTGTAAAAAGTTGGCTGCGCCCTGGTATTGTAAGCTCATTGGGCAAACAAAGCCGCACTCTTAGTTGTTATGTTTAATATGTAAAATTTTACATTCACGGTACGTTCTCCGTGCTGGGGCGAAGTAAGAATACCAACCCCTGCGGCCGGCTCGGCCTGTCGTAAAAGGCGACAAAACAACCCTAGCTACATGGTAAGGTCTCAAGCCCGTCTGGATGGCAACTACCCTAGTATGCCACCATAATAAACTTGTGTAGTATTCTGGTACTAATTACCCAGGTTCCTATACCCCTATGGAGCAGCACTGTGTTCGCGGTACCCCTAAGCGATGGTAACTGCTTAGTGGGCCGCCAGCCTGTCTACTGATCTTCAGTATATCATTTTAATTATTTTAAAAATGATGTCACATTTCTTTTAAGTCAATGATTTCAATCCCATTTAGTAAATCCCCGCTCCGCTCCGCTCGTGAGGATATCCACACCAAACCGCTCAAACGTCGAGTGGGAAGAATTGAATGCAAAGTGATACTTTAAGGCGCGCGATTAGGTGCCCGCGTGCAGGCATT
This sequence comes from Malacosoma neustria, assembly GCA_963693495.1. Classification (NCBI taxonomy): domain Eukaryota; kingdom Metazoa; phylum Arthropoda; class Insecta; order Lepidoptera; family Lasiocampidae; genus Malacosoma; species Malacosoma neustria. The sequence goes on from OY856395.1 coordinate 155,448, forward strand.
GAGCGTCCCTCCCGAATCCCCGTGAATAAAGCCAACCTTTTTCCGGGATAAGGAGTACTGTATTTTAAAGTACATAAACGTGACATCACTTATCCCTAAGGGCTCAAGGTAACGAACATATCACTTTGCGGTACATTATTATTTACTTCGCACATTATTCAAATTATTTATCTTTATTAATGCAATAAATTAATTTAATTGTATGTTATCCGTGCAGGGGCGGAGAAAGAATACTAACCTCTGCGGCCGGGGTCGGCCTGTCGTAAAAGGCGACAAAACAACCCACCCTAGCTACGTGGTAGGGCCTCAAGCCCGTCTGGATGGCGACCACCTTTGGTTTTAAGTATGCTGCCATAATAACCTTGTGTTGTGTTCCGGCATTAGTGACCCAAGTTCCTGTACCTCTATGGGAAAGCAGCGTGTTCGCGATGCCATTGGCGTTGCAAACATCCATAGGCGATGGTAACTGCTAAATTCTTAGCGGGCCGTCAGCCTTTCTGCTGTCTTACAGCAATTAAAAAAAATGTTTACTATTCCAGTACTTTGTATCCATTGATATCTTCCTTGTGACTTTGTGGCGATGTCGGCGCGTCAAATGTTCAAATGCACCGACTATGGCCCCAACACACACCTTCACGACATCGCCCCTTTACATGCTCCACAGCAGATCACCGTAAAATTTGGCTACCAACCCCCAGAGACTTAACAGTTTGCTCGTCGCACTTGGGAGATGGGCAACTGAGGTCGCGAGATCACCAAGCTACAGATAGGCCAAAACAAACCGCTGATAATCAAGAGTGGTCCACCAAGCCAAGATGGGCCAACGTAGAGCTGTGGTGTGATACTACACCAATATGGACGTACGCTCCCGCAGTTAGAATCCCATCACCAGGGGGTCAATGCCCCTGAGTTTACCCGGGGTTAAAGAGTGTTAATTCGAGGTCCCAAAACCTCCCCAACAACATACTGTAGGAATAAGACCCGGACCCATTAATATATTTTTAATGTCAAAGTGAATGCTATTTTTGCCATATTAATCATTTAAAATACAATTTTTTTTAGTAGAATTGTAATTATTAACGATAAATGAAGCTTTTCCTTTAGAAGACAATTAAATATGATATTCTTTTTTACAATTTGAGTTATTGTATTACACATATTCTATTCAATATTTCAAAAAATACGTGTGCTTGAACAGACTTAAATCTCTAGAAATATTATAACATTTTCTATATTATGAACAATGAGGGATATTGAACTCTCTTTATAATACAAGTATGTACTTAGTTAAGTAAACATTTCATGAAAATGAGTCAAGTACTCTTAAAATGTTGACGTGTTCTTGGAAATTCAAATTGTACAATAATGCACTCTAATATAATATTTCCAAATCATGTCATATTCATTCCTATAATGTATTTAAATTATAACCCGTTTACTACTATAACGTATTCCATCATCAAAATGGTTAACTCCGGTTGCATCCAAAGATCACACTCTTGCACGTGAGATCAGGGCTGAGAACAGGGCAGAATATCTGCGCTTTTTGCATCGACGCTTCATAGTTCTTCTTCTTGACCAAAAAGGGGCAGAAGGGAGAAAAAAACTGGACGCACATTTTTGTGACTAAATTAGATTTTTACAAGACCGACTACCACCTGCCTTCGAACATAGAAAAGATAAACTGAAGAACGAAGCAGCAATAAAAGGAGAAGAGTAGAAGAATAGTAGAGAAGGGCTAAGAGTGTTTTCCCTTAACATCTTGAACTTCGTTATTGTAGTCCCAAGTTTTTCTAGACCCGACCGGTAACTTTTCGCAGGTATCATTTTACACTGCATTTGCTGAGATGCTGTCTCAACACCAGGACTCGTTTGCTCCATCGGCCATTGGTCCTGTCCTATCAGCTTGCATATTTTGCGAGCTGCGTCGGTCGCTGTGGTTGTCTTATGGATGTCTTCATTCCGAATTTTATCTGTAAGAAAAACAGCCAATATAGCTTGCTCCATATTCCGTTGAGCGACTTGAAATTTGCGGATTGTTAGTGTTCATATCTCGGCCCGTATCTTATCTCAAACTTAAAGATGTAATGAACGCAATAAATTCGTTGCGCCGAAGAATGCATAATACGAATAAATAAAGCAGATTCCATCAACGTCTCGATGTGTTCTCACAAAGAAGCGATTTATTCCGAGTTGTATGTATATACTCGTATTGGCAAACGATTCAATGATTGAATATATTTGACTAATGGCAAAACGAATCAGCAAGTAAGGCCACATTCCCACTGTGCGAGATACATATATGGAGGAATCGAGACAAGTTTAAAAACAATTATACACATTTCAGATTGTTGTCGTTTTGGCTTTGAGAATACAGACTAAATGAAGCTAAAATGACGGCGACATTTTGTTATTTTTTCATTGTATTTGAAAATAAACATTAGTCTTATTTTCATGATACCCATTACAGGCTTTGGACTCCTGTGTGCCGCTTTCTTTAAATATATTGAATAAGTGAATATCAGTAATTTATCTACAAATTGTATTCTCTGTACCCTTTTACTTAAGATGAAAGTTATCCACATTAGTGAAAGTACTAAATATTAATTATTACTTAACAAAACATATTTAATATATATAGAAAAAGTGGCCTGTTTTAGGTTAAACGAGTTCAGTGTTGGCGGCGGAGAGCAGTGCAAATACGCCACCTCAACGACTCTTGACTTTCTTTTGACTCGCTCCCAATGTATATACCTAATACTGTATAAGTAAGAATAGCCTGCAAAGGCTTAGCTAGTATGTACAATATCAATTACGAATGGCTTGAAAAAAGTTCACCAACGTAGTTAGCCAGTTAGATACATTTATTTGTCAAAAACTTAAGTTTTATACAAAAGTGCATTAAAGAGATATAAAACATAACAAAGCTCATCATTTTTTGCCCAAGAGATGTACCAATATCGGTTTACAAAGAAATAGAAAGCACATTACATTGCTTAACAAAATAATAATAATAATAGTCGGTCGTGTTTCACTGATTTCGTGCTACACACCCGGTCCCTTCCTTGGCTCATTGAATTCAGACGGTGCTTTTTCTCCATGCAGGGGTGGAGTAATTACTGACCCTTGCGGCGGTGATAGGGTTCATCCAACTCGATGGCAACCTTTGATCTCTAATATGCCAGCATAATAATCTCGTGTTGTGCTCCGGCATAAGCGACCCAGGTTTTGATTCCTGTGCATGATCGACGGCGTGTTAGCGGCCCTTCCTCGGGGATAAAAAATACAGCAATGTACGGGGAGAATCCAGCTCGAGATGTACTCTTATAATATACTGGTTCCTAGCTGTACATTCATCTAACATATATTGATTTTCTAGGATACGTTTTTGGTAATGGTTTTGTTTTGGAAAGTCCAGATTCATCGTGGGACGATACGTGACTCAAAAAACCACATTCTTAAAATGCTTTAGTTTCGCTTTGGATGATTACAAAACCACAAATTTAAAAGTGGAGAGGTATGAAAATGGGTTACCTTAATTTGACGAGTATATCATAGTTGCACTAATATCACAATCAAAGTACCAGAACATATTTTTATTGCCTTTGAGCTACATTTTCGATAAAAAATTGTGTTGGATAAAAAGCTAAGAAAATAACCAAAAAATATTTTAATACTTTAATACTTTTTTATATTTACGTTTGAAATCCTTTTTGTTGGTTTTAAATTAATTAAACCAAGCAATCTGAAATTATTATAGCTCGGTTTTTGAAAAAGCCTTGCAAAGTTAATTTTTCATGTATTATATATTTTTCAAAATTGTAGATATTTTGAGCTCCAACACCTCCGTCCATTTTCCTATAGAAACTCTAGTTTATAGATAAGTTCGTTTTGAACCTCTTGAAGTTAGGTAATTTCCAATATTTCAATATACCAAATTTGTGTGGAGGAATGCATTTAATTTAATTATCTGTTTTAATGTAACAGGGCCAGTTTCAACTAGTTTTCTAATCGAGAGGATATTAATTGATTACCGATTAATTGGGGTTTGGGCTCGAGAGCTATGCGGGGAGTTGGTTTGATACTTCTGAAGTATTCTATCATTATCTATGTTTCAGATCTTTGTACATTGATACCTCGTCGAGTTGTAGATATCTATGCATATTGTTTAGAATACGTTATTAAGCATTATTCCCGGTTAAGGATATCAGAGCTCCTCGTGGTGCTGGCACTTCTTTGCCATTATTCCTTTTCATATTCGTATATATACATATATACCCTATCCGCACAAAGCGTTTTGCTTCCACATTCATCATGCGAACCGCAAAGGAGTGGAATTCTTTGCCGGCGTCTGTTTCCCGAACATTATAATTTAGGAGTCTTCAAGAGGAGGGTGAACAGATTTCTTATAGGCAAGCGTGCTACACCGTCATCATCATAGCTTAACATCAGGTGAGATCGCGGACGAACGTACGCCTATATACAATAAAAAAAATATTCAAAAAGGCATAGGAAAAGGTATTGAACAATTTTTTTAAATACTGGGACAACTTACCCAGTGTCATCTAGTCTTAAAGTCAGTAGCGTAGCACTTGTATTACAGGTAACAAATAACTAATATACTACGTGTTTAGTGTCAAGATTGGAATTTCTTTAGTGAAACTCAATGTTTTTGTCGATTTTGTATAATTTCTAAATTATTACAGTAAGCAGCAACCAACCGTGCTAATCTTAGTTCGTAAAAAGAATAATAAAAAAATACCGTCCTTTGAGTTATAAATTCTCAATGAAGAATAATAATTTTAATTGTGCCCCTTTCGGAAAGTTATGAGCAAATAATATTTGTATGTATTTAGATACTTTCATCAGGTGATTTAACACTACGTATACACTTTTCTTTGATAAATAGATAAGTACAAAAACGGGTCGGGAATCAAATCCGTGACCTGCGCAAGAGAACCGAAGTGTGTTAGCCTTCGAACATAGTTGTCACTACATACATTCATGACTGTTTAATGTGAGCGACTGCCGATCAACCCTCAAACCTGAAACGGAAATCACGGTATCCTTTTTCCGTCCATGTGCTACAAAACTCATCAGCAGTAGCCATAAAACCTCTTTTAATAAATGTAAATCGCGAACGACTCTCCCAAGCTATCGAAATAAAAAGCCTATAAAAGGAAACCGATTACAATTCTATTTGCAAATGATTTCAATGGAATTAGACGATTCTCCCTCAATTACGATATAATCTTTCAAGGATGGCTTTTAAGGATTGCTGTGTTTGTGGACTTAAAACATCTCCAATACAAAACTGCTAAAAGAGTGTTCACATCACTTTCGAGGCAAGTTAAGTTACGAAATAAAATTGATCGAGTGTTCATTGGGGCTTTATTTTGTACATTTTTTAAATACTATGGGAGAGACGCCAAATAGTTTGATGGTCAAGAAGGATTGGGTTACCCGGTTTTATTGCTAGGGTATCGTTTATACGAAACGGATTACTACTTTATTGCTTTGTAGCAACAAAGTCGTATTTTAAGTTTTACATTGAATGATTCAGATCCATACAGGATGAAACGCCTTTAAGAAGTAGACAGTTTAAGGCCATTTATTCGAATTTATATCAAATTATTGTTAGTGTCGTTTTTCTTATTAGCATTCTACTCGGAGATCAATGTAAAGATATCGGGTTCAAATCCTACGCTGGCATGCACCACCTAGACAGTTAATCCATGCAGGCAGAGTAATCCATATACCGTTTGTGGTTCTCAATGAAAACTTCTTTTTTGGTTTAAATAAAGTTATTTAATGGCAACTCTATTAAACTGCTTCATCGAAAAATTAAATAAAACTTAAAGCAGTCCTGGGCAAGCAAATAAATCGACTGAACAAACCAAAAACATTTTGACAGATCATCGCAATCAAACTTTCGAATCAAATTAATACAATCTGGTTTCCACTAGTCGTTGATCCACATAAACCAAACGAGGCCTAAAATAGAACTTAATCAATTTGATTTCATTACTTGTTTATTTGTGTACAACTTGTCACTTAATGTTGATTGCGGAGGATTCCATAAAGATAAGTACTCGTTTAAGAAAGTGTAACTTATGTAGACGATGCTGATTGAAATAGTAAAATCGACAAACATATTCCTCATTTTAGTAGTTCTGGTAAAAGTTAACCTCTGCGGCCGGGGTCAACCTGTTGTAAAAGGCGACAAAACAACCCGTGCCGTACCCGTGGTAGGGCCTCAAACCCGTCTGGATGGCGACCACCTTTGGTCTTAAGTATGCCGCTATAATAACCTTGTGTTGTATTCCGACATTAGTGATCCAAGTTCCTGTACCCTTATGGGACAGCAGCGTGTTCGCGATGCCACTGGCGTTGCAAACACCCGTAGGCGGCGATAACTGCTAAATTCTAAGCAATAAAAAAAGTCAAATTATATTTAATATATGAACACGGATTACAATTAATATACTGATTTGCATCTATCTTGCAATTTATTTTATGTCAGTGTTATGATTAAACCTTGCCGTATTAGACTTTGCCTGATCCTCCTGTTTACTGCCGATCTCATGGCTTCTGCCACTAGCATACCGCTAAGGGATCTTATTTGGTCTATCCCATTGCAACAGAGATCGCCTGCGTGGGCTCTTCCCATCAACCTTACCAACTACCATTAACTTCTCAAGGTTGTCTAGATCTTTGCGAGCAGTCTCTAACACGGCGAGTGATGGCAGCTCCTACAGTCTAGACATGACCTTCATTAAGACAATTAGGCGACTATAAAAAAGCCAGACATGATGAAATGTGTATAACATATTAATATTACAATAATGAAATATCGAAGAACTGATATATACAATAATATAAAGTGAGTAAGTAACTTATATCAGTTATATGTATTGGGATCTATCAGAAATATATTAATTAAAAATCATGCCTTTTCAATTAAATAATTCATAAAGTTTTGTTTTAAAGTCAACTACTTTGCTTGTTTTAAGTGTTTTAAGTATAAGTGGTTAATGAAGAATACACAACTCTACAAAAATAAATATTTTTCGTTGCTCTGGATATCTCTACGAATTTCTATGTTTTCAAGTACGCAGCTTACCAATATATTCATGAAAATATTGAATGTGCTGTAGTTTTTATGATTTCAGCGTATCATATATTTTAAACAAATAAAGGAAAATGATAAATAAAATACCGTTGGGCGGTAGCAAATACGTTGTCTGTGGGACAGTAGAGCAAAGCAACTTCATCCACATAATATCTTGTTCCCACAAGATGTGTGGGTGTGGCCTTTGAGAAAGTCCTTAACTGTCGTTAAAGTCAACGTAATAATAAACTATTATTAAACAGAGACAAAATTAAAAGTAAGAGCAAACAATTTTTTAAAGCGTCAGACAAGGAAGGCGATTGTTTCGAGTATATTTACACAAAATTTTCTAAGTTTGGTAGGGAAAAATTAAAAGTATTTGAATTTCATCAAATTTGGCAATTGATGAAAAATGCAATTATTATCACAGTTATGACAGTTCCGGAAATTGAAGCTTAGAAGAGTTTTATATTGGTAGTAGAAAATTTTATAGGTAACCATAAAGCATCAAATTATGAAGAAATTGTGCAAAAGATGTTGATAATAAGCTTTTAAAATTAAGGAGCAAATATGAGAATTGAGCTGCATTTCATCCACAGTCATCTGGATAGATTTTCTGATAATTTAGGAGATTATAGTGAGAAATAAGGTGAGCACTTCCACCAGGATCTAAAAGTAATGGAGGAAAGGTCAAGGTAGACAGACGGGACTGTCACATGATGACAGATTACTGTTGGCATTTAAAAAGGGATTGTCCTCTAAAAATTGTAGATGAAAAGTTCATAAAAGATGTTTCAATGAAGAATGACATGGATTTTCAACATTTTCCTGTCTTTTTACTTAGATGCATACTATAATAATAATAAAAAAATATATTATAAATATTTTCTGTTATTGTTTTCATATTTTTTCAGCCACAACTATTTACAACATGTAACATGTTGTGCCGACCCCCATCCCCATATAATGTGGGATAAGGGTGGGATGAAGAAGAAGATTTTTATTCAGAATTTTACAGTGTAAAATTAAAATTAAAATTTAAAAAAAACTAGAACAAATCTTCCAAAATCATTGATGGTTTCATGAATTGTGAGCATAAATATATCAGAAATCAATCTTATATCAAGGGCAACAAAACCACTGTTGACCTGTGATATTCTTTGGATTTCATTTTAGATTTGAGTCAAACGACCGGCACGAGCCGTACCTGCACAAAGTAAGCTTAGCCATAGCTATTTTTAAAGTCAAGGAAGATGCCTAATACGCAAGCCACGCTGAGATTCAGCGTTATGACGGACACGGACTCCGTAGAGTAACAACGATCGCAATTTCAAACGCAAACGAGGGTCATGGGTTGATTCCCATCTGTTTAGATTTTATAAAAGAAAAGTATATTAGTCGTGTAATACCTATGGACTAGATGACGCTGTGTCAGTTTTTACTTTTATTTATTTACTGTGACAGTACGCTTAAAAAATGTGATTTAATTTTATAATTAGTTTATATTTTGCTAAAAAAAGTTCAAAATTATTTATAGGTTTTAAATGTATTATCCAAATTGATTTTTGATTTAAACTTTGCCCAAATTTTATTTCAATTGATTAAATTGTATAGTAAGAAATGTACTTGCTGCTCTACTGGCTCCATTAACTGGTCAGTGCAAACGAGGCTTTGTTTCAAAGGAATTAATTACCTCAGTCGGATGCTAACTCCTGTTTAGAGTCTTTTCGAGCTAATCCAGGCATTTGTTGTGAGTCGCGTCTATCGATTGTATCGCTTTTATCTACAATAGTGCTTTATTACGTCGACCGAGAGCCCTGAACAGATATATGAATAAACCCAATCATCCATTTTGTTAGTACATATACAGCACAAGAGGTATCGAACCTTTTTCCTTTTTTTAGCTCATTCATAGACACACATACACACACACACACACCACAGACTTTGGTCTAGCTTAGAAGCTAGGGTAAAAATTGTTGTATGTAGATTGCTGTATATTTTGCAAATAAAATTATTAAACTATATATATATATATATATATATATATATATATATATATATATATATATATATATATATATATATATATATATATAGGTATATATATTTAATCATAAATCCTAAATTTTATTATAATTGATCTGCTTTAAATATATAAATGTATTGATGAGTTTTGTTGACGACAATGCTCTACGGTGTTGATGAGAGAGGACCGCTCGAGAGCAGTGGACTGTATGACAGAGGAGGGGTGAGGAGCGGGGTGGTTAAAGAGACGCGATAGACGCAGTGAGCAAAGTAATTTGCACTGATTTTGATTCCACCCCTTCCCGGTTCGGTTCAGGTCGCGGAGGAATTGTTGCACGGCACTAGCTAAATGACACGCAACCGTCTCGCGCGTTTAGAAGCTCACGCGTTATTACTTGGTCAGAGAGATCGAACTTCGACCGTACCGGCCGTTTAGAAGCTTGCGCGTTACTATCATGTTATTTCCGTCCCACTTCGCTAAACGCTTAGAAAAAAAATACTAGATCAATTACACCCTATATCATTAACAATCTCGCTATTACTCTGAAAAGCTACTCCCGCTAAGTTCTCCAATGACATTATAAACAAGTATGCTCGAGCTATAGTTTCGTTGCTATAGATTACACTTGTTATTTAGTGTAGACGCGGGGTTTTATAATTTTGACAGAAGAAACTTAGGAGCATACTAAAAAGCACCATCGAGCTTGTTAGCTATGATATTAATGATGATGTTGGAATATTCGCGCTTTGTGGCCAGAAAATAGTCTGTCCGCTAACTCCAGATGGCATCTAAGCCATCCTGTGAAAGTGCAAATATGCTAGAGGTGCTGTTAAATGCATTATTTGCATACAAATGTAGTTTGTTGGGTGACCGCAAACCATAACCTTAGTATTATCCAAATTGAGTGTGCATCGAGCGAATTAACAGGCTAGCATATAAGCTCTGAATGACAACGCCCTGCACTTCCTTTCTATGTCTCAATTTTTTGTTTTCGCCCTTGTATAACACTCAACAATATCATTAGCGGTAAATTCCGATTGCAATCCAAACATTCGCTTTGGTGCCCAAGATCAGCTACATAATAATTTTCAACACCGAAGCGAATAACACGAACGTTTAAAATCTCTATTATTTTTAATCAAAAATGTATTTAGCCTGAAGATTAAACGAGTAAAAACAATATCTCAATTAGAACGCACCGTATTCTGCATTAAACCAATTGTAACCAATTGTGTTTAAATACTAAAACTGTCTAAAACAAAACACTCTTCTAATTAAACAAATGGCATGAACAATAATAATGAATAAACAAAAAGCTTTCTAATAATTTGCATGTAAATAAAACTAGATTGCGTTGTTTTGTGAAATCTGTGGAATCCCTTCGAGTGACTATTCTATCCAATTTCACAGATAAATGGAATAAAGAATATGTTTTGCGTTCGCTACTCGTGCAATGGATACCAGATATATGTGCCAGGGACGGATTTGAACACGCAATTGCTTTACTGGCATTCAGTCAAGTTATTAAGGTCACCGTATCCTTCAGTTTCAACTAAAAAACTAGAATAGTTATTTTATTGACAACAAACTTAATATCATAACAATAACTATTAATATAAATTTACAACTTTGCATATATTTTGTGGCTTTTTAATGATAACCATTAACCATATAGAATTTTGGCATTCTTCGTAGACTTTCTTGATTTGATTTTTTTTACCTCATATAAAATTTTTCTGTGTCTATACATGTTAGTACAGAAGATAATTAGTGCTAGTAGTTCATAATATCCCACTTCATAGTCTCCCTGAAAGGAACGGATAGCCACCACGCTTGTCTGGAGTGGATTTGCAGTAATTCGGTTATCTTTTTTTATTGCTGTGGAACAACAGGCTAATGGCTTATTTAATAGTGAGTAATTACCATCACTTATAGATCATTTAGATATTTGCGATACCAGGAGCACCGCGAACATGCTGTTGTTGGCAAAGGGGTACTGGAACCTGGGTTACTAATGACGGAACACAAGGTTATTATGACGCCATACTTATATAGCAAATGTGGTTGGCACTTAGCTAGGTTGTTTTGTGGCTTTTTTCGATAGGTCGCTCCCGGCCGCAGTACTCAGTATTTTTGCTCCACCCCTATACGGAGAAAATCAAAAAGTATTAGATCAGAGTGCGAGTTTTCTTCACGGACGGTTTTGTACTGAGATTGTTATACTCACATTAGGCTAAAATAGGCAATTTTTTACCATTATGGAAATCGAATCCATTCATTTGGTTTCAAGTGTATCACCATTTTTGTCTACTACATATTTTAATAAATTTACTAACTCAATAATTCATTTAACGATACGACTTGTGGCTACATAGAGAGCCGCGTCTTTAGTTTACGTTAGGGAGCGAAGTTGTGAGCTTGTGTAATAATTTTCACGGCCCAATAGTTTCAATCCTCAACCAGGGAAATATATTTACTGCTAAGTTGATTTGTTAAGAACCTAATATCCTTATCCGTTAATCGTCAGGTCATAAACAACTTGTAATTTAGATGTAAGTTATAGTAATATTATATAAAATACAAAGATCTCTGTCAACGTACAAGTACGGATCTGTGCGGCAGTTTTATACACACGAAATATATTGTTATAATAAATTGTGTTTCGTATGTTTGAGTATCGCCCTTTGAGACAGGTAACCTCACTTTATTCGTACATATTATATTATATGTGGCCGAATTTGTATTCCTATTAATCCTCTAAGAATTTGTTTATTTCATTACACGTATTTTACTATTGGTACTTGGAGATATCTTCAGAAAATAAATTCTTGTAATTTATGTATAACATTCCAAAAATACGTCAGTAAAATATATGTAATATTAAGTAATGAGGGACGTGGTAGTAAAGTGGTGTCATATTCAGAAACCAATCTAGAGGACACAGGTTCGAATTCCCGAATCGCCCTTCAGTAGTTTTTCTCGTGTAATATGCATATTATAACAAAACGTTATTTTGCCATATAAATTAAAAAAAAAACACGTTTTGGTCTAAGTTTCCTTAAAATTTGTTCTTGAGCGTTTTAAAGTCAATTGGGTGTATAGTTTTAGAGATTTCGTGATGAGTGGTATTTCCCTTATATGTGAACAATAGTAACTAGATAATAACAAGTTAAAAACGTAGAAAATTATTATTATTGACCTGGTGGGCCAAATGGTATGAAGTGACTGGTGTCATCTGTGACCCCAAGATGCCGGTTAAGTTGAAGCGACAGGTCTATAAGACTATCATTAGGCCTGTCTTTTTACACGGCTATAAAACGTGGCCGGTGCTAGAGCGACACAAATAGGAACTGCGTGTCACGGAGATGAATATGATGCCGTGGATGTGTGGACTGACGCGGAAGGACCGCGTTCTGAACTCCCGCATCCGCGACATTCTTTATGTCTATGACATCGCAGATAAATTGCAGGAGTGTCGCCTTCGCTGGCATGGCCACGTGTTGCGGCATCCGACTTCTTAGGTGGGAAACCAATATCTGGCTATGCCGCCTCCGCCGGGTCCAGGCAGGAGAGATAGACCCAAAAACTGTTGGCTTGACGTTGTAAAGGGTGATATGTATGCTAATGGACTGACTACCAAGGATGTTGAAGACCATGCGAAGTGGAGTAGAAAAAGTCGGAAAGCGGACCCCGAGCACCGAAGCGTAAGTTTGGATTGCAACCGGAATTAATAATGCTAAGGTGATGATGATGACCGTTTTCAAATAAACAAAATAAGGCTTGCTTGGAATCGATCGCTTTAAGCGATAAATTATCCCGTCTTCTCAGCGAGCGTTTTGTTCCATTTAAATTTGATGATTTCGGAACTTTTTCCTCCGTTTTGCTTACATCTAAAGAATATACTTGCGAATCAAAATATCAATTGAGTTTGATTGAGGGCTAATGTTACTGCGCTTCTATCGGATTTTAATAATAAAATAATCCACAATATGGATCTATTTCATGTTGTCGAAGCAGAACTTTTATTTTTATAAAGACATATACCGGAGTGTACCCTAAAAGTAAAACCAACAAAGGTTGTGTGCTATATGTGACCTAATAAGAGAAGTTCTCTATTTGTTGCCTTTTACAACGCATTTACTGCCGAGACCACACATCAATGAAGTTTTAGATAAATTGTTGTGATTTTTTTGGTGATATTAGCTGGTGAACCATTAAGAGTTTTCGATTCAATATCCTCTAATTGATAATTATCATTTAAAAAGTCGAGTAAAATTTGGATGACCCAAATATTTAGTTTTCACAAGTGTTACAAAAATTCAAGGATCGCTAGATTAAAAAAAGTTGAGAGCTGTGCCTGTAATAAAAATGTCGTAAAAAGTGTAAAACATAAAATTTGATTTTGATTTTCTAGTGAATTCACTCCCTCTGACAGCTTTTAGCACTGTTGGTTGATAGTTATAGAAACCTCAGAATTAAATTTTTGTGCACCTACCATATTTGGATCGCTCATCTTGATTAATGGGCTTTCTCTTCCTGGTAAGTGATGTGGGTAGCTTTATTTTAATTTCTGATAGGAAGCTCACAAATCTCCTTAATTCATCTCCTCTTTTAAATAAAATATTAAACAGGAAGTATTGCTTACATACCTACCTATAATTTTTTAAATTAAAATATAATATTACTGCCAGCATTGCTAATTGGTGGCGCACTGGAAAAATTCTATTATGTTTCATATTTAATAACCCTTTGCTCCATCGGCTTTTCATAAAAAACGCTTTGAAATTAAAATTCCTTAATAGGATTAAATTAACAGGTATTAAATATTCGCAAAAATTTACGCAGAGTTTTGTGAAATTCATAAGTATCAAATTGTAGTGAATATTATATGAAGGGTGCTTTGCTTGTGTTTTGTTTTGCTTTAAAATACGGTGGATATAAACGTAGATATATGAAGCAAAGCAGATGCATAAGTAATGGTGCCACGTGCTGACTAAATGTTGGGTATAAAAGTGATAAATTATACAATGTCTCAGTCACACAACAAATTAAAACTTATTAATCAAACTACACAAAAAGCCAATATAATACTCAGTAATAGAATTTGGCTTCTCTGAAACAACAATCTCAAGCGTAAATGTATTCTTAAGTGGAGTCTTGCCAAATATAGATTATTCTTCAGAGTATATTCTAAGATGAGGCCATATGCAGTCGATAGGAAAACTAAGCCACCCTTGACCTAAAAGTAGTACCTTCTGGTATGTCGTGGTAATAACTTTGTGTTGTGTTCCGGCATTAGTGACCCATGTTCTAGTACTTCTAGTAGGACATTATCGTGTTCACTATGCCTCTAGCGTCACAAACATCTAAATCTCGATATTAACTGCTTAAGTATTAAACTGCTTAAGTGAGCCGTCAGCCTGTCTTCTATTCCTCAGCAATAAAAAATAAGCCAGCCAGCCAAAGCCAGCCAGCCAAAGATGAATGCTGTATACGAGAGAAGGGCTATGCCTGAATATCTTTTGAGTATTGAATTATACTTCTTGAACAGTATATATACATTTCCGTTTCCCACGGAGTCTGTTTTCACATTATATGTCAATAGTATGTCCGATGAGCATCTGATATGTCGAATGTAATCCTAACGGACAACGGCGGTGAATCAGTGAACTGGTTAATTAAATTTATTATATTTATTTACCTAATAATATGTTCAATTTGTAGATTCCCGTTAACATTTTTATCCATTTTTATCAATAGTTTAATTATCATTTCCCGCTTATTTTTATCCGTGCAGGGGCGGAGAAAGAATACTAACCTCTGTGGCCGGGGTCGGCCTGTCATAAAAGGCGACAAAACAATCCACCCTAGCTACGTGGTAGGGCCTCAAGCCCATTTGGATGGCGACCACCTTTGGTCTTAAGTATGCCGTCATAATAACCTTGTGTTGTGTTCCGGCATTAGTGACCCAAGTACCTGTACCCTTATGGGTACAGGTACTTGGTAGCCAGCTACCAGCTAACAGGTACAGGTAGTAGCGTGTTCGCAATGCCACTGGCGTTGTAAACACCCATAGGCGACGGTAACTGCTAAATTCTAAGCGGGCCGTCAGCCTGTCTGCTGTCCTACAGCATTAAAAAAAATATTATAATTATTGTTTAAAACGAATAAAAACTCGACATTAAAAGCGCGGCTCATATGTATACTAAGCCTTAAAATCTTCATTATTTCGCTCACTTGTGCAACATCCTCTCGTAATAAGGATTTAATCCCACTGTGAACGCGAGCAAATAAGAGTGTCCGTGATTTAAATGCGCAAATAAACGGAAATAAGTACAAACCGGATATTTATTTATTTGCAATCGCATTCTCGCGTCGATGGGTTCTAGAGTTGCGGATGAATAGTTTTTGTATAAGCCATGATTACGCCGACGCATGCAATAATATCGTGCCCATTGAAACCAACATCATACCAATTGAACTGCCGGCCATCGGCTAGGTGTTCATCCCCATTTCATGGAGCCTCTTTTTTCTTGTATGAAAAGGTTCTCAAGAAAGTTCATGTTGCGTACTCTCAGGATCTGGAACGAGCTTCCGACTGAGGTTTTCTCAGCGCGGTACGATATGGGGTTCTTCAAAAAAGGCGTTATAAAATTTCTTCGAGACCGGCAGCGCATTGGTAATACCTCTGGTGCTGCAAACGTACATAGGCAACGATGACCACCTGCCAGGGTGGGGTGTCTGCCTGTCTGCTGAACCCTAGCTATAAAAAAAACCATTCACCAGTTTCAGGTTTTTGTAAGAACAAAACAATAATAATACTAATATTGCATTTTATAAATAATATTTTTGCTAGATTGTACATCTAGGGATTTGTTGGGTAGATATGCCTTCTTATTAGCCAATTAATTGCAACTCATGGAACAAATATTTATTTGTAGAGAGATTTAGCGAAGTGAAAGCGAAGTAATTTAGCGAAGGTTCTATAGGAATAAAATTTAAAAATTTATAGACATGTGTGTGTATTTTTTTGTTTACTAATACAATTTACCGGAACTGAATATTTTATTCATGAATAAAAAAAATATTAAAATCATTTCGAAAAAATTTAACATCATTAATAATAATAACATTTACATAAGTAGCAGAATATTATTAGTTAATAGAATAAAATTGCGTCCCCCCCAAAGAAGTACTTCCTTAGGATTTGAAACATGAAATTCCCTCATAATTATGAAGTTTACTATCAATAAAACGTATATTCCTCTTCAAATAAAGCATGAAATGAAAATGAGAGTCTAAATTATGCATGAAGTAAATTGGAAATAATTTTCGAAAGTATTTCCCTCTCCTTGTGCGGGTAAATTAATAAATAAAGCCGAATTCCGAGATCGGGTTAACTCGCTCCAAGATAATGATATCGGCTATAATAGCGCGCTATTTAACATAATAATGGTGTAGTTATTATAACAGTTAACGGCGTAGCGCCGTAGCGCCGTAGCAGCGTAACGACTTACGCCCGTAACGATGGGGCGACGTAGCTGTATACACTGACGTACACGACAAAAGTTTCTCATATTACATTCAATAATTAAGTATAATAAAGTAATCGTTATTTTTTTTAAATGATATTGAGTTTTTCAAATAAGTTAATCAGATTAGACGAGAACAACAATTAGGGCCCCAATTGTGGGCTAATTCTTTTTTAACTTCTCAACTTATTTTTAAGTTTGTTTTTAATGTCATCATAGAACTTGATAAAAATCTGAGCAGTCAGTGTAATACTGAAAAAATCTTACAATGTTTTTTACATTTATACTAAGTTGTACACCTTTATACGATGAGTTTATGTGTAATGAGAATAGAATAGAATAAGTATTGAAGAAAGAAAGAAAATTATTTATTTAGCACATGCTAATACAAGGAAAAAATAATATAAGTAAATTGGACCTACCTCAGCATATTCTGGTTTTACATAAAAACCAGCGCTGTTCTTTTGCTAGATCCAAAGAGCAAGTCAAGGATATCGACATATTATTATTAAAAATAGGTACCATCGACATAAAAAAGACCATCAGAACATCAGTTGTGCAGAAGTGTTAAACTATTATATTATTACTCAAAATGATAATAAATATATTTACTACAAGCTTTAGTAAATGCAAGAATAATTTTGAATTTAAAAAAGTTTTCTAAATGGTAAAAAAATTGAGTTATATAAAATAATACAAGTGACTAAGGCGATGTGAAGTAAAAGTACAAATGCACGCACGCATTTGTTACAGGAAGAGCTTATTATATTTATTTAAAGTTATTGAAAAAAGAAACACACATATTAAAAATCAATATAAACCATGGAACTCAATATTGCATCAATGATTAAGGTTGTTGTCCTTGAGATACAATTTTGTAATGCTGTCATCCTTTGAGCATACTAAAAGTGGTTCCTTGCTGTCAGCTTGCCGAACAAAACTGCGTCGCTTCCATGTTCAAAAGTAACACCAGTTATGTTTCTTATATTCTTCTGGAACTGAGTTCTAAATGCGGCGGTTATTCCGAGTAAGGCGTTCATTTATATAAATACGATGCTGCTGCTCTCGATATCCTATATCTGAGAAACTAAAATTCCACGGACACCGAAACAACAGTATTTACTAACGTTGACTTTGCTTTTAAAAATAGTATCCACCTAATTCCTGTTATCATATTTAGATTTTAAGGAATCCCATTCATATAAATTGTGGAAGTGTTCGTGTTGTGAAAAGTAAGTAAATTTCATAAAGTGGGTAGAAATCCTAACTATTATTATGAATGCGAAAGTAAGTTTGTTTGTTTGTTACACTTTCAAGCCTAAGCTGCTGAAGTAATTTTGATGAATTTGCGGTATAGTCATAGTTGGACCGGGGGGAAGGACATTCTATGTGCTTTCTAATTTTTCACATGTGTATCGGTCCCAACCAAATAGTCTTGTCACACCTAAGATCTGGATGTTCCCGGAATTCAAAAAGAAGGCCAGCAAAGTAGTGAAACCAGTACCACCTCTAATACCGGTATATGTGATAATCCTTAACGTAAAAGCGTCATTGAAGCATTCCTATCTCGTTTTCCCGGCGTCAGTTCCCCGAAGGATGATGAAAATTAAATATGGGCTATGAGACGTGATATTGCGATAGGTTAAAAAGAAGTAAAAATAATACGATACCAAAGAATACGTCGTCTAAGCTTGTCGAAATCATAGCGCCGTGCTAAGACAACGGTTGTTTCTTATGTTTTAAGGCTTAAACTTGCTTGTTTTATACATAATACAACAGTTATAATGATAATTTTATATTAAAGTGGATTTGTTTAATATTCCCTTGAAAATTTTCAGTGATAACAGTGTTTGATGAACACATTTCCGTTATAAATAATACTTTGTTAATGTAGTAAAGGAACACTTTTTACATAATTGTGAGAAGTGTTATTCATTGTCCGTCCTGACTAGGGGGGGGGGGGGAGATTTTTGTACAACACCTCAATTGTCATCATGATATTTTAAGTAGTTGTTGTTTATTAAGTTTTTTTATACATCGTATATTATTTTGAAATGAAAGCGGCATGCTTAAAAACATGAAACAAATGATGATAGATGGCGAATAATAAGCTGATGCCGCTCTTATCTGCTTTCATGGGATTATAAAACCCCATATTATCATAATACAATATGCGGCAATTTTATGTTTGGTTGGTATTAAAACGGCCAGCGGCTGACACGGGGATCATTTTTATTTATATTTACAGAGAACCCTTGAGTTTCACTCACCTGTTATATGTATTACACAAGCAAACACTGAATAGCTATTTACACATATAAACATTAACGCTTTATACTCAAGGGGGTAATATAATCAAATATAATGCTAATATTTATTACAATTTACAGATAAAATAAGTAATAATGAGCGTGCCACTGCTGGACTCAGCCCTCCATCTAGACGGAACGAACAGTGTGCCCGTCACGCTTGATAAGACGAATTGGCGGGTTACGCCTACCGCCGACCTCGCTACGCAGATTTTGCTCACGTTTTTCTATATCATCGAACATACATCAATATTACACCATAATATACACGTTAAGCTAGAAGAACTGCCTAGTTACTGCATGTCATTGTTGAATTCAAACTCGGTACCTTTAGATTGGCCTATACATCAACAATTTGAAATAAATTCGAATAAATGGTCTTAAATCATCTACTTCTTACTAGCGTTTTATCCTGTATGCATCCGAATCAGTCACTGGAGAACTTAAAATACGATTTTCTGAATAGAAAGCAACAAAGTTTAGTATTTCGTATCGTATAAATGATACCCTAGCAACAGAACCGGGTAATCCAATTAATTTCTTGACCGAAACTTTGAAGAGAAAGATCGTAACCTAGCTATGAGACTATTTGACGTCTCTCCTAAAGTATTAAAAAATTTAAAATTAACTAAAAACTGGTACCTGCCTATTAATTATAGAAACTGAAGTATGATTCCTTATTAATTTCGGTTGGTGATTACAGAACAGAATTCTTCTTTGGTGATAAGTTTGAGAAAAATATAGGAGTAATGTTTATTTCTGCTAGCTCAAAGACAACGCCAAACGACGACGGTTTGATTATTCCTTTTGATTTTGGTGGGTCAGCCGACAGCCACCATTGTGAAAATAATAAAGCCATTTCTAGACTATTTATAGTTTAGGCTCGCCAGAGAAACTTTGTAAAGTTTCAACCTCCTGACAGAATAGTGAAGATACGAAGCTTTTAGTTTATTTATGTATAATAACATAAAAATCGTTTTTGTATTCTTATAAACATGGGCCAAGAAACCATTATGCCGAACAATATCCCCCCAAAACTAGCAACTGCGAAGTCAACCATGTTTTGTGGCTTATGACGTCACGGTTGACGCGGGTTGAATGAACAACAGCGGGGAAGTGACCCTCACGAGGATCAAAACTTCTATTTCCAACCACTGGCCACCACACTTTCATTTGCGATATTATTTTCGCTTCGTTGATTTTTCATTTTGTTACGTGTTTGACATGTGTAGGTATATTTTCAAATATGCTGATACGGGTGCGGAACCAACTGGTCTGTATAATATGTTTCATCATAATTACCTTTTTAATATTATATTTGTCTGTGGAAAAACTGGTTTATTGGTTATCACAACGCAAGAGGTTTGTTCCCAACGGACGAATATATTTTCCATACACATGGTTTTTTATAAAAAAAACAACAACAATATATTGTTGAGGAGCAGCAGACAGGCTGACGGCCCACTTAATGGTAAACGATTACCGTCGCCTATGGATGTTTGCGACGCCAGGAGCACCGCGAATACGCTGCTGTCTAATACGCTGGGTCACTAATGCCGGAACACAACACAAGGTTTTTATGGCGGCATACTTATACACCCAGGGTGGTTGCCATTTAGACAAACTCGGGGCCCTAACAACTAGCTAGGATTGTTTTGTCGCCTTTTACGACATACCGACCCCGGCCGCAGAGGTTAGTATTCTTACTCTGCCCCTGCACGGAGATGTCACTGCTGGACATAGGCCTCAAGATCACGCCATAGCACCCGATCCTCCGCTCTTCTCATCCAGACACTAACAGCTACAGAGCTGGAGCGCGTCCTCCACTACGTTCGCCAAGACACGGTTTCCACTTTAGGACTAGCTTATCCAACGGCTGTCGGTCGTACGACATAATATACATGTTTAAAAGAATAAAATATCCAGAAAAAGGTAATAATAACTTACGTATATAGAAATAATAACGTGTGTTAAACAATATGTACAAATGTTTGGTCTTGCCTATGGGTAAATGCAATTATAATTATGTATTGTATATACCAAATCAGGAAGTAATTACGAAAATTTACTGTGAAGTAGAGTAAGGACTTGTTTTTAAATGATTTCGCCTCAAGCGTTGATGAAAGGTTAAAGCGATTCTAGATGCGGTCTATTCTAGATGAACCCAGTTAAATACAAGCCATACCAAACTGTGCTTCTAGTCAGAAAAACATTAGAATAAAAAATACAAGATCTAGATTCTTGTATTTTTTATTCGGTTGTATTCGAACAGAATATCGAAAATCAATGACGAATTCCAAAACTTGTAATAATTTATACCTTTTATTCGACAAAAGAATATGATTATTATATTTTCTATATGGCTGAAGTATAAAAAGTGTTTGATACTGTTCTTCTGTTAGGCTCACGTTACATCCGGTCATTAAAATAACTTCGTGTTCATCAAAGCTACCGAGTCTATGTAAACATTTACAGAATGCTTGGGATTTAGGCCTGGAATACACATGCTACGTAGTAGCACATAAGCATGCTAGTTTCGAGCAGATGCTACTTAATAAAACACAATTAGCACGTGTATACGAAAGGAGCATGCTTGTGAACAAACACGCTACTAAATCGAAAGCCGTTATATTTTTCGTGCTAGTTAGCACACGGTGTGAGGCGCGGGGGAGAAAAGGGCGGCTCCAAAGCAAGTCTGAACGTGTATTCTATGCGAGCATGCTACTTGATTTGTTTATCAAGATGGCTCAATGGGGCGATGACAAAACTTTAAATTTTTTATATTTCATTACCAAAATTATGAGTGTTTATAGAATGTACGTCACCACAAAACAAAAATAAATTTCGAGAGAAAATGTATACCAAAGTTTGTATTTATGAAAGTAATAATATAACTGAATTTAATTCATTTTGCAAAGAAACGTCCATTTTGAATGTTGAATATGAGCATGTGTATCTCACACGTGCTAGAAAGAAGCATGCTAGCAATAAGTATGCTTCTGAGGTATGTGCTCTCATGAGCAAAATAAATGTACACACTTGGAGAGCATGCTATAAATGAGCAGGCTATCTAGTAGCAAACAAGCGTGTTTTCTAGTAGCATGTGTATTCCAAGCCTTATAATTTATTTCCGCGCTACACGAATGTATACTCCGCTTAATCTACATGTTTATCTCACCTAGTGTGAACGCACCTCTATAATATTTGCTCCCGATAATTTTCCTTCTAACAAGATATGTGCAATATCAAAATGATATAAATTATATGATAAGATTGAACAAATAACTAGTTTTAAACAAAATCAGGCACTGTCACGGAATGGTCCCCCGTATGGGACATAACATAATGCGGAATACAAGGTCTCGTCTCGTCCCATTATGC
Source organism: Malacosoma neustria (assembly GCA_963693495.1). Lineage (NCBI taxonomy): Eukaryota > Metazoa > Arthropoda > Insecta > Lepidoptera > Lasiocampidae > Malacosoma > Malacosoma neustria. The sequence goes on from OY856395.1 coordinate 177,810, forward strand.
GCGCAGTGACGACGGTGTGACAGCGGATCCCTGAACCACACCCACCCTCTAATATTTAACTATTGTTGCAACCACCTACCGGGATCGCGGCATGACGCGTATAACTTAAAATTGACGTATTTGTTATACTTTCGCTCCATCATTATCATACATTAAATCTCAGTTATGTTCTTGATTTCTTCACTTCATATTGTTCACACCTCACTCTGTGGTAATTCTATTGATTATTTCCATTGCACAACGATTTTCGAACGTCACGAGACCTCAGAGATCACCGGTTGAATTCACGTCCCAATTTTGAGTGTTTACAAAAGAAAAGTCAGGTGGTAGCGTTCCAAGCCCATCATGGCACCACCCCTGGCATCACTAAGCATGCCACCATAATAAACTTCCAGTTAGTTCCCTTACGCAGACGATAGTGTATTAGCGCTGTCGTTGGCGTCGCAAACATACATTGACGACGGTAATTACTTAATACTAAGTTGGCCGTCAGCCTGTCTGCAGTCACTAAACAATAATTAAAAACAATCATCTAGTACCCTTAACACAAGTGGTCTGCTGTTTAAATACTTACTACATTTATTGAAAAACTGGAAAAAATGTTGTAAATGCATTCTAGATCTTATTTATAGGATTTCAACTATAAAAATGAACAAAGTGCGCGTGTTTACGGCGTGACCACTAAACTGCAGTCCAGCGGGGCATTAATCAGCGGTACGCCGTCGCGAGCAGCGGTACCCCACCTCTGATATACGACGCGCATACTGACAAGTTGGATTTTGCGACCGTGTTCGCTGCTGCACTTCCGTGTTTATTATGCTGTTCACTAGTTTTGAACTCGTTTCGAATGATGTGTTGTGTTGTGTTTAAAAACTACACAAATATATTCAATTAATACTTACAATATATTTGATAGAATGTTTGGTTTGTAGTGTGCTCACCCCAATTTTAAAGCTGTTAGAAATCAAACTACAAATCAACAACAGCTTACTAAAGTCCACACCTGGGCAGTAGCTTCACCTAACACATTATCTTACCATCTTAGTTTATTATTTAAATACTAAACTACCTGGGATCTGTGTTCCATGCGTCTGGTAACATCGATTGCGACGTCATGGCACGCATTGCTGCCACGTGGGCCAAATGGCGTGAGGAAACTGGTGTCATTTGTGACCCCAAGATGCCGGTAAAGTTGAAGGGACAGGTCTATAAGACCATCATTAGGCCTGTCCTTTTATACGGCTGTGAAGTGTGGCCGGTGTTAGAGCGACACAAGCAAGAGCTGCGTGTCACGGAGATGAATATGCTGCGGTGGATGTGTGGAGTGACGCGGAAGGACCGCGTTAGGAACCCCGCATTCGCGGCAGTCTTCGTGTCCGTGACATTGCGGATAAATTACAAGAGTGTCAGCTCCGTTGGTACGGCCACGTTTTACGGCAAACGGATGCTTACGTGGGTAACAAACGTCTGGCCATGCCGCCTCCGCCGGGCCCCCTCAGGAGGGGTACACCCAAAAAGTGCTGACTCGACGTTGTAGAGGGTGATATGCGTGCCAATGGGCTCACTACCAGGGATGCTGAAGACCGTGCGAAGTGGAGAAGAAAAAGTCGGAAAGCGGACCCCGGGCGCCGAAGCGAGAGTTTGGGCTGCAACCGGGATACAACGCAAAGATGATGATGATGACTAAAAATGCTTTTACACATTAGTTACAAAACAAATGCATTCGTAGGACGTACTTATAAAATATATATTTCACAAATTAGTTAGAAAATTTCATAATTAGTTACATGAGGTCAAAAAATTCGTGATAAAATATACCTATATTGTTATCATAAGTTTTCTTTGAATATTAATTTGCCACATTTATACATTGTCCCCGGCTACTGAAACAAAAACTATTTGAAATATGCTGCCAATAGAAGGGCGGGATGGAAGTTATTAACCGTTGCGAGCGATAACCGGCCACATAAATCGTAACCATGTTTAATTTGGCTCTCAATCCCTAATATATTACTCGTACATCCGTTAGATAACTAAAATTGTAATTATATAACATATACGAGGGACGGCTGATAACTTCGCGGCCTAAGGTACTTAATGAAAAAAAAATTTATATTTTTAATTTTTCAATATACTTAGTCTTCCTCGAGTGAAATCTCTTCGCACATCTGGCATAAAATACCTTTAAACCACTCAAAAAATATTATTTGTCTTTGTCCTCAAAATGATGGTCTACGGCAGCTTTCATATCGTTGTCATCCGAAAATCTCCGGCCCCGTAAGTCCTTTTAAGTATTAGATCTGAACTGTATCTGTAGGTGGTCAATTTCTGAAAACTCCGTGTCTTTCTAAGCCTGTCTCGCAACAGGTGCGGTTTGTTTCTGCACAACAGCTTCACGAGCCTAACTCACCAAATTGGCATAATCTTCTTGATTAAATTCTTCATTGCTGAAGGTCGTGTCATTTAAAATCAACCGTGGCCTGTCTCGTAAGCTGTTTCCATACTTGGTCACGCCAGCAGCTAGGTAATCGGCCGCGGGTTCGCTTTCCTTCCAACTTGCCCGTCACGACTAGCTTATCCAAGTTATCCGGCTGTCGTCGGGCAATGTGACCAAAGTACCCAAGAATCTTCCGATAACAGATTATTGAGAGGTTGACTTTAATGCGAAGCTGGTGCAGAGTAGATTTATTTGTTCTTTTGGCCGTCCAGGGTATACGAAGCATTTGTCTTTAACACCACATTTCGAGTGCATCTAGCGCAGAATATTGAAAAACCGATGAAATTTCTTTAAAAATATTTTTCAGCGTATTTACATTTTTTACGAGGTAGTGTAATACGACGCAGTGTTCAAAATTCCTTGAATTTTCGGATTCAGCTGACATGGGATGTTTGTTGTTCTACAGGTAATTCAATTATGACCTAAAATTTTATTAAAGGTTGTTTTTAAACTACCACTGAGTCCCGCAGTTAATAATAGGAGTAACGATATAATTAGTTATCGTAAAGTACCTTTGGCCGCGAACTTATCAGCCGCCCCACGTAGTTTAATTTAATTGCTGTTGGGACAAATTTTAAATAATTCCCACAGCTAGAACACTACCTAGAAGGAATAAAGAGTATACTCGCATGCTTGTCTAGCGGATAAAATGGCCCGCCGATCTCTGGTGGCCGGCGCCGGCTCACCTCTTGTGTCAACTGAGGGTCAGCTTTTCGAGATTGAGCGTGCTGTGCCACCTCACCTTCCTTGGTGTGTATCTATAGTCATGTGGAGTGGGCTGCGAGTCGCATGCGTCCGCTATGGTGGATTACACGTACATCATCGGTACGTTGCAATTGTGCTAATAGATGCATTCAGTGAAAGTGCAAACAGGGCAAAAATTAAATTATAATTACCTATTCTAATTTCGAGTAGTTTGACTTATAGCCTTCTGACCCGCTGAGCTAGCTTGCTCCTGCAATTGGTACAGTTACCGCATTCGCAGCTCAAATACAAAAGGTGATAAATTAGAGTGGAACTCCCAAATGGGGGCGCCGCCAACTCTTCCGATATAAAACTTTTTATCTTTCCCGGGTTAGATATAACTGCGGACATAAATCCCGAATACATTTAATTTGGATCCCTCGCACTGCATAGATCACAATCCACAATCTATACGAGAGGGAGGTTTCCGTTTCACACCCTTACGCACCTTCCGCTGATATATATCACAAATTATTTACATCTAAAATAAAATTAAAATATCTTTAAGTTAAATGCAGTAGAGATAAATCCTATTTATACTTTTACTATAATTTCTTTTTTATTGTTTGACTGTTTTTATTTTTTGTGCATGCCAATACTATAGCAGGCATAATGATTAGTAATAACTATCAAAATAAAAAATAATCCACAAAGGAGCCTACAACTATGTCGCCTAAGCTTTTAACTTCGTGTTATCCAAAACAGTAATTAACTGTAAGTTGAAATTATTATAAGCGATTTTTAAACACACAACTGCAACATATGAACTGTCCCATAGAGAGACAAAGGGAGAGGCAGAAAAAAAACCTATTTGTTGTGTGTTCCAGGTCAGAGCAAATGTCTACATTACTATCCTGTTTGTTTTTCATAAAAAGAATGCCATTTTTTAGTACGGCTAAGTTTACTCGCGTTGAACTTTATTCCGGTAAATTTTTTTGGCTTACTCTTCTTTCTGCCCTTGTGTAATTTTTTCCGTTTTGCGATATACTTTCTTTTTTATGTATTTTTATTTTAGTCTATATTTCATTTGCCTTTTATTTATCATGTTTATTGTTCTTATTTATCTATTATTATTTTATATATTTTTTTCTTTTATATTATTTATAATTCCACTTTGCAGCCTCTCTTATTGTTCATACCATTTTAGTGTTGTGTGTTTATAATATTTTATATGTAAAATACAGTTTTATTTTTAATTTCTCTTCTAACGTATCTTGTTTTGCCTTATAACAATGTTGGCATGGAGAACCGCTACAGGTGCGGCCTGGTCATTTTGTTCGATATCTGCTCACTAAGGGTTTTGTCAGTGAGCCTGGTCCTAGTAGCGATTTCCAGGTTACATCTGAAGTGATTATGGTGTATACTCGAGCAACGCGAGTCTATCCATTCTCGCTTGCCACATACGTAGGTAGAATAGTTTTTCAATTTAAATTTGTTGATGTAGCATTTACGCTTCCGGGTTGAACGTCCTCGTACTCAAAATCCTAGTTAGTTGTAAGGGATGACAAATAAATTATTTCTTTTAGTACGTTATAATAATTTAAGCAAAGTAGTGTTTGTTATTTTTTCAAAGTTTAAATATTTATTAGTTAGATGTCGACTCGGGTGAAGTCTAAAGAAATATTTTTAAAATTAGCCTATATATTACTGGACCACAAATATAAGTTAATAATAATTTTATTATAAGTATTATATACGGATAAAGCGTAGCGATGTCTGTTTGTCAGGGCGACTAATTAGCTATGTAAGTGGCGCCAATTATGACAAGTGCGCAGGAGTGTGCCCTTGGCGTCTAGCGCAATAACGCTACATAAAAGACAGGCAACATGCTGGACTAAAATATTTTGACCACATAAAATTAAATATACCCATAAAGGAGCTGAAATCGACAGTTCACCTTGACTATTAGGTAATGGATCATACATCTAAAGGGGTTTTTTTTTTATTGCGTAGGACAGCAGACAGGCTAACAGCCCGCTTAGAATTTAGCAGTTACCGTCGCCTATAGGTGTTTGTAACGCCAGTGGCATCGCGAACACGCTGCTGTCCCATAAGGGTACAGGAACTTGGGTCACTAATGCCGGAACACAACACAAGGTTATTATGGCGGCATACTTAAGACCAAAGGTGGTCGCCATCCAGACGGGCTTGAGGCCCTACCACGTAGCTAAGGTGGGTTGTTTTGTCGCCTTTTACGACAGGCCGACCCCGGCCACAGAGGTTAGTATTCTTTCTCCGCCCCTGCACGGATAAACCCCTGCAGGGTATTTCTTTATTTTCACCAAAGATCTTTGTTTAAAATATTTACATTGAATACATTCGTATTTGGATGTCTTTAATCGTGTCTATTAAATGTCCTGCCATACATAACCCTTGTTATCGTACAGTTGTCATCGGTTGAATGTCCCTTGTTTGCTCTAAACCGTTTTATTCTGTCAGTTCGAATGTGCACACTTTTAAGCTTTGCTTTACAGGTAGCGATGCGAAAGCTTTTCTCTTATATTTTATAAGACAAGGAAGCTTTCAAGAAACTTTGAATACTCTCACAAAAATCATCAAACTATAAACAATTAACACATTATACATACATATGTATATGTTTTTTCATAATTTGTGATACCAGCAAACAGTCTCATCAACTTTTTATTCTTTGCTCTTGCTTATTACCTATGCTATTTCTGGTGTATGTACTTTATTCTCCTAACATGTATTACTTGGTCTTGTTTATGGGCGTCTTAAAAGCAATACACTGATCCTGAATCGTACCTCTATTATAGTTTCATTTCATATCTCTTGTTTTGTAATGCTGAAGGGTTTAAATAAGAAATAAACGAATACAACCATAATAGATGTTATGTTTCGCAACACAATTAACTTATTAAACCTAAGATAGATATTCTAATACATTTTTGTTCTAAAGTAAATAATTTTCGTTTTATAAAATTCAGAAAGGAAAAATATATGTTCATTTTATCGTTTACAATATACAACCTGCGTTATAAAACAGACCTGTTCTCCAATTGTTAATTATCAATATTTCGTGATTTCATTTTTAGACCCTTGGGGCTGTTGTTGTTTTATGAATCTAACTGAACCAGTTACATGGTCGAGTTATTTTATTTGAAAACTGCAACATTTTTCCCAAGGTTTAATTGAATTGCTGTTATTAATTTCAATGGGCGCCATTTGCTTTTTATGTGTTTTCTATACGAAACATTGTTTTTATTGACTGAATCGAAGAAACATTGTTTTCGTTGAAATCAATTTAATTTTAATTAATATATTTAAAAGCAAACACAATTTAAACAAATAACATTCTGAGTTACTCACATAAAGAAACAATCAATTTGACTACAGCTCAACAACCAAATAAACATAGATTCCTTGTATATACATTCTGTGCTAGCTGACCCGGCAAACATTGTTCTGCCATATAAATTAATACAAAATAATCTATCGCCTTCTCCAAGATCAAATCTCTACACCGAAATTCATCAAAATTGATTCAGCGATTTAGGCGTGAAAACGTAACAGACAAAGTAACTTTTATAATATTAGTATAGATTATGTTATTATCATCATCATTTCAGCCGGAAGACGCCCACTGCTGGACAAAGACCTCCTATGTTATTATATTGAGTTGCAACTGGAATTGTATTATTTATTGTTTTGGTATTTATGATATTATTTTATATTATATAAAATAATACTGTCTTCCCTTCTTGTTTCTGTGTTTCAATGTACAGAAAAAATCAACAGCAATGTATCTGTACAATACGACTCAGGAAGCTTTTGGGGACGACCAGGCTTTTTTGGCTCAACAATCGCGTGTGTTTTGATGCTCTATGACGCAAAAACTCTGTTTGATTACCGGATATATTTTATGGAAGTGGCAACAGCATCCCGCGGGTTATTGTTGAAAAATATAATTGCCCATCAAATGGAACGCTTAAACAAAGGACCGAATCAGTGCTTTCCGTCATGTGTTAACTTTATGTGGATTTATTTTTATGTAAATCATCAATTATTCTCTTTTTGTGGATATTTAACTTTTTTTTATTGCGTCGGACAGCAGACAGGCTGATAGCCCGCTTAGAATTTAACAGTTACCGTCGCCTATAGGTGTTTGCAACGCCAGTGGCATCGCAATCACGCTGCTGTCCCTTAAGGGTACAGGAAATTGGGTCACTAATGCCGGAACACAACACAAGGTTATTATGGCGGCATACTTAAGACCAAAAGTGGTCGCCATCCAGACGGGCTTGAGGCCCTACCACGTAGCTAGGTTGGGTGTTTTGTTGCCATTTACGACAGGTCGACCCCGTACGGATAAAAACTACTGTAATACTGTAGTGCTTTGATTGTATTCAATTCAATTTATTCGTGCTTATATATTACTAGTTAATCCGGCAAACGTTGTTCTGAAATATGAATTTAAAAAAAGTAGCCTGTGTCCTTCCCCTAAGTCCAATGTATGACTATACCGAAATTCATCAAAATTGGTTTACTAACGTGCCGAAGGCACATGTTAATATTCATGTACTTGATCTGCGATAGCTTATCTTAATTGCCCGATGTGTCGTGGCGGCGGCGGTGGGGACGAATTCAAATGGAAAATTTCGAGTGTTATAAACTCTTTTACCGCTTTTTTACATAATGAACTTTATTAGTTCAAGTTTTCAACAAGAGTTATATATACATAAATAGTCACCACGGACGATTTAAAAGAATTTTTATTTCTATTAATAATTTTTATTTAATTTAATCTATCTTGAACGTCGACGACGATTATGTGAAGATTGAAGGCCTTGAACGAGTGTCTGGAGGCAACGACGGATGATTTGCCGAGCAACACGCAATGTGTTTTGGAGGTGAAATCTGTTAAGGAAAAGCGAAACAAAGGAAAGAAGCCGATGAGAAAGCAGCAGAAGAAACAGATAGTAGCCATCCAGAAACATGCTTTAACACAATGGTTGAAGAGTTTCTGGCAACGCAAACAGACTTTGAGAATAATGAAACCTTGGCTGCAGATGATACACGAAGCGAGCCTGGAACAGAAAGATCGGACGATGTTTCAATTTAGTCAGGCCTTATTTAAAATAATGAAGGAGTATCTGCTTAACTTGAAAGAGAAAAAAACAAAACTTACTGAATTGTGGATTCGAAAACTACGATGTGTGGTTCTCAAACGAAGGAATTTCCACGACGTATGGGAAGCTCCAAGTACTGGACTGGACGAGCGATTTGAACGACAAATTGTTCAACCTTTTTTGGTTCGTCCGGTAATGTGTAATTAGAATTTGTAGGTATCCCATTTATGTAAAATTTACTCAATCTCTAAATGCCTTCAATTTTTTTTTATAAATAAGACTAATTATTCTATTCATTACTATTTAAATGACAATTTTGACTAGTTTTGGCTATTTCATTGATCATTGATTGAGGAATGACTTTTCAATCAATTGTATTCCGAAACAAAAATTTTAATTTAATTTTTTAATAAAAAAAATTTAAAAACATCTTGCAATGGAAAACGGTCGTATTTGTTAAATTTATCAATTTGACCGTAATTTATACAACTATGTATTAAAGAGTCAAAGAAGTAATTTTTACCGGCATAACTCGGCAATTTCTTCTTCATCGTGTTCGAATTGTTCTCTTAAGAATTCTTCTAAAACATGTATACTATCTGAAATGTCCAATTAGTACTGCGATACTTTATTTCAAGGAGCAACATAAATCAAAATTGATTTAACAAATAATATTATATTATAAATAAATATTCATACTGATCATTTTTGTTTATAAGAATAATTCTCTAAAGTCATATCAACTATTCTTTGCTGTATGTTGTGAAAGCATGTAGTTAATATTTGTTTATTTTTTGGATTTATAATATTATAAGGGCTGTCGACCCAATGACCAGTATAAAGTATATTACGTACAGGCGTAATTATAAATGAGTCTAACCACTTTTCAGTCGCATTATATCCTTGGTAATCTCCGAAGTTTCATCACCATGCCATATGCAGGGGAATCCTCGCCAGAGATCATTGCTAGCGAGCTGAAGGACCGTTTTGTCCAGTATTGATTTTTTGGTAATCTCACGCAATCTTTGTATGGGTAAAACTCTAACTTTATAAGCATAGACCCAAGCTCTCCCGGCGACGTTATATTGATATAACCATCTTGATCCTTGATCGAGATAGTTTGCGAGATTTTGCCATTATATTTAGACTGATGTAACGATTGAGCTCGGACTAGACTTGCGACCATAGAGGCATAATCCTCTTCCATGTCCGATGTTTCCTATTCCTGTGGAGAGTCGTCGCCTTTTAACACCGCTACTGGTACCCGGCTCATTTTCTTCTTCTTCGGAATGGGGGGGGGGGGGGGGGGAGCATGAGGTCTACGTTCGGTTCTGAATTTTAAAATATATGGATTTTGATTGACAATTTCATTAACTCAGTACAAAGAAATATAAATGATGACATAACGTTCATAATATAAGTTTGAATGCGGTAGCGACCATTACAAAAGGAATCGAAGGAATATTAAACAAAAACATCGGAATAAAAAATCAAGAGATCTCTTGGAACAGACGTAATGACGAGGGTGCTGTCAAAACGGGTGGATATAATAAAAAATACTTCATTATAAAGGAAAAACAACGAAAATCCCAATGAAATGGAGGGAGAGTGGAATAAAATAAATGAACCGGACGGCTTGTTAATAACCGAAACATATTTTATTCTTGAGAAGTATCTGAATTCTCATTTCGCACTAAGCCCTTTTGATTTTGTCAACGGAATTAATACATTATTATAATACCTGTAAGGTTTTTATTATACAAATATCGATTGAAATACAATTTTGAAATATTATTTCGCACTTATTTTAGTTAATGATTATCGAGATGTAATGACACAGTAAGGTTAATCCCCGAACTGAGCTCATAGTGTTGCCGTTCACAGAACAGTAAATACCGGAATGCTAATTTTGTATTTACGCTCATGGGAATTGAACCCCGAATGTCCTAACAGTGCGCTCGTTCAATAAAAATTATATTGAAAAGCAGCGGCATCTATAAGGTAGCGCAGGTGACAACTTCAAATTGACGACTTTCAACAAATTTGCTGGGACACACAGAGCTCCATCTAGTGCTAAAGTAAGTAGCATAGCACTCGTGTTATTGATACTAGACAACTAATATACCTAGTCAGGTCATAAGTATTGTCACACAGTAAAAACTTTTCTTTTAGAATGCTGGCCACAAAAAAGTTTATTGAATTCGAATTTCGAATTGTTCATGAAAATAAAAATGTATAACTTTTAGAATTTTACTCATTTTTAAATATGGAGTGGACGCTTAAAGAAGACCGTGTTGCAGTTATTGCGTTGCATCGTTGCGGTTACGCGCCAATTCAAATTTTTAACATACTGAAAAATTTGAATATTACCAAAAGATTCGTTTATCGTACCATCAAACGATACAATGAAGACTCTAGTGTAGAAGACAGGTCAAGAAGTGGTCGCCCTCGGTCTGTTAGGACTCCAGCAGTGATAAAAGCTGTGAAGCCACGAATTCAAAGAAATCCCAAACGTAAGCAGAAACTGTTGGCCCTTCAGATGGGGTTAAGCAGAACCACGGTGAAAAGGGTGTTAAATGAAGACTTAGGGCTTCGGGCATATCGAAGAAAAACAGGACATCGTTTGAATGCTCGTCTAATGGACCTGAGACTGAAGAGATGCCGCGCTTTGTTGAAGCGGTACGCGGGAAAAAAATATCGGGAAATTCTTTTTTCGGATGAAAAAATGTTTACCGTAGAAGAGAGCTACAACAAACAAAATGATAAGGTGTACGCACACAGTAGTAAAGAAGCGAGCAACCGTATTCCGCGTATCCAACGAGGTCATTTTCCATCCTCGCTCATGGTATGGTTGGGAGTTTCTTATTGGGGCTTAACAGAGGTACATTTTTGTGAGAAAGGTGTAAAAACGAATGCTGTTGTGTATCAAAATACAGTCCTGACGAACCTTGTGGAACCTGTTTCTCATACCATGTTCAATAACAGGCACTGGGTATTCCAACAAGATTCGGCGCCAGCTCATAGAGCGAAGAGCACACAAGACTGGCTGGCGGCGCGTGAAATCGACTTCATCCGGCACGAAGACTGGCCCTCCTCCAGTCCAGATTTGAATCCGTTAGATTACAAGATATGGCAACACTTGGAGGAAAAGGCGTGCTCAAAGCCTCATCCCAATTTGGAGTCACTCAAGACATCCTTGATTAAGGCAACCGCCGATATTGACATGGACCTCGTTCGTGCTGCGATAGACAACTGGCCGCGCAGATTGAAGGCTTGTATTCAAAATCACGGAGGTCATTTTGAATAAACTTTAATGTCATAAGAATCTATGTTTTGTTAAGTTCATTTTGGTATATGAATGGTTACATAATGAATAAACTTGTTACAATTATTTTACATTAAACATGTGACAGAATTTATGACCTGACTAGGTATTACTTATGTGACTTTCTTTTGTAAATAAAAACACATTATAATATGTCAACAACCAGAGTCAGGATGGGATTTGAATCCCTGACTTCTACATGCATTTCGACGTGCGCGGAATCCGTTAATTTAATTAACACTACTTTACCGTAACCACTTTTTTGTCCTTTTTTAAATTCGTATATTATATTTAAATAACTCAAATATTACTCAAGTACGCGTTCTTTCGTTTCCCTCGCCTCTTATAGACGTCAAGTCATTCAAGCTTCTTTGAGCTGTAGTACTTTCTTAAATTTTTCCGCTATATTATATTGTTTTTTATTGCTGTTGTGTTTGTATTGTATCGTTGTGTTTGTTTTGTATTGCAAATAGGCTGACGGCCCGCATAGAATTTAATAGTCACCGTCGCTGTTGTCCTGTAGGGGTACAGGAACTTGGGTCACTAATACCGGAACACAACACAAAGTTATTATGGCGGCATACTTAAGACCAAAGGTGGTCGCCATCTAGCACGGATAAAAAGAAGCGACAAAACTGAAAAAAAAAACTATTGATAAAAATAATCATATATGTAGCTTGTTCATTGCTGTGGTTAAGGCCATTTTTCATTTGCCAAGATCACCTACTGGCAGTAGATGCAGTCGTCATTATAATCCAGTCGTACGTTGTTGTCAACTTATAACACAGTCTCTGCGGCGCACCCTCAATTGGAAATATTCATCAACTCGCACTCTTATTTTAGAAAACTTGTCCTCACTTATGTATGTGATTGCTTCGGCTTTCTCTTTTTCAACCTATTTACACAATTTTGTAATAAATTTTTCTTTTTTCAAATTAGTTCCTTTTCATATTAACCTAATATTTAAAAAAACAATTATTTTGTGTAGGTATACTATATTGGCTTACAGCCGTACATCTATACGCTGCTGCACCTATACCTTGACCTATTTTTAAGATTGTAATCTGTTTGTATATAATAATAAAGCCCTTTATTCAGACCCACTTAGTATCTATTTACAAAGTACTAATAACTAAAAACTATGTATATACAAAAAAGTATGGATATACAATATATATATATATATATATATATATATATATATATATATATATATATATATATATATATATATATATATATATATATATATATATATATATATATATATATAGCTAAATTAATCTATTCTATTCTAATACTTAATTATTTTTTGTAGGTCTGTTTGCCAATCGGCAAAGGCCTCCTCCAACCTTTTCTATTCCTGTCTTTCTTGAGCCACTCTATTCCACGTTACTCTTGCTACTTGCCTAATGTTATCATCCCACCTTTTCTGTGGTCTGCCCCTTTTCATTTTCCCTTCTCTAGGGTACCATCGTGTCACAATTTTGCTCCATTTCTCTTGGCCTCTTATCATGTGTCCTGCCCATTGCCATTTGAGTCTTTTGATTTTGTTTGTATAACTTATCAATAAAAAAATTTGAAAAAATCCTTTATTTTTGTTCCCTTTTTTCATTAATTATACTTAAGTTTAGCAATGGAAGTTCATTCTTAGAGAACCTAGTTAAAACTTTACTTTTAACGTGTTATAGCTTTAAAAACAACGAATCCTTATTCATATTTTTATACAACAGTAAAGTGAAGATATCAAATACTTTAAAATACAACTAAGTCGTATTAGTTTTTTTGCGATTTCATATAAAAACATTTTCATCTCAGTAAGCAATAAATATTTTTAATATTCGGACCATTTTAAGCTAAATATAAATTTCCAAGAAAAAGGTAATAATTCTTGGAAAGCTCCAATCCCTCGAAGTTATTCAAACGAAATAAATGAAATTATAACAATCCGTAACAGAAATACAGTTTTTAACTTTTCTCATTAAACAAGCGACGGAAACTATTGTTCTGAAATACAGCAGCGAGAATTAAGTTGTAATTTTGGAGGGGGGTACATTAACTACCTATTAGGGGAGACGCCATATTATCGGGAAATGTAATTATTAGCTATATCGACACTGAGCTGTAGGACTAGACTTCAGCGTTGAATTGATCTCGTGAATACTTTCGGGCTATTTTTACTATTTATGTAAACTTCTAGAGTTATGGCCAATGAGTATTTGAAATAATATTCGAATTTTAAGAATATATCAAAATATAAAAAAGTAAAAATCTTTTCGTCCCAAATACCGCAGTGTCTAAAGACGAAGGTTTTTAACCAATGTGTGTTGCCAGTGATGACATACGGAACGCAGACGTGGCGCTAACTATGGGCCTTATGAGAAAGCTCATGGTCGCTCAGAGGGCAATGGAGAGGGCTATGCTCGGAGTTTCCCTGCGAGATCGAATCAGAAATGAGGAGATTCGCAGGAGAACTAAAGTCACCGACATAGCCCGGATGATTGCAAAACTGAAGTGGCAGTGGGCTGGGCACATAGCTCGAAGGACTGATGGCCGTTGGGGCAGAAAAGTCCTCGAATGGCGACTGCGTACCGGAAGACGCAGTGTTGGTAGGCCCCCCACAAGATGGACCGATGATCTGGTCAAGATCGCCGGAATAGATTGTGTGAGGGCAGCGCAGGACCGATCATCGTGGAGATCTTTGGGGGAGGCCTTTGTCCAGCAGTGGCCGTCTTCCGGCTGAAATGATGATGACGATGATAAAAAAGTAAATCATGACGCTCTTCTTTCTTTCTGGCTCAAGACTCTGCGTAATAAACATATGTTTGGATTCAGTAAATTTATAGTGTTATATTGTGTCCATCCGATTTGTAATTTTCTTATTTAGTAGGTAAGTATTTTAATACAAAAGCTAAATAAATTATTATCCGTGCAGGGGCGGAGAAAGAATACTAACCTCTGCGGCCGGGGTCGGCCTGTCGTAAAAGCCGACAAAACAACCCACCCTAGCTACGTGGTAGGGCCTCAAGCCCGTCTGGATGGCGACCACCTTCGGTCTTAAGTATGCCGTCATAATAACCTTGTGTTGTGTTCCGGCATTAGTGACCCAAGTTCCTGTACCCTTATAGGACAGCAGCGTGTACGCGATGCCACTGGCGTTGCAAACACCCATAGGCGACGGTAACTGCTAAATTCTAAGCGGGCCGTCAGCCTGTCTGCTGTTCTACAGCAATAAAAAAAAAAATAAAAAAAAATACGCGAGGAATATTTAAGGTGCAATAATAATAACTACTGGTCGCCCAGGGGTTGAAATTCAACGATAATTCATTAAATTTTTAAGTTTGAACTTCATTAGGGTTCTTTTGTCAAAGGCTATACCTCTGTAATCCAAGGTATCATCAAAGCTACTCAGTTAATCTGATCTTTTTCCTACATCAATTTGAACAGTATCACTGTAAAACTTTAAAATATTTTGCATTGCAGAACCAGAACTGTATTGTAAATCCGTTTCGTACCATATATTAGCATTTTGTAAACACAAGGGACACAAGCAAGAGCTGCGTGTCACGGAGATGAATATGCTGCGGTGGATGTGTGGAGTGACGCGGAAGGACCGCGTTAGGAACTCCCGCATTCGCGGCAGTCTTCATGTCCGTGACAGTACGGATAAATTACAAGAGTGTCGGCTCCGTTGGTACGGCCACGTTTTACGGCAACCGGATGCTTACGTGGGTAACAAATGTCTGGCCATACCACCTCCGCCGGGCCCCGGCAGGAGGGTTAGACCCAAAAAGTGCTGGCTTGACGTTGTAAGGGGTGATATGCGTGCCAATGGGCTCACTACCAGGGATGCTGAAGATCGTGCGAAGTGGAGAAGAAAAAGTCGGAAAGCGGACCCCGGGCGCCGAAGCGAGAGTTTGGGCTGCAACCGGGATACAATACAAAGATGATGATGATGATGATTAGCATTTTGTAAACACTACTCTTACAAATAGGCAAGCGTAAATCAATTTAGATTACTTATTTGACATTCAATAAGACCAACGAGAATAAATATAATCACTTAAGCCTAAACAAATGTAGTAAGTAAGTAAACATATTATGTAGTTATTACATATAAAAATTTATTAATCCATATAAAATATAATATACAAACATCGCTGAGGAATCAAGTAAGCCGCCGACGCAGCGCGCGACCCATAACCGGTTATGTCGATACGCAATACAACTCTATTCACGCGCATCGCTCGTCACCTTATCATAGTCAAATAAAATACCTTTTATTTTACAAAAGTATTAGTAATTACACCGTCGTCGCGAATCTGACTACACTGATTAGGTATATAACCATATTGGTTTCTAAGCTCCGAAGCATTATAGACATCTGCTTACGCAATTTTTAACTTCATCATCATCATTTCAGCCGGAAGACGCCCACTGCTGGACAAAGGCCTCCCCCAAAGATCTCCACGATGATCGGTCCTGCGCTGCCCTCACCCAACCTATTCCGGCGATCTTGACCAGATCATCGGTCCATCTTGTGGGGGGCCTACCAACACTGCGTCTTCCGGTACGCGGTCGCCATTCGAGGACTTTTCTGCCCCAACGGCCAGCAGTCCTTCGAGCTACGTGCCCAGCCCACTACCACTTCAGTTTTGCAATCATCCGAGCTATGTCGGTTACTTTGGTTCTCCTGCGAATCTCCTCATTTCTGATTCGATCTCGCAGGGAAACTCCGAGCATAGCCCTCTCCATTGCATAATTTTACACAAAAAATTATATAAACCATTTTTATAGACATATGATTTTTCATCTTAAGAAACTTTCACGTCGTGTCTAAATGAGAAAAAGGTTCAAATAAATTTGAAGGATGATTATAAATTATTCATATTGTAATAATCGATATTAAAATCCTTTTATTTTATAGAGAGTGTACCAAAAAAAATGTAGGAATTCTTAACTCTGCATTACTATGTGAATTGAATATTAATTAATTGAAAATACTCCTGTTTCGGCAAATGGTAAAACCTCACCAAAACAATTGCATTCTGGCAATAAAAGTTCAATCAATTAAAAGAGCGTCGACCTGTTTTAATTGCATCAACGCAAGCAAGTTTTCCATAATTGGTTTTTATATTGTGAAAAATTATGAATTTCACCCATAATTATAATGCCTTAGTGAAGGATGATAATTAATATCGATTGAAATGTGTGTTTCATAACTAGTTTTATTTTACATTATTTCATATTCATATATTAGCATGTAGCGTCCACAACACCAGTAAATGTGAACAAGGAAGAGATAGTGTAAAGGATGTTGTAGTATATAATAAGATTGTACAAAAATGGTTGCTTTGACGCCTTCGATTAGTACATCCTGACATAACACATCAAGGGGTGGATTCTAACTGAAAGCGGTTTTCTAAATAATATGTATACAAAAAGATTAAACACTTATTTCATAATAAGATTATTATGAAATAAGTGTTTTACCTTATTTTATAATTTTGGAGTACTCTCGCATCTCTGCATATTAAAACACATAAAAACGAAGACAGCTAGATTCGTAAAATCATCAGTAGAAGTTTGAAGCAGTCCAACTGCCAACGTGCCTTTGCTAAATGCTGATGTACGCGAGGTTATGAGAAAAGGTATTGCTAAGTATTAGATTTCAACTATCGTCTTAACAAAGCGGGCACAATTAACAAAATTATATTTCACTCTAGCTTATACTACAAGAATTCAATAGCGCTCTATTAAATATTATAATAATTAAAACATGCGCAACTCAGCGGCGTTTAGCCCCAAATTACGCAGCAACGGCTACTTATTCCTCGACATATTTGCTACGCAGCCAAGATACTACGTCTTTAGTACATAAATACATATTGTGCATAAATAAAACCAAGGATCCCCGCAGGCGTTCCAACGCGTGAAAACCGTCGTACCATGGCGGTTGGAAGTTATGCCATATTTTCTCAGAGAATTAGATTAATTTTAACATATCAGATATGTTATTTAATTTCCAGAGATCTAACCGCTGAATATGTGACCACAACACAGGCTTAGTCATGTGCGGAATAGTGTTGTTTGTACATCATTCGCGGGCGTGTTCGGGCAATAGTGCGAGTGTTATTGCGGCTCCCAGGAAATGATTATTAGGGCCATGTTTAAATAAGTTAATAACAATTTAGTGGGAAATAACATCTATTTATATTGTCAGTCACTGTAATGTTAATGGCGTTGCTTTTTTAGTGTTGAACGATTTATAGCTAAAGTCAAAGGATCACGCACCTAACAGTAATATTGTAAGTGCTATCAAAGCTAACTTATCAATTACCCCAGGAGTTAAGCAAAGTGTCTAAAATGTACTGCTTTTAATTCAATTTATCCGTGCAGGGGCGAAGAAACAATACTGACCAGTGCAGACTGTCGTAAAAGGCGACTAAACAAACCGGCTACATGGTAGGGCCCTAAGCCTTGGTCTTGTCCTACAGCAATAAAAAAAAATATTAATGTTTATACAATATATACCCTTTTGAAGTATAGCATGGCTATATTTTGCACTTAGTTATTACTTATTTCTTACACTTCACTCATTATTATATACATTATTCGGTATTTGGAGGTGATTATATATTCTAATGTCCATACCAAAAATACTTTTTTCATGTGACTCCTGGATCAAGCCACCGTCAATGGATCTTGTTCTCCGAAGTCCAAGCTCTTGATACAATTACTACAATCTTGATACTGGATGACTTCCATTATTCGATATTTAATACAATGTTGACAGTTAAAAATTATAAAAACAATTTAAACTTTCGATTTATAAAAAATATAAATTAATAAAATTTTGACATAATTTAAGTAAATAATGTGCCGTTTTCTTATATGATAACAAAAGCATCCATAACGGCCAAATTCTCTTCAAAGCGAATGAGAGGGTTATACATAAGCGTGACTTCTGGGCTGCTCTCAGGTACCACTTGACTTGCCTGCTGTGTCTTCTACTCAAATACCTACTCGTATTGATTTTAAGTAGCAAATAACAATAAAAGTATAAGGAATATTCAGAACAATAGATAAACTTTTACGAGCACGATGTATCACGTTTAAGTTGCGTAAATATATTTATCGGTTTTCGGTGTAAACGAGATTCGTAGGAAATGTGGGAACAACAAAAAACTATAACAATTCGTTTCGGTCATTATGCGCGACACAAATTGAGTTTTTCCCCGGATAAAGACAAAGTCAAAGCGCGACGTCGCTTGGCGCGAGACCAACTCTTGCCGATATGGCCGGTGGTGCAAGTTAGAGGCGGACGGGAAAAAATAGGACGACCACATAACATTTTCCTTATTCGGGATCATAAGAAATGCAGCGTGCTACTTTTTGGTATATAGGTAAGAAAATTTAAGATAGCTCATATTAATTTAATATTATTTGCTACATGACAACCTCCGTGGCGTCTAACATACTTAGGAATACCTGCAAAGATCACAGGCTCTATTCCTGTCTCGCGTCTGGGGTTGATATTGTATTTATTTACAAAAAACAGTATACAAGTATATATAAATTGTAGTAGAAAATTTATTTTCTTGAAGCGAGTTTATAACTGTAATACTCACTGAAGATTAGGAATCAAATCGGACTTATTATTATTATAATAAAAAGCCCTCTATTATTGCAAAATAGATTTTTTTTTCTAAAATTAATTCGAGTAAGTGGTAAAAGCTTTCGGTATCTTGAGTTTTATAAATTTGTCAAATTCACTTTCTTTTAATTAAATAAATAGCTCTCGTCCTATTTCGTAACTTGCTCCAAAACGAAACCTGAATTTATTATCAAGTGTTGGTAGCAGTAGCTGAGTGGTTTGGTTTATTCGAGTCCTTAATATGGTTGGCACCATGCTTGAGGGACGCTCCCGCTCCGGAAGGAACAGGTTTGCTGATACATTGAATTTGTGTCAAGAAAGTGCCTACAGGTCAGTCAGACACTATTTTTCAGATTTGTTCAGCGTATGTATCGATAGGCTGTTTTCCTTTGTCATCACCCGAGGTCTTTTGTATTCCTATTGTGAGATTCGCATATAATTAGATAAATTCTTTTCATGTTTCAGTAAGCTACCATAATATGATCTTGCTCAGCTGGGTAGTAGTAGCAAAATGTGATACAATTTTCCTGCAGCTTGTTTATATAATATATACCGTATGTAGCATACGCATGTGATTGGTCTGGCTTTCTGCATGCATTTGGGGAATACAGAATTAGGCTCTGTCGATGCAATCGTTGTTCCGCAGATCAAACGGACAATATACCAAGTTACAAGCTAAGCACATACCTTGCCTTGCAGTCTGGTGTCCATTTGCCGATTTGATTCCACCTCGTTGGGGTCACGAGTTGACGTCGACGGTTTTCAATTTTGATTTTGGCATGAAAGCGGCAGCGCGGTAGGCCGGGGTGCCTCGCTCGACAGTCTGAATTCCACTGTCTACTTGATAGCTGTCAATTTGACGGGTGCGAACAACGATGTGCAAGATTAATCGAATTAGATCAATTTTGGATTAAAAATTTACTGCATTATGATAACGAAACACCGTATATGTCCTTCTTTCTAATAGGTATACTCGTAGTTAGTTACTTCTATGAGGGTTGTGAAAGAACTCATCGAAACCTACGGGGCACAGGTCAGCTTCTATTGCCTGCTGGCGTTCTTATGTATTGGGTATTGAACAGATATACAACTAGGGTATAGAAACAGCAGACAGCAGACCGTCACCTGTAGATGTTTACGATGCTAAATACACTGCGAACACGCTGCTATTTGCCTAGAGGGCCTGGATCAATAATGCCGGAATACAACACAAGGTTATTATGGTGGCATACTTGTAGACCATGTAGTGGTGCCATGGTGCCAGGGGTTTCAAGCCCTAACACCACCGTGTCAGTAGTGTGTTCACGGTATTCCTAGCGTCGCAAACAATCCATAAGCTACGGTAACTGTTTACTATTAAGTGGGCCACCTGTGTGCTGATTTTCAGTAATAAAAAAAAAATTCAATACAAAAATAAAAACCATTTAAAAACCTCATTGAACTAAAGAGCTAATGTATTTTGGCAGTACTGTTGAACTTATAAAATGAGCTCGCATTGTAAAAGGGTGCCGAGAGGGTGTGAGGGCGTCCTACCCTTAACACAGACTCTTTTAATTTACTCAAATAATTACAAAGGATAATTTAATTATGAGGATCCGTGAAACGAGAAGAGGGGGGCATTTAACGCCACTTGTAATGTCAGTTAACGGGTTCCGCACCTTTCTCGTGATGGAAATAAGTGTTCCCTTTTGACCCGGTCTTGAATGCGAAGGCTTAAAAAGCTACTTATATTTGCTCAGATCTTAGGATTAGAGCCCTTAGTGGAGAAACGTTTTAAGAGCCCTAATATGGGGAGTAAAATTTTAGTATCAAAATATGAAACAATACGGCAGGCTAAAATGTTAAACGTATTTTATTATTACGCATGTTTGTTAAATAAATTAAACTTTATATTGAATGTGTTTGTGACTTTATCTTGATTGGATAAGTAGCGAAATCTTAAAAATGAAACAGAGGGATTGTGCAACCTGCTGCAAGTAGACTACATCAAGTGCCGCGCTCAACCCTAGATTGACAGGCTTCTTGCTTAATCTGAATAGGTGGTCTGGTATTAATTTTGACCTCCGGATATTCGGTATCAGGCGTTTCAGGTACAAAATCTCCAGCACTTTAGGTACCACAAGCAGGAGATTAATTGGGCAGTAATATTTGGGATCTGTCTAGGGTGTACTAGGTTTAGTAGCATAATTGTTTCGGCAACCTTCCACCGGGACGGCACGAACTCGGGAGTGTGGCATTGAACACCTGTATGAGACACCTAATCCCTTCTCTGGGTAGTTCTTTTAAGATCTTAGGGAGTTATGAAATCGTATCCTGATGCTTTAAGCATTGGTTATATCGACTATTATTTTCTTTACTTCTTTACAGGAGATTTTTTTAATCGGAGAAAATAGTTGGTAGATTTAACTCAATAATTGGTGAATTTCATTGTTTTGAGAGACTTCACTACTATTATTTGGTGTGAATACTATACTCAGATAATCTGCTGTCAGAACCTTATTCACATAATCGGCAGCCCACAAACCATCTTTCTTTCGTAGGGGTGGCTTTTGTAGGATAGGTTGTTTTATTTTCTTTGTGGCTTTCCACAATGAACAGTTTGAAATTTGGGTAGCATCAAGTTACTTAGATATGTTTTTAATCCAAAGTTTTATGTTCTACTAGGACATGCTTTAGTTTGCTTCTTCTTTTAATAATAATTTATTATTACAAACATATCCTTAGCATTTTGAAATGAAAAACAAAATATCACAAAGTCACTGGCACTAAAATATTAGTAAAGTAATTTATCTTTATAAATACTCAGGACAAAATTTAGTTCAAACAAAGCAATAAAATATAAAAGCAAAACAGTTTTAACGGATTCACAATAAATTGATAATTAGAATCCATTAAAATTAGGGATGAATATAATTGGATAACCGTTACCAAGGAACGGGATAATGAGTAATTGTATAACCGGATGAATTCGGACCGGCCCACAGGGTCCCAATTATGATCGGAAGCCAACTCGAACCGAGTTATTCCGGTTAATATTACAGTTATATATATTTTTTGATTTGATACTTGATATTTTTATACATCTAAAATTAATTATATAGGAGGATAGGTGTAGAAGAGAGGTAAGTATGTAAAAAGCACACGTTTTCTGAAGAAATCTTTAATAAATTATTCATAATTAATTATTTAAATTGTATATGGAAGCAAATGCACGATTATAATGTCTAGTTAATGCACGTCCATAGTGTTCTTCCTAGCCATATTTCAACTTGGAGTCACGTTTAGAGAGCGGATGGACAACTTTGAAGGAGAATTGCAAAAAGAGCTAACTTGTTCAACCGCTTTAAGTTTATTGCGATAGATTCAAGTGTATGTAATCAGTATCATTCTGGTGTTGACATTTCTTTAAAAATAAATAATTTCTCATTCTAAAAATATAACCTTATAATGAAATAAAATATATTTTTTTTAAATTAAAATTAAATTACTTTTATTACAATACTAAAATTTAAATAGAATAAATTTTATTATAATAATAACCCCTATTATTAATTTTTTCCCCCAAATTAATTGATTTATTTATTATATTTTCAATGTAAATCAACAACTTATTTTGAAATTTAAAATATTATTTCTAACTAACCTAAATGTGTCCTTAACATAAAATTTTGTAAATGTTTAAAAACGCAATAACCAAAGTTAATACAAAATAAAAACATGATAATTAATGACCGAATAATTTTATGTTTATATTTTTAATTAACCAGCAGAATTATTTCCATTTCTGTTATAAATATTTTGGTATATAATTAATTTTGGTAATTGGCAAGTAATGGCGGGTGACACCTGTCGACGGGATAGGGAAACTATCCACTGAATAATATAAAAGACGGTGGAATACTAAAAATTGTACAGTGTATAACAAAATAATTGATAAGTGAAATATATTTGTGGCGATTAACGCTCTCATTTTTCGTATTTTCTAACTTTTATAATTAATTGTCAGCGGAGTTTGCCGAAATCAAGGCTTTTACACTTGCTACTCTAAAAGTGTATCAACAAATATCGCTTCTCCAACAGTCTGCTGATCACACAGAGATGCATAGCAGATGTAAAATACTATTACTACATGGTTACTGAGATGCTTTGGTCATGTCTAGAGAATGAATGAAGAACGATTGACGAAAAAAGTACATAAAGCGAGTGTGAATGGAAGTGTTGGAAGAGGTAGACCTAGGCAGACGTTTCGAGACCAGATCAGGGACGTCTTGAAAAAAGGCCAGGTCAAGAGTACCCTAAACCCAAGGGCATGTATGAAGGGAATAATGAAAGTGGACGAAGCGAAACAAGTATGTAAGGATCGTAGCAAGTGGAAAGAAGTGGTCTCTGCCTACCCCTACGGGAAAGAGGCGTAGTTATATGTATGTATGTACTACATGGTGTGCTAGAAGAAAAACAAGAGGATCTACCGAGTGCCATCACAAAGTTTGTAGTTACTACATAAAAGGATTTAAAGGAACTTTAAATCTGAACAAATCTGTTGCTTTAATCGCCTCGGTATGGTTCCAACGTCTACAGGAAAATTGATTTCGCTGTTTGCAATAGGATCTGGATGTCTAAGACAATATTCAAGAGTTCTCTTTTCACACTATCCGAAGCTTTGACATGAAACCAGCACATATATTTATGCAAGCTCGGCTGCGTTTTGGTATACCAAGATGTTGGATGCAAAAGGTTTGTGTTGGGATCTGATAAAAAAACGTTATCACATCAATCAAGATGTCGATTTGGACAACCCCAGTCTTCAAACAAGAACTGAACCTGAAGAAAAGTCTATGAGAGAAGGTAGAATCTCTTCGAAACAACCCAAGGCAGGTCCCAAAAAGTAACAATGACCCATATGTTATATTTCTCATCACTATTTTGTAAACATCAACTTTATTATTATTTTTTTCTTTTATGTAACCGAACGCAACATTTGACTAGTTCACTATTCAGATTATTCTATTTTATGTGAATTATATAATAATATGTACCCTAGAATCAAATAACTGTTTTGATTGTATTTGAAAGTATTAATTTGTAGGTTCTGTTTACTTCTGTTATTTATTTAGTTATTTTTAATATGGCTCCAATGCTTTAGGCACTGATTTTGCCAATGTTAAAGTACTTTACATTATATTACGATTAGAAAACGTTGGTGGCGAAAGAGCTTAATAAAGCAAGGACTCAAGGATCAGGAAATAATTTTGACGGTAGTTTTTACTAGTTAACTGAAAATCGGGAGAAAATGATAGTCTAAAAGTGAAATATTATATTATATGAATTTAAAAATGGAATGATACAATTTTATACGAACATTTACACAAAGATAAATATACATATTTATTTTACATATTATTTTAAATATCTATATTTATTATTTACACTAAACGTTAATATAATTTAAAGTTAAAAATTTAGTTAAAAATTAATAGACTGACTGTCTACTATACTAGTAGTGGATAAAAAAATTATATTGATGAGACGCGGGATGTCGTTGGGAAGGATATCATATAAGGGAATAGATATCGAAGTCATTCGGGTTATAGCCTAACCTAACCCATATATCAATTATTCCATAACTAGCAGTGTTTTCCCAGTCACCTGGAAGCAAACACTAGTCACATTCATTCCTAAAAAAACCCTTTATCTTTTTTGGAATTCGGTCCTACATATATTCCGTGCTGTCAAAATTCTTAGTGTCTTATTCATAAAAAAAATTGTTTATTCCTCATTCAAAACTCATTTTTAAATCCCTACCAGTCCGGTTTCCAAGTCACAGTACCGTCACTGTACTGATAAAAAATTCTGACTATATCTGAAATGGAAGTCAGAATGGTCTGACTCTGCTTTCACTGCTTTAGTAATAATGCCTTTAATAATGTAGATCATGATTTGTCACTAGGTATTTTTCGCACTCTTAACGTATCTCCAACAGTAATCAACTGGTTTCACAGTTACCTGTATGGTCGCCGGCAGAGAATACGCATCGAAGACTTTCCTTTTATAGGCGGAGAAAGAATACTAACCTCTGCGGCCGGGGTCGGCCTGTCCTAAAAGGCGACAAAAAAGCTACCTGGTAGGGCCTCAAGCCCGTCTGGATGGCGACCACCTTTGGTCTTAAGTATGCTGCCATAATAATCTTGTGTTGTGTTCCGGCATTAGTGACCCAAGTTCCTGTACCCTCATGCGACAGCAGCGTGTTCGCGATGCCATTGGTGTTGCAAACACCCATAGGCGACGGTAACTGCCAAATTCTAAGCGGACCGTCAGCCTGTCTGCTGTCCTACAGCAATAAAAAAATATGCCGGCGTTCTGCAGATTGGTATATTATCTCCACTTTTATTTGCTGTTTTCATAAATTCAATCTCCGATAATTTTATTCTGCCTCCAATCCAATATTAAGCTTCTTAAAAATCACAAACCAGTATTATTCCTCCACTTTGCGTCTTTAATTCGAATAAAAGACCATTGGTACGCATACTATCTTCTGTTTCGATATTTGTATTTTTCAAACAAAACATTAAAATTATGAATAAATTAAC
Source organism: Malacosoma neustria (assembly GCA_963693495.1). Lineage (NCBI taxonomy): Eukaryota > Metazoa > Arthropoda > Insecta > Lepidoptera > Lasiocampidae > Malacosoma > Malacosoma neustria. The sequence continues at coordinate 203,710 of OY856395.1, forward strand.
AATACTTCTGTTAAAGTTTCAGAGTTGATGAAAGTTAATGAATCAGATTAAAAATTTAATTCAATTAATATGTAATAGTGAAACAAATTAGGCGTTTGAAACCCACTTATCTTTGTAAGATGACGCAAATGGAAATAATTAAGATGAGGAGTATAAGTAACTGTTTAAATAAATTTCCTATAATATCATATAACAATATAAACTCAATTTCCAATTATAACAGCCTAATTGAATTAAGTGGAGCACCCGAATAGTTGTGAACAATCCGCTGAGGCCAACTGATCCACCTTTATATCTCAATTTGGACAGAGTTGGCATAGTTGGGGCTAGTTGGTGAAGTTGAAATGATAAAATAGTAGCTTCTAATTAAAATCGGATAACCGAACTTATGACAATGACTTAAACATAATTTAGGGTTAAAAGTTGAACAGTTTAGACTACGGTCAAGAATAAAATTCCGAGTGTCCCATTACAAGTACTTTGTTCGGGAATCAAAAAGGGATTGTGTTGTACAGCAGTTTGGTATACAACAGTTTTAATTTTTTTATAATGTATTTACACGAAGTGTGTTATGGAGAGATCCATGCTGGGTTATTTCTTAGGAACCACATACGAAACGAGGTGATCCGTTAGAGAACCCAAGTTATCGATATGGCTTCTCAAATAAGCAGGCTTAAGTGGCAGTGGATTAGTCTTATATGCCGGAAAACCGACAACCGTTGGAATAAACGTTTACAAAAGTGCAGACCACGTTTCGACAAACATATTATAGCACGCCCTCCGGCAAGATAGAGCGATGACCTGAGAAAGGCGACTGGCAGGAAATGGATGCAACAAGATTAGGTTAAGTGGCGTACCGCGGGAGAGGCCTATGTCTAGCAGTGATAAGCACTACAAAAGTAGAAGAGAAATATACATACGAAAATATATCGTATAGAAGGTCCTGGGCACATTATGATGGTGTATTAGAATAACATCAAAATTATCTAAGAAAACGGGAAATTCTTGTCGTGAATATAATTGTACAATTTCCTTTGGTGGTAACAGGACAAGCCATCAATGGACATGACCCGTATGAGTCGCGTTGTGGGTGTCATAAATACAAACATACGCTTAGCCTACATCGCTCAAACGGAGTCCCAAAAAGGGTCAGAATACTTCACTTGTTGTTTAATACGCTCACTTAATAGGCCAACACGAATCGGGTATTTATGAGGATCTAAATAGTTTGAATTCTAACAGCCCGTTGACATGACGCGGTAAAGACAACGGAAATACTTTGCTGCCATTCACGTTATTTATACGAATGTTTTCTTGAACATATCTGCTTCCATTGCCCAAAATCTACCCTTATATATGATTTAATTCCATAACATAATTATTAATGTTAATTTTGCACTCTAAAGCTTTTATCGTCGGTGTCGAACCAATATCTGCTATGTGCAATTGTGCTCATTGTTGAGATTTCAACATTTTCACTATTACGTCTACTTTGCCACCCAAACTTTAATATATAAAAACCGTTATGTGATTCTAATCATTACATTACTTAAATATAAATCAATTTAAAATAAATTGTTTCACATATAAAAGTTTACATGAGAATGTTTTTACTTCATATCTTATGCACATAGCAGGTATTGGTTTGTCTCGGAATCGGCTCCAACAATTTTCATGAAATTTAGTATACGGGGGGTTTCGGGGGCGATTCAAAATTCAAAAGGTGGCGTTTGAGTAGTCCCAATTTAAACTGAAAAATGACTCTTCCTCGCATCTATCGGCGAATAATAATACTATTTTTTTAAATTGCTTGAACGACACAACAACACTAAAGCTATTCCAGCAGATGGCGTTGTTAAGTAACACGAAGTCAATGAGTGTTTGCTTTGAGGTTAGACTAAGAAAATCAGATGTTAATTTCCAAAAAACACAATTTATAAAAAAAAATTAAAATACCGAGCAAAGCTCGGTCATCCGGATATTGTATATTTTAATTACTAACATTACTCGTATTTAATTAGAAGGCAAAATATTTATTTAAAACTAACTTGCATATTTGTGGTCTCAGGATTTTGGAACTTATTGAATTAATCATATTTTTCTATTATTATCGCTATATTAAAACCTGTAATTTTAATTTCAAAGAATAAAGGAGAGATTTGTTTTATTTACACGAGCGCTTATATGCATGTAGCACTTGGAAAAGCCACATATTATGTTCGTAATGTCGTTGTGAAATCGCACATCCTTCCTACGGTTTTTTAAACTGATGCTGGCTGCAAATTATTGTTCTTTTGAACGATCACTAATAAATAAAATAAGAAGATCTCATGAGAAAAGACCCGAAGCTGCAGGTAGATGATCATATAATTTTGCGTTGCGTCGAAAAGATTAAGAGAAAGAAAAGTGAATAATAACCCAAAGCAAGCTCTGATTTCTGGGCATCTAAAATGATCGAACGCTCTATAATAACGAGAGAATATAGAATTGGATTTATATTGATTGAGATGAGCCAGAAGTCATTCTGCCTTAGCTCAGGAATTAGAAGAGGTAGCTAGCAAAAACAGTGAGTGTGGACAATTTATATACGGCAGAAGTGAAACTTCAGAAAAGTAGATCACATTGCATTGGAAACACTGTATACTTGTATTATATCTCATGATCTCGCAGGTTTAATCCTATTTATGAGTGTTTGTTTCTTTTTGATGTCACTTTACCGTTTCATCGAATTTTCAAATCAATACTGTATTAAATAAGTTTCACTTCAATAAACCCCTTAATATGCATTAAATTGAAGTTTCAATATTATGCCTGATTGCTCTTAACTTACCGTGATGAATAAACACTTCTCAAAAACTAATTTTATAATTGAAATGAAACTACACGAAATTATAAATTAATTATTTATCAATGCATCCAGCTGTGTTAAACGATATTTGCAGCGCGCATTCTGTAAATCGCTGACAGCTATGTCAAAAAACTGACAGTTATGTAAAATGAATATGCGCTATATGTTAGTGTGCTATGTTAATTCTAATATTGTGTTATATTTTAGAACAATTGTATGCAATGCGCTGTACACCTGTTGCCGTCATAAAGCGGTTGAATATGTAATGATGCCATACTGCGGGAAATGCAATAATATCCACTGACATACGGTAGATAGCAGAATTCTGTTATATCAATTTTTTAAAGCTGTGTTATGGCATATGAGTAGCTAGCAGCTTATGCGAGGACTAGTCCTTGTATTATTGCTCTAGGAAAGCAGACAGGCTGACGGCCCGCTTAGAATTTAGCAGTTACCGTTGCCTATGAGTGTTTGTAACGCCAGTGGCATCGCTAAAACGCTGCTGTCCTATAATGGTATAGGAACTTGGATCACTAATGTTGTAACACAACACAAAGTTATTATGGCGGCATACTTAAGACCAAAGGAAGTCGCTATCCAGACGGGCTTGGGGCCCTACCACATAGCTATAGGTGGTTTATACACGGGAATGTTAAAGTTTTACAGTGACCTTTGTCAATAGCGATGTCAATATAGTTGTTAACCTAAACATTGCGATTAAAACTAGAAAAAATAGCAGTTAATTCCGAAAATAAGGGTTATAATAAACCTAAAAAATCGGAGTTAAGTAACTTAGCTTTATATACACTTGATATATATGCAATCTATATCTAACTAACTGTACCCTGCCACGCTTCGCTGTGGCACATTGTGAATGAATGGTTGACAAATAAGAAACAAAAAAATAGATAAAAACTATCCTTGATGCGGATTATATATCATGCTAAAATTTCAGCTCAATCGGTGCAGAACTTTTTGAGTTTTTGAAGCGTACACAAACCAACATAACATTTATATATATATACCTATATATATAGATTAGGAGCCAAGGGGTATCACATTCGAAGTACAACTCAGACGTCACGGGTTCGAATTCTTCGATATCAAACATCTTTCAGATAGTTTAATTAATGTAATTAATGCATACTGACGGTGAAAAAAGATAAGATACAAGATTCTTTATTGACCGAACTGTGTACATACAAAGACGGCTTGCATTAAAATTGTTTCAACTGTTTACCCCTTAGGATGTACAATATTAATTTTGTTTATCAACACATAAATTATTACTTTTCAATATTTTATTTACTATTAATTAAACATCAAGTTATACATGAACTTAAATGTCACAACATGCCAAACAGAATATATTTAAATTTAAATAATAGGAAATTATAAAGATATTCTCGTTGTTAGAATTTCAAATAGTCCCTTATTCTGTAATAAGATTTTTGAATTAATAACTTTTTAAGATGATATTTAAAAATATTTTATTGTTTCAAAATAATTAATTTAATTTATTTCACCAGGAAGGTGATTATAAATTTGTGGTGCCATACAGAATATAATATTTATATTTCGAAGTAGTAGAAGGAGGAGGAGGCTTGTGAGTAGACCTGCACTTCGAAGTCACCAGCAGTATATGTATAATATGCTCATTACGCGAAAGGCTAATCGTTGCATGCCAACATGGGAATCGAACTTGTAACCTTTAGGTTGATATGAAAGCAGTTAGTAACCACATATATTTCTAATTCATTACATATATTTATAAAATATTCAAACTAAAAACAACTTCGTTTTAAATTGAGAGTTAAAATAAGTATTATCTAAAAATGTATTCCGCCAATTAAACCAGTTAATAAAATGAAAATGCACTTAAAATTTTCTATTCGGCCTTTATCGCAGCGTAAGCCTCTCAAGGAAATTTATTTAGAAGAAAACCCCTACCGATTTCAGTTTTCAAATCCTTATATTACATTCAAAAGTATTCTTAAAGTATACTTTGTCTAGAGTTACGGATCGTATTTAGTTGACTGTTTTCGTGGCGCAACGACTATCACACGCCGGAATACCTGCGGGGTCTCTGATTTGATTCCCGTCTCAACTTTGGATGTATATTACGTACTATATTTATCTAATACAGAAAAGCTTTGTATGTAAATGGTACATCACTTGTCAAATAGTCAGAACACAAGCGCCTTACTTTAGAGTTCCATAATAATAGATAACAGTGAGGTATGCTATTTTTTTATTGCTTTAGGAAAGCAGACAGGCTAACGGCCCACTTAGAATTTAGCTGTTACCGTCGCCTATGGATATTTGCGACGCTAGTGGCACCGCGTACACGCTGCTGTCCCATAAGGGTACAGGAACTTAGGTCACTAATGCCGGAACACAACACAAAGTTATTATGGCGGCATACTTAAGACCAAAGGTGGTCGCCATCCAGACGGGCTTGGAGCGCTACCACGTAGTTGGGTTGTTTTATCGCCTTTTACGACAGGCCGACCCCGGCCGCAGAGTTTAGAGTTTAGTTTAGAGTTTTGCGTGAAAGAGTAACAAACATCCATACATCCAAACTTTCGCGTTTATACATAATATTAGTAAACGTAAAGTTATAATATTAGAACATGCCCATATTGTGTTTTGTTACGGCTTTCGCAAGGGTACAGTGAAGTTGCTTGTCAAGATTGTTCACGTCGGTTTCCTAATCGCCGGTTACCCAATGTTTTTAATGGAGTGTATAGGCGAATCCAAGAAACAGGTTGTGTTCAGAGACGACAAATTAATGCCGGAAGACCCCAGTCCATGTTGTTAATTACAAAGAGGATATTCTGCAAGAATTTATCGATGAACCACAGTCGCCACACGACTTTCTGTAACACAATTCAGGGTATGGTTTTTATTTAATTTTATGGAAATTTTAAAGAACGACCTTAATTGTATTAAATGAGTTTGAATACGAATTTCCGCCTGTTTCTTTGTGATCTTTTTTTTCAGTTTCTTTGAAATCAGTTCCTAGTTGTTATGCATTGCTGGAGAGCTAAGAAAACGCTTATGTTTTTAAAGTAATCTGCAAATCAAGTTTCATGACTTTATAAATCAGAAGAAAAAATGAGATTGAAATTGATACTTTTTTAAAATAAATTATTGATATTGCATTTTTGACTTATTTTGAAAAAATCTAAAAAACACGATGACTCAAAAAATGGTTCACTTTTGCATAATGCACATGGGGATTATAATTATCACAAATAGTTACCCCTGTCACCGAAACTCCGTCGAAACTCCGCTTCGCAACATGGAACATTGGCACGCTAACCGGACGCGCGAGGGAATTGGCCGATGTACTCTCCAGGCGGAGGGTGGCCGTGGCGTTCCTGCAGGAGACTCGGTGGAAGGCCAGCAGATCCCGGTTCATTGGGAATGGCTACAAGCTGATCTACACGGGTGCATCTGGTGGGGAAAATGGGGTCGCCATAGTACTCTCGGAGGAGCTCCAGGACGACATTTTGGAGGTGAAGCGCTGTAGCGATCGGCTTATGGTTGTGAGGGTGCTTGTTGGTGGGGTAGTTACCCACTTGATAAGCGCCTACGCGCCACAGGCCGGTTGTAGTGACGCCGACAAGATAGCGTTCTGGAACCTACTCGGAGAAGTGCTTCGTGGGATTCCATTGTCACATGGGATCGTTTTGGGCGGTGATCTAAACGGTCATGTGGGTGATGAATGTGGGGAATTTGAGCGTGTTCACGGTGGATTTGGGTATGGTAGCCGCAATGTGGAAGGGGAGGACATCCTCAATACGTGTGCGGCTGCCGACCTTGCCATCGTGAACACGTATTTCAAAAAGAGACCCGAGCATCTCATCACCTACAAGAGCGGGAGGAATGCTACCCAAATCGACTTCCTACTCACTAGGAGACACCACATCAGCAATGTAGCCAACTGCAAGGTCATACCCGGTGAGAGTCTCACTGCACAACACCGTCTTCTTGTCATGGACCTCTGCGTGAAGCCCAAAGGCAAACGTGTAGATCGCCTTCAACGCCGAATCAGGTGGTGGCTGCTTGATGAAGTCAAATCCCAGGAGTTCGCCTCTGCCATCGGCGACAAGTGCGTCGGTGGTGAGGGCGAACCGGTTCAAGCTTACTGGGACAGGATTCAGGCGGCTATCCTTGGGTCGGCGAGGAAGGTGCTTGGCGAGTCTAAGGGTGGACGCAAATGTGACAAGGAGACTTGGTGGTGGAATGACTCAGTCCAGAGGGAGACCAGGGCGAAAAAAGCCCTCTTTAAGAAGTGGCAAGCGTCCAGATCTCCTGAAGATCGCGACGCATACAGAGCTGCCAAGCGCACCACCAAGAAAGCTGTAGCCAGAGCCAGACGAGACCACTTACAACCACTTTACGATAAGTTGGAATCGTCTGAGGGGCAGAAGCTCATATATAAGTTGGCGCGTTCCAGGGTCAAAGCGGCACAGGACATTTCCAAGTGCCGCTGTGTAAAAGACCCCGGGGGCAACCTGTTATGCGAGGACCTCGCGGTGAAGGAGAGATGGCGCTCGTATTTCCACGAGCTGCTGAACAAGCAGCATAAAGAGGTGCAACCGCCAGATCTTCCTCCAAATCAAGGACTAGTGCCACCGGTAACGCCTGCAGAAGTCCAGAATTGTCTTCGCCGCATGGAAAATCGGAAAGCTGTCGGAGCCGATGGAGTCCCCATCGAAGCCTGGAAGGCGATGGGCTCTCGTGGTGTGGGCATCTTAACCAACCTTTTCAACCGGACACTCCTCACCGGTACGATCCCGAACCAATGGAGGCTGAGTATCATTACTCCAGTCTTCAAAGGCAAGGGATCGGTGCAGGAGTGCGGTAACTACCGTGGAATAAAGGTCATGTCCCACACCATGAAGCTCTTCGAGAGGGTTATCGACTCTCGGATTCGGCAGGAGTGCACTGTCTCGGGGTGTCAGTATGGGTTTCGCCCTGGACATGGGACCATGGACCCAGTTTTTGCCCTAAGGACTGTCGCGGAGAAATACAGGACGAAGAATACGCCTCTGCACTGCCTGTTTCTAGACTTGCAGAAGGCCTTCGACTGTATTCCTCGTGCGATAATCTGGTGGGCATTGCGATTCAAAAGGGTTCCAGAGGCCTATATTGACATCATCCGAGACATGTACCATGACTCCGATTCCGTAGTTCAGACCGCTGTTGGCGACACAAAACCTTTCCCCATCACCGTTGGGGTGCACCAAGGATCCGTCCTTAGTCCGTTTCTGTTCAGCGTGGTATTAGACGTATTGTCAGACAGCATCAGAAACTCACATGAGCAGCCCCCGTGGTTGCTCATGTATGCTGATGATATCGCGCTGACAGATTCAGACAGGGGTAGGCTGGTGCAACGCGTGAAGGCGTGGAAGGAGTCGCTTGAGAACGGTGGTCTGAAGCTCAATGTGGCGAAGACCGAGTACTTGGCCTGTAACTCCACAGATCCCACACCCGTACGCATAGGCGGCGACACGGTCGAGCGCACGGACCGAGTAAAATACTTGGGATCTGTATTTCACGCGTCTGGTGACATCGATTGCGACGTCAAGGCACGCATTGCTGCCGCGTGGGCCAAATGGCGTGAGGTGACTGGTGTCATTTGTGACCCCAAGATGCCGGTAAAATTGAAGGGACATGTCTATAAGACCATCATTAGGCCTGTCCTTTTATACGGCTGTGAAGCGTGGCCGGTGTTAGAGAGACACAAGCAAGAACTGCGTGTCACGGAGATGAATATGCTGCGGTGGATGTGTGGAGTGACACTTCGTAACCAATACGAAGACACGTCTAGGGGCGGAATAAGAATATAAATCTCTGCGGCCGGGGTCAGCCTGTTGTCCTCCTCCTCCTCGCGTCGGTTTCCTCAGTGCTGAGGGTCGTGATCATCTCGACGGAGTACTTTGGTGCGTATTATTTGTATTATTTATTATTTGTTGTCAGCCTGTTGTAAAAGGCGACAAAACAACTCAAATTCTGGATGGCAACCATCTTTGATCTACATATAAGTATGCTGCCATAATAATCTTGTGTTGTAATATGGTATTAGTGACCCAGGTTCTTGTATCACTATGGACCAGCAGCAAGTCTGCGGTACCCCTAACGTCGCAAACATCCATAGGTGACGGTAATTGCTTACTTTAAGAGGGTCGCCAACCTGTCAGCTGATTCTCTGCATTAAAAAACCGTGATTCCTAAACTAAAGCGTCTTCGTGCTAGAATGTTTAAATACACTTATTTCAAAAATATTGTTTTTCTTTTTTGTTATTGTTACTAATGTTTAACAATATTTGCTGTCTGTGGAATACGGTTGTGTATACAACATATATTAATATTTGGAGGTGCAGGGGTTCCTGGCCTCCAATAGGTTTGTTTGTTGAGGCAGAGTTCTTCTTCGGAGGTCTTCTTATGAGTAGTTTTCCAAATAAAAGTTACTTCCAGGATTCCATGATTTATTGACAAATTGCGCTAAATATATTTACAGAAATGGTACGTGCATAGATGCTACGTTACAACGATATAACACTAAATATGCTAAGTTAAAACGAAAAATATACAAGTATAAAATGTAGCCGTGTGAGCGAGACGGAAGATAACTGCGTATCGTGTCGCACACCGTAAATATAAAACGTCGCGGTTTCTACGCTCGCCACATTTGTCTCGCTTGCTTGTAAGCGTGAGGAGTAGATCGTGGTGCTGCTACAAATATATTATTTACAAACACAAATAGCACAAAATCGCCGTCGATTTAATCTTAGACATGCTCAATTTAATTATTATCTCGAAACAATCCGAAATCAACTTCAGTAATAGATACATAAGGACTACAGTCATTTCAATTGGAATTCCAAGAGTTAACATAAAAGTTCAATTTGAAATGAATCTTAGTGGTTATAAAATAAAGTCAATATTTGCTTGTGTCGTGGTTATTCTAAATTGGTACGAATGGATATCGACAGATAAGCGAAATGGGGTAAGTGCGGCGACTTATTGTAATTGTCCGATAGAGTGAGCTCAAGTCACCTGCGGCAAAGGAACTATTCTCACTGAATAAACGTAAATGGTGTGGTATAAGGGTGGTATTTTGAAGGAGTTTATTCATATTCTCTTAAAATAGCTATAATTTAATTTTATGTTTCCATTTCCACAAAAATAAAATATAATTTCTCCTCTAAAATATTTAATTCCGGTTGTTCTAGACGGGAAAATACTTTCAATTATCTTCTTTTTGTTTTATTTTGTTTGTCTCATCATCATCATGTAAGCGTAGTATGGAGAGATCTCGACTGGTGAAGTCTACGCTCCAACCTGCACCCATCCAGATCCAAAACCCGGTAAACTTTCAACTCGAATTGCAAAACCGCTTCGAATGCCTTGGTGACTGCGTTGACGTGGACGAGTATAATAACAGGTTCATGGAAGCTGTTCAAACGGCCGGGTCTAAGTTCTTCAAGGCCAGCCGTTCAAAAAGAACTGGAAAAATCTCAGATTCTACTCTCAAATTGATGGATGTGAGACGTCAAATGACCCTTCAGTCCCCGGACGTTGCTTCCCAAGGGCGACAAAATAGACAGGGCGCAGCTAAATAGACAGATCTCCAAATCTTTGACTCGTGATATCCGCCGCCATAACACAGACTGTGTAAAGGCGGCTATAGAGAGTAACAAGGGTTCTAAAGTATTCGCAGGAGACTTGTCTATTGGGCAGAGCCAACTGACGAAGCTGAAGACCGGTGACGGCAGGGTCGTTACGTCTAAACCCGAACTTTTGAGGGAAGTCGAGAAGTTCTACAGACAGCTATACACGACCACACGGGCACCTGTTATCAACAAGGATAAAGATCCAAGAGCCAAATTAACCCGACACTATACCGAAGATATCCCAGACGTCAATCTGTACGAGATTAGTGGCCCTCAAACAGCTTAAAAATAACAAGACTGACATGAACTCGAGGCCTATCCGACTGCAGCGGGGAGTCAGACAAGGCGATGTCATATCGCCGAAGCTGTTGAAGAGCCAATGATTCATTGCTGCCTATGTGCAGGACCAATTTACGAGATGAGGTGGTCTTATTCTATCCTTCTCCTTAACCGCAGCCACTCGAACAACAACAAGCCATGTGTAGCGTATCAAAATGCGAGTGTGGCATTATCGCGGACGCATTCCAAAATCGTCAATGGGCCGCGACATCTGATATGCTTGTACAATAAATGTAGACCAAATTACATTATAACGATTTTATTAATTTGACAATAATCACACAGCACATTCAAAGATACATATTGATTCACAATAAAACTGGAAATTGGTGAAAAACGAAAGAAAGACGTTGTAAAATGATGCAAGAGAACATATTTAAGCACATAATAATGTTTCATTAATATTTTACAATGGAGACAGGAACTCAAAAAAACATTAAAGGAGGCGCTGGTTCGAGAGAATTTTTAAGGTCTCCCTTTTTGTTGTCATGCGAAGAACACCTTATTGAAAGAGGACGGGAATAGATGGGACTCACCGAACTCGAGGGTTCTTCTTTCTCTTACGGTCGTTGTCCACCTTTACATTATTAAAACACTCGCGTGTAGTACACAACTCAAAACAATATTATTATTCTAAGAACACTTGATAATGCACTTTCAATTATTTATAATTACAAGGTGCGTGCGCTTGACAATGTCCACCATTGAACATTTCATCACGCAATCATACTTCACGGCTACACGACATCTCTTGGCGAGAAATGAGTAACAGGATAGTGTCATAGAACTTACAGGTTTGAGGGAAACGGTACATAAAGCGTTCTCTGACTTTGTATTATATCCAAGTTTTAATAACATTAAACGGCTTAAACAATTCCTTACGTCAAAAAATATCGCTTTGTTGATACTTTGGGTCTAGATGACGTTGTTATTGTTGATAATTGATTACAGTATATTTATTATTTGGTAATATTTTTTATTCGGCGTGTAATATGGATACCCATTCATATTACACACCAAATAAAAAAATATTATACCCGGAATATTATATATTATTATATTCCACCCGGAAACGATAACTATCTAAATGTAGCTCTGTAGTGAGGTCAGGTCTTTACAAATGTCTTTAACACGTCTGGTTCAAGATCATCCAGATGACTTCCGTGACGTAGCGGCTAACGCATTTTAGTATGTTTGTGGAAATCGCGGGTTCGATGTATTTATTTACAAAAGTATATGACGGCGCCATCTTGAATGTAATTCGCTGTCAACATCATGCGTCAGTAGAGTGACAAGTTGTCACTCTGACAGTTGGAGGCGGGGCATGGACTTATCTTTTTGAATGGCCAGCGCACCACGTTTACGATGAGTCATCGCGACAAAATTCGGCGCAATAATTTAAGTGCAGCGATTTAGTTTGAATGAAATTAATTGTGAACAGATAATTTAAGTGTAATTTATAATTTTCTTTCTTTAAAACTAACGTGATCGATGGACGAACTGACTCTTAGTTGTCTAGTATCCATAACACAAATGTTGTTTACTTTGGGACTAGATGGAGCAGTGTGAATTATTTCAGTGTATTTATTCATTTGATGAGCATGCAACCTTTTATTACGTTAAATTACTGGAGCTTCTTGACGTTACATTCCGTACATGCATAATCGGTTCCATAAAAGAGTCAGTACAAGTCGTTTCCTTGGAACTTGCCAGCTGTAACGCGAAATTTGCCCCGAATGCACAAGTTCCAGACGGTATGACCGTTTTACTACTCGGCGTTCTAGTTTATGTGGCTATAACATCCAGGAATTTGTTCTGTTTTAAATATTTCACTACTTTATTAATTTATAAAAAAGTGAGGATGAAATTTTATTCTTGAACTAGCTCATACCAACGAATTTATACGCGTAGCTTGATATATTAACAAAGATTTCGTCATGAGGCAGAGATAGAAGAGTCTCCCTCTCCTGCGAATACGCGCTATACCGCTTACCCAACTCCTCCGCGGCAACAAAACACCCATCACCTGAATAGGTAGTGCTTATAAAAATCGCTGTTTATTAAAACTTTAATAACTTTATATTAAATGTAGATATCGCAATATTTTTTGGATAAAAACCAAATGTCTAACAAATAAAACTTCAAAAATTGAAATGAAATCTATACAGTATTTTCTTAATTGCTGTAGGACAGCAGACAAGCTGACGGCCCGCTTAAAATTTAGCAGTTACCATCACCTATTGGTGTTTACAACGCCAGTGGTATCGCGAACACGCTGTCATCCAAACGGGCTTGGGGCCCTACCACGTAGCTAGAGTGGGTTGTTTTGTCACCTTTTACGACAGGCCGGCCCCGGCCTAGATTTCAGTATTCTTTCTCCGCCTCTGCGCAAATAGAATAAAACACACTGATACACTAATCGATTTTATTTACTAAAGCATCCGTCTTCAATCGTCGCAAATAATCATCGTTCTATTAATAAATCTATAATGTATTTTTATTTTCGTACAAATTGTCAGAAACATGGTAAATATACACTTATACAGTCATCAGCCAGTCGTAGTCCACAGCTAGACGTAGGCCTCCCCAAGTTTACGCCACCCATCATGGGCCCTTGCTTTCAAGGTTTTTGGTCGGGGCTGGATGGGAAATAGACAGTTGATTAGAACATTACAGAACTACATGTTTCGTCGTTACTGGCATACTAATTTGTTAAAAAATATATTTATCAACATTATATTTACAAATGTAATTCTTTCTATAATCTCTCGATATAGTTATTTTTTTAAATTGTTTTTATACTCTTATACAAATATTTGCTTTTTTGATATAATAAGTAAAATAATTCTAATAATACTATATTAATCCATACTTCCATAAAATAATATTATAAATGTTGTAATTCTCTGTCTGTCTGTCTCTGTCTGTTTCTATGTGTCTGTTACGTTTTCACGCATAAACCGTAAAGAGATAGACTGGACTTTGGAAAATGACATAGGTGACTTTTTTAAATTTATGTGGTAGAAGAACCGGGTCAGCTATACAACATTCCGCTGTCTACGTGCAGGAGCGGAGTAAGAATGCTAACTCCTGCAGCCGGGGTTCACCTGTCGTAAAAGATGACAAAACAACTCACCTAGTTACTTGGTAGAGCCCCAAGCCCGTCTGGATGGCGATTACCCTGGGTCTGACTGCCGCCATAGTAATTTTGTGTTGTGTTCCGGCATTAGTGATCCAGGTTTTTGTACCTCTATGTTACAGCAGCGTGTTCGCGGTGCCCCTAGTGTTGCAAGTATCCGTAGGCGACGGTAACTGCTTACTGGGTGGGCCGTCAGCCTGTTTTTAAGTATTCTATTTAAAACATCAGCTAATTATGAATCAATCTGCTCATTAAGATGTTAATGAGCTTTTTGTGTTAATGTTAATGACATTCACTTTAAATGTTGCTAATTTGTATACACCTTGAGCCCTTCTTATAACTGTTAGTAGTGTTAAGTGTATTAAAAGCCATTTGCTCGCTATTCCAAGTATTAAGCCTTTTGTAGCGAAGGAGTTCATTCTAAGACCTATTAATTCTAATCCACTAATATTTATTTTTAAAAAACTATTAGAATCTATTAAAGTTTATTAAGTTATTAAGTTAAAAAAAAATACAGTAAACGACAATTAGAGTTTACTGTTATCACTTTTCTTTACAGTAACTGTAATTTATTAATAACGTATAACATTTTATTTTTCTATAACGTAATATTTGTAATTTAATATCAGTAGTTTGTGTGCACTTCGCACCTTAACTATTCTTCAGTTCACAAATCTTAAATCGTACCTACTTAAAATAATAAAGGCTGCGCGCCTAGCATGAGAAGCGCGGCAAATTCAAAACTAAGGAAATTATACTTTCATTACAATACATATGATAATAAATTTTTTTGTTTATCGTATCGAAAGTAGGTAGTCATCCGTGGGGCGGAGAAAGAATACTGACTCGTAAAAGCCGACAAAACAACCCACCCTAGCTACGTGGTAGGGCCTCAAGCCCGTCTGGATGGCGATCACCTATGGTCTTAAGTATGCCCTATTCTGTACCCTTATGGGACAGCAGCATGTTCGCGATGCCACTGGCGTTGCAAACACCTATAGGCGACGATAACTGCTAAATTCTAAGCGGGCGTCAGCCTGTCTGCTGTCCTAGAGCAATAAAACAAGTGGTCACACTCAGAGACCAACCTAGATCGCGGGTTCGAATTCAACGATATCATGCCCTGCTTAGATAGTTTTTATCGTCTAGTAACAACCGGTCAATTTGATAGGTGTGGTGCGTATACTGTCCATTAGTTTACGCTGTTCTAGCTAATCAGACTTAGCAGTAGGAATGTATGGGTTGTTATTTCCTCTTTTATGTTTAGAGTTTTACTGCTCAAGTGTTGACTGTTTATTTCGCTCAATATTCAATAACGATTAACAAGTTTATGTGGTTTGCGGTTCGCTCATTAATAAGCGGCAATTAGCGGATTAATGTCTGGTGACGCGTTAATATGGTAAGACTGGATGGCATTCAACCAGTGAATGAGAGCGACACTTATCAAAATATTACTCCCACTTTTAGCACTCGCTCAAATTAGTCAAATTCGCATAAACTCGTGAAAATAATTTGCACCAAATAATTTGAAACCCATTACTATTTCTTATGATATGTTGGTATAATTTTTCAACAATAACTGAGTAATATGCATAAGAAAATAAGTAGACGTTTTGACGTCACGTAGAGACTGTCAAAAACATCGTTACGTTATTAAGAAAATGCAAAGAGGTCGCTTGCCACCCGGCTTCCATTTCCGGGGACATCCGCTACATCTATCAAAGGGATATTTCTTTTACTTATTTTGCTTTGTTCTCATTGATGTCATATAATTACTACATTAGGAATACAAAGAATTGTGAAGGAAAATTAATTTGGACTTTTGGTATTATTAGGGTCCTTAGTGGTTTGTTTTTCTTGCGTTAGACTTCATACCAATTCCTAGAATTCCTGCCAATTCCTAGAATTCCTGCCATAGTATATTAAATGTTAATTTACTATTAATAATTGATAGTAGAGCAAAGAAAAAAACAATTACTAATTTTAATTTACCTCCGTGCAGGGGCGGATGAAGAATAGTAAACCCTGCGGCCAGGGCCGGACTATCGTAAAAGGCGACAAAATAACTACAGCAATTTGGTAGGGCACCAATCCCAGCTGGATTGTAGCTATCTGTTCAACAATGTGTTCGGGGTGCCCTAGCGCAAACATCTATAGGCAACGGTAGCTGCTTACTATTAAGTGGGCCGTCAACCTGTTTGCCTCCTCACGAATAAAAAAACATAAAAAGAAAATTGGTTACAGTTTATCACTATTTTTTTATTTCCTACATATAAAACAATAAATAGACATACATACATACCTACATTCTTTCCACTTGCTACGATCCTTACACACTTGTTTCGCTTCGTCCACTTTCATTATTCCCTTCATACATGCCCTTCGGTTTAGGGTACTCTTGACCTGGCCTTGTTTCAAGACGTCCCTGATCTGGTCTCGAAACGTCCGCCTAGGTCTACCCCTTCCAACACTTCCATTCACACTCGCCTTATACGCTTTTTTCGTCAATCGTTCTTCATTCATTCTCTCAACATGACCAAACCATCTCAGCATACCTTTCTCAATGTTTGTCACTACATCTTCTTTCAGACCACAAAGTTTCCTTATCTCACTATTTCTTATCCTGTCACTCAGTTTAACAATTAATAGAACAAATAAATAATGTACAAAATCGTTATGTACAAACTTAGTGTATCGTTATATACTATGTTCTATTATATATTTTTGTTTATTTTTTTATTTTTAGTGAATCTGAAGTACACTAACTAATTTGTCTAAATATGGGTAGACCTACTAAATGTGCTGCTCATATGAAACAGCGCCGTTTAAATAAGATAAGATTTTAATATTAAGAAGATAAGCTTAGTCAAATCCTTAATCTTTTAACTACATTCGATGAAAGATTAAGAAAACTAGAATGTAGGACTAAAACAGCTACCTCCGTGCCTAAGAAATGACTCGCTCACTTAAAATCATGGAGTGGAATGCAAATGGGCTCCTGAAGCACCAAAGTGAGCTACAAGCAAGTGAGCTACAAGTGAACTGTTTAAACATGAAGAACCAAATATACAAGCTGTAGGTATTTGCATTGAGACTAAAAGCTTTCATATTACTATATCAGCTATATACTGTCCACCAAAGTATAATTTAAAATCTGAGCAATATAGATGCTTACTCAATAATCTTGAGACTAGATTCGTACTAGGAGGTGATTTCAATGCCAAAAACACTTATGGGGGATCTAGACTAACCACGACTAAAGGAAAATAATTGTTTCAAGTTATTAGAGATTTAAAATGTAATACGATATCGACCGGTAAGCCCACATACTGGCCCACCAATCCACAAAAAATCCCAGACCTAATAGATTTTTTTTATCTATAAAAATATATCATCGAATTTCCTCCACATTGAGGAAGGGTATGATATGAATTCAGACCACTCGCCAATACTATTAAATTTTTGTGAAAGTCTTCTAGAGAAAGAAAGCTGCCCTACCCTAACAAACATAATTAAGATTTATAATTATAGTTTTCTCATGGATACCATTGTCAGAAATGGACCGAATTGAAATGGGACCACACAACAAGCACCAGCTTTCATATAAAAAAGAATCATCAAAATCGGTTCGCCCAGTTGAAAGTTCTGAGGTAACAAACATAAAAAAATACAGACGAATTGACAACCTCCTCCTTTTTTGAAGTCGGTTAAAAAATTAATTCACGCTGATCGCCTAGGGCTGAACAAGTTCTGAAGTTGGAAAGTAGTACAGCTTCTCTACGCTATTTTAATCCGCAGAACTTTGTTGTGCTGACATCTAATTTAAATAAAGGAATAGAAATTGAGTGCCGCTTCAAGTTGTGGTGCATTCACGAAGTTTGATATTGAATAATTTTTCAAACTTTGCGGGAGAATACGAGTAGTTTGTTCCGTGGGATTTTTCACAACATTTATAAGCTTTTGCGCCAACTTAGAGAGCCGTGCTTTAACTTCAAGCTTTCAAAGAGATTTTTAATACGCAACTGAGCCTAACTTTAATACTTCAGGATTTTAAAATACTTTATAAATTTAAGAATATTTACTTTGATAAATATTTATTTAAAATTTTGTTATAGATAGATGGGTTTATTTTATTTAATACACAGATTTTTGATTTTACTGTGATATTGACTAGGAATTAAAAATAGTTAATACCACTACTTACTTCTAGAGTTTTACAATTCAACAAGTATTTTAATTAGTTTAGAGACAAAAAATTATTACCATGCCAGGATCATGATTATACCTAGTCAGGTCATAAGTATTGTCACACAGTAAAAACTTTTCTTTTAGAATGCTGGCCACAAAAAAGTTTATTGAATTCGAATTTCGAATTGTTCATGAAAATAAAAATGTATACTTTTAGAATTTTACTCATTTTTAAATATGGAGTGGACGCTTAAAGAAGACCGTGTTGCAGTTATTGCGTTGCATCGTTGAAGTTACGCGCCAATTCAAATTTTTAACATACTGAAAAATTTGAATATAACCAAAAGATTCGTTTATCGTACCATCAAACGATACAATGAAGACTCTAGTGTAGATGACAGGTCAAGAAGTGGTCGCCCTCGGTGTGTTAGGACTCCAGTAGTGATAAAAGCTGTGAAGGCACGAATTCAAAGAAATCCCAAACGTAAGCAGAAACTGTTGGCCCTTCAGATGGGGTTAAGCAGAACCACGGTGAAAAGGGTGTTAAATGAAGACTTAGGGCTTCGGGCATATCGAAGAAAAACAGGACATCGTTTGAATGCTCGTCTAATGGACCTGAGACTGAAGAGATGCCGCGCTTTGTTGAAGCGGTACGCGGGAAAAAAATATCGGGAAATTCTTTTTTCGGATGAAAAAATGTTTACCGTAGAAGAGAGCTACAACAAACAAAATGATAAGGTGTACGCACACAGTAGTGAAGAAGCGAGCAACCGTATTCCGCGTGTCCAACGAGGTCATTTTCCATCCTCGCTCATGGTATAGTTGGGAGTTTCTTATTGGGGCTTAACAGAGGTACATTTTTGTGAGAAAGGTGTAAAAACGAATGCTGTTGTGTATCAAAATACAGTCCTGACGAACCTTGTGGAACCAGTTTCTCATACCATGTTCAATAACAGGCACTGGGTATTCCAACAAGATTCGGCGCTAGCTCATAGAGCGAAGAGCACATAAGACTGGCTGGCGGCGCGTGAAATCGACTTCATCCGGCACGAAGACTGGCCCTCCTCCAGTCCAGATTTGAATCCGTTAGATTACAAGATATGGCAACACTTGGAGGAAAAGGCGTGCTCAAAGCCTCATCCCAATTTGGAGTCACTCAAGACATCCTTGATTAAGGCAGCCGCCGATATTGACATGGACCTCGTTCGTGCTGCGATAGACGACTGGCCGCGCAGATTGAAGGCCTGTATTCAAAATCACGGAGGTCATTTTGAATAAACTTTAATGTCATAAGAATCTATGTTTTGTTAAGTTCATTTTGGTATATGAATGGTTACATAATGAATAAACTTGTTACAATTATTTTACATTAAACATGTGACAGAATTTATGACCTGACTAGGTATACCATTTTCTCTTTGTGTCTCATTGCAACTGTTGATACAAAATGTACTTACCAACATCATAATGTACACAGTTCTAACAATAAATAAACAGTAAATAAGCTTTCACAAAAAAGTTATCGACAAAAAAATTTTTACAGAAACCCTGTATCATATACCATATATCAATATGATAGCAATTGGCAAGAGAGGGAGATACAGAGATAGAGAGGGGGCCAATTAATACTATAAATACACACAAACAAACAAACAAATAGACTTGCTAACTTTTTAACAGGCTCGTCAACTCACGATAAAGGCGCTGTGCCTACTAGGGTTGCCTACTTTAATGCGAAATAATTAAACTTTTTTCGGAAAAGGTTTTATTTCGCTAAGACTTTGTAACTTTAAAGGATGGTTTCGTTTGAAGCTTTAATAAGATTACCGTGGCTTGTTAACTGGTTTCGCTACTTCTTTGTATAGTTATATTGACTTTTGATTTCGGATCGGTCTTCTAGTATTGAGGAAACATAAAACAGGCCGCCATGATGCTCCGCCGCTCCACACCACCTGGGGGTAATCGCACCCGAGGTGTATGCCAGTATAAAGAAGTTCAGCTCGATGCCCTAACCTCTTCCTGCACAAGGGGTAGAAAATCGGCATATATTTTCGATGAGTGTTCTTGTTACGTAGTCAAAAGTAGAAATATAGATGGAACAAGTTAATAAACCTCGAAAGAAAATACCAAATAGAGTATGTAACGTAAGTATGTGTATGGTCCTGTCGTGGGACCAATACGAGATTTCTTATAATTAATTGTCTTTCGTGATACATATATCCTTAGCGTCCCGTCAACCCATTCCCTCTAAAGTATCAAAAACCATTACATTAATTTTTTTATTGCGTAGGACAGCAGACAGGCTGACAGCCCGCTTAGAATTTATCAGTTCCCGTCGCCTATAGGTGTTTGCAACGCCAGTGGCATCGCAAACACACTGCTGTCCTTTAAGGGTACAGGAACTTGGGTCACTAATGCCGGAACACAACACAAGGTTATTATGGCGGCATACTTAAGACGGTCTTGAGGCCATCCAGACGGGCTTGAGGCCCTACCACGTAGCTAGGTTGGGTTGTTTTGTCGCCTTTTACGACAGGCAGACCCCGGCCACAGAGGTTAGTATTCTTTCTCCGCCTTTGTACGGATAAATTTTTAAGTAACTGTCATAAAATATAATATCGTAAAAAATAAATATAACTACTCGTATAATAAATGAAATACATTATACGAGTACATATTTTTTCAGTCATTGCCCAGATTTTGGTACAAAATTATTGCTCAACCAATTTTCGGTGACTACCTTAATGTCTATTTGAAGCGAGGGAAGTTCAATAAATTTCTCGCTCTTATCTCAACGTTTGACAAGAAAAATAACCACTTGTTTGCACCGTGTGCGAAGAACAAGACTTTTCATAGACTCCTTATATTATTGGCAGTGCCACTATTCAACCCTTAACAACATAGAGTGTAGTGTACTTGACCAACAATTTGCAAGAGAGACGCCATGCGTGATTCACTGTGGGCCGCACCTGAGGTGATCCAGACCGAGGAGGTCGCGAGGTTGGTGGAGTTTTTAGTACCTTATCTAGTGTGAGCACCAATACAAGAGAAAATTATATAGTCCACCCTTTAAGCCAGATTTCAGTGACACAAGTCATTGAGAGAACTCGACAATATTAGTCAAATATACAGTATATTTATTATGTAAAGGAGTGTAATGTACTGCTAATTGTATATAGGGTGCCGCACAAAAGGTTCTATTACTATTTACGTGTGGCTTTTATGTAATAATTAGCTAACCCGGCGATCAAAATTACTTAGGTATACTTACATTAGTTTAAGAACTTAGTTATTAAGGTTAATAAAAAGAAGGTTTATTATTTTTTGCTTTTCAGTTTTTTTGGCGGTTTAATTTTTTTTTGTTAAAAAGTTTTATACTATGTAAAGATAAAGAAGATTGGCATATACGTTGGATGAAATTGCATAATCTGTGCATACAATAATAATTTTAAAGGTCGCACTACTCTGTGTCTTTTGTTCATTAAAATACACAGCATCTATCAATCGTAAGAACCAATCTATTATTTCCGTATACTGTAGCGTTATTTCATCCAGTCAGCCCTAGCTGTTTCGTGAAATAGTTTCGCGTTTTGTCTTTGTTCTCAACTATGTTTACTTTTGCTCCACTTTCTGGGAATTCCCCTCCATATATCTGCGCTTTATATCCGCGTGTATTTTATGTCACATGACTCGAATAAATATTGTATTTTTCTAAGAATTGCCAAACCTTTTAGGAGCTTATCGACTACAATATTTTATTCAAACAGGCTTTAAATATGAGATTTAGAGTTCCATCAAATTTATGTCTATACTAGGTGTTTATTTAAGATGTCGTTACCCTAGATATCGCTCTTTGAGTCCACCAGAAGAACAACGCTGGTTTTGGGTGTAGCACCTGGAATTATGACGAGATTACATTTCATTGACACTCAAAGTGACGTAGCGTCGAATATTGGCTTGACTTTGAATTCAATTTCCGGCAGAATCAATAATAATTCAAAAATTATCCATTCAAGAATAATTTGCTTCATCCAGGGATATATTTAATATGGCTTGATTGTGAGTTTCTTTATTTTTTTTAAATCAGTTATTTAATGGTGATCGAACAGACATGATCATATATTATAAGAAACCTACCATAGCCAGTGTAATATAAAACAAATACTCGTATATTTACTTTGTTACAGCGATCAAAAAATACAAAACCCCTTTGAAATTAAGATGGCCTTTTTAACCCTTGTTTAACATGTTTATAAGAATGTGACGTTTGATTCAACGCGGGACAAAAGATCCAAATCCAATAAAGTACGTCAAGGGCTTCAATAAGGCACTTTTAAGGGACCCTCAAAGCGGTTTAGCCTTGTTCGCCTCAAGTGGGGTAACGTGTAACAAGGTGTTTCATATATAAAAATACCTTTTTCGCCCTTGACGCAAAACGGCGGAGTGTTATAAGCTTAGGGTGGGCTGTGACTGTTGTATCGCACAAAGTTTTAAAGTTTGGAGGTGCATAGGTGCCTGGCCTCCAACAGGTTTCTTGTTGAGGCAGAGTTTTTCTTCGGAGGTCTTCTTAGGAGTTGTGCTCACAATAAGATTCTGGGATTCCATGACTTATTTGATGGTGGGGTCTTCTTCCTTTTTTTCAGGGGTAGGTAGGCCTCGAGGCCTCATTACCCCGACTTCAACTTAAGGGGTGAGTACCCCCCGGTGATGTGGTGTTGGCCGCCGGAGTACGCACACCTGTGTGAGCGATGGGGCATCACGGTGCCGATGATGGTCCATCTCTGCCCCAGCCTTTGGCTGCCGGAGCGAGGCATCGATGGTGCTCCGACGAAGGCCTCATCGCGGAGAAGTACCACCGGAGCAATGGCATCAACGCCGGTCCGACGAGGCTTCATCAGGCGGGGCTGGTTGCCGGATGATCATCTTTGGCCTATCGTGGTGTCACTGTGGCGCCTCAGTGACGGTGTGTGGTGTGTGGCGTCGTAGCCGGCGGCTAACCGATAGTCCGAAGTCAGCCGCCGGCGGCGTGCGACCGTGTGTACTGAGACGGCCGCCTCGTCCGTATTCAGCAGAGCATCTTAATTTATTTGGGAAAAATGGGCTGTTTATATTTGCAAATTTGGTATATGAATAGATACTAAGTTACTACGATACAATGAAAATGTGTGACTGGACGGAACTCATGTGGGTATTGTGTTGCACGCTATAAATATAAAAGGGAGCGGCAGTCTGCGTTCGCCGCATTCCTGTCGCGATCTTTCTTCGGCCTCGCTCCCCACTACCACTGGTGGTAGAGACAGTCAATCACACGCCTAACCGTCGCCCGCGAAACGTGCTTACGGACAGACCCGACCCTATGACTACGACGCTAAAGCGAATATTTTATCTGTGCAGGGGCGGAGAAAGAATACTAACCTCTGCGGCCGGGGTCGGCCTGTCGTAAAAGGCGACAAAACAACCCACCCTAGCTACGCGGTAGGGCCTCAAGCCCGTCTGGATGGCGCCATAATAACCTTGTGTTGTGTTCCGGCATTAGTGACCCAAGTTCATGTACCCTTATGGGACAGCAGCGTGTTCGCGATGCCACTGGCGTTGCATACACCTTTAGGCGACGGTAACTGCTAAATCCTAAGCGGGCCGTCAGCCTGTCTGCTGTTCTACAGCAATAAAAAAAAATATATTCTCGCGGACACAATTCTCTCCAGTCTAGATCAGCCCTACGAAATAGATTTAGGGTATGCCTTCGGCCCCCCATAGTCTATAGACTCACAGAATTTACACAATACAAAATTACACGTAGAATAGATGTGTTGCGGGGGAAACGGAAGTAAATTCAAATAGGAGCGGCTTCACAGGCGAAGTCGACATGACCCCAATAAAAACTTGCCGTTCGTAGCTGTTCTCAATTGTTCCCCATGCAGGGGTCGAGCCGGGAACACACCTCATAGGAGGCACGTCCCCGAGCCCGCTCCCACGGGGTTGGAATGCCTTTGCCGTCCGTAGTTACTGTCAAGTTGTCTGAAACCACAACAGCGTTAAAACAAACAAAAGAAAAAGCTCGCCGCATTTGTCGCGCGTGTCTTGAAGAGTGAAGAGCAAGGAAAAAGCGCAGTGCTGCTACAAAAGTAATTCATAAAGTTTGTAAAGACTTTTCTAAATAAAGGTTTTATTGTTTCCCTTTTATGAAAAATTACAAGAAACTATGACACCCCCTTAGTAAGCAGTTATTGTCACCTATGAATTAATGCCAGGAGTACCTCTAACACGTTGTCGTCCATGTAGGGTTACTAAAGCCTGGTTACTTATGCCGGAACACAAGATTAGGTAATTTGGTGGCATAAGAAGAATGGATGCCAGCCAGACGGGTTTGGAACCCTCCCATCTAACTAGGTTTGTTTTGTTGCCTTTTATGCTATGTATTCTTACTCCACCTTTGCACGGAGAAAATTTAAATTCACAAAAGATTATATACAGGGTGACTTTGACAAACCCGTCCAAATTCACACAGAAGATTCTTTAGTAAAAGTTATGAGAAACGTGTATTTTAGTTTAGTATCGCATAGTACAAAAATGTTGAGTAATCAGCATCACAAAGTCATTCAAAGAACTCGTAATTTACATAATACGGTGCGAGAGTGTCAATGACCTCTCCATCGGTACAGCAAAAAACTGGCAATGACAATGACCTAGTAAGCGGGCGAGGGCGGTCATTGCACCGGGCGAGCGAATACGCACTACTCATTTACGCGGGAGAGACAGAGACAGGTAATAACAGGTTAACGTACGGCGTTTGCACCATATGACTATTCTGTACGATTGAATTAATGGTCATTATTTTCCTTGGAATGAAACATTTTTTTGACATACAATTTTTTTTGTAAAAAGATGAATAAATTTGTTTAAATGTTATTATTGGTATTGTAGCTCCTAAAATTATTCATCGATTGTAACGCGTTGAGTTTAATCCCCTGAGCAGGGCTTTATATGTAGCATGAAGACCAAAAATGCCGAGTGATCCTTAAATACTTATTTATTGCCTAACATTACAAACTTTTTATGATAAGCTCAATTTGACTTAAATAGGTAAAATGTTATCAAACATTTACCTTCGTTACATTTTGTCCTTCCCAAAAAGTTGTGAAAGAAATATGTTTTTTCGAATATAAGAATATGAAAGAAATACGTGAAACTTGTAGATTGTGCGTATCAACGTAATACAATAAACTTGTAACGAGATCGGAGCAGTTTTTATGGCTCTGATAGAAGATATCATCGACGCCAGATCGAGAAAGGCACGCGACGAGCGGGTACCCACGAGGTAGCCCAACACAGGACACTATTACTTTTTTCATTCTATTTTTTTATTCTTTTGCTATATACTTTTTGAATATAACGTTTTATACATGAAATACTAAAAAGTAACCGACTTAATGCAAAGAAAATGATAGAAATGAGAGTGTATGGATACAAGAGTAGAGAGGTATATAAAAAAAGATGAATGGATTGTGTAAAAGGTGACATGATGACAGAGGGTGTGAATGTTGAGACGACGGGTAGCAGAGGAGAGTGGAAGGAGAGAACATGTTGTGCCCCCCACATAATGTGGGATAAGGGCAGGAGGAAGCAAAGTAAGCTTGTGTTATGGGTACTAAAAAAGTGATATTCATATAATTTTCATTTGTAAATAAATCCATATTATACATGAAGACCGAAACTTGGAAGGGGTCATACATATAGGTATAATTTCTGCAGTCATCCGTTAACCATTGAGCTACGAAAGTAGTCAATATTTTTGTGACTAGTAAGTAGTAGTTCAAGGTATTATTAAGTGCCACAGCTTTGATTTTTAGCAATATGGTAGAGAGCAAGTTTAGAGAACCGAAACTTTTAGAGCTTTCCATAAGTTAGTCATAACACATATACACCTTATTAAGTTACAAATATACAATACAGAGAGCTTACTAGTTAACAAAATATGATTCATATTAAGTTTCGGAACTTATCGGCTTTACGCATACTACCTGAAATAAAATAAAGCTTAATATTTAATTAAGCTTAATAATAAAATTTTTACTAAGGCGAAAAAATAAATTACAATCAGTTCCTTATCAAAATAATATTTTGTAAGAATAGTAAACAGTAAAAAAATATTATTGCTATTCTACTATAAACATGTCCTATAAAATAATTGCTAAAATGTGGGCCCTACACTTTTGTAGCGACTACACTACAAAGAATGTGAATAAGGTCAAACAAAAGGAATAACACCGATGTCTTTTGTTTCGTAAACAATCCAATTAGTGTAACTAAAAGACTGTGGAGTGGGGGCACAAAGGGTGGCGTACAATTAATTTATATTTAAACTGGCACTTAGGAAGTTGTACAGACGATTCTGGTAATTTAGAAAGAAGAAATAAAACAATATTGTTTTAGATCTAAGTTTAACCACGTTTCTCTTCGTGCAGGGGCGGACTACGAATGCTGACCCCTGCGGCTGGGGGTGGCTTATCGTAAAGGCGATAAAACCTAAGCAGCAGGGCTCCAACCTTGGTTTCTAATTATGGCGCCATAATAACCTTGTGTTGTGTTCCAGCATAAGTGACCAAGTATAAAGTAACTTTGCACAGAACGCAGCGTTTTTTTTAAGATAAAACACACTTTTTTCATGAATTTTAGGAATGGCCATATGTAATTAAAATCATTTACACGCATGTATATTTATAAATAAATATATTTGTTATGAGCTATCTATTAATTTCAAATTAATAACGACCTCTGGCGCAATGAATTTCGCATGTCTGTAACTTTGTCCTTTTAGCTAGACAATGGTCTAGCAATCTACAGGTTCCATGAATCTCACTAAGGCATAAGTTAGTAGGGTTATATAATTAGTAAGTACACAATATGTGTACTTGACTTTATATCATGGTATTCTAAGTGTACGAACCTCAGTGATTGACCTTCAATAGTTCTCGAGCTCTTCGCCAAAATGCGATCCAGGATGTGCATTTGAATCTCCTAATGCAACGCTTTCAATATCGGCACGTTCAATCAATGCACGTATGCTACCAAGAAAATTCACAAATCCCGCGTTGCGTTCACTTCAGTCGAGGTCAGTTGAATTTAATTTAATCAAATTAGTAAGCAATAATAAATCAATATACACACACGTTACATTACAATAATTATAATTTCTTTTCAATCTACACATGTGTTGTAGAATCAATAGTCACTAAACCATGTTTTGTAGATTTATGATTATTTGAGAAACTAATGCGAATAGTTTAATCCTATTGTTACCGTAAAAGGCGACAAAACAACCCACCCTACCTACGTGGTAGGAGGACCTCAAGCCCGTCTGTATGGCGACCACTTTTGGTCTTAAGTATATCGCCGTAATAATTTTGTGTTGTGTTCCGGCATTAGTGACCCAAGTTCCTGTAACCTTATGAGACAGCAGGGTGTTCGCGATAACATTGGCGTTGCAAACAGCCATAGGCGACTGTCACTGCTAAATTCTAAGCAGGCCGTCACCCTGTCTGCTGTCCTACTGCAATAGAAAAAAAAAGTATCTATAACAAGTCCTAAAACAAGAACTTTTAAGAGTGAATAATGCTGACTAGTGGGTCCAGCGCTTTTGTTCCATCTAGAGAATCGACGTTGTCTCTAATAACAAAAAGTTGGTTCCAAAAGTAAATGATCTGCAAGTAGTGTCGCAGTAGTATAGCTGTTCTATTCCATTGATGTAATGTTGTACAAACATTTATATTTTACTAATAGTTAATTACTAGAATTATTTGATCACTTTGTTTGTTGCTCTCAGTAGCCTGTTAAAAGTTCATTTATCTTTGTCCTAGTTGTTTTTCTGCCACGATACCCTAATGCTGTTAGATCTTTGAACAAACGACTTGTTCTAATCAAAGGGTTCAGTGGGACGATTCCATCTCAACTGACATTTGCACCGAACGATCATTTATATTGTTAGTTGCCCGTTTTTGCTCAAGGATATTTTGCTAATGCGGACTCAAAACTTAATTTGAAATTGGTAAACAGCCCACCTGGGCAGTTGAGAAGTGACTATTACGCAAGGCTAAAAACCACCGAAAAAACTGGAAAGTTTAAAATAATAATTTTTTTTTATTAACCTTAATAACTAAGTTCTTAAACTAATATGAGTATACCTAAGTAATCGGCGCCAGTGTCCTCTGTGTGTGCCCGTTCGGGTTGCTGTCTCGCTGACATTAACTTCGTAAACGCTCGGCATTTTCCAACGAAGGGCCATGTCACGCTGCGCCGCCGCCGCGCATCACGCTTTACGTAATTAATTATTTTGCTTGTTTGGAGCCGACTCAAAATTACTTAGGTATACTTACATTCGTTTACGAACTTAGTTATTATGGTTAGTAAAAAGAAGGTTTAATATTTTTAACTTTTTAGTTTTTTCGGCGATTTAATTTTTTTCTTAAATAGTTTCCACATGCTTAAATAAATCAATTCTGTCAAAAGTTATATATCTATATACATATATACCTATAAATCAGACTACTCTATAAAAAGTTATGCGTGGTCATACATAAAAAAAGAAAAAAATGTATGCGTCGAATTGAGAACCTCCTCCGTTTTTTTCGTCGGTTAATAATAGAGTACAGGCTTTTAATAGAAACACATGCTAACCTAAACATTAAATATTGATTAATGCGAGCGTCTATGCAAGGTAGACCTCGCATGGACTAGAGACATCGCTTTGGACTAAAGTCCAAACAAGCTAGTAAGCCAACGATTATTACACGATGGACGACTCTTTTCATCAGGATTTTTTCACGGTTTGAAGATCACATGACGAATTTATCAACATCCGTTTCACATATTCTGGTGGTAATTATACCCACAATAGAAGAAGAAGAAGGAAGAGGACATTTTCAACCTGTAACATTCACTATTGGACCGGGCGTCAAGGTGCTAGCTTTAGATGCCATCACTCTAAGGTACTTAGATGTTGGTGACCATCCAATGAACTAAATATCGGGGCCCTTCGGCGAGAGAATTGACTTAAGCGGAAGCTATCGCCGTCATAGAGTATTGCTAGGCATATAGTTTGTTCTCGCTACTGACTACTGACGAAGTTCTTCGTGTTTAAAAATATATAACTTATATGTAAATAGATTTTACGCAACGATAAAATCTAAGTACAATTAAAAATGAAATAGTTATTTCGCGCTCAAATTATCTAGCACGAAGTGAAAAGCCGCTTAAAGCGCTCGTTCGCTTTAATGAAACATTTTTATGAAAATCACTGCGGAAGACAAACAGCGTTTAATCCTTGAGATATTGCTACAATCTTTTGTTAAACATTTTCACGGTTGTTTTTAATATAATTTTAAGCGAGATTTTCACCTTAATGCGCAATTTATCTAATTAACATTTCTTGTGATGGTTTCGTATTATATAAGTCCTGATTGCCTCCTAATTACACTTTTTTGGAAAACAGACATACATTCATTTTTTTAAAGTTTAGTAACAGCTCGGCTTGGGTATCTTCGCGGTTGTCCAATGATGAATTTCTTTAGTTCAGAATAATTAGCTTCTTCAGTTCTTTAATGGGAATCCAATAAAACCACTTAATTGTTATTGCCTTGTGCCTGTTCTCAATAGTGCAACCCAAAGTGCCAGCTTTGGTTGGAATCGGGATTAACATTTTTATCTAAATCATAAATTGTGTCATAATCAAATGTTACTAAACAAATTTATTAGAACAAGTGAATCACTGTTATCACTGGATTAAAGAACTTTACTATTTAAAGAAAACTGTATTTTAATCGGTTAGCATGTTAACACTTAGGTAAGCTTTACATCAAATCATAAAGATGTTGATGGTTCTGTTTATCTTCAGATTTAATAATCTGTTATTTATCACACTGAGAACTATATGGACTATATCAGATTTAAAAAAATACATCAAACGCAACGCATTCCTTTGATATTCCTAATGCCAATGTCAGACACTTTTTAGTGGATAATCCTTTTTGCTAGTATCGTCCACATAGTAAGAATCTGTGAGTACATGTCGGCTTGTACTTGAGCTAGCGGACAATCCAACTTATTACTTAAATGTAAAACACCTATATTTTTAAACATTGGTATTTATTGCCAAAATATCTATTACGAACATTAATTAAACACAATAATGGGGTAACAGAATACTGAGACAATTAAGTGCAGAGTCTAAGCTGCGTTCATTAATCGGCACTCATCACTCTGAAGCCGGAAGGTAGGGTTACAAACAACAAATTTGCCACAGGCGATTCAACTTGAAAGTAATACGCAGCGCCCTCAGTTACAGCGTTCACTAACAAAATAATTTATACGAGTTATATAGTTTATATTTATTACATTCGTAAAAAATATATTATTTTGAAGTTTTCGAAATTTTTCGAAATATACCGTCATATTTAATAGTCTCCATTATAGTTCAGATGTATTCAGTACAGCACATTTTTACTATCTTACAGCTCTCGCATCAACTACAGGTCCTTGTAAATCTTCACATAATACTGGATGAATACTGGCCTAAAAAATTCCAATGAACATCTTTAGGAGCACATATAATCTGGATAAATAATAATCTGGATCCCAATTAGCAATTTTTTAATATTCTCTAAGAATGAAAGTGGTGCAATCCTACATTTACCTTGGAGCTTTAATATCTAACAATGGCGGCTGCGTAGATGAAGTAAAGCGACAGATGGGGATAACTAGAACGGCAATGGACAAGCTGAAGAGAGTATGGAGGAACCGACACATCACAAGGGCCACGAAGATCCGGCTCGTGCAAACCCTTATATTCCCCATGTTTTTATACGCTTGAGAGAGAGACGTGGACGCTTCGAGACATTGAGAAGAAAAAGACAGATGCTTTAGAAATGTGGTGTTGGAGACGAATGCTGGGAATATCATGGACAGAAATTCGGACCAATGCCTCCAACGTGAAGAACTCCGCATCAAGCAGCATCTGTCCGCTTTGGTCCAGTCACGTATTCTCAAATTTTTCGGCCACATTTCAAGGCGAAACAATGACTCCATAGAGCGTATCGTTGTCCAGGGCAAAGTGGAGGGAACCAGATCACGTGGAAGATCACCCATGCGATGGACCGACCAGATCAAATCGGCTGTGGGCGGACCTTTGTATGAGTGCACCAGAATGTCTGTGAATCGCGAGAAATGGCGTAAAATCATACAGCAAACAATATCTGCCTCTAATAGTACTACCAGTTGATCACGACCGCTTTGTAAAGAGTGAAACGACTAAGAAGAAGAAGAATGAAATGAAATCAACAGCATATTCATCTATGAATAAAGAACATAAATTTGACACATATGACAGTCAAAGGTAGTAAGTATGAGGTGTTAACGCCATCTTCCAGAAGAAGGAAAAGAAAGCATTAATCCTGATGATCCTGATAAAGACTATGGGATAAAATGATTAAATTTGTGTATTGTCATCACAAGATCATGAAAAATGTGAAAAATTTGGAATTTTGGAGGCTAATAGTCGAGTCCGAAAATTATGACTCGGTAAAATATAATTCAACTCAGTCACAAACACACATAAAGTAGAAATAACAATACAAATAAGTGCGGAAGCAAAAATGGCTTTTTAGGCCTACCTGGAATCAAACCGTTAATTTTTGCATAATAGCCAAACGTGATAATCTGAAAAATGAAATGTCAATGGGTCATCTCCGCTCCAATAGTGACCACACCACACCTTAAAACTAGCGTAACTATACGAGTAAGTCAGCACTCGCGATACCTGCGTCGGAAGCAGTTCCTGTAGCTGATCCCGTAGCTTTATAAATTATGTGAGTTCCTTTCTAATTAGTTAAGTTTTTGCTTGGAATTAACTTAGCTATACTCTCACATACTTCTTGTAAATTTGGAACTTTCAGTCTAACTTTGTAAGCTAACTTGGAGTCGAGGTACATATTGCTACTTAATAAATTTTAACGTTATCATCCAAATTGAATTTTTATTCATTGCACTGTAGGGAAATAAAGCGTTTTCTCACGTTAAACATTAACGTTCTGTAAACTAAAAAATTAAAAAAAACAGTTTGTTTTTGGATTTCATTCTGTTATGCATGGTGTAAAGGTTAAGGATACAGCCAACATTTCCAAATAATCTCAAACGCATTATAAGTTCGCCTTAGCTATCCGTTGATCGGGATTCCAACTCAAGACTTATCGTGTCACTAGACTACAAATGCTGTAATAGGTATATGTTAATATCTATATAATACACACATCAAACAAGTCTAAGCAACATGTACTAATTTAAATTTTAGGATGGTAATTTAAATTTTAGCCATTGTATGGATGAACTTCCTGAATGCACCTGAACCTTTCAGTATTTCCGGGCCGACGGTACACTCGCACCCTTCTTGTATCAGGCCTAAACCCGAATTGCGACTCATCGGAAAACATAATTTTATCCCATTGTTTCTGGCTCTATGTTCTGCGTTCTCTACACCATTCATTTCGACGAGCGCGATTCCCGTGACGTATCGGTGGGCACCTAATTGGGCGTCGAGCTCGTAGGCCGTACTCATGCAGTCGATTTCGCACAGTTTGGGGACTTACATCAACACCACAAACTCACACACCACCAACTTTGTAGCCTCAAACTTATCTCTCGAGCGGTTAACATCGGCTGGCGTCTTGCAGTCAGTTATATGTACCAGTCTTACCGAGTGGTTGTACTCCTTTTACGGCCTGGATGCTATTCAGCGGGCTCCCTTGTATTATTGTAGCGCTGCCAAAGACGACAAATAACACTTCTATGAATGCCAAAATGCCGAGATACCTGAGATTTATTACTTCCCGCTTGCAACATCCCTACAGCTCTTTGCATTTCATTTGCCGTCAAATGACGTCGCTCCATGACGTAAATAATATCTAACAATTCAATTCTGTCGCTAACTTTATTTAAATGATTGGTAAAATTATAAAATCAAGACTAAACGTAGCAATAAAAACGCACTTAAATTGAAACAAATTCTCTTTCATTTAATTTTATGAAAAAAACAAAACATAATCGATTTTTTTTACAACCAGCCAGTATGAGCACTTTGAGTGAGTAAAGACTTAGAAATTAATTAGTATAAATGGTAAATTTGTAATATCATGCATGTTGCTTAGACTTTTTTGATGTGTATATTTTTGAAGTCACATATTGTAATACAAATAATTTACTGGAACGATTTATTTAATGTTTATATTTTATCAATAAAAAAGTTAAGTGTATTCCTCTTCCTGCACTATTCCCATATCGTATGGGGGGCACAACAAGTTCTCTTCTTCCACTCTCCTCTGTTGGCCATCATCTCAAAATTCTCATATCAACAGTTAAATGTCAATTTAATTAGTCTTTTGGGGCTAACTAGCACATACAGCCTATGTTACAGGCGTTAGTACCGAAATGTCTTTAAGGCTAACAATATTTTCTCCATTTAAGATAAAATACTTACATATAACTGAAAGTAAAACCATTTAAATTTCTACATTACACCTAATATTTACATTACATATTTTAACTGCTAATAATTACTGTAGGGTCTTCCAACAGGGACTTCCGAACTTTGACAGTTCATAACGGCCATCTTGTTGAAGCTACATCTGTCAAATTAGTTGTCATTCATTCATTCTGTTTTGCCAAATCCCCATGGATGGATATAGCATTCAACAACAGCGCTTTGCCCATTTTACAGTCGCCATAATCGTTCTACCGAGAGGACTATTCGCAATGTGGTGGATCAATTTGAGTCCACTGGTTCAATAAACGATCGAAACGATCTGCCGAAAACATCGCCGCTGCCCGAGAGAATGCGCAGAACAATCCGAGTCAGTCGATTTCGCGTCGCTCACAAGAACTCGGCCTTTCGCAGACCACAACTTGGCGAAGTTTGCGTCGTGACTTGGGCCTGCACCCGTACAAAATTCGACTGACCTAGGAACTGAAATTAAACAACCATAAACAACGACGTGTGTTCGCTAAATGGGCTCTGGAGCAGTTCGCAACTGACTCTAATTTTCATCGAAAAATCATCTTTAGCGATGAGGCCCATTTCAGGATAAGTGGCTACGTGAATAAACAAAATTGACAAATTTGGGGCGATATCAATCCATGTGAGATCTAAAAGCGTCCAATGCACCCCGAAACAGTCACTGTTTGGTGTGGATTTGGGCTGGCGGTGTCATCGGTCCATATTTCTTTGGGAACGACGTTGGCCAAGCCTGTCAGCAGTGAGCGCTATAGGCCGACGATTACTAACTTTTTTTGGCTTGAATTGGATGACCTGGACAACAACGAGATGTGGTTTCAACAGGACGTTAGTAGTTACGTTACAGTGTAGAACTAATTTAAGCATATTTCTTGTGTAAATATAATATACTGTTTTTTAATCATATATTTTATAAATGCCATCTATTGAATTTTAGATGTTTGCACTTTGAAGACTGTGGGAGAATAAAGAAACTGTAAGACGAGAAAGTGTTACTTGAATTGTAAACACGCTAACGATGTTCCCATCTGCTGGCAACAAAACGATAAGAAACTCATCCGATATCAAAGGATGAATTAATTCCTATAAAGTTGAATCCACGTCATAAATGATTATCAGATAAATCATTGGAATAATGGAGAAAAGTTATGTCATTTTCCGATTAAGTTTGACAGTTTGTTGAACACCGATTATTGTAACCACTTTCGATTTAAGGATTACATTTATTTCCTTTACTCAGTACCAAGGCGAAGTAAGAATACAATCCCTGCGGCCTGGGCCAGCCTGTCATAAATGGCGGCAAAACAACCCTAGCTACGTGGCAGGCCCAAGTCCATCTGGATGGCAACCAAACTTAGTCTTAAGTATGTCGCCATAATAATATTCCGGCATTAGTGACCCAGATTCCTGTATCCCTATTGGACAACAGCTTGTTCGCGGTGCCCCTAGCGTATACGTTCATAAAACAACAATTCTTTGTGCAAATTTAAAAATGCGATAAAGCATTTTAGTGGAAGAAAATGTCAGAAAATATTGAAATAATGTCATTTTTAGTCTCGAATTTTTAAATTTGGACCAATAATTGTTGTTTTAATATGGATAAATAACCAATATTTAATCATTTTTATAAATAAAAAAAATAAGATTTAAATATTTTTTTTAAAATAATTTTTTGTAGTTGTATTTTTTACTTATTTTGAAAAAGGCTAATTTTCAGTTGGGCCCTTCCATTTCAACATGACAGTTTCCTTTGGCGCACAAATTGTATTAAAGTTGATTTAACATAAAAATAACTATAATTAATATTGAAACACAATAAGAAAAAAAAAACAATATTACCAATCATTCACAGAAAAACAATAAACAAATATTACAAATTGATTAATTAAAAGATCATTTTTAAATGTATTTTGAGAGAAAAAAATATATTTCGGGAGAAAAAAAATTACATTTCAAGTCACTCAGACAAAACAAAAAAACACAAACACAATGACTATATCTTTCAACAACATTTTTTAAGACTATTGAATGGACGATTTCTGTAATACAAGAAGATTCATTTTATATTTGTTCTTGAAAGTTAAAAGGGACATATTTTGCATAATGCATGTCTTATCTAAGTATCACAAATATTAACCCCTATTACCTTCTAACGGAAATACGCCGAATTACCAATAACCCTGTATAATTCACAAAATAATTAAAATATACAAATTACAAATTTTCACTAGTAAGTAGTACATTTTTAAACGAATGAATGTACAATTCAGTTCAAATGAATTAAGAAACATTTCCAAATATTTAAAAAATAAAAAATTAATATATACTATGATTAAACTTAAATTGTTTCTATCCAGAGATATAAGAAGAAATGTGGTTTAAAGGCGACTAAGGAAAGACGCCATTACACGCCAAAATTATTCCTTTCGAAATGTGAACACCGTGGAAGAGGCTCGCCCTAACATAAGGGCCTGGCTGACGCCTGTCTGGGCGACGGTATTGGTTGAGCGAGCTGTTCGTTGTTTCAGGCTAGGAAATAGAACAGCGGATTTTTTAATGGATAATCTCACAGAATCCCTTATACACAATTAAGCTTTTCATCGAAAAAAATTGCATGTGTAAATATTTTTTAAAGATTTTTTAGAATGAAGGTAAATACGAAATCTTGTACTTAAAATATATAAAAGTTACCTGTTCATGTTCGACATAACGGTCGTTTTGAGATGTACTAATTTCATTCATTTACTTGTGCTCATGTGCACAAGATACGGAAGTGTCATCACATCAGTTGATCGTTAGTATGAGAATTTCAAGCAAAAAATGATGAAACATCTAATTTATGATGTTTTAAGTTACGTTATAGAAAGTATGCTGATTCAGCAAACTCATGAAATTCAATGAAATAATAAGATATAATAATCGAAGAACATAATACTCTTGAAGCGATTTTGCCAGTGAGGCGTTTAGCCAGTGAAGTGGTACAGTATTAACAGTGAAATAAATTACTAAGTACTGTACCATTTTTATTAAAGTAATCAGAATGATGGGAATAATGTCACATGGATACGACAACAGATTTGTACGAATTACAAGGACTCTTTAACAAACACCTTATCTGAATGCAACCAACCACTACTACCAAGTGTACTATATTATCAAAACAACCACTAGATAATGATCACAACATTCACAACGATCACAAAGATTACAACGAAAACAACGACAACAACGACAAAAACGACAAAAACGACAAAAACGACAAAAACGACAAAAACGACAAAAACGACAAAAACGACAAAAACGACAAAAACGACAAAAACGACAAAAACGACAAAAACGACAAAAACGACAAAAACGACAAAAACGACAAAAACGACAAAAACGACAAAAACGACAACAACGACAACAACGACAACAACGATCTTTGAAAACATTACTAACTACGAGCACACGACTACTTGCGTTTAATTCCAATATGGATTTATAATACGTCTTTGGGAAATGTTAGCGTGAACTAATATTGCTATAGGTGCCATCTATTGCTAGCGGATTTGATTCCTACACTCTTTATGTATTTTAGTATCATATATAATACAACAATTACTTACTCCAATATCCATTTCACTCTCAATATAGTAATTATTGTATAAATTAAATACAGTACAAAGCAAGAAATTGTATAAATTGCTTCCCTTTTTTCATTACTAGCTCCAGATCATTTCGTTATCCCGCGTTAATTTATGGAGGGCCACCTCCGTTGCAAAGACTCCTAATTTACATATTTTACGAGTATTATTTTTTGAGAAATGGAAAACGAACGAACGAATACGGGACTTAATACAATTTCATTTGTTTTTCATTCGTAAAACACAAATAATGTACTATGAACAGATGGCGCCTTCTTATTTCTTTAAAGTGTAAAAATATTAAAATATTCCTTTGAAGGTTCTGTATATAAATTACTAGCAGCCCGTCCCAGCTTCGCATGGGTATTTAACAAAAAATTAAACCCTTCTATTTTTTTTCGGTCTCGGGGAAAAACCTCTCTTGACGGGTTCCCCCGGCCCGGGGGGACCGAGGGATATAAGGGACTCCGGAAAAGATGTTCGACCATCCGACTACCCACTAAAAAACCCCGCTGTTCTCCTATCGCCTACACCCGGGCCCACTGATATATGGCCTGCCGATCTCGTGGCCCGGGCCGGCGCCGGCCCACGCTTTGTCTTAAAGCGGGCCCCTTCTAAACTGCTGGCGCCAGGGGGTCAGGCTTTCGTCCCCCCGGCACTCTCTTGTAACAACTCTATGAGTTGAGGGGGGCTGCGGAACAGCACGCGGCCTTTTTCCTCACGGCAATAGTGCGGGCGGCGGATCCTCCCCCGAGGGGCCGCCCGCGGCCGCTTTCTACGGCGGCCGGAGATCGTTGCCCGCCCTCCGGCGCCGACGACGTGGCCTACGTTGGCGGGATGGGAGTGCGGTGGCGGACTCCCGCTCCCGTTCCGCCGCCTCCCTTGCAGACACTACTGCCTCGCAAAAGGAGGCGACGGCCGTCCATCCAGGATCGCCCCCGACCATGGACAGAACCAGGGCCGGGAGCGACAGATCCGCGGCCAATTCCGGACGGGACTCGCATCCCCGTCGCGTGCTAGTCAGGCGTGTGTACGACTACCAGACGACACTCCAGAAAAAGCAGAGTCGCTTGACGTCGTAGCCGGCCCAGCAAGACCAGCCGACAGCGAGGATGCAATTCCCGCCCCGGGAACACTCTCTGTGCAGGCACAGTCGAAATAGGCATGGTTTTGACTACCAAATCAGGTCCCATGGTTGAACCCGGGACCCCAATCAGTATTCGCAACCATCCCATCGGGGACCATGCCACGAACAGAGAGCTAAGTTGGAAAGGATGTAAGAGGTAGACGGAAAGAAAGGTAGGACTCTGTCGCCTCGAACGGAGAGGGGAGTGAAGCGACGGATGCTCGGGCACCTCGGGTACGCACACCCGTGCACTCCTCGGACAGAGGAGCGAGCGCCCCTGGGGGCAAACCCTTCTATTTGCGTCAGGTTACTAAAAAAATAAAATTATAAAGAAAGTTTGAATATTATTATTTCTATGAGCTTTTATTTTAATTTTTTTTTTTGCTATTACTTTTTATTTATTTTTCGTTATTTTTTAATAAGTATTCTAATTTTTGTAAAAACCCCAGTGACGCACGCCTACATCGCATAAGGTGCTGCCCAGCTATCCGAACAGGGTGAGCGGCTTTCACGCAACATTTTTCTAATACTTACATTTTTAAACTCGTGATATCTTTCGAATGGAATACCCGAATTCAATAATTCAAAAAGTTATATAAGGGTATTGAAACAGTTTTGAATATGAAGTAATTTATTTTGATAAGGATTAATACCAAGATCCAAATAAAGAGCCTTTTCTAGGGGCGGCATTTCAATTAAATTTTTAAAATAAAAGAACACTTATTGTGGCATAACTATAATAGTTAGACATATGCTGTCGCGACACTTTTTGTAAATAATGATGTGTTCTGCAAAGTTGTAGTACATTATTTTATTCTATCATCAATAGTTTTCGCGACGCACGCGATTTAATTAATATTTTAGGTAATTTTTTTACACTTTGGGTTACATTATTAGAGTTTTAGTAAGGATCCCTAATTTTTTTGAAAATATAATATAGCCTATGTCACCCGGGGATAGTGTAGCTTCCCAACAATGAAAGAATTTTTTAAATCGGGTCAGTAGTTTCGGAGCCTATTCAAAGCAAACAAACAAACAAACAAACAATCAAATCTTTCCTCTTTATAATAGTAGTATAGAAGTATATAATATTACTTTATTGTAAATCAAATAACTTACAGAAAACTAAAGCAATAAGTTGTGCATTCCAAAGTTTGATAGCATAAACAATGAAGGATTATTATAGAAAAAAGAGCTATGAACAGGAGTTTTGAGAGATATTTCAGGAGATATGCGCAAATTTCAAAAGCCAGACGAGTCAAGAAACTCCAATTGATTCCTAAGATAAATAGGGGCTAAGATATGGAGATAGATAATGTGAGTATTTCGGCGAAGATAGATAGTTAACCACTTGAGTTTTGTGCGAAATTGTGAAATATGGTCATATTTACGCAAACCAAATATGAACCTGATAAAAAGATTTAGGAGGCGCTCAAGTTTATTAAGTTGTTATTGAGTTACATCTAGATTGCTGGAATCGGCGTAATCCAAAATAGGCACGGGCAAAGATTCTGCAAGCCTAACTTTGGTGGCAATTAGTAGGAAATTCCTGGGTCTATTAAAATACTTCAAAGAGAAGTAAACTCGTAAACTTAATTCAGTGATTTGAAGTTGCCGAGACAGCTTCTAGTCAATAATAATACCAAGATTTTTAACCTTATTGCTAATCTGAATATATGATCCATCAAAATTAATTTGCGGCAACTTTTCCAATTCAACTTTATTTTTGTAGCATAGCATTCTGGAACTGCCGACGACAATAAGCTGCGTTTTTTGTGGATTGACTTTAAGCCAAAATGAATAACTCCACATCAATATTCTGTTCAAATCAGAGTTTATTGTGTGAAATGTTTTAAATAACTCAAACACAGAAGCTTGCGTGTATATGTGCAAATCGTCTGCTTAGAATCTGGAAAATATAAAAATAATGAATGATTTGATTTATGACACTGGACATCAACACGGGAGTAAGAGACAAAATGCACTAGTGGCGTCAAATATATTTTTAATATTATATTTTATCCTATATCTTTAAACGAGCAATTCTCGTATATATATATACTTATGTAATTGGAATCTCGGAATCGGCTCCAACAATTTTCATGAAATTTAGTATACGGGGGGTTTCAGAGGCGATTAATCGATCTAGCTAGGAATCATTTCTAGAAAATGTCATTTTATTTGCTTTTTTTTTATTGGAAGAAAAATAACAAAAATGTGACTCTTCCTGACATCTATCGGCGAATAATAATACAATTTTTTTAAATTGTTTTAACGACACAACACTAAAGCTATTTCAGCAGATGGCGTTGTTAAGTAACAAGAAGTCAATGAGTGTTTGCTTTGAGGTTAGCCTAAGAAAATCAATTGTTAATTTCCAAAAAACACAATTTATAAAAAAAACCCAAGAAAAGCTCGGTCATCCGAATATTTAATATTAACTGCAAGAGTACAGTCGCTTTTAAGACTCACGTAACATGTCCTTACAGAAAACTACTTAGGTAACTATGTAACTAACTACTTACTGCCTTTGTTGAGGAGGTGGAAACATTTGGTGCACACTCGACCGCTTGGGGGATCGCAGCATGGGGTAGCGTTGTAGTGCGGAACTCTTGTGCATTGTGCACGTGCACGCCAGCACTTAAAGGGAAACCTCTTGCCTAACGCACGATCGTAGATACCTGATTCTTATAGAAACCAACTGCTCTTTCTTACGTTCTAAAAGGACAAAATAAATTTACCTCTATGCCGTTTTCTCCCATCTCCTCCTCTATGTCTTTTACGCCGTCACTAAAGTTCTATATACCCAATTGCATACAGCTCTTCTTTATTAATATTATCATTATTTTAGGTTACAATAATCATCCGTAATCCGTAATAAATATCCGTGCAGGGACGGAGAAAGAATACTAACCTCTGTGGCCGGGGTCGGCCTGTCGTAAAAGGTGACAGAACAACCCACCCTAGCTACGTGGTAGGGCCTCGGGCCTGTCTGGATGGCGACCACCTTTGGTCTTAAGTATGCCGCCATAATAACCTTGTGTTGTGTTCCGGCATTAGTGACCCAAGTTCCTGTACCCTTACGGGACAGCAGTGTTTTCGCGATGCCACTGGCGTTGCAAACACCTATAGGCGACGGTAACTGCTAAATTCGAAGCGGGCCGTCGGTCTGTCTGTTGTCCTACGGCATTAAAACAATCAAGTGCTAACTTTGTGTGATTTTTAAGTTCTGGCCCAGAATCACGATAAAATGCAAAATAAATATAAACTTAATTGTCTTACAAAATAAATGTTACTACAAACGGGTTTTATGTTTAGGCGGCAAAATAAACTTTTTATAATTCCGAAAGGACAGTCGTATTTTACCTGTCGCGGGTCCTTAAGCCCTGGAATAACTTTAAAAATATTGGCATTCGGCGTATAAGGGCGTTGGACCCTGGCAATATTTCACCGGCAATCCCTTCAGGAGGCCATCAGGGGTCGCCCAATTTCTACAGATCAAAAAGTCTCAAGGACTGATTTATTTTCTATCAAAACACAGACATTTTTTTACAGTCCGTTGTATTTCTAGGACATTACTAAAAATTTCTTTGTTTTTTTTTTGCTGTATGACAGCAGACAGGCTGACGGCCCGCTTAGAATTTAGAAGTTACCGTCGCCTATGGGTGTTTGTAACGCC
Organism: Malacosoma neustria; assembly: GCA_963693495.1. Classification (NCBI taxonomy): domain Eukaryota; kingdom Metazoa; phylum Arthropoda; class Insecta; order Lepidoptera; family Lasiocampidae; genus Malacosoma; species Malacosoma neustria. The sequence goes on from OY856395.1 coordinate 245,899, forward strand.
AGTGGCATCGCAAACACGCTGCTGTCCATAAGGGTACAGAAACTTGGGTCACTAATGCCGGAACACAATACAAGGTTATTATGGCGGCATACTTAAGAACAAAAGTGGTCGCCATCCAACCGGGCTCGAGGCCCAACCATGTAGGTAGGGTAGGTTGTTTTGTCGGCTTTTACGACAGGCCGATCCCGGCCGCAGAGGTTAGTATTCTTTCTCCGCCCCTGCACGGATAAATAGCAATGTTTAACAATAGATTTCAAGTAAGTGTTGAAAAACTCTTCATGTGTAGGTATTATCCTTTTCTTCCTGATCTTATCCCGTATTAAATAAGCCAGTATAATATGATCTCTTCTTCCGCTCTTAAATACTTCCACATATTTGTGGTATGCCTTTTTTATTATAAAACAGCAGAAAAGTTGATCTTCTTCTTCTTAGTCGTTTCACTCTTTACAGAGTGGTCGTCATCAACTGGTAGTACTATTAGATGTAGATATTGTTCGCTGTATGATTTTACTGTAGAAAAGCTGATAGCCTACTTTAAAGTAAGCGGTTACCGTCGCCTATGGATATTTGTGACGCCAGGGGAATCGCTAACACGCCACGTGTGGGAACTGGAACCTGGACTACTTATGTCTGAATACAACAAAAGGTTATTACGCTGTCATATTTAGAGACCAAGAGTGGTTCTCCTCTTCAGATGGGTCTGGTGCTCTACCACCCAGCTAGGTTTGTTTTTTCCACCTTATCGACAGGGGACAAGGGGAAATAACGCCGATGCCTATTTGTGGCAGAGAAATTAATAAGAAAAGACTGATATATTACTGTAAACCTATTCTTTTAGAAAATGGTACAAGCTAAGAAGAGGTTTAAAATAATTTACCATAGTATCTAGAGAGATGTAGAAGTCATATGGACACCTCCATCCCACAAGTCGATCGTTAGCTTCGCCTTTTCTGTACGAAACTATTTTCACGAATATTTATATCGTCTATTCTCCCGATTTGGAATGAACTTACGCCTGAAGTTTTTCTATCCCAGTACTATATAGAGATTTTCAAAAAAAGGCATTCTACATTTTTTTCAAAGCCGCAAGCGCGTTAGCAATGCCTCTATCTTGCAAATGTCCATAGTTGGCTGTATAATAGACAATAATAATCAAACATGCAAGAACTTTGGAAGATTCACTGTGTTTGAATAAAAAAATCTATTTGAAGCCAACATAGTTTATTTAAAAAACTAAATATTAATATTGTTCGATCCTTGCATAAAGGGTATTTGAAATCCCGCCACCTTATTTTTGTAATCTACCCTCACTCTCGGTGAGGTAATAATGGTAAGCGAGGGTGGGACGGAAAAATAGGCTTCTTGTGTCAACGTTTGACGAGATAACCGCCTTTTGCACCGTGTGCAATATATATAAAATTCTAACGATAATTATAAATAACTGGACGGGACGGTCGACGTTCGACCTCCCTAGTTACTCTAATTGGCCGTGCCATTAAATGTGTTCAGTGTTGTGACTTTAGCTGGTGCTGCGCAACAGTTCCTCAACGACCTGAACCGAACCGGGAAGGGGTGGAAACAAGGTCAGTGGGGGTTCTTTGCCCATAGCAAGGCATCAACGTTTCTCTAGCCACCGCTCCTATCCCATCCTTTATCATACAGTCCACTGCTCTCGAGCTGTCCCTCTTATTCCTGTACGGTGCAATCTGGGTCCGTGACCGGCATCGTACAAATATACTAATTACGTCTTTAGTTTTTAAGTAGAGATCTTTTTGTTTTTATTCACATATCAGCCTATTAAAGATTTTGAATCATTAAATTCTTCAACTGATTTTCGGATAGGCCATCATTGTTCTACAACATTTTTAATGGCTTATTGTCATGATCTGTATTTGTTTTGAGTTTGATTACTTTATTCTTACTTCGTGACATTTAAAACAACAAAAATAACCATAACAATATTTACATAAAAGTAAACTTTTGAAAAGTTTAATAGCTTGTATCTTGGGACAGTCCAAAGTACAAAAATACGAGTATCCCTAGGTACAACTGACAACTAAAAAAGTACAATATAATACCTCTTACCTCAAAATATTGCACGTGAAACACCGATGAAACCACCACTAGATATAAACATTCAAAATAGCCGACTTTTTCGGATGTAATCAGAATGTTGTACACAAAATACCAAAGGCTGTCGCTTTTGGCACCTCTGACGCCATAAAGAAATCTACGTCCCAAGGTGTCCCGAGGTACAAGGCTCTCCCCTAAATCCGTAATACCTCGCATGATACAATAATTATGGAATATGTTCTCGTTATAATTTTACACAGTTGAAATTATTCATACAGCTTCCTACCACGAAACTATTTCATCCAACCACATTCTCCTAAAATTAATGCTTCTGGAAGCTCCAGTAAGTGAAATTTAAAGGAGAATTTATTTTACAAAATAGCAGTCAAAAAACTTGCGATTTAATATAAATAAAAGCGTGATAAAAGTACTGATTTTCATTTAGCTCTATGTAGTAGAAAATAAACTGCAAGCATTTCTTAATTGAATTCAATAAAGTTGAATACAGCGAAATAGTGAACAAACCGCGGAGCGTACTGAAATAAGCAAATAAATGAAAGATAAAAATAAAATGTAAGAAACGAATGAACCGCGAATATCTTCAGTAATTGTTGCATAGAAAAGATCTCACTAACGAGGCACAAAGAAATAAAAAATACGTCTGTGGCCATTAAACGGGCGGGGAAAGATGGCGCCACTCTATTGTCGAGTTCGGTTAAGGCTCGCTATTATTTAATTTGAAACATTTTCGCATCTCAGATAATGATTCGGTCTCAACTTTCTTTGTTCTTATAGTAATACAATATTTGCTTTAATCAACAGGATGCTGGATGGCGCACTGGTATTATTATATGACCACCTTCTAAATTAAACTGTTTACCTGTCTTTTTTCATTTTAGTTTTAATTTTTTTATTGCTGTAAGACAGCAAACAGACTGACGGCCCACTTAGAATTTATTAGTTACCGTCGCCTATGGGTGATTACAACGCCAGTGACACTGCGAACACGCTGCTGTCCCATAAGGGTACAGGACCTTCGGTCACTAATCCCGGAACAAAACAGAAAGTTATTATGGCGGCATACTTAAGACTAAAGGTGGACGGGCTTGGGGCCCTACCACGTAGCTAGGGTGGATTGTTTCGTCGCCTTTTACGACGGGCCGACCCCAGCCGCAGAGGTTAGTATTCTTTCTCCGCCTCTGCACGGATAAAGAACACAAGCGATAGGCTAATTATAATTTTACATCAAACAATTTCTTTCTGAGGTGCATACATGCATCTTTGCATATATAGATTGACTAAAGCAGAATAAATTTCTAATATCCTCCTCGGTGGTACATGTGATCATCACAAATGCCTGGACCAAGTTATTTAGATTTCTGGTGTTTGTTGGACTTTCAGTGAATTTTCTCATTAACAAGATTAATTGAATAAATTTTAACTACAGTTTGTGAATATTGATAAGACTCGAAACCTTCTCTGAAGCCAGCTTGTTCCATCTTATTATTGACGACCTCTGTGGCGTAACGGGGAACGCACTTCAGTACGCTTGCGGAAGTCACGGGTTTGATTCCCGTCTCGCGTCTGAACGTATATGTATAATAAGTATTTATTTACAAAGTATATTAGTAGTATATCAGTTGTCTAGTACCCATAACACAAGTACTATGCTACTTAGTTTGAAACTAGATAGCGCTGTGTGAATTGTCATAAAATATTTATTTATTTATTATCCTAAATTGAGGGTACACATAACGTAAAGGTCTGAAGATTATTAAACGATTTACCAACAAATATAAGAGATAATATAACCCAAAAAAATATTAAAGCCTCACTTAAAAAATACTTTTTAGAGAAATTGTAATCTAAATTTACTCAGTCATTTAAATGTGCGTAGACTTAAGTTTCGATGGCATTGTACAAACCTTAGTAGTTTTTTGTGCTGTTATTTTATCAAGCCAATGTAATAACTGTGAATTTGATAAGTAAATAAAAAAAAAGTAAGTGTAGTTCTACCCTGTCACTAAGGTCGTCAAAGGTGACAAAAGTATTCTATTTGTTAATGCACAGGCTAAAAAAGGCCTTATTTGGATTTTTTAAATATAAGAGCAAAATAGTAGGTGTCATAATAAAATCTACGACGTCAATTTCAACTATTTTAAAAAATTATATCTATATTATAATTATACCTATGCTCCAAAATTGCATACATTACCGGAATGAAATTTAAAAAAAATTGTGTGTGTGTGTGTTCACACAAGGCAGATTGTAACTTCAGAAAAGTAACCTACGAGAGAACATTGTATACTAGTATTCTATCTCATTCTCTCGCAGGCTAAATTCTATTTGTGAATATGTGCGTCTCTTTTAAGTGTCACTTTTTTGTTTTATCGAATTTCTAAATCACAACAGAGCTATAAAAGTTTAATTTCAAAAAGTTTCTTGCCTCATTATTAGTCTATGGAAATGTGAAGCTTGATATTATTTTGTCGATGTCAAATACTTGTAAATTATTACAATATGTGATTCTGTTAAAGTAAATTTAATAATTATGTTTCTAATTAATAAATCGACATTAACAAAATTATACTATAAATATGTTAATTTAATTATTTGACTACTCTTTAATAATTAGAATTAAAAATATGGATTTACGTGTATTAGTCACCTCAAAAAATAACTTGTTGATACTAAAAAGCTACTTGTGTTGTTTCCAGTTCTAACAATGAATGAATAAATAAATAAAAAGATGGTACATATAATGTACCAGTACTCGAAAATTTCGTCTTGACAGTAAGTTTAGGGGCTTTTCATTAAAAATGGAAACGATTGTAAAAAGTTTGGCTCATTTCTCGTGATGAAAGTAACGCTGGTTCATTATCGGTTGAACTTGCATAGCTGATTTATTAAGGTTCCCTCTTCCGGCGCGAATCGATAACAAGGATTCCGTCGGAAATATTGTTCTTTTCATTCTCTGATTGAAAGACACCGCTTCCGCTTTCGTAATGATTCCAATATCTCCATTAAGTTTTATTATGTAAATAAATTCGTCGATAAGACGTTTTGATAATCATTCTGGCATTTAATTCTGCTTTCATCCTGAATTCAAAGCTACGCAATTGTTATATGATACAACTGTGCACTTTGCGTTGGTACTTAGCACCTTAAAAAACGGTCCCTTTGTGAACTGCAACGTGTCAACTCATTACTATCTTCGTTTACTCTTTCCTGGACCGTTCACTCGTCCACCAAACAAGTTATACGACATCTGTTGGGACTGATATTGCTTTATAATTTCTGTAAAAAGCAGATATTCGTTTTATTTACTGTAATAATTTTTGTTTTATTTTCAGGTACGTAACCTTTTCTTTGCTTTGTTAATAAAATACCTGTAAGTATATACAATAAGTCCACTAAAATATTATTTAGAATACGATTGTATAACTACAATTGTGTTAAAAGTATAGATCTATCATCATTTACTCAAATCCACTCTCGCCATTTAAAACTTCATGAAATCAAATTTTGGATGAAACTAAAAATAAATACTTCCACAAACATGAATTCAAGTTACTAAAGTTGTAAGCACGTGGTAGCTAAGTGGTATCCCATTCAAATACCTGTCACGGATTTGAACCCCACGATAACATGACCAGTTTGGACAGTTTTTTCGCCGAATGTGCTCATGATTTCTAAGTACTGATACCGAAGAAAAATATCATAGGAAACCGAGTATAGTGTTCTGATGCCTCACTGGCTCGAAAAGGTCCACGTATAACACTCGCCGATGTATTTTTTTTTATTGCTGACGAACAGCAGACAGGCTCATGGCCCACTTATTATTACGCAGTTGCCGTCGTCTATGGCTGTCTACGAACCTAGAGTGACCGCGAACACACTGCTGTCCCAGCAGGGTGCACGAGCCTGGGTCACTAATGCCGGAATACAAAGTTATTATAGCGGCATACTTGAAGACCTAGTAGTTGCCATCCAGATGGGTTTGAGCTCTACAACGGAGCTAGGGTGGTTATTTCGCCTTTTACGACAGGCCGACCCCGTCCGCAGAGGTTAGTATTCTTTCCACCCCTGCACGGAGAATATCTATATGACACCAACTCTCACCTGTGGATCGACACAGACACACCAAACAGCGCAGGTATGCTATCAATAAATACCATAGAATAAATCGCATACACTACACCAAGGTCAGTGGTATGTGTAATGCGCGCACGAGCGTGACAGTGTACAGTCTGTTCCCTGTACAGGAAGGCCTGAGCCCAGAAATGGGATGTTATGGGCTAATATTTATAATACTTACTCATTCATATGTCCTGTTTACAACAAGGGATTTACATTGGTTGTTATGGTTGCTACTTATATTTAAAATGCTTATAATCGTTACCCATTCAATCATTAAATGTTTCTATTCATTCGTGTCTTATTTTCACGCGTCTTCGCGAATCCATTCGGATAAGGGTAACATGTTTGTTTTGTGAAATCAAATCAAATTAAGCAAACGAGTATATCAGCGGGAGCTCGGTGTTGCCCGCTACATAATTGGAATTTGACTCGTGTGGCGTTAAAAGCTTTGTAAATTGTTTGAGACTCGTGGAAAATGGGGGAGGTTTTTGTTGTTAATGCAATTAGAACACTCTTACGGTCCTAACGTTTCAGATATTAAACCTTGAGATGTATTTTTAATTTATTAATGAAGTAAGCGAAGTAAGCTTAATAATAGCTGGAGATAGTAAACATAGTATAATTAAGATATCAAATTACTTTTTAAATCACATCATATAACCTCAAACTAAGTTACTGAAGAATATAAAGATGAGAAAAGAGATCTCTCGCACTGAATAACATCAATCTGACTTAAATAACAGGGAATTCGAATATGTATTTATCCTCTTGCGTAAATTTATTATTTTTCTTCTTCATTAAAATCAAGAGGAGATAGACTTACGCGGAACATACAATACTCTAACCTTTCAACAGAATATCAACTATACATATGACGTGCGATACGATATATTGGATCTACAGCGTCTATAAATATGAAATTTCTATTTGAATTTGTTGCTATTAATACAAGCACCCACATCAATCACCTAAACCGCGGCGTTTTGATATTAATTCAATATACATCACCCGCAATTTCCTTCAGTATCAACACAAGAAACCGCACTTTGTTAAGCGTCGTCCACATTAATCCCGTTGGCACTCTCAAATAGGGTTGCCAGCGGACAGAGTTCGTGTTAATTTTAAGTATTAAAAATTTTAAGTATGAATGTTCAGATGTCGACTAATAAAGGAGATCGGAAGGAGAGGACATGTTATGCCGACCCGCTGGGAGCTAGGATAAGGACAGGAAGAAGAAAACCTCTCATTCATTTCAGCCGGAAGACGCCCACTGCTGGACAAAGGCCTCCCCCAAAGATCTCCACGATGATCGGTCCTGCGCTGCCCTCATCCAACCTATCCCGGCGATCTTGACCAGATCATCGGTCCATCTTGTGGGGGGCCTACCAACACTGCGTCTTCCGGTACGCGGTCGCCATTCGAGGACTTTTCTGCCCCAACGGCCATCAGTCCTTCGAGCTATGTGCCCAGCCCACTGCCACTTCAGTTTTGCAATCATCCGGGCTATGTCGGTTACTTTGGTTCTCCTGCGAATCTCCTCATTTCTGATTCGATCTCGCAGGGAAACTCCGAGCATAGCCCTCTCCATTGCTCTCTGAGCGACCATGAGCTTTCTCATAAGGCCCATAGTTAGCGACCACGTCTGCGTTCCGTATGTCATCACTGGCAACACACATTGGTTAAAAACCTTCGTCTTGAGACACTGCGGTATTTGGGACGAAAAGATTTTACGGAGCTTCCCGAACGCTGCCCATCCGAGTTGGATTCGACGAGTGACCTCTTTCGCGAAATTGGACCTGCCTAACTGGATCGTTTGACCCAAGTAGACGTATTCGTCAACAATTTCGAAAGTACACTTCCCAACTGTTACGGGGGTAGGTGCGACATGGACATTAGACATGATTTTCGTCTTGTCCATGTTCATTTTGAGACCTACTCCTTGGGAAGCTGTATTGAGGCCATCAAGCATATGGCTTAAGTCTTCCATGGTTTCAGCCATGATTACGATATCATCTGCGAATCTAAGGTGAGTGATGTACTCACCGTTAATGTTGATGCCCAGTCCGTTCCAGTCCAGAAGCTTGAAGACATCTTCCAACGCAGCAGTGAACAGCATCGGCGATATGACATCGCCTTGTCTGACTCCCCGCTGCAGTCGGATAGGCTTCGAGTTCTGATCCTGGAGACGGACTGACATGGTGGCGTTTTCATACAAACACTTCAACGCTTTGATGTATCGATAATCAATGTGGCACCTCTGGAGAGACTGAAGCACCGCCCAGGTCTCGATCGAATCAAAGGCTTTCTCATAGTCCACGAACGCCAAGCATAGTGGCTGGTTATACTCCTCCGTCTTCTGTATAACCTGCCGCAGCGTATGTATGTGGTCTATGGTGCTAAAACCTTTTCGGAATCCGGCTTGTTCGGGAGGCTGGAAGTCGTCAAATCTGCGCGCGAGACGATTCGTGATGACCCTTGAAAACAGCTTGTAAACATGGCTCAGAAGTGATATCGGTCTAAAGTTCTTCAAAAGGGTTTTGTCGCCCTTTTTGAAGAACAGCACCACTATACTTCCGTGCCAGGCCTGCGGCGTTTTGCCATCGAGGATGACGGAATTAAATAGCTTCTGGAGGATTTTAAGCACAGGAGTACCACCAGCTCTCAGAAGCTCGGCTGTAATTCCATCATCACCCGGCGCCTTGTTGTTTTTAAGCTGTTTAAGGGCCACACTAATCTCGTACAGACTGACGTCTGGGATATCTACGGTGTAGTGTCGGGTTAATTTGGCTCTTGGGTCTTTAGCCTTGTTGTTAACAGGTGCCCGTGTGGTCGTGTATAGCTGTCCGTAGAACTTCTCGACTTCCCTCAAAAGTTCGGGTTTAGACGAAACGACCCTGCCGTCGTCGGTCTTCAGCTTCGTCAGTTGGCTCTGCCCAATAGACAAGTCTCGTGCGAATACTTTAGAGCCCTTGTTACGCTCTATAGCCGCCTTTACACAGTCTGTGTTATGGCGGCGGATATCGCGAGTCAAGGACTTGGAGATCTGTCTATTTAGCTGCCTATACTGGGAAGCATCGTCCGGGGACTGAAGGGTCATTTGACGTCTCACATCCATCAATTTGAGAGTAGAATCTGAGATTTTTCCGGTTCTTTTTGAACGGCTGGCCTTGAAGAATTTAGACCCGGCCGTTTGAACAGCTTCCACGAACCTGTTATTATACTCGTCCACGTCAACGCAGTCACCGAGGCATTCGAAGCGGTTTTGCAATTCGAGTTGAAAGTTTACCGGGTTTTGGATCTGTATGGGTGCAGGTCGGAGCGTAGACTTCACCAGTCGAGACCTCTCCAATTTTGGATTGATATTCAATGTGCCTCTTACTAAGCGGTGATCACTCCCAGTTTTCACCGAATTGATCACAGAGACATCATTGAATATCTGTCTTTTGGTCGACATAATGAAGTCAATCTCATTTTTGGTGGCACCATCGGGACTAATCCAAGTCCATTTGCGTTGTTCTGGTTTCATGAAGAAGGAGTTCATCATATACAGGTCCTCCTTCTCCATGAAGTCGGCCAGCATCTGGCCTCGGGTGTTCCGATTTCCGAACCCAAATTGCCCCACTCTCAACTCATCGCCGCTACGTTTCCCCAATTTTGCGTTGAAGTCTCCCATGACAACGTTAAAGTGGGTTTTAGAAGTGTGGATGGCTGTTGAGATGTCCTCATACATGGCTTCCACCTCTTCGTCAGGATGTGTCGAAGTCGGAGCGTAAACCTGAATGACCTTCAACGAATACCGTTTGGTAATTTTGAGTATTAGGTACGCTACCCTAGTCGAAACACTCCCCACCTCAGTAACGTTGTTCACAAGAGACTTGTGAACGAGAAACCCGACACCACCTTGGGACAGTTGGTCGCCCTCCCGGAAGTAGAGCAGATTTCCGGAATTTAGGATTATTGAGTCCTCTCCCTGTCTTCGGACTTCAGATAACCCCACAACATCCCATCGCAGTCTGCTCAAAACTTCCTCCAGTTCCTCCAACTTCTCGTTGGTCCGCAGTGTCTTGACATTGTATGTTGCCAGGGCCAAAGGTCGTCGTTCTTGGTAGCGAATCCGAACCCGGGGATTCTTCGCACCCCCTGCCCCGTCGCTTATGTGGCTGCTACCGTGACCACCACGAACGGGGCCGCCGGGGACTAGGGGCCGGAGCCTGTGTGTATCTGTCATTTTAGGGGGGGGGTTTTGCCATAATCGCCACGCTTGGCAGGCGGGTTGGCGATCGCAGTATTCGCAGTTGGTGATGCTCTCACGGAAAGATGCTGCTGCCCATCCTCCGTTCTTTCTATCCCTTAGTCGTCTCTTACGACACCCAAGGGAGGAGATGGGGTGGTGCTATTCTGGTGCGACACCACACACTACAACAGTGACAATAAAAGGTAGTAATTAATGGGCAACTACAACATAGTTTACAAAGTATTCCAATTTCACACAACTATTTTTAAACTCTACACATATATATGAGCGACACCAATAAAAATTCCAATAAACTAAAATAAACGATAATGATCCATTATAATACATGATAATGACAGTTGATTTGTATTATCTTTATAAACACTATTATTAATGGAGTATGTTTTATAATAACTTATCTAAATTGTAGTATAGTCTTGAAATGGGTTATATTTTCAGATTTCAAACGTTCAATCACACACATAATTATTAAAATAAGTAGTAAACGATGCGCTATTTTTATATATAGCATAAAGATAAGATCTGCTGATCTCCATTTATGAAAATCTTCTTCCTCCTGCCCTTATCCTACATTATATAGGGTCAGCACAACATGTTGCATGTTGCAATAGTTATGGCTTAGTTTTTACAACCGCCCGCTTGCCTGACGTTAAGCCCTTTTTGGGGGAAAAAAATCAGTCATCCTTTTTATTTAAATTATTTTCTGGTTTCACATTGAAAGTAGGAAACGAAATTTCGTTGTTAGTCATCTAACATATCCTCAAGCTACACTTTTATTGGTTTCTTCTTGAACAAACAACATCCGAGTGTCGGTTTGGATGTGCAGGGTGACACTTTTGCTGGGTCGCCGACTATTACGGGGTCCGTGCACAATCACATTCAACAACTATGTCATGAGAGCTTCTAAATAGGAAATTCGCAGTGTCAAGCGTCTTCGATTGCTCTTAGTCCTGCATTTCATTGCGCTTGAATGCAGAAACAGGCAGCTTGCGCAGGTGCTTGCGCACAATCTTCTTATAATTTAGTGGTGGATCACAGCAATCTTCCTCTTAGAAAGTTAGAGGCCTTGAAACACGCAGCTTTTTCACAATAATACATAACCTTCGGCAAAGGACATCGTGGCAAGCAGGGATAGCATATAGGTGGATCTTCATAGCACGTTTTTGTACAAGGGGCCACTAACATTATACATACTGCAAATTGTTCGCAGTCTTTAGGATAAAAGCACGTCATTTTTATTTAGATTTACTTCTTATTCATCTGTAAATTTTATATAATAATAAATAAATTTCCACTAGAATTTTGATAATTTTGACGGAATTTTGACAATTTGTAAAGAAAACCTCTAATTATTTAAAAATAGAACAAAATCATTAAGAAATTACACAATCTCGATATTAACGTGTATATAAAATACAAATAATTTATCAACAGTCAATGGCAAAATGTATTTGTATCCGTTTGTAAGCTATTCGTTGTCCACTCCTGGACGTAGGCCTCGTCAAGTTTGTCCCACATATCCCTTGCTTTTCTCAACCCCAACCGGTAACCATGTGCAGGTCATCGCTCTATCGGCCTGGGGACGTCCTACAAAACGTTTGCCGAGACGCATTATTATATATAGCTTCCTGACATTTTTACAAATATTTAATTAGTTCTTATTGCAAGAAATCGGTTTTTGTACCTAGTCAGGTCATAAGTATTGTCACACAGTAAAAACTTTTCTTTTAGAATGCTGGCCACAAAAAAGTTTATTGAATTCGAATTTCGAATTGTTCATGAAAATAAAAATGTATAACTTTTAGAATTTTACTCATTTTTAAATATGGAGTGGACGCTTAAAGAAGACCGTGTTGCAGTTATTGCGTTGCATCGTTGCGGTTACGCGCCAATTCAAATTTTTAACATACTGAAAAATTTGAATATTACTAAAAGATTCGTTTATCGTACCATCAAACGATACAATGAAGACTCTAGTGTAGATGACAGGTCAAGAAGTGGTCGCCCTCGGTCTGTTAGGACTCCAGCAGTGATAAAAGCTGTGAAGGCACGAATTCAAAGAAATCCCAAACGTAAGCAGAAACTGTTGGCCCTTCAGATGGGGTTAAGCAGAACCACGGTGAAAAGGGTGTTAAATGAAGACTTAGGGCTTCGGGCATATCGAAGAAAAACAAGACATCGTTTGAATGCTCGTCTAATGGACCTGAGACTGAAGAGATGCCGCGCTTTGTTGAAGCGGTACGCGGGAAAAAAATATCGGGAAATTCTTTTTTCGGATGAAAAAATGTTTACCGTAGAAGAGAGCTACAACAAACAAAATGATAAGGTGTACGCACACAGTAGTGAAGAAGCGAGCAACCGTATTCCGCGTGTCCAACGAGGTCATTTTCCATCCTCGCTCATGGTATGGTTGGGAGTTTCTTATTGGGGCTTAACAGAAGTACATTTTTGTGAGAAAGGTGTAAAAACGAATGCTGTTGTGTATCAAAATACAGTCCTGACGAACCTTGTGGAACCTGTTTCTCATACCATGTTCAATAACAGGCACTGGGTATTCCAACAAGATTCGGCGCCAGCTCATAGAGCGAAGAGCACACAAGACTGGCTGGCGGCGCGTGAAATCGACTTCATCCGGCACGAAGACTGGCCCTCCTCCAGTCCAGATTTGAATCCGTTAGATTACAAGATATGGCAACACTTGGAGGAAAAGGCGTGCTCAAAGCCTCATCCCAATTTGGAGTCACTCAAGACATCCTTGATTAAGGCAGCCGCCGATATTGACATGGACCTCGTTCGTGCTGCGATAGACGACTGGTCGCGCAGATTGAAGGCCTGTATTCAAAATCACGGAGGTCATTTTGAATAAACTTTAATGTCATAAGAATCTATGTTTTGTTAAGTTCATTTTGGTATATGAATGGTTACATAATGAATAAACTTGTTACAATTATTTTACATTAAACATGTGACAGAATTTATGACCTGACTAGGTACTTCTTTTTTTTCTATTTCAAAATTACTTTTGATCGCCTCAGATCAATCCAATAAAATCGACATCAATATTTTCATATTCAAATTACTTTTCCTTTATTCAACTATTAGTCATGACCTCTGCGGCGTGATGGTTATAATAATGATAATAAATAATAATAAATGATTTTATATAGTTATTTGGAACATCGTGTTTCGCCAATAAAATTTACATGCTAATATTTAATCATAAAATTAAAATTAATTACGGAGGTCGCACGTTCGATTCCCGTCCCGCGTCTGGGTGTTTATGTATAATATTTATTTATTTACAAAAGAAAATTATAAGTGTACTTTAGTAATTGTCTAGTACCCACAACACAACTGCTATATAACTATCACGGGACTAGATGGCGCTGTGTGAATTGTCTCGGAATATTAATTGGTTATTTAGTAGATTTTGTTGATATTTTGCATACCTTTCCCTCGTAGCCCTGCTCGAAGACAATCCAATTACGTCACCCGTTGAACCCTCAACCACCCTGTTAAGACAGTGTTACACTTCATTATGCCTTGAGACACTTCACTTTGTTAATTTACACTTATAAACTGTGTATATACATTTTCCAACATTACGTTTTAAAGCTATTACGAAAAACTAGTATATTAAGATATTGATTTTCTCATCAATATCTTGAAATATTATCCCACCTGGGTTAGATTATTAAAACGGAGACTGGACATCAAAAGACATTGTTCTCAACAGATCCAGACAGATCTTAGATAAGAATTTTATAGATGTACTATTCTTTTAATTGTATTGTTCATTTTTCGTAATAAAACTTAGGCTTAAGTCGTATTTTATGAATCAAAAATATGGGCTCCACTAGTAAAAAATTAAATGGAATGTTTAAATGAACGTGTTGAGTTACGAAAATGGACCAATGATTGACACAAAAATGTAACAAACTAGCAAAGTATGGTCATGCTAATGGAAGGCCATGCAATACTGAAGTATTATTAATTAGAATGGATAGATATATTGTACGATGCCGGTCACGGACCCAGATTGCACCGTACAGGAATAAGAGGAACAGCTCGCGAGCAGTGGACTGTATGATAAAGGATGGGATAGGAGCGGTGGCTAGAGAGACGTTGATGCCTTGCTATGGGCAAAGAAACCCGCACTGACCTTATTTCCACCCCTTCCCGGTTCGGTTCAGGTCGTTGAGGAACTGTTGCACGGCACCAGCTAAAGTCACAACACTGAACACATTTAATGGCACGGCCAATTAGAGTAACCAGGGAGGTCGACCGACGACCGTCCCGTCCAGTTATTTATAAAATATCGCATACGGTGCAAAAGGCGGTTATCTGGTCAAACGTTGACACAAGAAGACTATTTTTCCGTCCCACCCTCGCTTAGCATTATTACCTCACCGAGAGTGAGGGTAGATTACAAAAATCAGGTGGCGGGATTTCAAATACCCTTTATGCAAGGATCGAACATATATAATGAGGGAAGAGAAAAAAAAATATGGATAGATTACCTATAAGTTGATGGTAAATGAAGTAAGCACTGTACTGTGTAACGCAACAGAAATGTGTTGTCATTTATGATATTTATTTTAAAAAAAATAGTATATCCATAACACACGCGCTCATGCTCATGTTGATTAATTTGTTACTAGATGACGCTGTATGAATTCGAATAATGTATTTATAATATTTATATTTTAAGTAGTGAAGCTCAAGACAGATACTATAATCCATACTAATATTATAAAAAATGTGAAAGTACCTCTGTTACGTTTTCATGCCTAAACCACTAAACCAATTTTAATGAATTTCGATATAGAGATATATTGGACTATGGATATAGAGTCATTTTTGTCAGAAAATGAAACTTGAAGGGGCTGAAGTTGGGGTGATAGTAATTAAGTTATTTTTTAATTTATATGACAGAACAACGTTTGCTGAGTCAGCTAGGACGATACATATACGATGTATCTATACTTAATGCCTTAGCCCTGTTGTATACATAAGACTGTATAGTCATAATACATAGACATCATTTCAAAATGCAACCTGAGAGCGTGACTACGAATATATTAAGACCCTTGAGGTCAGCTCCGACTTAGTGTCAAAGCACTTCTCCAACTAATATTACTGATTCATATTAATACGGAGTGCGAAAGAAAACTGTTCATTGGCAAGTTATATGGGAAATACCTGGGAAAACAAGAGCTCATAACAGACTCGGGTCTGTCTTTGAGGTGACAGTAAAACCCGTACATATCGAAAGCTCATGATACCCGTATACATTCCATCTTTTTATAAAAACTCATTTACTTCAGATGGGGTTAAGCAGAACCACGGTGAAAAGGGTGTTAAATGAAGACTTAGGGCTTCGGGCATATCGAAGAAAAACAGGACATCGTTTGAATGCTCATCTAATGGACCTGAGACTGAAGAGATGCCGCGCTTTGTTGAAGCGGTACGCGGGAAAAAAATATCGGGAAATTCTTTTTTCGGATGAAAAAATGTTTACCGTAGAAGAGAGCTACAACAAACAAAATGATAAGGTGTACGCACACAGTAGTGAAGAAGCGAGTAACCGTATTCCGCGTGTCCAACGAGGTCATTTTCCATCCTCGCTCATGGTATGGTTGGGAGTTTCTTATTGGGGCTTAACAGAGGTACATTTTTGTGAGAAAGGTGTAAAAACGAATGCTGTTGTGTATCAAAATACAGTCCTGACGAACCTTGTGGAACCTGTTTCTCATACCATGTTCAATAACAGGCACTGGGTATTCCAACAAGATTCGGCGCCAGCTCATAGAGCGAAGAGCACACACGACTGGCTGGCGGCGCGTGAAATCGACTTCATCCGGCACGAAGACTGGCCCTCCTCCAGTCCAGATTTGAATCCGTTAGATTACAAGATATGGCAACACTTGGAGGAAAAGGCCTGCTCAAAGCCTCATCCCAATTTGGAGTCACTCAAGACATCCTTGATTAAGGCAGCCGCCGATATTGACATGGACCTCGTTCGTGCTGCGATAGACAACTGGCCGCGCAGATTGAAGGCTTGTATTCAAAATCACGGAGGTCATTTTGAATAAACTTTAATGTCATAAGAATCTATGTTTTGTTAAGTTCATTTTGGTATATGAATGGTTACATAATGAATAAACTTGTTACAATTATTTTACATTAAACATGTGACAGAATTTATGACCTGAATTTATATATATATATATATATATATATATATATATATATATATATATATATATATACGCTCCGACCTGCACCCATACAGATCCAAAACCCGGTAAACTTTCAACTCGAATTGCAAAACCGCTTCGAATGCCTCGGTGACTGCGTTGACGTGGACGAGTATAATAACAGGTTCGTGGAAGCTGTTCAAACGGCCGGGTCTAAATTCTTCAAGGCCAGCCGTTCAAAAAGAACCGGAAAAATCTCAGATTCTACTCTCAAATTGATGGATGTGAGACGTCAAATGACCCTTCAGTCCCCGGACGATGCTTCCCAGTATAGGCAGCTAAATAGACAGATCTCCAAGTCCTTGACTCGCGATATCCGCCGCCATAACACAGACTGTGTAAAGGCGGCTATAGAGCGTAACAAGGGCTCTAAAGTATTCGCACGAGACTTGTCTATTGGGCAGAGCCAACTGACGAAGCTGAAGACCGACGACGGCAGGGTCGTTTCGTCTAAACCCGAACTTTTGAGGGAAGTCGAGAAGTTCTACGGACAGCTATACACGACCACACGGGCACCTGTTAACAACAAGGCTAAAGACCCAAGAGCCAAATTAACCCGACACTACACCGTAGATATCCCAGACGTCAGTCTGTACGAGATTAGTGTGGCCCTTAAACAGCTTAAAAACAACAAGGCGCCGGGTGATGATGGAATTACAGCCGAGCTTCTGAGAGCTGGTGGTACTCCTGTGCTTAAAATCCTCCAGAAGCTATTTAATTCCGTCATCCTCGATGGCAAAACGCCGCAGGCCTGGCACGGAAGTATAGTGGTGCTGTTCTTCAAAAAGGGCGACAAAACCCTTTTGAAGAACTTTAGACCGATATCACTTCTGAGCCATGTTTACAAGCTGTTTTCAAGGGTCATCACGAATCGTCTCGCGCGCAGATTTGACGACTTCCAGCCTCCCGAACAAGCCGGATTCCGAAAAGGTTTTAGCACCATAGACCACATACATACGCTGCGGCAGGTTATACAGAAGACGGAGGAGTATAACCAGCCACTATGCTTGGCGTTCGTGGACTATGAGAAAGCCTTTGATTCGATCGAGACCTGGGCGGTGCTTCAGTCTCTCCAGAGGTGCCACATTGATTATCGATACATCAAAGCGTTGAAGTGTTTGTATGAAAACGCCACCATGTCAGTCCGTCTCCAGGATCAGAACTCGAAGCCTATCCGACTGCAGCGGGGAGTCAGACAAGGCGATGTCATATCGCCGATGCTGTTCACTGCTGCGTTGGAAGATGTCTTCAAGCTTCTGGACTGGAACGGACTGGGCATCAACATTAACGGTGAGTACATCACTCACCTTAGATTCGCAGATGATATCGTAATCATGGCTGAAACCATGGAAGACTTAAGCCATATGCTTGATGGCCTCAATACAGCTTCCCAAGGAGTAGGTCTCAAAATGAACATGGACAAGACGAAGATCATGTCTAATGTCCATGTCGCACCTACCCCCGTAACAGTTGGGAACTGTACTTTCGAAATTGTTGACGAATACGTCTACTTGGGTCAAACGATCCAGTTAGGCAGGTCCAATTTCGCGAAAGAGGTCACTCGTCGAATCCAACTCGGATGGGCAGCGTTCGGGAAGCTCCGTAAAATCTTTTCGTCCCAAATACCGCAGTGTCTCAAGACGAAGGTTTTTAACCAATGTGTGTTGCCAGTGATGACATACGGAACGCAGACGTGGTCGCTAACTATGGGCCTTATGAGAAAGCTCATGGTCGCTCAGAGAGCAATGGAGAGGGCTATGCTCGGAGTTTCCCTGCGAGATCGAATCAGAAATGAGGAGATTCGCAGGAGAACCAAAGTAACCGACATAGCCCGGATGATTGCAAAACTGAAGTGGCAGTGGGCTGGGCACATAGCTCGAAGGACTGATGGCCGTTGGGGCAGAAAAGTCCTCGAATGGCGACCGCGTACCGGAAGACGCAGTGTTGGTAGGCCCCCCACAAGATGGACCGATGATCTGGTCAAGATCGCCGGGATAGGTTGGATGAGGGCAGCGCAGGACCGATCATCGTGGAGATCTTTGGGGGAGGCCTTTGTCCAGCAGTGGGCGTCTTCCGGCTGAAATGATGATATATATATATATAATTCACCTACCGCCACATTCTTTATACAATTCCAGTTAGGTTATCTGGAAGAGGTCGCTTTAAGCGATAAGATAGTCTAATTTTCAGTGAGTTGCCCTAGTTATAAATTTTATTTTGTAAATGTAAACAATAAAATCTTATCTATCTATCTATACCCGTCCTGTTTATCTAAGGCGGATGGGCAGGTGGCGATAGATGGCGGTTATGTTGTAATATGCACATTAAGTAAGAATAACTGCCTAGAGATGTATGTTATTGAGGAATTCGAACCCGGTCGGTCTCCGAGTATGATATGTACACGAGTTTATGGCTTGGTAAAGACTTTTAAATAGTAAGACATTTAAATTCATAATATACCTTAGTTAATACTTAAATTATTAATTAATAAATAATAATATTATACAGTTATTAATGATACATATTTAATAAATTAATATTAATTGTCTATAAGCATAAGTGGTTATATTCTCTTTGATCATATCAATAACAAATAATGAAACTTTGGAATTATTTTTATTTGTATTGCTCAAGCATAAAAAAATGGTGTATAAGTAATCTTAATTGATTTATTCTTGCCTATTTGTGAGAATAGTGTTTACAAAATGCGAATATATGGTTACTAAACGGATTTAAAATGCAGATTTCGCAATACGAAACATTTTGAAGTTTTACTGTACTTTTAGTGGTTCTGTTCAAACTGATCAAAACTGATATAGAAAAATGGCAAATTAACTGAGTAGCTATCGTGAACCTTTGGATTATAGGGGTAGATTTATGTTCGAATTTCGACCCCTAGGCGACCACTATACATAATAATTACACGAAACTTTGACGCTAAATTTAAATAAATAAATATTCTGGGATAATTCGCACACCGTCATTTAATTCCAAATTAAGCAGCAAAACGGTTGCGTTATGTGTATTAGACAACTGATATACTACTTACATATAATTATTTTACAAATAGATATACTTATCATAAAAAAATCAACTATACTCAGGACGGGAATCACATGTGGCAACCGTTTTTCACGAAGGTTGTGGAGTTTTAATGATATTAGCTTCCTAAATAAAATAATCACAGGATATAGAAAAATATTGGTTATCTGATTCAAGTTAAAAGCGGGAGCAGATGAAAAAAATCCGGGCCGAGCCGGATAACCCGGGCGATGCATCACCCGGTTGAAATCCAAGGTGATTGATTGCTACGCACTTACAATAAGATTGTGAGTTATGGCTGATAGAAAATGTAAATTAGAAATAAATCACCATTTAAGGCTGAGAATGTTTCGTCAAGTAAAAAATAACAACCATGCTGGCTTCGTCACCACCCAGTCTATTCCTGGACGTAGGCCTTCCCAATATACCGCCAAAAATGCCGGTCCCTGGTTTTTCCCATCTAGTCACGACCGACAACATTGGTCATCGGTCCATCGGGATAGGGGGCGCCCTACGCTACATTTTGCTTTTAGCTTGTGTTATCTTCATTTATCGGTCTGGATCGGGATTGGCCAAGCGGATCCGTCGGACAGGCACTAGGTGATGAATAGTGGGTAGATCCGAAGAGTCTCACATACCCTCCAAGTCTCCGTAGTCAGAAGGACTCGCATAATAAGTTTTTCCCCAATATTTATTACTATTGAAACCATAAGTTTATTAATTTACGTTTGATATCTATGTTGTATGAAAACGAAATCAGAGAGTGCCAAATCGTACAAACCAAAGCTTAATCATTATTGAATTTCAAAGTTAATATCACAGGGGGTGGATTCGTAAGACTTTTGGGCCACATATTACTATAGCACAAGCCATCTATCTGTACCTAAGCATAGGTACTAAAATATAGGACGATGGAATTTTTTAGTGAAAATGCGCGAATATTTATAATTTATCCGTGCAAGGGCAGAGAAAGAATACAGACCTCTGCGGCCAAGGTCGGCCTATCGTAAAAGGCGACAAAATCCTAGCTACGTGTTAAGCCTCCAAGTCCGCCTGGATGGCGACCAACTTTGGTCTTAAGTATGCCGCCATAATAACTTTGTGTTGTGTTCCGGCATGAGTGACCTAAGTTCCTATACCCTTATGGGACAGCAGAGTATTCGCGAGGCCACTGGCGTTGCAAACATCCATAGACGGAGGTAACAACTAAATTCTAAGTGGACCGCCAACCTGTCTGCTGTTACAGCAATAAAAAATAATATAATGAAAACCATATGAGCTCATAAAATATACTAAACTGATAATTTCCATCCACTATTGCGTACCAGGTCACAAAACCTATATGGCTTTATACTTAACACTGTGTATGATAGAAACGGTATTTAAGTAGGGTATTAAGGGCAGGTTGTGGTTTTTGCCGAATAATCCGCGCTCAGAGAGGCTTATTATCTCACTACGTCAGTCGGTTATACAACTCAGTTTCATTCTAACATAAAGGGTTAAAATATAAATTAGAATTTGTTAAAAAATTTCACATATATTTTATACTCTACGTATTTTTAAGTTCACTATAGTATTAAGCTTATGAGATAGTGGTATTTTTAACATCGTCATTATAGATGACGTAACAAAAACACAATCAAACTGCCCTAGAAGTAAATTGGACAACGTGTGTTTTATTCTTTCATTTCAGAACAATGATATAACAAAATATGTTAAATTCTCTCTGCGGCCGGGGTCGGCCTGTCATGCGCCCCAAGCCCGTCTGGATGGCTACTACACTAGGTCTACAAGTATGCCGCTATATTACTATGTGTTCCGGCATTAGTGACCCAGGTTCCTGTACCCTTATGGGACAGCAGCGTGTTTGCGATGCCACTAGCGTTTCAACAATTCATAACTAATAGTAACTACTTACTATTTAGTAGGCAGTCAGTGGCAGAAACTAATTATATACATCAAGAAATTCTATCATCAACACCCACCAATGTAATTGAATCGTTTATTTTCTACAGAGAATAAAGAATAAATGCTTATCAAAAAACGTGATCTTAAAATTTTGCTATCTGTAACATGGTATTGTTAGATGTTACTTTGGATGGATGAATGGATGTATTTTTTATTGATGAAAAACAGCAGACGGCCCACTTCATAGTAAGCAATTACCGTCGCCTATGTATGTTTGCGACGCTAGGGGCACCGCACGCTGCTGTCCCATAAGGGTACAGGAACATGGGTCACTAATGCCGGAACACAACAGGTTATTATGGCGGCATACTTTTAGACCAAGGGTGATCCAGACGGGTTTGGGGCCTCTGAGAGATTGTATATTTGATACGTATTATATATAGTTATATAACAAATAGCAAATGTATAAACCTTGATATATTAATAATACTGTGTCTGCAACAAACATTTCTGAAATTGGTACAAAGCAATGCGCTGACTTGAGAATAGTCTTGTTAAATATTTACAATGGCAACTTACGTAATACTGCTCGCAGGGTCACACAAGATTGTCCCGAGGGTTGTGGGGGTCGTGTGGGGGTCACGCGGGGTTGAGGTGGGGTTAATCCCAGTGCTAAGGCTTGATTTACACTACCAGGTACAGTGCAACTAGGGCTACACTTAGGGCTTCACAAACGGTGACAAATAGACTTCTGATTAGATCTTATCTGTGTAGGGGCGGAGAAAAAATACTGACCTCTACGGCTGGGGTCAGCCTGTAGGTAAAGGCGACAAAACAACCCACCCTAGCTACGTGGTAGGGCTCCAAGCCCGTTTAGATGGCGATCACCTTTGGTCTTAAGTATGCTGCCATAATAAACTTGTGTTGTGTTCCGGCATTAGCGATACAAGTTCCTTATGGGACTGCAGTATGTTGGCGATGCCACTGGCGTTGCAAAAACGCATATGCGACGGTATCTGCTAAAATCTAAGTGGGCTGTCAGTCAAACAAGCTGTCCTACAGCAATAAAAAGGGCATCAACGTAGAAGTGTTTACCTGTGACAACACAGAAGTATATCTCAAGATCCTTAATGAATGAATGCACCCAAGTGGAAATATTGGAAAAAGCCATGAATAATATTCACGATAAAAATAAGACCTCCGTGGCGTGGCGGCTGACGCACTTCGGTGCGCTTGCACGTCATGGGTTCGATTTCTGTGTCGGATCTGGGTGTTTATGTACATATAATGTGTATTTGTTTACAAAAAAAGTATATATGTAGTATATTAGTTTTCTAGTACCCATAACACAAGTGCTATACTTACTTTGGGACTAGATGGCGCTGCGTGATTTGTGTCAGTATATTTATTTATTAAATGTTCAGTAGCGTACCTCTACATAACGGTTCCATGAATTACTTGACCAAAGGGACAAGAATAGAAATTTAAGAGGCGCAAAAATTAGATTTTCTATAAAAGTAATTTTAGTAAACGACTCTCGACTAAGGACATTTTTTTATGAAATAAAGTTTAATAATAAACAGATCATAGCATCCTATCGCTGGGGTCAGGTCTCCCCTTGTATACCCACCACACTTTTCAAACGTACCGAGCCGCTTTGGTCTACACATTTCAGCTCTGTATGCAGGCTTTACGATGTTGTCCTTCGCCGTCAGCACGTAACAATTATGCTACAACATACACGTTAGTAGTACTAAGTAAAATATCTGTATCTAACTAGCTGTACCCTGCCACGCTTCGCTGTGGCACATTGTGATTGAATGGTTGACAAATGAGAAACAAGAAAATAGATAAAAACAATCCTCGATGCGGATTATATATCATACTAAAATTTCAGATCGATCGGTGCAGAACTTTTTGAGTTTTTGAAGCGTACACAAACCAACATAACATTTATATATATATATATATATATATATATATATATATATATATATATATATATATATATATATATATATATATATATATATATATATATATATATATATATATATATCATCATTTCAGCCGGAAGACGCCCACTGCTGGACAAAGGCCTCCCCCAAAGATCTCCACGATGATCGGTCCAGCGCTGCCCTCATCCAACCTATTCCGGCGATCTTGACCAGATCATCGGTCCATCTTGTGGGGGGCCTACCAACACTGCGTCTTCCGGTACGCGGTCGCCATTTGAGGACTTTTCTGCCCCAACGGCCATCAGTCCTTCGAGCTATGTGCCCAGCCCACTGCTGCTGCAGTTTTGCAATCATCCGGGCTATGTCGGTTACTTTGGTTCTCCTGCGAATCTCCTCATTTCTGATTCGATCTCGCAGGGAAACTCCGAGCATAGCCCTCTCCATTGCTCTCTGAGCGACCATGAGCTTTCTCATAAGGCCCATAGTTAGCGACCACGTCTGCGTACCATATATATATATATATATATATATATATATATATATATATATATATATATATATATATATATATATATATATATATATATATATATATATATATATATATAGATAATAATTAAATAATTTCTGATTTTTCATTATTATCTATCAATATAATTTTGACGCATTTCACCACAATTAACGGAGCAATATTTGTAAGCACTTCTAGGCAGAATAGGTAAACAATCTAATAAATTTGCAAGTGTCCACTCTACTGCTCGCGTAGCCGTGTGGACGGGGCCTAACGGTGTTCACGCGGACAATAACGTACTCAGGGCACATCCCATTTCCGTTTTGTAATTTTATTCACGAGTCCATACAATTGACTGCATTGAAGAGATTGGATAAGCTCACAACTTCATTTTATTATACAATTTTCTATTTTTATGTATTTTCCTTTCATCTAAGAATTTCTATTACTTACAATATTACACCTTTAGAGGATATTCTACAGGAAGAATTAGAGTACTGTTATTTCAGAAAGTTGCTGAATACTGCCAGAGGGCTGTACTTTTCCCAAGGTGATTATCCTGGCGATGGCTGGGACTTAAACAGTAAGTAACAGCCGAGCGTGGTTTGGCCTTATATACACATGCAAGAATACCATGCAATAAGGAAAATGATATAAATAAAATAAAATAAGCCTTTATTGCTGTTTTTTTCTTTTTTACAATAGTATATTATTATTATTATTATTTTTATTATAAATATATAATCAAGTTTTTCTCGACAATCGGTTAGATTTCTTCTACAACAGCTTGTCTTTCGACAAAGGCCTCCTCTAAGGCTTTCCAATTTGTCCGATTTTTTGCAATACGTAGCCATTCTGGGCCAGCTATCTTCTTAAAATCATCTTCCCAACGTTTAAATTGCCTTCCTCTACTTCTTTTACTTTCTCTTGGGTACCATTCGATAATAATTTTGGTAAAATGATATAAATTAGGGTAAATAGATACAGAAGGAAAGTGGAAGAAGAGAACTTGTTGTGCTGATCCCACATGTGGGATAAGGGAATGAAGAAGAAGGTTGGGACTTATAAACTGCACGGGATGCTATCGCCTGCCTCCCTTTGCGAGACAAATGATAAGAGCATTGTCTGCGAAAGAGACGTCGGAGTAGAAGCCAGTCGGAGTCGCGGTCAGAGTAACGACACGCCTCTGCGCTAAAGGCAAACGAAGGAACCTTTGGGTGGTTTTAGTTAGTATATTGCTTCTCCAAATCAAGAGACGTGGGTGCATTTTACAGGGTTCCACACTGCTGCACGTTGCCACGTAGAAGTATCTGGTGTAATTCCATCCCAATAAACGGATCTGAACATCTGTGTCAATTCCCATGCATGTCACTTGTTTTTTTTTTTGAGCCGAAAGCTATAAGAGAAAGCATGAACTGTATGCGGCTGATGATATCACCACATGGTTTCAAAGGAAGATCAGAGCTAATCAGAATAATAATGATAACCATAATGTCGTTGGACTGATACCAATTTACGAAAAAAAATTAGCTTTATTTTATAGATATATATACTGTTGTAACGGTAAATTTATTTCAAACCATAAAATATAAAATTAATCTCTGGAAGTATGTGGTGTGTGGTAAAAAAATTAATGGTTTTTATATGCAGAGAAATGGTTTCCCGTTTTGTGTTAGTATTATTTATTAAACATATAATACGCAATACGATATTAATAAGTTTATACCTTAAAAATAATTATAATATTGTAATGAATTGGATCAATGTATTATCACATGAAATAAATAATAATAATTACAAGAGAGAATGGGAGATTGCAATAAAGATGTCTACTGGACTCAATGAGAAAATAAATTTATATTTTAACTCGCACAAGAAAATATTTCCGCAATTAATAACATATCAACTTGGCTAATATTGAGTAATAGAGAAGCGTAGTGAGCGTCGGAGTGAGGCTAATTGAGATTTATGACCGCCTTGTAATTGAGCTTGGACGTATACGGGGAAGATCATTGATAAAACAAAGAAAACCTTCAATAAAGACAATGAGACGGGTACACACAAGAAAATGTGGATTGATTGTCTGTTATGGCTAAAATTAACTTTATCTCAATGTTTTTTTCGTGTTTAATTTGCTGCCTAGGTTTGTTATTGTTTTGTGACGGGTCGATACTGTGGTTTTTTAGAACAATGCACGTTCCATGGCTTTTTTTAAAGATGGTTTAGATACCTACGAATAAATAATATTTATTCGTAGTTAGCTACACATAAAAATGAATTTTGCGTGCATCGTTAAGCCGTAAACTTTCCGGTCTTATATTGAATAGGTTTAATTAGTTGGTTGTTCTAATACGACGCTCTACGTGGCGCAACGGCTGTCGCTTGTTGAAACGCCTTCGGGGGTCGCAGGTTCGATTTGCGTGCCAAGTCTGGACGTGTATATATAATATGTACTATATTACATAAAAAGTATTTAAGTAGTATATCAGATATCTAGTACCTATAAAACAAACGTGTTAGACGTCTCTTTTCCCGCTTCAGACCCTGAAATCAAAATAAAAATTATAAGCACTCATATAAATAATAGAGGGAAATACGTCTAATAAGAACTTACGACCCAGAGGCGTAGGATCAAACTTACACGACAGCACATACCTCTATGATAGCTTTTTTTCACTTAAAATACATGCATGTTGTACACGGCACTACAGTGCCGTGGTTACAACCTGACTTGAATAGCACCTTGAATCCTAGGAGAATATACAAGGCGTTTAAAAAAAAGCTTTAAACCTAGCATGTGATCGCTATGGGCTGTTGTTATTATAAACCGAAGCGACCTCTATGAATTTATAATTATAAGTAGGTTTTCTAAAATAAATAGGCCTTTGATTTGAGATATTTTTAAACGTTTTTTAGTGAATTCACGCTCGATACTCCCCGGTCGTGATATAAAAACGAGTCGGGACAGCGAGGCGTTCCGTTTCACGCGCCGTTGGCTCCGTGAGTGCTCATTATCGTTGAGTGTGAACGGGTGTTACACACGAGCGGTTCTTCAGAAAATTCAGTAAGAGTTTTTTTAACGGTATTTTATCTTTTGCTATATATTGTAAGAGTGAATGCAGGAAACATGGTGAATGGAGCTTTGCACTCCTTTATGAACAGTCGGAAGGTGTCTTACAAGGCTAGTCTGGCTGTGCATGAGAGGGTGTTGGTTCCGACACTCATGTACGGAAGTGAAAGTTGGGTATGGCAGAAGAAACATGAAAGCAGAATAAATGCAGTTGAGATGAAAGCGTTAAGAAGTATGATAGGAGTTAAACTCAGTGACAGCATAGGAAATAGTGAGATAAGGAAACGTTGTGGACTGAAAGAAGATGTATTGACAAAAATTGAGAAAGGTATGCTGAGATGGTTTGGCCATGTTGAGAAAATGAATGAAGAACAATTGACGAAAAAAGTGTATAAGGCAAGTGTGAATGGAAGTGTTGGAAGGCGGACGTTTCGAGACCAGATCAGGGACGTCTTGAAAAAAGGCCAGGTTAGGAGTACCCTAAACCGAAGGGCATGTATGAAGGGAATAATGAAAGTGGACGAAGCGAAACAAGTATGTAAGGATCGTAGCAAGTGGAAAGAAGTAGTCTCTGCCTACCCCTACGGGAAAGAGGCGTGATTATATGTATGTATGTATATATATAGTAAAAGGATGTAGAATATAAGCTAATTTACACTGCATGCCTTGGGGCTACGCTAACATAATCAAGATAAAACATCTTTAATATCATAATAATAACAGTTCCCAACCTTCTTCTGTCGGGTTCGGGTCTCTCCCAGATGGAATGGACCGTATAACTATCACGCTTGTCCAAGATTGTCGGGTTATGCATACCGGTATTCTTGGTATGTAGGTTTCCTCACAATATTTTTCTTCACCGTCAGTATATGGCAATTATGCTACAACATGCAGACTAAGTGCATAGAAGTGAAAAACTGCAAGTAGAAATCCTTGGATAAAACCAGAATAAAACTTTTGCTGATGTTTCAAATGCCTCTGTTGTAACTTTCATTTCTTGGAACAATAATTCCTAAATCCTGCCGTTTTGTTGAAATTAGGCTATAAAAATAGCAATAAGCGGTAATAGCATGAGCGGTCAAACACAGCGTTTCAGCCGCTCGTCTGATCTCGCAAGCCGCTCATTAAGCCATAGGAGCGAGTTGTGAGGCGAATTTGAAACGCTTTGTTTGTCATACATACACGAGACACATTCCATACTCGGCACAAATGAGGTTATTAGCACTTCTCAAATAATATATATTCTGTTTGTGTTTCTTACAAAAATGAGATTTTTACTTGTATCTTAAAGAAATCTATTTTGACTTGGGAATTATTTCCATAGGATGGATATCTTAGGAATGTCAGAATTTAATTCTTATGAAATAGTGTAGATTTCAGATATCTAATTTTTTTAGTAGCACTAAATAAAAATTGGGTTCATTGTAGGGTCAAGCAGACATTTTTGTATATAATATTTTATATTCAATTCTAAGGATTTCGTTGCATACATATTTTACAATCCTTAAGAAAGTCGTTCTAAGTTAGAAGTAGTTTTGGGGAAAACTGAAAGATCAGACGAGCTTCCGTAAAATTGATTGATATTCAGGCAACTTTTATTTTGAAAGTCAGTTCTGTTGTTGAGTTATTGTTCTATGTGTTGGTGTTCTATTGGTGGACTTTCCTTTTATTCTAACAAACACATAAATTGTATTTATATACACGTATTACTGTATATATCTACCACTGGCTGTTAGAAGACCTAGTGCAGGGAACAGAGATTCACTCTCGTTCGTCTTATAGACTGCGTTGTAGCAAACTATTTCTATTTAAACACTTCTGTACCCTACAAGGCTTGAAAATAAATAAAAAATGTTGGTTAAATCTGATTAAGAGCTACCAAAATAATTTGATTGATAGTGTCATTGATGATATCAATTGATTCGTGTGAACAGTCCACATGCCGGTGATACTCGTATACATAAACAGGTTTTCTCACAATAGACTACTTTTGTAATATGTGTATGTGGCGAGCAAAATGCCTCAGCTGTGCTTCCTGTCGTAGTAGTATTACCTTCAGATTGATTGCCGAGTGTGTTATCACTAGTCATTTCAAAATCTTAATCATAACGTTTATAATATCATAATGCACTAACAACAAAATATACTGGGTGATTTGTAGCTGAAATATTTCTTCAACACGTTCACTAATTTCTTAACATTTGCAGAGTAATATTTCTGCCAAAAGTTGTAAAGCGACTTGGCAGTGCGCTCCCAACTATGCACTTCATCATTTTAGGAACGGGAATATTTGCGCAAGTGTGCATATCACCCTTAACGGGCAATTTGGCCAACTAGTTGGTGACGCGAGGCCACGCGCGCGAGATGTATGACTTCACATTCAAATTATTGCGTACAATTATCATCTAAGGTTGCCATATTATGTCGTATCATTATTTATGAATATAACTAATAAATAAACCTTACTGCTATTTTACCTTACCTACAAATCTTTTTTTTATAGCTAGAGTTCAGCAGACAGGCAGATGGCCCACCCTGGCAGGTGACACTACCAATGCACTGCCGGTCTCGAAAAAATTTTATAACGCCTTTTTTGAACAGAAGAAATAATTTAGAAAACAGATCCAATCATCGAAACGGAAGTTTGGATTTCAACTTGGATGTATAAAGCTTAGGATGAAGATGATAAATATTTTTAATGAACTGGTTTTTAATTATTTATCTATTCACCGGTGTATACCTGTATCATCAAAATACTTATTCAGATGAACGCTTACAGGGCTCTGCGAAAAATAAGAAAAATAAGAATTATCTAATTACTTTCCTGGGAAGTGGTAAGCGGCCAAATGGATGATTGATTCCTATTATTGGTTTAGAAACAACAACGTAAAAGATTTCAGTTTCCTTTTACTTTGTCAAGGGGACGGTTGTGGTTCTGTGAAAACCTAGTTTGCCTGAAAACCTAGTATTTACGTATCTTATTATTTAAGAAATGATTACCGGAGATAGATTGACGTTTTGTGCCTTGGTTCCCCGATATTTAAGTGCAAGTTTTAGATGCAAACGGGATTGAACATATTAATTAATGATTTATAAATATTTGTTGTGCCTATATGCGTAACGAACTGCTAGACTGAGTCAAATAATTTTTTTGTAATGTTCACACCCACTCAATGTTAGGACCTGTATCGTAGGGTTTTTTCAGATATTTACAATTGACATACAGACAGTCTGTGGCCCACTTAATAGTAAGCAGTCACCGTCGCCTATGGAAGTTTGCGACGTCAGGGGAACCGCTAAAATCTGCCTAAAAGGTTACTGTAGTAGCATATTTAGTGACCAGGGGTGGTTGCAATACAGTCGGCCTTGGAGCCCCACCACGTGGCTAGAGTTGTTTGGTCGTCTGTTACGACAGGCCACCCCCGGCCACAGGGGTTAAATCATACTCCACCGTTGCATAGAGAAAATACTTGGCTTTATAATGAATGAGAGCATTAAGAAGTATGATAGGAGTTAAACTGAGTGACAGGATAAGAAATAGTGAGATAAGGAAACGTTGTGGTCTGAAAGAAGATGTAGTGACAAAAATTGAGAAAGGTATGCTGAGATGGTTTGGCTATGTCGAGAGAATGAATGAAGAACGATTGACGAAAAAAGTGTACAAGGCGAGTGTGAATGAAAGTGTTGGAAGGGGTAGACCTAGGCGGACGTTTCGATACCAAATCAGGGACGTCTTGAAAAAAGGCCAGGTCAAGAGTACCCTAAACCGAAGAGCATGTATGAAGGGAATAATGAAAGTGGACGAAGCGAAACAAATATGTAAGGATCGTAGCAAGTGGAAAGAAGTGGTCTCTGTCTACCCTTACGGGAAAGAGGCGTGAATATATGTATGTATGTATAATGAATTAAATACTTGGAAGATATTTGAAAATAAATTTTATTATAGCAGTATAATAAGTTTAAGTTTGCAACCCTATATGCATGTTATTTAGATGTAATGCCCCTGTATTTTACGTGGGACATAATTTATGTTATGACGTCACAAGTACGCCGGAATGCGTGTTCCTGCCAACGCGGCAACACGGCGATTGTCCCGCGCAATATTGTTATTGTAACAACATACTTAATTGTAGTTGTTGTGACGTGTAATTGCTGTTCCGGAAGTGTATGGGCGCAATTTGTAAAAGGCTTCACCATTTCTCTTCTAGTATTGTACATTTATCGTTTATGAAAAATAAAACGGTTTCTTATATTTTCTTCACAGTTGTTACGTAGTTCTTGAAATAATGCTTAAAATTAATATAAATTTTTCGTGCAGTTGGGGAGTAGGAATACCAGCCGCTGAAGCCGATGTCAGCTTGTTGTAAAAGGCGAAAAAACAACCCCATCTACTGGTAGGGCCCCATACGCGTCTGGATGGCAATCATCCTCGGTCTATATAATAAGTATGCGGCCATAACA
The DNA here is from genome assembly GCA_963693495.1 of Malacosoma neustria. Lineage (NCBI taxonomy): Eukaryota > Metazoa > Arthropoda > Insecta > Lepidoptera > Lasiocampidae > Malacosoma > Malacosoma neustria. The sequence goes on from OY856395.1 coordinate 277,577, forward strand.
CCTTTATGTTCCGTTCCAGTATTAGTAACCCAGGATCCTGGACTTCTATGGGACAGCAGCGTGTTGGCGGTGCTCCTAGCATCGCAAACATATATAGGCGACGGTAACTGTTTAGTGTTAAGTGGACCACCAGTCTGTCTTCTGATCCTCACCAATAAAAAAGTAGAATATGTGTATGCTACAAGAACTCGGCTAGGTCTATTATCACAGTTCAATTTCCTCTGTATTTTAATGCAAAGTTTGTGTTAATTTCGAGAAATTTATGAGCTGGCGAAAGGATGGCTAAAGAAAGGCAACATTTGGTTTATCCTATTCTTTAAGCTTTAAAGTAAGTTTCGACGTGAAGAAAGTTGTTATAGGTAAACAGGAATAGTGATATATCCGTAAAGGGTTTCCGTTACATAGTATTAACGTAATAAGGCAAAGACAAGCGACTCCGACGTGCCGTATGCTAATGAGGTCTCAAAGCTAATGTGAGCTGCGAAATTGCCAACAACGCAGCACAAAGCCCGCATTGTGCCGGATCCAGCGAAGCAATTACAACCCCCAGCTAAAATCACGGCGAGATAACTATGCACAAATGCGGATATATCAACTTGTGGATATTGCATTACGACTTCTTCACGTTCATATATTATCATTTTTAGCCAAATTTCATGAAGTCTAGACTAATTAGCTGAAGCGAAGCTTTTTTTAATATAATTCCTGGCAAAGTATAGATATTCTGAGATTGATCTTTAAAATTAATTTTATCAACACCACAAACAATTTTTCTTTTATCTAACTGACGGGATTTCTCAGCGCGTTACGATATGAGGTTCTTCAAAAAAGGCGTTATAAAATTTCTTCGAGGCCGCCATCGCGTTGGTATTGCCTCTGGTGCTGCAAACGCCCATAGGCGACGGTGACCACCTCCGGTATTCGAACACGGAAGCTTTAGATTGGTCTACGAGTGAAATACCTCTAGAAATAAGCTTTATGTTAACAATAGTGCATAAAATGAGTTCCCAAATCTAAAGAACAGCGTTAAGAAAGTAGTGCCTTTGGCCGAGAAGGCGATAATGTACGTACACTCGACACAAATTCCATTCGACAAGCCAATGTCGACACTATCTAGCGGTGTCAGGTGCACGCGACACTCGAGCTGTTGCAATTTTAAATTTCACACCTGAAAGGATTCTATGGGTTTATTATGGGTAAGAGGATAGACGAATGCGGTGAGCGGGTTTCACATAAAATATTTTCCATTATACCTTGTATTCACTTGTAGCTTTCATTTATACCGTTAAATTCTAGTTGCTTCCAACAGGGAAGACGGTAAGAATAAAAAAAGTGTGGTTTTGCAATTCGCACACGACAGAAATGTAACTTCAAAAAAGTAGCTTACAAGAGCCTAAAGATTAGGATAATTATGAGATTTATTATTTTTTTAATATTTGACCAAGTTATATGTAATAATAGTTACAACGCATATGCGACGGTAACTACTAAATTCTAAGTGGGCTGTCAGTCAGACAAGCTGTCCCACAGCAATAAAAAGGGCATCAACGTAGAAGTGTTCCCTGCGACAACACAGGAGTATATCTCAAGATCCTTAATAAATGAATGCACCCAATTGGAAATATTAGCAAAAGTCATAAATAATATTCACGATAAAAATAAGACCTCCTTTGGTCTTAACTATGCCGCCATAATAACTTTATGTTGTGTTCCGGCATGAGTGACCCAAGTTTCTGTAACTTTATAGGGTAGTAGCTTGATCGCGATACTACTGGCGTTGCAAACCCCATAGGCGACGGTAACTGCTAAATTCGAAGTGGGCCGTTAGCCTGTAAAAAAAATACTAGTCTATGAGACTCAAATATACAAAAAAAAATACAAGCAAGTATTAAATACACACCGACATTTACTCTCTCGCTCTGGCTCACTAATTACAGGCGATTATAATTAAAAACTCACATTTAAAGATTTTTTTTAAAAAGTATTGTTTCCGCCCGGGATCGAACCGGGGGCCTTCTGCGTGTTAGGCAGATGTGATAACCGCTACACCACGGAAACTGTACTCACAATGTCGAAATACTTCAAAATAAATACACACCGACATTTACTCTCTCGCTCTGGCTCACTAATTACAGGCGACTATAGGAGAGACCGAAATATACATATTTCTGTCTCATTCTTTGCTGGCTTCATCCTACACATTTTTGTATTTGTGTCTCTTACCTGTCGTTTTTTCGTTGCATCCGGTTTGAAATCACAACGATTCTAAAGAAGTTTCACTTCAAAAAGAAATATATTTTCATTTTACATAATGCTACATTCTTTATCGGAACTTCGTTATAGACAAGTACCTGTATTATAGCTACTACAAAACTGACATACTACTTACATTTTTTTTGTAAATAAACACATGTTCCAGGCGTTCCGATATAGGAAACTCGTTCCACCACGGAGGTCGTCTATTAATATAATAATTGCATTTAATTTAACAACTTATTTTCTTTACTTCTCTTTTGATTCCAATTAACAACGTGTTCAAAATGGCATGCATTTATAAACAAGCATGTTTCAGATGCAAAATAACATAAATTCAACACAACGAGTAATAACAAAGCACGTTTCTTTCTGTTTAAATACGCTAATTAAACAAACGTTGATTGTGCCGAGCGCTAATTATTGTGTGGAAGCAACTATATTATTTCCAAGTATTTTATTTCTATTCTTGTAGTTATGTCCATTATTTTATTTTGTTATTCAAACACATCTGACCGATGGTGCATTTATAGAAACTTTCCCGCATGGTTGTGTACTTAACTTGTATTAAGTTAGTGTGTATTATCTCCGGGTAAATAATTAGTGCTCATTTTTGGGAAAGTTCGCTTTAGCATTTTTATATTGCTCAAAGTGGCAAAGGCAAAAAGATAAAAAAGACGTGTCAATTTTGCCTTTATTATTTCGTTATTTTTTAGTGATAGCACTTTTGTGGGATTTTACACCTCGCAAGGAGATCACCTGACGTCTCTCTAATTGCTTTCACCCCGGATCGGGTAAGCGAAGTCCTTGGTATAACCGAATTGCACATCCATCAGATTCGGTCAGAAAGCCACTTGTTAGTCCTTACAAAGTGGGATAGCCCCCTACATTTCAGGTCGGGTTGACAAGGTATAATATTAATATTTTTGTCTCCATTGCTGAAGCTCCTTAGGATTTTGCATACTTTATATGCTTTGCATACTTGGGACTTAAAATGAATTTCCGGCTGAAGTGTTTCTGTGCGTGGCCCAATATAAACTTTTTCGAAAAAGGTGTCATCAAATTTCTTTGAATCCGGCCATCAGCCCTTTTTTTTTATTGTGTAGGACAGCAGACAGGCTGACAGCTCGCTTAAAATTTAGCAGTTACCGTCGCCTATAGGTGTTTGTAACGCCAGTGGCATCGCAATCACGCTGCTGTCCCATAAGGGTACAGGAACTTGGGTGACTAATGCCGGAACACAACACAAGGTTATTATGGCGGCATACGTAAGACCAAAGGTGATCGCCATCCAGACGGGCTTGAGGCCCTACCACGTAGCTAGGTTGGGTTGTTTTGTCGCCTTTTACGATAGGCCTACCCCGGCCACAGAGGTTAGTATTCTTTCTCCGCCCCTGTACGGATAGACAAACAAAACTAGTTACAAATAATAAGAAAAATACAAATATATCACATTTAGACACATATCTAAATTTATTTTAGCCTTCAACGATTATTTATGCGACTACTTTCATATTAGCCTGATTTATTGCTATTATGCTTATTTATATTATGCTATATATATATATATATATATATATATATATATATATATATATATATATATATATATATATATATATATATATATATATATATATATATATATATATATATATATATATACATGAATATATATGAATATATATGAACAATAATTATAACGCGAACAATAATTATTTCATTAAAACGCGAAAATCCCGCGCCATAACAATCAAATTTATTTCGTTGTAAACAAAGATAAAATTAGATTGCACATACTATACTTTGATTTAATCATAACAAAACAATAAAGATTAAGAAAAGCTGACATCACCTACTTTTGTGGCAATTGGTGGGCAAAAGGGAAAAGTGTTTGTCATGTGTAGCATTAACTTTGTTGGAAATTTCTCAAGAGACTTATACAGTAGTCTTCTCTTGTAAATGTTAATTTATTATATGAAGCTTGCTGAAGATGTTATACCGATGCCAATTTAATTAAAGGTACCAAACTGTTTAAAGTTGGGAAAATGATATACTGAAAATAAAGGCATGCAAAGGTAATAAATACGCCACGTACGGCAAGATTATGTAATATTGTACTCGTATCACGTAATAGACAAAAAATATATATTCAATTTTTTTTGCTGAGGGACAGCAGACAGGCTAACGGCCCGCTTAGAATTTAGCAGTTACCATCGCCTATAGATGTTTGCAACGCCAGTGGCATCGCGAACACGCTGCTGTCCCATAAGGGTACAGGAACTTGGGTCACTAATGCCGGGACACAACACAAGGTTATTATGGCGGCATACTTAAGACCAAAGGTGGTCGCCATCCAGACGGGCTTGGGGCCCAACCACGTAGCTAGGGTGGGTTGTTTTGTCACCTTTTACGACAGGCCGACCCCGTCGCAGAGGTTAGTATTCTTTCTCCGCCTCTGCACGGATAATACGCCACGTACGGCAAGATTATGTAATATTGTACTCGTATTACGTAATAGACAAAAATATCTATACAAATACAAATAAATAAAATTGGAGGGTCTGTTTGTAATATTAAAATAACCGCTTTTTACTAAGTTCATTCGGATGTATGCACGGTACATATACCAAAACAACACTTTTTTTACAATTTTTGTCTGTCTGTCTGTTTGTTCCGGCTAATCTCTGAAACGGCTGCACCGATTTTGACGGGACTTTCACTGGCAGATAGCTGATGTATCAAGGAGTAAGGTATGCTATTTTTATTTTAGAAAAATATAATAGATTTTGTTAAAAATGATAAGTTTCGGAAATTGTATAGTCCAATTTAAATTGACTTCAGATTTATATCATCAATCATATGAAATAGGGTTCAGCTTAGCCTGGTCTTATTAGGTTGAATTTCCAATTTAAGTTGATCTCATATATCCAAAAAATGTTGCCCAAAGTCACTATTCCACGCGGATGGAGTCGCAGGCACAGCTAGTCTAATCATATAATTAAATTAATAATTTTATTTTAACTAAAAAACGACCGTGGAGTTGCGCAATGACCTGGAGATACCTGATAGCACTCGGAAGCCAATCCAGAGGTCCTGGGTTCAAATCCGCTTAAGCAGCTTTTCACGCCTATGGTGCATATTATAGCAAAAGTACCTGCATAGATCACCGTTATGTGTAACCCTCCAATTCAACTTGGACAAGCGTACAAGCAGTGGGAGGCTATTATCAATAACCCTTTACGACATCTGCGGCCTCTATCCCCATAGAGGATTTGTGATCTGGGAATAGTTTGTGTACGTAACTGTATTTAAAAAAATATGAACGATATTCCAAATTAAAGTCTTGGCAACGAGCGGAATGCATAATATAAAGTAATGTAAAATTTTACTGCCTACAAAATAATAATTATAAAACCCCATTTATTTAAATGGAATTATAATAAAGCTTTTCCCATATAGGAAATATGTCTTTGAGCGTGATCAGACTTTTAGTTATTTATTTCAGTAGCTTAAGTTTTTCACGTATACGAGTATTTTGTAATTACCTAATCTTAATTACAGTCTATTGAATATATTAGTCTAAGCTTATAACACTAAAGATAATTACTTTCAAAGAAAAAATGTGTTAATCAGAATTGTAATTTCGATGTTGGATACGTTACACATCCAACAGTAAGAAGGGTTTAAAAAGTGAAAAATTCAACAGTGTGGCTCGACGCCGAATCGATTTCGAATTGTATTTGCGACTCTTATATTCCTAACGAATGGTGACGCGGTGACACTTTACATCTCTCGTATTTTAACACATAAAATACCAATGAATCGTTAACGAAGTGTGGAATCAAATTTATCCTTATTTGTGGGGAGTAAAAGTTAACGTAAAAGTTAGAATAAAGAGTTAAACCCTAACCATTTCTATATTTGGAAATTACAGGCCCTCCAGATAGAGCCATTATAGTCGTCAGCCAGTTGTCCACTACTGGATATAGGTGTACCCAAGTTTACACAGATACAGTTTATTTTACAGGTTGCTTATTGATTGTCAAGAATCTACTACCGTTCTCAATACAAAACGCTGGCTGGAGAAGAAACCGCGAAACAAATTCCACAGCGAGTGTTTTTTCAGTCTTATTTTATTTATTTTCGATCACTAGCTTTTCCTATTCAGCCCCAACCGATTATCTTTGGCAGTTTATCGGGCTGACATGCAGTCTCTACTCTAGAACTCATTTGCTCCATCACTCATTGGTCGTATGTTGGGTTCAGCTAAACAACTGATGAGGTTCTGATGTAAGCTTTTCATTTCACAGTTGAATGTTCCTTTGTCTTATAAAAACGGAAAATATCCTATCTCTAATGTTATTACAACATTAGACTTCGGATACTCAGAATGCAACGGAGTTCCATTTTAAAATTCGTATCTATTTTCATGTAATTGTTTTTTCATTTAGATTTTTAAAATTGTGTCATTTCAAAAATAAAAGTAATTTGAAACGCTACCAATCCTCAATGAAAATGTTATTTTGGAATTGCTTTTGTTACATCGTCAGTCTGCCACACAATCGCCGGACGCTGTCCGCAGTAAACAATCAATGTACGGCGTACTGTCAACTGATCTATTGTAGTCGCCACAATGAACGTCAATAATCTTGGAGGAAACAATTATTCGATGGTCCAGATATAAAGGTTTGCTCGCTCCGATTGTTTGCTTCAAAAGCATTTCTTAAACTAAACAATACTTTGGCAGTAATAATTTGTGGTGTTCTATCCTTTTTAGTTTTTAATGGAAGAATAAGTTTTGCATGTTTGTTCCAGAATCAAGATATTGTATAGTAATATTTTTTGCATACGTATAAATTTCTATATAAGGCGGTTTAGTATCAATTATTATATCTTAATAAATTACTCCTGGCAATTTATTTTCAAAATTATTATTTTTTATATAGGACTTACATCTATTACCAGCTAGAGAAAAGGGATCGGAAAAAATAGCTAAAATAGTAAAAAGTAGTTAATTATGAATAACATAAAATAAAAACATTTTAAAACATATTTAAAATGAACTGCAAAATGCAACTTCACGAAGCTGGCTCATATAGACGAACCATCAGTTTGCTTACTTATTAACACTGCTTACAATTCCCGGTCTTGCCTAAAATGAACCTGTTTCGCGTAATTAACACGTTTTTATTAGCTTCATGCGTATGTTAGTATGAGACTATCGTGTGTAACGGAAACTTTGACATGATTTTGATACTATTATTATTTAGTTAATATTAAGTTACTGACTTTAAATAAGCTGAAATTTTAGGAGAGGGTGCCTGAGAACTAGCTATCTCATCCAAGGCAGGCGCCCAAATTGCTCGTTTCTCGGATAAGTTAGCGACTTAGAACCTATGACTTCCCGATTTTATTGAAAATAAAGCTCCCCCCCCGCGCTTAAGCGATTGTATGTTATGACTTCTAATCATACAGAGTCCAGCGCTACTCCTATTTAATATAGAAGAGTGAACTTTCAAGGCTAGGAATCAGCAAGAATAGAAATTAGACTAACAAGTTCAGCGTCTGAGATTGTTTCGCCCCATCGAACTTAACGAGACGTAACACTCATGTATGCCGAACGGTGTAACTTCGTATCTTGCAGAGCATTTAATATTCATTTCAAAAAAATCAAACTAAAAAATTAAAAATAAATAATAGTTTAAAAAAACTAAAAAGAAAAAAATAATTCGTAACAAGATTTTACTGACAAGAAAATTAATGTCACTGTTCTAAAAAGCGTGGGGTGCTCTGTACGATAGTTTTAAACTGCATTTCGGAATGAAACTAGTATTTTTTTAATAACGTTTGATATCGAGCACCCCACGCTTTTAAGAACGAGAAAATTAATGTCACTAATATTTATTTTCTTGTCAGTAATTTTATTCTTATGTTAAGAATTATTTTTTGTCTTTTTAGTTTTTTTAAACTATTATTTATTTTTCATTGTTTGCTTGGATTTTTTTTTATCTTTTTTAGTTAATTTACAGTATTTTCATAACGTGCTCTCACGTTCAATATTAATCTAGGACTGCATGAATTCTTTTTTTTTTTGTAACAATTCACACAGCGTCATCTAGTCCCAAACTAAGTAGCACTTGTGTTATGGGCCCTAGACAACTGATATACTACTTATATACTTTTTTTTTGTAAATAAATACATATTATACATAAACACCCAGACGCGAGACGGGAATCGAACCCGTGACCTCCGCGAGCGTACCGACGTGCGTTATCCGTTACGCCACCGAGGTCGTCAATTCTGATAGATTTATTGGCATAGCGGCTACATATTCGTATAATAATATCAGCTCTTAGAACTCTACTGCTGAAAGTCTATTCCTAGAGAAAATTAACATACTGATCAGGCTTAACTAAGGCGTTTTATTGGAGTATATACACCGCTACAGATTTCATTATTCCTCAGCCAGCGCGTATTTTATGACATGGATTAATTTCAGCTCTCATTCTATCTTTTAGGATCGAATTGGTTAATTATGTTATTTCTAGCGTCCACATTTGAAACTTCCGTCTTAGAACCAACATTTTGCTGTCAAACTTGTATCATATTGCCAAATAATTTGACATCCTAACATATTATAAATGAGAAAGTAAGTTATTTGTTTATTTGTTACATTTTCACACCTAAACCGCAGAATCAATTTTGATGAATTTCGGTAGTCATAGATCGGACCTTGGAGAAGGACATAGGCTACTTTTTTTAATTCATATGGTAGATTAACATTTGCCGGGTCAACTAGTCTAATATAAAAGTGCAGGAGAGCCCTAGCCAAAACTCATCGTAGAAGGCGTGAGTCTTCACAATTAACTTGAATTTGAGTTTATTACTGATTGTTGATGGAGGGTTAGACCCAAAAAGTGCTGACTTGACGCCGTAATGGGTAATTGCCAATAGACTGACTACCAGGGATGCCGAAGATCATGCGAAGTGGTGAAAAAAAAGTTGAATACCCCGGGCACCGAAGTGAAAGTTTGGCTTGAAACTGTGATTTAACGCTAAGATGATGATGATGACAATATGTTACAGATTATGAAAACTGATTAAAAGCAATTCCTTGCAGACACGGTGCGCTCACGGCTGTTGTTCAAAAAGTGAATTTGTTCACTCCGCCACTGACAGACGACATTACGCTACAATTAATTTGACAACTAAGTATTTTTTTTAATAATTTCAATATACGTACGATCTTAAGAAAACAGATCAGATGTAACTAAACTCAAATAATTATAAAATGAAGACTGGAGAATTCCCTAATAAAAACGAATTATTTCAAAATCACTGAAACATTGAATTAATTGAAAATGTCCATTCACGCGTTTCAAAGGCACCAGTTGAAGATTCTGAATTAGACAATATTTAATGTTAAGGAAACAAACACGGAGGCGTTTCTTTGTTAAATTCTTCCGAAGTGTAAGTTTAAATTAAATCGCAATTGGAACGGAAAATTGGTGTCCCATTTTGTGTTTATTCACCAGGACGTATTGCGTGAAAATGTAATGAAATCAACGTTCAATAGTTGGATTTATTTGCTAAAAAACCTTTTCTAGTTTAGTAGTTTATTTGGGTATTTTTTAATGCTGGACATGCTGACGACTCGCTTAATATAATAGTAAGCAATTACCGTCATTAGGGGCACCGCGAACACACTGCTATCTCATAGGGGTAGAGGAACCTTGGTCATATCAGCGCACAGGTTAATATGGCGGTCTACTTAAGACTAAGGGTGGTTGCCATCCAGATGGACTTGAGGCCCTACCACGTAGCTAGGCTTGTTTTGTCGCCTTTTACTACGGGCTGACCCCTGCTGCAGGGGTTAGTATATTCCGCCCCTATGATACAATGACAGTCTTACTACCAGGGTTTGGCAGTTTTACTAAAAATTATCGTTAGAAAACGGTAAATGGTCAAATATTCCATCACAAATATAAATTATAACTCATCTGTGTACAATTTTGGTAATGTGTAGCGTAATTATCACAATTTTTGAACACTTTTCAACTATTTTAAGGGCGCGTATAATGTTCGCGGCGCGGCTGTTACGAAAATACTGCCACTAATAGTAGTTTTTAGTAAATGTCCGAGGTGAATAGATATTTAAAATGGGATATCGTAACTGGGGGTTTAAATTCGGGCCCCACGTTGGGCGCCAATTGTAACTGGCTGGTGAGCGAAGATACAAACGCAAAGATGTTGAGTACTAAATGTATTGCAACAATATACAGTACAACTAGTAACTAGACTATGGCAATCTGCCTGACACGGGCGCGTGGCTCCTAATTTATGCTGCGACACTTCTAACTTCACCGATAACAATACCGTCCTACCAGGGGTGGAAGCAGTCGTAGTGCATAGCCGTTAGCCGTGAAGCCCTAAGAGTTTTCAAAATGCCTGTCCCAACGTAGGTGGAAGCAGGATCTTTGCCACTTTGAGGCCTTGAGTAGGTGAGCTTGACTGACGTCGCGAGGTACGAGAGTTTACTTGGCAGCCGGAGGAACTTGCTACCGCGATCTAGTCGTCGCCTACGCCATCAAGTGGCGGCGTGATTAAACACCATATTATAATAGTTTATTTATACTATGTCGTCTATATATCTTAAGATAAGATAAAATAAGATGTCGTCTATATATACGTCTATACTCATCTATATTAAAGTTAGTGGTCGTAGCCATTTTTTTAGTTGATGTAAAGATATTTAAGGGTTTCACAAAGCGAATAATAAATTATTCATATAAAGATTCCGTTTATTTGTATACTTAAATATAAAAACGTCCATATGAACGTTTAAAGTTATAAGCAAAGCACAAAGGTGTCAAGAGTACAAAAATACATTTAGACCTTACTTTTCAAAAAATGAATGCGTAACTGTAGTGCTGATGTAAAAAAATGAAATACATGTGTTATTATACTTGTATGCTTTCAGTCTTTTGTGACCTAAGAGAGCTGTGACACATCCAATTTGTAAAATAATACCATTTTATTAGGGTGTGTCCATACAGCCGGCTATCCGGCTCGAAGGACCATTTATCCACGTGAGCACCAATTACCCGGCCGATGTCCATCGTGTGACAATTGGCTACAATTAAACCGGACCTAAAATAATATCCCGGTTAATAACCACGAAAGTTGGTTAATACTATATTAGGACGCGTTCATGCACTGTTCAGATACGCTCAAAGCGAAAAGTTTTGCATTTAACCGTTTAAAGTGGAAATTTTATTCGTATGTTAATTTTCTCGAATAAAGCTTTTTTATTTTTTGTGTTCCAGATAGTCGTATTTTTCGAGAGTTTATTATCTCTTAGAATTTGGGGATGACTAAAATATTTGAAATAGAAAAAGTAAGAACTAAAAATATTCAACGTTTTCTGAAACTTTTTCAATTTTGATTAATATTATGTTATACAAAAACTATTTATTATAAAGTAAGTTTTGTGCCTGACATATGCTTGCCAGACATGGAAGTTTAACAAAACGTCAAAAATAAAATTATAACGTGCCAACGAGGAATGGAGCGGAGTATGCTAAACATAAAGAGAATAAATAAAATAAGGCATACAAAAATACGCAACATCACAAAAGCCACAGACGGTTTAGCACAAGCTCTTGCACTAAAATGGAAGTGAGCCGGACACATAGCACGCCTGCAAGATCAAAGGTGGACAAAAAGAGTGACAGAATGGAGGGGGCCAGTGGGTAAAAGAAAGAAAGGGAGACCTTCTATCAGATGGGAGGACGAAATAAAACATATAGCGGGTCCAAACTGGACACAAACAGCACAATCCAGAGAAAACTGGCTCAATTTGGAGGAGGCCTTTACCTGCAGAGGGGTTCTTACAGAATAATTTTATTAATATTTATATACTATAACTATGATAATAATGTATCTCAAATTATTTATATTAAACAGAAACTACTAATAATTAAATATTAAACCATAAAACAAAAAAATCTTGATACTAACAAAACTAATTAACTTGTGAACTAGAAATTTCTGTAATAAATAAAAGGCTTTTTTATTTTTATTTTATTTATTTAAGTTTTAATAATATCGTATAAGTAAATTTTAGAGCTAACATTTACATTTGCTATATTTATGCATTTAAAACTTTGGAAAAATTGTTGACGTTCATTACGTATTGAGTCGATTTAGTTTTAATTGCTTGAAGTGACTGTGCTTTGTTTTGATCAGACAGCAACATCAATAACTTTTCTATGAAGAATTTTCTACAGTCTTCAGACTGCAATGTATTTCGTGGCTACCATTTTTGTAAGCATATACAGATCTCCATGTTATCTTTCAGGCTATGGAGACCTTTAATATTAAGGGCCAGAGGAGATGTAAGGTCCTTATATTATAACAATAAAGGCATACATACATAACTATGCGTATTTTATATACTTCATGATTATATCTGTCTTACCTGGAAAGTATGTTTTTCGCTACTTGTAACATAAATGAGCATGCCCTAAGGACTGTGCGGACGAAAGGGTCGACTCGGGGTCCATTCAATAAAAAGACCAACAATTATCCCCTGAGGTAATTAACACGCCTATTAATGAGGACACCGCGGTTTAGTTTCAAACGAATGGGGGAGAAAGTTTTTCTCGTGTATGCCTCAAATCCTTTGGAGTGAAATTAAGTATTGATCCATTCTATTAACCGGCTTGAAAAGAAAGATTAGGTTGAATTTTTTTTGTTTGATTCCACCAAATTAAATGCATCATTTCTTACAATCAATTATATAAAACAGACTATAGCATTCTATAGCTGGGCTTGAGCTTCCCTTTAGAAGAAACGGGCAGTATACTCATCACGTTTGGCCAAGGCGGATTGGCGGGTTGCACATAGTAGTGATCTCAGTATGCAGTTTTCCTTTCAATGTTTTTCTTCACCGTCAGTATATGGCAATTATTCTATAATATGCACATTAGGTGACAAAAATAGCCTAAGCGGTACATGCTACCGTTGGATTTGAATTCGGGACCTCTAAGTTGGTCTTCAATTTTAATACCACTGAGCTACTAGCTTACTACGATCATTTAAAGTACATAAATATTATTTGTGTTTCTAATCATTATAAGTTTTATTAAACTTTATTCTAATTCGTAAGTAATTTTGTTTTATTCTTTCTATTTTGTATTTAATTGAAATATTGATATGTGTTTAATATTCTATGTTAATTGTTTTTTGTATTTGTCGTTCATTTGTTGTGTCAACATTCGGTGGGCCTAGCGGAAGACCAGCGCAGGTTTTTCAAACCAGCAAATGCTGAACTAGGTCTTATTTAGGTACTTTTGGTTTATGTATTTTTTTGTGCTTAATCGTGCAAACCTAAATAAATATTTTTCTTTCTTTCTTTCTTTCTCTAAATTCAGGTAAAATTGTGTTTCAAGACATTCATGCTACACAACAGACACCACAAAGGTTTCCTATCGGCTTTGGGCAGTTACTTGATAGTCGTTCCACCTGTAAAATCATTTTTTTTTCAGAGCGTGAACTGTGCAACTAAGGTCTTGGTGGTTCCTCTTACATACAAAGCATATTATAGCAATCTTTCACAAAATGAAGCCATAATTTTCTATTCCCTTCAATCGTAACAATAATACTTTGAATTATTAAATCTTTTGTAAGGAAAATATTAAAATACCTTTATAAAAGGCTCTTTGTACGGGGCACTGGTAATGCCTTTGTGCACGCACTCGCTCACTCCACCTGTATTTCGCTTGCTTTCTACATTTTATTCAAAAAAAAAACAAATAAACTTTTTTTGTACAAAAATTACTATACAGTCTACTCTACTATAATACAGTCCCATAGCGTCGCACTGCTGCTCTCGGATCTTTCCCTGGGGAGAACGGATACCCGCCACGCTTGTTCAAGGTGGATTGGTGGGTTACACATACCTGTAATTTCCTTCACCATCGGTACATGGCGATAAAAAAAAAACAAATTTAATTGCTTTTATTGCACCAAAAATTATAAGGGTGAAACTTAAATACTACAAACTTAATAATGATGAAGATGATGAAATCCTCTCCCATTTTTAATTAACTAATTCTGCAAAAATGAATGTCATAATATATTTTACAATGTGACTGATTATGCGCGAGTGTGCGGGGTTGTTTTGCGCGTGCGTGTTTGTGTACGTATGAGCGTGTGCGTATGTGTGAGTGTGTATTATTCTCCAATATGAATAAAATGAATTATTCTACAATATAACATGCACATTAGGCGAGAAAGCCGAGACTACTAGATCAATCTCAGAGTACAATACCACTAAGATACTAGTTATCTAATGGTATAATACTTATAAAAGTTTGACAGCCCTATGTGCCAGGCGAAAACCTGTATGTTTATACATACACCCAGACAGGTTGACGGCTACTTGACGGTACGCAGTTACCATCTAATATGATTGCATCGCTAGGGGCACGGCAAACACGCTGATGTCCACATAGAGGTGCTAGAACTTGGCCACTAATGCCAGAACAAAACACAAGGTTATTATGGCGGCTTACTTATAGACTAAAGGTGATTGTCATCCAGACGGGCTTGCACCCCTACCTGGGTTGGGTTGTTTGGTCGCCTTTTAGGACAGGCCGACCCCGGTTGCAGGGGTTAATGTTCTTACCCCACCCCTGTTTGCAGAAAATAATTATTAATATGTAAATTTTTCCTTCAAAACTCGATCTTATTGTCACAATAGTACGTAGATACGTAAAATAGCCATTGATTCATCTGTACCAAAAATATATTTGGACAGATATGTATGAAACTTCAATATCAATAAATTTGGCCCAAATTTATATCGAATTTTGGTAATGTTTGGAATCTGTGATTCATAAGTTTAACTTCGTAGTCGTTCGTAGTCGTTCGTAGTCAACTAAGCCGACTAGAAGTCCCTTGTGTAGCGGGTACTAGACAACTATTTTTTATTTATTTATTTTTTATTTTTATTTTTCTTTCGTAAATAAATACATATTACCTACAAACACCTAGACTCGAGACGGAAATTGAAACCTGCACCCCCACAGATGTTCCAACGTGTAAATGCCATTGTGCAGGACATCTGTGACAGTTATGACAAATGACAACCTAAGTTTGTAGAAAAAACTATCTTTGGGGTTATTTAAAATGACACATTCACACATTAATTTCAATAATAAATTAAAAGTAAAATTCATATTTTTATTGATTAGTATTATGACTATAATATTCATAGGTGGTTTTCTGTTTTGGTAATGTCTCCAGGTGGTCTTCACGTATCTCATTCGCCAATATACAGGGTGACTTTGCCTCACCCGTCCAAATTCACACAGAAGAATCTTTAGTAAAAGTTATGAGAAACATGTATTTTAGTTTAGTATCACATAGTACAAAAATGTTGAGTAATCAGCATCACAAAGTTATCACAAGAACTCGCAATTTATACTTGACACCTACAGTCGACAAGTGTCAATGACCTCTCCATCGGTACAAAAATACAAAAAATACGAAATACAAAAATTTCAGTTAAAGGGCGCGTTTGTAATAAGTAAAAAATTACGTAAATCTTTAGTGATATGTACAATAATTAGTAAAAAATCAATTAGAGGTTAACTTACCATTACTGCTTTACACGTATTTTAATAAATGTTCAAAATGCAGTCCGTTTGTCTCTAAGCAAAGTCTAGCTCGTTTTTGAACATTTTCCTTTACCTTTCTAAGCACTAGAGTGTCATTACGCACATCTTCAAACGCTCGCACTATTTTAGTTTTTAAGTTCGCGAGGCTTTGGACCTCTTCCACATACACGTGTCTTTTAATTTCACCCCACAAATAAAAGTCCAATGGTGTTAAATCCGGTGATCGAGGCGGCCATGGGACGGGACCACCACGACCGACGCAACGATTACCGTATTCCGTATTTTTGCACTGTCGACGTCACGAGAGAACGAACTGTAAACACAATGCACCAACGCGGCAACACGCGGCCGACTGATTATTAATTAATTATTTACGGCAGCGGCGGCAGCCGTATTTCGCACGCCGTAATTCCCCGCACACACACACCGCTACGCTGCAACCGACATAGGGCTGCCAAACTAAAAAATAAATCAGGGTATTTATTTATAAACGTACATAGTAAAAAACATAACTTCACTAGCTTCAATGATTTGTTACAGTAGAAACCGAATGTTGACGAAACTACACTGTACACTCATTTTAAAGCCTATAATAAATATTCATCTTTTTATGGTGGGCTAAAAGTCCCACCTGAAACGTTTAGAAAAAGTATTTTTAAATAATTTTGACAACGTCTTAATGAATCGGCCTGGTAGCACCATTTTCTTTTTTTTTTTGGTCTCAAGGAAAAACCTCTCTTGACGGGTTCCCCGGCCCGGGGTGACCGAGGGATATGTGGGACTCCGGGAAAGATGTACCCACTAAAAAACTTGGGTCACTAATGCCGGAACACAACACAGGGTTATTATGGCGGATACTTAAGACCAAAGGTGGTCGCCATCCAAATGGGCTTGAGACCCTACCACGTAGCTAGGGTGGGTTGTTTCTCGCCTTTTACGACAGGCCGCCCCCGGCCACAGAGGTTAGTATTCTTTCCGCGCCCCTGCACGGATAAAACTTAAACATTTGATTGAATAATAAAAAATATGGTTGAATCGCAACATTCGTTTTATTACAATAATCATCATAGGTACAACCCTAGCGCATTCTTACAAAGACGTGTTGACACGTGTCCCGCACGGCGGGCAACACAGTCTCGACTCTTTGTACGCGTACTTAAGGTACATTTCTTCTCGTTTACAATACCGAGGAGGAGTTAGGTAATAAAGGTCAATGTACGAACCTTGGAACATATGATTATTTGCACGATTGAATGAGCAACCAAGTTACTAAACATTTTCCTTGGGATGAAATATTTTATTTTGAAAATTTTACATACAATTTTTTTTGCAAAAATGGGTTCCATAAATGATGCTTAGTGCGTAAAAAAATTTGGACGGGTGAGGTAAAGTCACCCTGTATATATTTTATTCTTCTTCTTTTATGAAAAAATGGCTTCCATGCTTGGAAGCACTGATTTTGCTAATCTCGGGGTGATAAAGATGGGAAAGTTGTGTGAGAGATGTGAAGATTTTATAATATAAGTAAATAAAAAAAAGCATTAACTAAACCAATTTGGACTTACGGAGTTCAACTGTGCGTCCAACTCAAACATAGAAATCTTACAGCGGTTTCAATCAAAGATGCTTAGGATAATCACAGACTCACCCTGGTTTATTACCAACCAACAATTACATCATGACCTTGGAGTTAGGACATTTCAAGAAGAGATAAAACATATTATGAGATCATACAGAATTAGATTGGACCACCATCCAAATGTATTAGCATCGGGACTGATGAATATCAATACTGCATTCAAAGGGCTGAAAAGAAAGTCACCTAATGATTTATAACTTGTTTAATAGACCTACCTACATAAGTACCACTTGCAATAAAGGGAAAATGTCACTGGACATATCGCCCCCCAAGACATTAAACATACTTAACAAATTGCTGAATGTTAAAAATGAAACAGATCGCAAAAATATATACAAAACAAAAACTAGAAGGAAAGAAACGAAATAATCATTTATGTTAGTGGAGAAGCACAGTATTTAATGTTAATAATGAATCGTAAGTGATTCTAAACAAATATTATTAGCAGATAGGAATTTAAAAAGCACATTGACATATTTCTTGTAAGAAGTTAATGTTAACCGGGCGAGGAAAGTCAGTTGGTCTGCCAACTGACTTTCCTAGAGTGGGACGATGTTCATTTATATGTCGCCTGCACTCGTCATTGGCTCTTGTGTCTTGACAGTGACAGTGACATCTCTACATCAAAAACTCATGAGCGTAGGTATGCTGTAAATACCATAGACTAAGCATAAACAATGATATAACAGGTTCAGGTAGAATATTAGAGTGAGACCATCGTTAAAATTTAATTTAATAAAACAATTAAAGTTTCGTCATAAGTATATGGATATATATTTCTTACCTATTATCTCAGTTGAAAGGTTCTGTTGATCAAAGAGTTTTCTGAAACAAACCCTGAATTCTTAATTACAGAAGTATGGAGCTAAGAAAAAGTTTGTCTACGCCTCGTGTAATTAGTTTTTCGAGTGATCAAAGTTAAATAAAGTTTTGGAATATATACGTAATTACCTTTTCAGGTGTGTTTGAATGATTTGGCAATAGTGGTGGCAATAGCGAACTGCATCTGATTATCGAACTCTCTCTATCTTCAGTCAGTCCCTTATCCCTTCCTCCCTGAGGATCCCTGAGGATCGTGACTCCGTTGCTATAATTTTTTGACCATTTTCTTCTAATTCTTATGGTCCATGGCTTGGTATAGTGCGCGCTGGCAGGTATTTTTAGGTGTTTGAATACTGGTCCAGCCAACTTTTTGAACTGCGTCCTGTTGGCCTCTTACCCTCCACCTTTCCTGTCACCATCAGTTGCTCCAGGTTGCCGAAATTCCTACGAGCAATATGTCAGAAGTGTTTGAGTATTTGGTGCAGAGAGACACTGGAAAGTCGCTGGGAATTTTTTAGCGTCAGCTGTTTTAGGATGGAGATATTGGTGCGGTGATCTGTCCAAGGAATTTGCAGCATGCGATACCAACACCACATCTCAAACGCATCTACCTTTCAAATCAAATTTATATGCCGTATACAGGGTATAACAAGATGTATAATGATCATTATTAATATAACATCTTTAGGAGTAAGATGTGCAAATATTTTATAACATACAATATCTATACTACATTATTTTGATTATTAAATTTATTACATAATTTACTTACAATATCTTTACTATTTTTATTATTAATTAAATCTAAAATATATTAAAATTATAATATTCAAAATTATAAAATTGACAATATTTCTTATAATCAAAAAATTTGTTAATTGAATAAAAACAATTACTTAACAGCCAGTCATGCATTTTTCTTTTAAATAAGTCAATGTATAATTCTTTAAATATTGTTGGAATTTCATTAAATAGTTTAATTGCCCTAAAGTGAGAACTTTTTTTGTAGTGATAAACTACAACAAGGAAAGCAGAGTTTATTATGTGTATGTTTGCGTAACTACCTATTTCTAAATTGCAGATGCAATGAAAATAATTCTGCATGTTGTTTAGTAAATATACAAATTTGTTTAATATAAAGACAAGGCAGCGTCAAAAGTTTGTGCTTATTAAATATGGAACGGCAAGAATCTAAGAAATGTGCGCCAGTCATAGTTCTTAAACATTTATTTTGTAATTTATTTACTTGGTCTGCATCTGAGGAATTTTTAGTTTTTAATTATTAGTCTTCAACCACGTATAAACATTTTCTATCGTGACAATAATATCTTTTTAAAAATTGTCAACGTTTCTACATTTTATTATTATTGTCGTATCATTCGCAAATAAAATAGTTTCATGAGCCGTACACTTCGGAAGATCATTTATGTAGAGCAGAAATAGTAAACGTCCAAGTATGCTTCCTTGGAGCACACCACGTGGTTTTACTCCGTACTCTTTATTATTCTTTATTTATATACTTCTTTTCGTGTGATTTGCTTAATTGTATAATTTCTGTGCATTGTTACCTATTTTAAAATAACTTTTAATCCAGTCTTGAGCTTCCCCACGAATAACATGCGCGCCAAATTTATTTAAAAGTTTACCGTGGTGAACGAAGTCAAACGCTTGAGTGGTATTGATGAATAAAATTACTATTGGTATCTTTTTTGATATTGAATCTGATACTGATTTTTACAAGTTTACATATTCCTAGAGTTATAGATTTATTTTTTCTGAATATACTTTGTACCATACCAAGACTATTAAATTTATCACAAAATTGAACAATTATCTGGTACACAGATAGCTCTTTCAATTATTTTGAATAACATGGGAATAAGCGTTACCGGTCTATAATTATTCATACTATCAATTTTGGCCCTTTTATAAATAGGTTTGACAATTGAATATTTCAATTTAGTAGGAAATATTCCTACACTATTATGATAAATTGATAATATGACTAATAACCGATTTGTAGTAATTTTAAAACCCAATTCGTAAGACAGTCAAATCCTAATGAATTTGTATATTTTGAAATCATTATTATTTTATGTGGTTCTGTTGAGGAGTTGTCGGTTTTAGGAAAATACTTGCAAGACAGGTTCCAAGATTAGTCAGTCTTTTAGTATTTATGAATTGATTTGTATTTGAAGACTTAACAAAAAAATTGTTAAATGTTGAAGCTATATCTAAGCCATTAGTTATTACATTGCCTTTCTTATTTATTTTATGAAAAACCTTATTCATGTTTTGTTGTTCATACGATTTGATGATATTCCAAGCGGCCATACTTTTTCGCTTTAAAAATATATTTAGAGCTAGCTGTGCCCGCGACTCCGTCCGCGTGGAATAGTGACTTTGGGCCGAATTTTTAATATATATCTTATGGTTTATTTTGTATTACAAATCGTATGATCCCTAAAATATAAATGAAATATGCAAACAGTCAGTATTATCAAATGCAACTGTTACGCCATGCACTTCCGGAATACGTACGTTCGAACCTACAAAGTCCAGCCTAAGCTAAACCCTATTTCATATGAGTGATGACATAAATCTGAGGTTAACTTAAATTGGAAATTCTACCTATATTGTCCAGCCTAAGCTGAACCCTATTTCATATGATTTATGATATAAACCTGAGGTCAAATTAAATTAGATATAAAATTTCCGAAACTTATCATTTTTAACAAAAACTATTTTTTTTTCTAAAATAAAAATAGCCTAAGTTACTCCTTGATACATCAGATATCTGCCAGGGAAAGTCCTGTTATAATCGGTGCAGCTATTTCAGAGATTATCCGGAACAAACAGACAGACAGAGAGACAGACACAGAGAGACAAAAATTGTAAAAAAATGTTGTTTTGGTATATGTACCGTGTATACGTCCAATTCACTTAGTAAAAAGCGGTTATTTTAATATTACTAACAGACCCCCCAATTTTATTTATTTGTATAGATGATTTAGTTCCTGCGATTGACACATACATTTTTATTTTATTTTACTGTACTTTATGTATCTAGTTTTACATGTGAACTTATTCTTCCTACATCTTATATATTCCAAATATAACGTTCTTTTCACGACAAAAAATCGTTTTAAGCCTTTAATAATCTACTTACTTTTCTTTAGATACTGTTTTATTTTCACGAGTATTTTTGGATAACATAACTCGTAAAACAATGTAATAACTTCGTGAAAAGCATTAAATGCGGAGTTCGTATCTGTTTCTGTAAGTATATCCATAAACAATAGTGCTTCGATACACTCTTCAAACTTTCTTCTGTTGTTGCGGTTATTTTCCCTTTTTTTTGTACCAATACTGGTATTTAATCTCTTTGAAAGCTTTATAGTTTGAGCATTTTATGATCCGAAAGATTGAAATTAGAAACTGCTGCATAAACATTCCGGATATTGCTTGCTATGTAATCAATATCTGCTAGTATTCGTGTAGGATAGTTAATGTCTAGATTAATATTATAGTTGATTAATATTTCCTTTAAATTTCTTACATTTTAGTAGTGTTAATGTTTTAGTCCCCATATAATACAATCGATGATTTACAATAAATGCAAATCGATGATTTGCATTTATTGTTAATGATTTTTAATATTGCTGTAGAACAGCAGACAGGCTGACGGCCCACTTAAAATTTAGCAGTTACTGGCGCCTATGGATGTTTGCAACGCTAGTAGTATGGCGAACATGCTGCTGTCCCATGAGGGTACAGAAACTTGGGTCACTAATGCCGGAACACAACACAAAGTTATTATGGCGGCATACTTAAGACCAAAGGTGGTCGCCATCCAGACGGGCTTGAGGCCCTACCACGTAGCTAGGGTGGGTTGTTTTGTCACCTTTTACGACAGGCCGACCCTGGCCGCAAAGTTCGGTATTCTTTCTCCACCAAAATTTCTGTCCTTCCATATCCTCTCAAGCTGGGTTATCGCTTTTTCCGATGCGCATTAGGATTTCTTGATTATCGATAAATAAGTAATTTTAACACCAAAAACTTTAAGACTAAAATCAACTTCGTGTGGCGGCTGAGCAAACAGGTGAGGCTTTCAGGCAATTTTTTTTATTGTTGTGAGGTCAGATGGCTGGCACCCAATTGTTTAGTGTCAGGGTTGGACAGTTAAAAAGTGTGTGTCGTAATTCACATACGACAGAAGTAAAAGTTCAGAAAAGTAGATTACATTATTAATGTATAGAAGCTACGAAAGCTTTTTATCCGTGCAGAGGCGGAGAAAGAATATTAACATCTGCGGCTGGGGTCGGCCTGTCGTAAAAGGCGATAAAACAACCTACCCTGGCTACGTGGTAGGGCCTCAAGCCCGTCTGGATGGCGACCACCTTTGGTCTTAAGAATGCCGCCATAATAACCTTGTATTGCGTTCCGGCATTAGTGACCCAAGTTCCTGTACCCTTTTGCCACTGGCATTGCAAACACCCATAGGCGACGGTAACTGCTAAATTCTAAGCAGGCCGTCAGCCTGTCTGCTATCCTACAGCAATAAAAAAAGCTCGAATGAAGAGGAGACGATTATTAGAAACACTGTATACTTGAATCTCATTTATGAAAACTTTTGTCTCTTTTTAGCGTCGCTTTCTCGTTCCATCAAAATTTTTAAATCATTACGGTACATACTAAAGAAGTTTCACTTCAAAAACAAATCACCATTTGCAGGTTTCAAGTATTTCGCCCTTTAAAAGTACGCATCAGTGAATTTCGATCTTCAAGGCTGAAAATCTCGAATACTACTGAAATTGAACGCTTAAAAGATTAAAAAATCAGAACCGTTGATACATAAACAGTACTATAAGTCTACATGTGTTATATGATGTCGAGTAATACAATTCCTTTGACCAAGAGAAGAACAAGCGCCGCCTTACGGTGGGCGCTGCTTAATTATTTACCTGTGCAGTTCCCACTAGAACGGTAAGTGCGTTCAGCGCGCGTGTGGTTTGCCTGAATAATTAACATTATAACCCGCAGCCGTGATGAGGTGGATACTAGTTTTGCAAAGTAAACCAAACCACTGAAAATTGTCTTGTGAATTAACAAGTTTTTGGTCGCCTAGTAGCTTCTGGGACGGTAATAATATTTCGTCATAAATAAATAACTTTGTAGTGTCTATAGTTAAACTCAAATATACTGTTTGTTTAATAATAACAGCCCGCAGTTCCCCACTATTGGGTTTAATCCGCTAGAAAGAACGGACAGTATATCAACTAAGTTCGTTGGAGCCGGATTGACGGGTTACGCACACCGGTGATCTCGATATGCACATTAGATGAGAGAGAGATTTATATCCGTGCAGGGGCGGAGAAAGAATGCGGCGGTAGGGCCTCAAGCCCGTCTGGATGGCGACCACCTTTGGTCTTAATATGCCGCCATAATAACCTTGTGTTGTGTTCCGGCATTAATGACCTAAGTTCCTGTACCCTTATGGGACAGCAGCGTGTTCGCGATGCCACTGGCATTGCAAACACCCATAGGCGACGGTAACTGCTAAATTTTAAGCGGGCTGTCAGCCTGTCTGCTGACTTACAGCATTAAAAAAAACTGCCTAAGCCGTGCATGCCGTCGTGGGATTCGAACCAGTGACCTCTAGCGTGATCTCCGAGTATAATACCAATTGACTACCGCGTACTGTTTTTTGTTTCAGCTAATTTCCGAATAATCTGGACCATAAGGAAATTTTGTACTGGAAAATAACTTAACTTCATTTTGTTTAGGATAAAGAGTTATGGCATTTATAAACAGGTACGACCATAAGCACGTTTTCCATCGTGACTGGGTTTCAAAATCCACCATTCTTTATTTTAGTGTTGTGTTTCATTATTAAATTTGATGATGTTGATTAACAAATTAGTATGGAAAAAAATAAAATACAAAAATTGGAAATTATCATCATCATCTCAGGTTGCAACCCAAACTTCCGTTTCGGTGCCCGGGGTTCGCTTTCCGACTTTTACTACTCCACTTCGCACGATCTTCAGCATCCCTGGTAGCGAGCCCATTGGCACGCATATCACCCTTTACGACGTCAAGCCAGCACTTTTTGGGTCTACCCCTCCTGCCAGGGCCCGGCGGAGGCGGCATGGCCAGACATTTGTTACCGCAGCATATTATCATCTCCGTGACACAAAAATTGGATATTATAAATTAGAGAAATTGATAGAAATTTATAAAAATTGTTTTTGTACAACGTGAAAATTAATCTAATAATGCTATAAAAGTAAAAGGCATTTCAACTTTTTGAGTAAATGATCATAGTAGTTAATTAGGTTTCGCATAAAAGTACATTCCATTTAGAAAACACGTATGTAAATTTAAAAAATAGTTATTAAATTAATTAACTAAATATATATATATATATATATATATATATATATATATATATATATATATATATATATATATATATATATATATATATATATATATATATATATATATATATATATATATATATATATATATATATATATATTGTTAATTAATTTCATTCTCACCTTTATTACTTTTTTTTGCGAATCAAGATTTTTACTAAAATATTCTATATACTGGATCGTCACATTTATAATATAAGTACCTCTTATTGTAACTTAACCCAATTGCCAGTTTTAGATTTTAGAATTAATTATATATACAGAGTTAGGTAATTCGATGTATTCCAGTTAGGAGGTGATAGGGATGACTATTTTCGATAATTTTAACCCCTATATGCATTAAGCTAAAGTGAACCATTTTAGAGTTATCGTGTTTTTTAGCATTTTTCAAAATGAGTCAAAAATGCAACATCAAAAATTAAGTAAATAAAAAGTATCAATTTAAATCTATTTTTTTAATTTATATATTATCTATTTTTCTAATTTATAAAAACAATTAAACACTGGCTATTTATCAATATTAAAACAACAATTATCGGTTCAAATTTAAATATGCGAAACGCAAAAACGATATTATTTCAGTATTATGAGATTTTTTTCCCGCTAAAATGCCTTAAACTAAAAAAAAGTCATGAAACTTGGCTTGCAGATTATTTTAAAAACATAAACACTTTCTTAGCTCTCCAACAATGCATAAAAACTAGAAACTTATTTCAATGAAACTGAAAAAAAAAATGTTGCAAAGGAAGCAGGCGGAAATTCGTATTCGAACTAAAATCGCTGTTTGAATATCTTGCAAATAGGTTTGATGCGAACCTACTCGTAAACCAATGCTGGAAGCAAACTGTAGGTTAAGAAACAAAATAAGAAACACTTTTGCATATTTCTTTTTATTGATGTGGGACAGCAGACAGGCTGACGGCCCGATTAGAATTAAGCAGTTATCGTCGCCTATGGGTGCCTGTAACGCCAGTAGCATCGTGAATATGTTGTTATACCATAATGGTACAGGAACTTGGGTCACTAATGCCGGAACACAACGCATGGTTAGTATGGCGGCATACTTAAGACCAAAGGTGGTAGTCATCCAGACGAGCTTGGGGCCGTGCCACGTAGTTAGGGTGGGTTGTTTTGTCGCCTTTTACGACAGGCCGACCCCGGTCGCAGAGGTTAGTATTCTTTCTCCGCCCCTGCATATGGGGGTAAAATTATCACAAATAGTTACTCCTATCGCCGCCTAACGGGAATACGTCGAATTACCAATAACCATGTATACTATATAACTTTGCTGTCAATATCGTCAGTCTCCGATACATGTAGCTGTCTAAATATATGCAGAACCAATAATTTTAAATATCTAGGTGTTATTATCGATGAACACCTCAATTGGCAAAAACAAATTGACAATTTATGTGCTCGGGTACGCAAGATTATTTTTGTCATGAATAAACTTCGTGTCTCTGCGGATTCAAATATACTTAAGATGCCTTATGCAATTCTATACTTAGGTATTGTATACCCGTATGGGGTGGAACATATAGAACGTATATGATCAAACTTGAAAGAGCTCAAAGAGCAGTTAAAGGTCATTAAATTTAAACCTTTTTTATATCCAACCTCACTATTATATCGCGAAAGTGAAGTTCTGTCTGTTAGACAAATATTTATTCTTTACACAATATTAAAAAACACACTGAAGTAGGAAGTACCTAATGCCTTATTTAAATTAGATATAACGAGTAGAAGGAGACTCAGACCCTATAATACACTTATAACTAGAACTTCATTTGCTAGTAAACAATACTCAGTATTCAGCTCATATTTATATAACAAAGTTGATAAAGAAATTTACATAGCAACATTAAATAAATTTGAAATTAAAAATAAATTAAAATCATGGTTATTAAAAATGGACTATTCAGACACAGAAAAATTTATTCATATTAGAGAATAATACATGTTTATGCTGGCTAGAAAAATTCACACCTACACATACGCACACGCGCATACGTACATACATACACAAACACACACGCACACACACGCACACACGCGCGCGCACAAACACTTCCTCACACTCGCGCATAATAACTCACGTTGTAAAAGATATAATATTCATTTATGCAGAATTAGTTAATTAAAAATGGGAGAATAAACTTGCCCCAGAGATACAGATAGATTTAGTTCTGGAGCAAGTGGAATCAATTATTTTATCTACTTTTAGTCATTTTATTTAAGTTTGTAGTATTTAAGTTTCACCGTCATAATGTTTAATTTATTTTTAATTAATTTAAAGTACAATAATCTATTGCTATTTTTATCTTAATTAATTGTAACTTGTAATTGATGTTGTATTTTATATTGTCAATATTTTGTTGTTGAATAAATTATTATTATTATTAAAAAAAAATGTTTTATCATCATGAACCTTAAAAAATCAGTATTATGAAACTAAAACAAGCAACTTTGTATATATTGAATGTAAATAAAGTCATTATGATTAATGAATACTAATTACAGGGAGAATGGTCCTTGACTGACGGAGCGTGGCCAATGAGCCTTTGTCAGGCCAACACAATGGACCTCGGGTATTAATACATATTAATAACAACTCGTAAGTTATAATTTACGACAACTGGTATAACTACTGAATCCTTGATTTTCAGACTAGAGTTAAAGGTAAAGAAGTCTGAAAACCATCTTATAGTTTAGGATATATTGATACGATAATCATTTCTGAGCCAATGTAGAATAAGTACAATTACTTTAAACTTCAAAAGCAATTATCACATCTTGAAGTTTTCTATGTAAGCCACTTTAGGAGTGTAATAATACTAAAAGGCCAGAACGTCTCACTGCTGGGATCGCGCCTCCCCCGAGAAGAAACAGACAGTGTACGTGCCATGTTTGTCCAGGGTGTTAAACGTATCGGTGATATCGGTGTGCAGGTTTCCTCACGATGTTTTCTTCATCGCCGATAGATGGCAATTGTGATATTAATACGAGTATACACATTAGGCGAGAAAAATTGCTTAAGCGGAACTTGCCACCGTGGGATTCGAACAATAACCTTTAGGTCTTTGAGTGTACCTTAAGAGCATAAAGGCTCAGAATTGAAGATAATATCAGTGTCTCGGACAAATAATATTATTTCCCTTTAACTATAAAAGCGGAAGACCTCAAATTTTCTCAAGTGACGTCATCTGGTTACTTCGTTAAGCCGTTCCAAAAATCCGCTGTATTGTTGAAATATATGCAAATTTAATATTTTTGTAATATTATCCTACGTTATATTAAATATTTGATGAATGAAACCTCATATTCATATATATCCATATGAATAATTCAATTTTATATTATTAAAATATCTTAACTGAAAATATGGGATAAATATATCCAGAGTGAAAAATTCGGAGACGTACGGGCTTTTGAGAGTGACTGTACATGATTTGTAAAATATTATAAGAAATACATACACATATTGTTATTAGATATAAATAAATAAATATATTGCGACATTTTATATTACGCCAGATGGTGTAGATAATCCTAATCTAAGTGTTATAGCACTTGTGTATACATATATATATATATATATATATATATATATATATATATATATATATATATATATATATATATATATATATATATATTTTTTTTTTTTTTGTAAATAATATATGTTATACATAAACACCCTGACACTGGATGGAAAATGAACCTGTGACCTCCACAAGCATATTGGCGTATGCTAGCCATTACACCACGGAGGTCGTCTAAATACATATTTTTATAAACATACGATTAGTCAACACATACAAAATCAATTTTGCTTATCATTTAAATATCATGTCATTGTCCTCTGTGAGAATCCTACCCACATATGTTACGATCTTACTATCACTTGGGTATCCGTTACGCTATCTATATCATCACACTAACTAAATTACGTAAGTAACGTATGTTTTTATATTTTTAAATTTTATAATTGATAAACGTGTACATGTAAAAAGTTCTTCCAATAAATACATCTACTGATACTTCAGAGAGGCAGTTCAGGCAATCCCTAATAAAGTGAAAAAGGCAGATTTCGCCTATATAAAAACTCGAAAATCAAGAGTTCTTCATGAAGTAGAGGAGGAGGGTTCAAACCCAAACTCAAGGGACGTATGAAATATTCATGAAACTCGTTAACAAAAGTTTTTTAGGATCCTGTGACAAAGGGAAAAATAAACAAGGAGCACAATTTAAGGGCCACAACTTGAGTTTAATAAAGTTGTATATATACCTATATAAATTATATTTTGTATAATACAAACAATAGGATTTTTGTTTGTTTACATTACGACTTAGTTGAGGCTTGTTATGTCGACTGCACGTCATATTTTTGTTTTCTCATATTTTCGTATATATTTTTTCTAAAAAAGGGACGATATCTTGGGTTTAATTTCTGATCCACAATGACATATTTGGTTAATCTTTTTAGTTTTCTATTGTAGTATTGAAACTATGTACAAATGGTGTTTCTTTATTAAAGATAAAATAAAAATGTTATTAAAAATATCATTCAATTCAAAAACATATAACTATCAGAACAAAACGCGGGTTTATAGATTATAGTTTTATTTGTCGTATATGGAAATAGAACATACTACGAATGGGGCTTAATATAACAATTAGTTACAAAGCTGATATTTGTCATCAACAGATTTAGCGTACGTACATCATTTTCTACTAATCATAATACATACATTTCAATTTTTATAATATACATTAAATGAGTATTACTGTCAGTATTTATTGAATAATACTGAATAAATTAATATGAATGAATATATAGCCACATTGTTATAAGCTTAAACAATAGAAATTGTCGTAGCAGGTAGTTCGAAGCAATATTCGTAGTCTATAACTCGTAGTCTTTACAACGGTATGCTACGCCGTAACGCTACGTAGTAACCTCATAGTTATAAGATTAGCTAAAGAGGAATATTGGAAAATTATTTTCCTCTGAACGCAAGAATATTATCATGTTTATTAAATAATATAACACATTTATTATTATGTTTTGAATGGTTTTCATGTAAGGAATCGAATCGTTGCTTCAAATAATCTCAATAACATAGCTTGTATGAGGAGAAATTTTACATCGATCATTCACTGATTTCGCAGGATACATTCATCAAATTTTTTGACTTTTGGTTTAAATTCACTTGATCTCGTTTTATATTAATTTTATTGTCAATATTTCAGGCATATGTTGAATGCATACTTCAAGTTTGTATTTTAGATTTTTCAAGAATATAGTTTAAAGTTGGAATGCTTATTTTATTTTTTAATAAGACTGTATGAATTGAATGAATAAAATGGTAGCCTACAATTATTTATATTGTATCAACAAAATCACATGCATTTACTCCCGATTGGGTATTGTTCAAATATGTCGGTATTCTTCGAGGCACTCAGCTTTTTTTGACATAGTCCGCCTGAATATCAATGTAATTGTCATATATTTAGTTAAATTTGAATTTAAAGGCTTTTCTGATGACATAATTACAAAAGATATACCTAAATTAAGAAGATCATATGGCATTGGCACTGGTAGCTCAGTCGTATTACAATCTAGACATCCTGGATTCGAATCCTTCGGTGACATGAATCGCTTAGGCCGTCTTATGTACGTATGCCACATGTACCTTCAGTGGAAGGAAACATCGAGAGGAAACCTTTAGACCAAGATCAAGGGTATACTGTAAGTTTCCTTGTCGAAAGAAAGTTTGCATGTTGCTAATATATTATTTCCTTTAAACAAACTGATTTTATTTCCATGTCGCTGGAGCCTTATAATAGAAATCAAAACAAAACCATTCGTTCCTTAATCAAGATGTCAAAAGAGAAGGCTGGCCATTATCTGGCACTAATCCTGACCAGTCCGCCCTTCAGGCTGGACTCACGCCCAAAGGGAAAGATTACGGCTTAACGCACTGTTACACCCAACCAGATAGGTGCGGGCAGTGTGCGAATGTTAGTGTGGGAACTTTGATTGCATTTCAAAAATTTTCAATTTCTCTATGCAGGGGCGGATTGAGAATACTAACTCTTGCGGCCGGGGTCCGTTTGACGTAAAAGGCGACAAAACAACCCCAGCTAAATGGTTGGGTCCCAGGCCTATCTGGATGGCTACCGCCCTTGGTCTATGAGTAAGCTGCCAAAATAACTTTGTATTATGTTCCAGCATTACTTTGAACTTTCATGAGCCATAGGCATACTTTGAACTATATAATATTATTACATTTACACTATTATTAATTTAAAATATTAGTCTTATTTATATATCAAATTTAAAAATGTGTGTATGTATATACACTTACTTTTAACACTTATAACATAATATTAGTATATTAATTTTATTCGCAACAAATGTTATAACTGTTTAAGATTATTTAACTATGTTCTATGCTAAAGGATATTGATAACATGATATTAGTTCTCAACAACATATTTTAATATAATATAGTTCGAATGTACTTTTTTGTATACACTGTGGCTCGGGCGGTTGAGACCGTATCGGAGCGTCCTTCTGTAATTAAGTAAATGTTTTTCTCGATCGATCTTCAGTTCCGCAAAAGTCTTGACTCAGGCAAAGGTAATCAGATTCACTTCTAATACAAAAAATATCTTTAATAGGACTTTAAAAATAACTCTGTCTGTCTGTTACGTTTTAACGCCTAAACCGCTGAACCAATTTTGAATTGGTGAACCAATTCATATTATAAATCTCTATATCTATTATTCGCTGAAGTTAATAATCGATGTAGAGAAGATATATTAGACACTAGAGAAGGATATAGGCTATTGTTTTTTTTTTATATCACAGAACAATATTATATTCTTCAGAAATAAAAATAAATTTTCTTGAAAAGCTATTTTTATAATTATTATAAATATGTAGTGCCCAGGTAGGCACTACGTGAGAGTCACATAAATAAATACTGCAGAGCTAATATGAAAACAATGTTCTTTTGTCCTTGAAAACATATATCCAAACTAAGTACGAAGGACGAAAAATAATAAAAGAAACTTTCCCAAAGTTGAGAAATCTTTTCCGTTTGATTTAGTAAATGTTTGCTTGAACTTGGGTTCCTACTTAGAAAAATGTCGGACCTATAAAGGTATAACTTGCTAAAGTTGAAGGTAAACGAGTGTTTGCACTTTCTGGTATCGACAGCCTTTGTTGTTCTATCAAACTTTAGTTATAAACTCACTATTACATATAGTGTAAGCGTGTGTTTCAAGTTAACTTATTATAACCATATATATTAATTATTTATTGATATATGCATTTTATTTGCCAGCGAAATTCTAAAAAGAAACCAACTTGGCTTTGTGGGGTTCGCTACGCACTCTTACTAATTTGGCTAACAAAGGTTGGCCAATGTGGTTCCGACGGTCTACTCAAACCGAAACTCTGGTCATCACATATATATACAGAACGTACTTTTTGTCATTGCTCTGTAATAGCGGTATAGGCAACCTTTTTTTTTATGTCGAGAAATATTGTTACAGTTTTTACCGATCTCCAGGAGGAGGACGGACGAGGTGTGTAAGTTTACTTCCCGAAGGAAATACCGGCTCCTCTTGGACGGACGGGGCATAGAAGGCTGTCGGCCCTACTCACTAAAAACCCCATTGGTCACTATCGGCCTTAAAGGGGACTCTGCAGGATCGCCGTATTGGCATTGCTCTGCTAAGCCCCGGGCAGAGCTATAGTATATTACCGTTATGGGTAACTTACTATAATTCTTGTTGTTTTAAGTTGATACGTGTTTGCTTGGACCGTAATTTAAATTTCACAAGGATTCTGGTGGGACTCAACTTTAAGACAGCAGTTAAAACATTCAATAAATCGCCAGCAATAAAGCAACTCCCCAAAAAAAGTGAGTTGAAAAACAACCCTGATAACCCACCCTACGGTAATTTACACGGTTTCCGAAAGTTTTAATAAAATTCCTGAGGCACCGTGCTAATCGATTGGCGGTTTTTATTAAACTCCCGAGAAGATATATTGTTATGTTAAACGAGTTTTTGGTCATTCAATGTTTGGATTTGGTACGGATTTTGTGAACCTTTCCGTTTTGTGGTACAATTGATGACTTTGCAATATGGGATTTTCTCCGTGGAGGTGGAGTGGGCTGTAAGAATACTGAACTCTGTGGCTGGGGACAGCCTGTCGTAAAAGGCGACAAAACAACCCTATCTACGTAGTAGGGCTCCAAGCCCGTCTGGAGGGCAACCACCCATGGTCTATATGTATGCCGCCATAATAACCTTGTGAGCATCGCAAACATCCATAGGCGACGGTAAGTTCTTACTCGTAAGTGAGTAGTCGGCCTGTCTGATGTTGTTCAGCAATAATTTCTTAGTACAAATACCTTTATTCAACCTTTTCCTGTGCTTTTCTAGCTTTGATATTAGGAGCGATGGTCACTTGTTCAACTTATACTACTTTATGTACAATTGTACAACTTGTCAGACATTGATCTGGTATTCAACTTAAAAAACTAAAAAGTAAAACATAATTCTTATCATGAGAATATAATTAATGACGAGAAAATTAATATTTTAAAGAGTTAGTTTAAAAATATCGTACAAAGCTTTTCGAAAAGTGATATTAATTTTTTCGTCGGTAATTTTATTTTTGTGTTAAGACTTTTTTTTAATTTTTTTTTATTAATTATAAAAGCTTGTTTTTTAGTTTTTTTAACTTTAATTTATTTTTAGCTTTTTAGTTTGATTAACTATAAAATATAATTTGTCAATTCCTAATTGGTAAATGTTTTTATTAATGTAACGTCATCTTCCGGCTGTTTTATTAATTAAATGCTAGATGGCGTTTTGGCAGAAGGAAAAGAAACCATTAATCCTGATCAGTATCATCATAATGACTATGGGATAAAATGGTTAAATGTATTGTCATCAGGTCTTGACAAGTGTGCTAAATTTAGAATTTTTTGATTATTCAAAGTGGTTAAAAATCGAATCAGAAAATTTCGTTACATAGATACATAGATAAATACATACAGGTCCAGTTAATATAAATCATGTAAAAAGAGTTTTGTGTAGTTATTATTTTTAACAATATCCTGAATTTAAAAACAAAACAAACTGAAAATTAATATTTATTTATTCCACCGTTCCTATTAATTAGGTTTGAATCTCGTGTTATTCAGGTTGGAGTCCAAAAAACGCCGATTGTTGCCCACCCGTGCGTCCCTTACCTTTTTAATTATTGTAAGCCAAAGGGTTTTAAAATACTTTATTCGTTATACATGCCTTTACATTCTGTGTTTAAATGTGTGAACATTTTGTTGATATTGCAGTGTACTCGTATATAGTTATAAATAACTATGCTAACTATGGGTCTTATGAGAAAGCTCAAGGTCGCTCAGAGGGCAATGGAGATGGCTATGCTCGGAGTTTCCCTGCGAGATCGAATCAGAAACGAGAAGATTCGCAGGAGAACCAAAGTCACCGACATAGCCCGGATGATTGCAAAACTGAAGTGGCAGTGGGCTGGGCACATAGCTCGAAGGACTGATGGCCGTTACTGGAAGACGCAATGTTGGTGGTAGGCCCCCCACAAGATGGACCGATGATCTGGTCAAGATCGCCGGAATAGGTTGGATGAGGGCAGCGCAGGACCGATCATCGTGGAGATCTTTGGAGGAGGCCTTTGTCCAGCAGTGGGCGTCTTCCGGCTGGAATGATGATGATGATGATTACATTTTATGTCGATAAGAATGAGCTATGTGAATATAGCTAAGCGAATCTTAGCTATACCAAAGAGCAGGCAGATACGACCGATTTTACTGAAGACTTCAATAGAAAATATTGAGTTTAACATATTACAAAGTAACTCTGCCTAGAAGAAACAGTTACTAGACTCGTCAGATGCAGGTTACCTCTGAACATTTTCCTTCTCTGTCAGTATGTGGTAATTATGTTGATGTCGTATTTGACGTTTACCATTGACCAATGCATGTAAGAGACAACTAGAAATACGGCTACTAGATAAAATTATCTACTTAGTTAAAAACTGGATGAGGAAGTAATGATAGTAAATTAATATTTTATAGTAATAATAATGATGATGTAAGTAATAATTTCTTTAATATTATCTGATTATTTTAAATTGACATCATCATCATCACCCCTGCGTTATGTCCCGGTTGCAACCCAAATTTTCGTTTGGGTTTTACTATTTTAAATTGACATGTTATAAGGAAAAATAAATTATCGACAATTGATAATGACATGAAATATATTTATACGAGAGATGACATAAAAATTATGTATGTTAGTTAATTTAGGTATGTTTGCATGCTGAAATGGTAAAACATAATGTACCTTTTTATCCTCTAACAGCTTTTATAACTATGTTTTTGAGCAAATAAATGATTTTGATTTGATTTGATTTAACGAGGACAACAATATAAGCAATGGATGCCATTGCGGGATTCAAACCCACTAGGTTCATCTGCAAGTATGGCACCTCTACTAAGAGGTACTAGTCTATGTAATGTTATTTCCGGCTCCCAATGGCGGGTGACGTCACCCGCAATGTAACATTGCATTACTTGACGCCACAATCGATACACTGTAGAACTGCAAATATTGGATCAAATTCTTAAAATAATCTAAAAGCTTAAAAGAATTTATTGCCATAATTCCATATAATATTATATAATTTTTAAATACAAACAACTGTACACATGTACTTAGAAGCAAAATAACTAAAACGCACAACATGTAATATTGGAAACAACAAAATCTCGTATTCCGGGTCAAAACCTATTCGAAATTAGGCTGAGCGGAAACATTTATTTAAACAAACGCTTAAATATATTAAATACGTATTCTGAGATGGGATTACTCGTTATATCCGCATTAGGGGAATCCGAGCAATGTAATTTTGATCAAATATGTGTTCAGCTAAACAAATTGTTTCCATAACATATTTTAATGCGACCTTTCCACGGAGACGAGTAAATACACTGTAGCCAAATTTATTTTACCAGATATTTTTATCTTAGAGTAACATTTTAAGCTACGAAATATTATTATATGTTATTATATATTTGCACGAACGTTTTGCAGATTAAATTTAATCGTATTGAAACGAATATATGGTGTAATATATGGTGTGCCTTTCCAAATATATGGTGCGCAGGCGACAATTCTTGATTTTTGCTATTCTTATTCAAAACTTTAAGAAACCAACTAACTCAATTAAAGTACATACATACATATATAATCCCGCCTCTTTCCCGTAGGGGTAGGCAGAGACCACTTCTTTTCACTTGCTACGATCCTAACATACTTGTTTTGCTTCGTCTACTTTTATTATTCCCTTCATACATGCCCTTCGGTTTAGGGTACTCTTGACCTGGCCTTTTTCAAGACGTCCCTGATCTGGTCTCGAAACGTCCGCCTAGGTCTTCCCTTCCAACACTTCCATTCACACCCGCCTTATACACTTTTTTCGTATTAAAGTAGCTTGTACCAAAGCTTCTCACATTTTGATATAGAAGAGTTGCAGCAACAAAAACACCTGGAAATGGAACATTTGCATTTTCCAAATTGCATTTCCAAACTCCATCATCGCACTCTATAATTGGTATTATATACTAAATAATAGATACTTTCTATTTTACACCGATAGAAATAACATAATGAATAAAATAATTAAATTTCATTGAAAATTAATCAGCAATTAATAGATAGTGAGATAGGTTGACAAATATTTGAAAAAAAGAGAGATTTTTGAAGTGAAAACTTGTTTAGCGTTGTTGTGCTCTGAAACTCGATGAAACGGAAGTCACAGTAAAAAGAGACACCTATATACATCTTTCTTTTTTTGAAGTATTGAATAACTTGAATAATTTTAACACTAAATTTCGAGCGAATTGTAGCTTTTGGGTTGGGTTTCGGATCGGTCCGGGTTCGAATCCTTTAAATCCAAAAGTTTCCTTTTTTATTTGTTTTTGTTTATTCAAGTGAAAACTTATTTATTCAAGGTTTTTTTATTACTGAGGAGCAGTAGATTGGCTGACGGCCCACTCAATAGTAAGCAGTTACCGCTGCCTATGGATGTTTGCGACGTTAGGGGCACATTCCCATAGGGGTACAGGAACCTGGGTCACTAATGCCGGAACACAACACATGGTTATTATGGCAGCATACTTATTGATTAAGGGTGGTTGCCATCCAGACGGGCTTGGGGCCTTACCAGGTAGCTAGGATTATTTTGTCCCCTTTTACAACAGGCTGACCCCGGCCGCAGAGGTTAGTATCCTTACTCTGCCCCTTTATGGAGAAAAAGAGAGAGAGAGAAAGATAAGATATCGCTAAAAATTATTCTTGTCAGATGAGATTACTTTCAGGCTAACGTACTTTACAGAGCTTCATATATTTAGAGCGCAATTTTCAAAAAATAGTTTTAATGGCAGCCGATTTAAAAAAATAGAGCACAATTTTGAATGTAATTGATGATTGGTCGAGAAATGACTAATTATTCAATAAATTGTATTCCGAAAAAGTAAGTAGTAATTAGTGAAATGTAGTAAATAAGTAACAGTTGTCAAATACCTCAAATGGGTCTATGTATAATGCATTATATATAAGCATAAATAAATAGAATTAAATACAATAACTATTTTAAATATTTCCAGAATTAATACATATAAGGCATTATTTAAAATTACATCAGTACCTGTATGTACGTGTTTTCAAGGTAATGATAAGATGGAGTTTTACCAACACCCTTTATAATATCCGTTTTTAGTACATATTACATATTATATTAGACTCAGTGAAATGTAATTTACTGAAGATATCTGTTCATTACATCCCAGTCATCAACAGAAGCGTGAAATTCGTCCAAAAATAAAATTTAATTACTCACTGGAGATTAAAAATGTTTTATATTAAATATTATTGCCAAAATAACGAGATCTTAGAGAACATTATCAAATGTACGGAATGTATCCTTGTTTACATGTAAATAAGGCTGAAAATTGATCGTTGCTATAAATTTAATTACATATCCGTAACTTGTAGCCTACAACGGA
Organism: Malacosoma neustria; assembly: GCA_963693495.1. NCBI lineage: Eukaryota > Metazoa > Arthropoda > Insecta > Lepidoptera > Lasiocampidae > Malacosoma > Malacosoma neustria. Next base: position 315,553 of record OY856395.1, read on the forward strand.
AATTGGAATAACTTAATTTCGGCAACTATGTGCGAGTGTGTGTTGTTGTTGTAACAAATATTAATATTGGTGTTTTGTTATATTCCCGAGTTTTAATTGTTCATTACGATAATTATAAGATCAGATACTTAACACATTGTTATAAAAAAACTATGATGAGTCGTCGCGGGACGCCTGTCAGATATGAAACATCGAAATCATATTGTTCAGGTAATACGCATAAAAATATAGTTTACCACAGGAAATAAATATGGCATAATGTAAAATAAAATAAAAATAAATTTTCAAGAGAAAGATGACTGTTTATTAGTAAAACATTTATATTTATTAAATCACACATAAATACACACTATACTATATTGTATATACTATAATACTGTTGACTTGAATCACTTGATAGTGTGTCACGTTCCACCACGCCAACTGTCGATTTGATGCGGCGCTATAGATGTTATACATCAAAAAGTATATAAAAACCATATATACTGATTTTCGTGTTACGCGTAGGTACGTGGAGGTAAAATCACATCACAATCGGAGACCAGTGTAGAATTTCCAATTGCATGCACCACTTTCTGCAGTTTTCTCACCTGTTATTCACTTATGTTATAGCACAACTAAAGGCGTTGTCATAAATATTGCGAAGAGGCGGAAATAATCGGTATGTAACCTAATTAGCATAGGATAAGCGTGGGAGGTATTATGTCTGTTCCTTCTAGGAGATAACCAACCCACCAGCGAGTCGTGATCCTGGCCAGTTATAAAAAACCTCCTCTGAGGTATAGTAAAAGGCGTCTAATTCCTATTTACTTCTCCTTTCAAGTTTATAGCCAGGTGGCAGTTATCAAAAAGCAGACTAAGCACGTTTTCAAGACTTTTCTTCTCATATCTTCTTAGTTAATAAAAAGATCAAATATCGACAGAGAGCGTTTCAGAAATATCATTATATAAAGATGCAACCGTGATTAATTACTTCAACAACAGTGTCAGTGTTAAACTCAAACTCAATATTTACGAAGCAAATACGCTCTTTAATAAAAATCTTTAAATAATAAATTGCCTTCATAGCACGCCATCTGGATGTTAGTACTGTAAACTGTATCACATTTAATAAGCCCCTCTTAACTTTACACGGCAAGCTAAGCCACAATGTATTACAGCACTAAAGTTACGATCACTAACTACAAAACCTACATATCTCCAGGGTAAGAAGTTCGGCAGTCATTTCGCGGAAAGTCAAAACTAACACAGTACATGTGTCATTGGGTCAGTACTGATTTCCCTTGAGTGTAACTAGGTATGGCTTTTACTTCATATGCAAATTAAGAGGTATTTGGATATAGGTTATCTTGAAATTTTGTGTGGATATATTTATTGAGTGAAAAGCAGTTTTAGCTGCAGATGTAAGCTGTAATCTCATAAATTCATTATTTATTATTTATCATTTTTATTTCATAGTATCTACTACTATGACATAGTATCTAATACTAATCTATTACTGACTAATAAATTTACATAAATGAATAAATGTTTTTTTATTATAACAAAAATTACAAAGGTTGAACTGAAATACTACAAATTTTAAAATATTTAAATTCAAAATATTTTTATCCGCGCAGGGGCGGAGAAAGAATACTAACCTTTTTTGCCGGGGTCGGCCTATTGTAAAAGGTGACAAAACAACCCTAGGCTACGCTAGGGTGGGTACCGTAGCTACGTGGTAGGGCCCCAAGCCCGTCTGGATGGCGACCACCTTTGGTCTTAAGTATGCCACCATATTATTATGGTGGCATATATGTACATATACAAGGTTATCCTTGTGCTGTGTTCCGGCATTAGTGACTCAAGTTCCTGTACCCTTATGGGACAGCAGCGTGCTCGTAATGCCACAGGCTTTGCAAACACCCATAGGCGACGATAACTGCTAAATTCTAAGTAGGCCGTCTGCTCTCCTACAGTAATAAAAAAACATAATCTTACCGGCTTCCTTCATTTCCAAATCGGCTGATCTAAATATTGCTATAATTTCTGAGAAATATTGTTATTATTTTAGATGCAAAAGCTTAAATATTTTAAGTCGATACTAATATTAACGAAGGCTATCGAGACTGTTCCTTGAAAGAGATATATTAATGAAAATATGTCTTTATAATAAACAAGAAAATCTTGCATTAAATCATAAGGTATTTGTAGGTTTCAGTGTTGCTCTTTCCACCTTTTCATCTATTAATACAGAAATAGAGCGTAACAGTAGCTCTTTGAAATGAGTACGTTACATGCGACCCCTTCATAAACTCAAGGGCTATAGTGTAGAGGGCGCTTGTTGTCCTATTTCTGTGCTCTTGAGTCGAGTAACCTTATTATTACAAATTAAAATAGGGTTTTAATTTCCCTTTGAACTGGCATCCAATATAGTACTTTACTTAAGGTTGTGTTTTCAAATTATAATGAAGTATAATATTTATGTAAAAAATGTTATAAAATTATATTAACTTATAGATTAATAAGAAAACTAATGTCGAGCTACCTATGATATATGCTTGCCGGTGAAAATTTGAAACAGCTATTAGAATAAAAATACGGTAAATATAGCTCCAAAGAAAGCAGATGGGATGAAACTAGACAGGGGGAGACGATATGTTGAAGCCGTATGAAAATTAAATATGATCACTAAAACGATGGTGTTCAACGAATAAATAATGAAATAATTAAATAATAATAAGAAACTAATGTAAGTAGCAACTAAAAAAGGTTGAAAATTTTTGCACAGAAGCGATCGACTGTCCCGAAGGAGTAAACCCTATACAAAACCACCACAGCCTCCATTACATTGTAAGCACCTAAACAACTATTGGTTTTATATCCAGTATTTGTCAATTATTTTCGTCACGAACTCTGCCTACCCTTCATCGCTATTCTGGAACATTCCGAGGCCCACCATCGACCGAGGCTCGAATTCACTTATCGCGCTGTTTATTTTATTGTTAAACTGTGACCGAAATGTTAAAGCAATGTTTTGTTAAAAAGCCTCAGAGGAATCAATTGAAAAGGCGTGCCTCGGAATACGTGTATTTCTTTGTAATATGAAGCTAAAAGTGAATGAATATGTTACAGGTAAAACGTATACACTTAAGTGGCAAATATAAGGTTTTATGTTGACACATAAACTTCAATTAGACTTAATATAACGAAACGCAAACAGTTTTGAAATATAAATAAATATTAGTAAATTTTAGTATGAAGTATTGATATATTTTGACCAGTTAAGATATATTTTTATAATTTTATGCATGTTTTAATTGAAACTTCTTTAGTACCATTGTGATTTGAAAATTTGATTGAAAGATATAGGATGTGCTACTTGATGACACTATTTAAATAAAACAAGTCTGATCAGTCATTACAAGAGTACGCAATAGTTTATACACTTACCCATAGTTACAATTATACCAACAGGGATTAATTATTTATTATGTGGGTATCTACATATACATACATTACAGATTAAACGAAAGTGTTACGTATTTAGCACAATCAATTTACCGCGAATATTACGTAGTATCGAGTTAATCGTATTTAAGCAAATGCATTGCCAACCCTATTCTACGATGACGCTGCCATCTCTCGATTCGTACATTCAAAATATACGCTGCGCACGCGTCGCGTTGAGATCCTCGTTTTCCGTTATTATATCAATATTTCAAGAAACTAGCTAGCTCAATCGAAAGTAGTCCATGTCAGTACATCTTACAGCCATAATAGAAGAGTCCTAGTTGCATGAATGCTTGCTCTCGCTCTGCCAGACATCGATGCGAATGGCGGCGCATCGCAAACACAGCGGTGGCGCAGCAACTGACCGATGCATGACCAAGACCACTCTGTCAAGAGTGTACGAATAAGAAGAAGAAGTTGCATGAATATCAATGTAAATGGTTGTGCATTTGTGTTGTTGAAATTCCATTCACGATACCGAACAGAAAAAACGACACCAAAAGAGACAACCATATAATAGCATAAAATGTATTAGCCTGCAAGAGAACGATATAAAATACAACTATACAGTGTTTCCTATAGCTTCATCTTCTCTTTGTTCGGGCTTTCGTATTGTGTGTTGTGTGGCCTTCGTAATACCTTTTCTAAAGTTATTACTTTTCTAAAGTTTCACTTCTGCCGGGTGGGAATTACATGTATACACACTTTTTTGATTGTAAATGGAAAACAATGGAAAACAGTCTTTTCATATTTTAATTGGAGACGAGTGTCAATAGTGTAATATGAAAACAATATTTTAAAACATTTCCGACTTTAAAAGTGTTTAAAGTTCTAATTTGGCTACATTATTACAATACAATTGTATTAAAGTAGAAATAACATTGAATAACAAAATAAATAAATCATAAAGTAACAAGGAAAAGCCATTTCTTCAAAATGTACTCGTATTAAAAGAAAATTCGACCTTACAAAGTGTTAAATATAGGGAACAATAGAAACCGACACAGCTAAACGAATTGAAAACATGGCTCGCTTTTTTATATTACGCATTTTCCTGCAGGCGGAAACCTGTGTAGGGAAATACTCAGCGAACAATTACCAAGAACTGAATAATCTTTTTGAAGATCAAACAGGTATTTTGTTCTTAAAAGATTAAACTTAAATAGACATAAAAAAAATGTGGCACTGATTTGAACTCAAGCGTCAAAATTCCGTCGATAATGGGTTAAACAGCCGATCTATGTTAAAAAATGAAAACATTTATTAATATACAATTCAAAATGCGCCATAAAATCTCAAAATAAGCAGAAGAGAGTTTTTGTTATTAACTGATATACTCTTTGTATATGAATACATATCTATAGACACCAAGAAACTAATGTTTCAAGGCCTCTAACTTGCCAAGAGGAAGATTGCTGTGAGCCACCACCAAAATATATGATGATAGTCGCATTGTACGCAAGCTGCCTGTGTCTGCATTCAAGCGCAATGGAATGCAGGACCAAGAGTATTCAAACACGCTCGGCACTCCTAATTTCCTATTTACATAGAAGCTCTAGTGTCGAATGTGAATTGTGTACGGACCCCGTAAAAGTTGGCGATCCGGCAAAAGTGCCACCCTGCAAGTGTCTTGTCTACTCAAGAAGAAAGCAATAAAAGTGTCGCTTGAGGATATAGTAGATAGATGATTGACAACGAAATTATGTATCCTACTTTCATGTGAAACAAAAAAAAAAAATTTAAATAAAAAGGATAACAGATTTTTCCTCAAAAAGGGATTATCGTCAGGCAGGCGGCTGGTTGTAAAAAAAAGCCACAACTATAACAACATGTAACATGTTGTGCCGACCCCATATATTGTGGAATTAGAGCAGGAGGAAGAAGAAGAAGAGACACCAAGACTCGTGATGGAAATCAAACCCGACACGCTTCGACGTGCGCGGTGCGTCACGGAGGTTGTCAAAAAGTATTTTTATCAAAGAAAGTGTTTTATCACATTTGTGCACAATGCGAGTAACCATTTGACAATCTCCTGCCGTGACGACTAACGGTCGGTACGCTTACGGGTCTGGGTGTTTATATATAACTAGCTGATACCCACGACTTCGTCTGCGTTTCTTGATAATATTAACAAAGTTTTCGTAAGCATGCGCGCTACACCGTTTACCCCACTTCTCCGCAGCAAGAAAATACGTATCACTGAACATGTAGTGCTTATAAAAATCGTTGCTTCTTAAAATTTTAATAACTTTATATTACATGAAAATATTGTAATATATTTTTATAATAAGAACCAAGTGTCTAAGAAATAAATATTAGAAAATTTAATTGAAATATATCCAGTAGTATTGCTGTAAAGCGTGCAACTGCAGACCTCTATCATTTTATTTATATGTTATAGATATGTATTTATTTATAAAGGAAAAGTATATATGCACTATATATCCGTTGTCTAATACCCATAACACAAGTGCTAAGAAACTTAGTTTGGGACAAGGTGGCGTTGTGTCAAACGTCCCAATATATTTCTTATTACTTAAAAAATAAGCGCTGTGAGATATCTTTCCATATAATTTTCCTTAAATAAGTATTTTTAACAGAAAATCCGTTCCTCAATATAAAATAATCTAGAAATTAATTACGTGCCACAAAGAAAAAAGGGAAATTTTCTTTTGAAAACTTAATTAAAAGTTCTTAAGAACACAAAAGAAGCTTCATTGTAGTTTTAAGGGCAGTTTATTTCAATACTAAGTGCGCCCGCGGCGTCGCTTGCATGACAATACGGCAGACATTAATAGTATATTTTTTCTGTAGAAGCGGATTGTAATAATTATAGCAACTCAGTAACATCCCGCCGCTGGTCGATCGGGCTTTCCGCTATAGAGAAAGGATATGTAGGTTTCCATAAGATGTTTTTTGTCACCATCAACACATAACAATTATGCTATATACAAATCGAAACCAAAACTAGATTAGTTTTCAAGTGTAAAACCACTGACCTACAAAGTACTTTGCGGATTATTCGCTATAATTATGGCGCATGGGTTCCCTTATGATATTACTTATTACTTTCCTAGAAAGTATAAAACGTCTTTGATAAGAGAATATTTTTATTATGGTCATTAGTTTCATCTTTTAGCTTTTTTAGTCCAGAAATGTAAAGACCATCGAGAGGCACAGATAAAGGAGTTGCGCACGTTCCAGTGACTAACGCTTAACAGCGTATTTGTCTCCAAGAGCTTAGAATGCTTCCAAAACCGAAAGTTATCTCATTAAATTCGAAACGTTTTGTTTGTTAAAATGTTTTATAATCACCAAATTTTGTCATGCATAGTTAAGTTAGAAAATATATAATAATAATTAATAAGTTTATTTACAAAATATACAGTAATCTGTACACAAAATTTTCCCTGACTTCTGAGCTACACCAAAGTCTGTATTACAGAAGCCACAATTACTTACACCTGTAGTCTAAAATAAAGGTATATAATGAATATATGAGCTATATGGTATGTTTTCTTATAAAACATAATCCAGGAAGCATTTCTGCATATACATTTAAAAGTTGTAAAGCATCATCCATTTAGGAAAATGTTTATAATTAAGGATGATGCTAACGAGCGTAAATACTTGCAATAAAGCGATTGTTGCGTGGCTGATACATAAAACGTGTTTTGTCTAGATATAAAGCCACATAAAGGTCTATGAGTCCATCTTTTTATTTAAAGGTACGTCTGGTTCTATAATTGCGTAGAGTAATCGGTTATTCACTACGAGACAAATTCAAAATTCTATTTATTTTACGAATTACAAGTCATAAAAGGTCAAATTTTTACAAAAATTGAATCTACGTATTCTGACTCGTGCGTAGCTTATAATATTGTTAAAAATAACCCTGTACCATGTCGGTCACGAACCAAGAGTGCACCCTATAATAGGGTGAGTGGGGTAGCTCGAGGGCAGTGGACTGTATGAGAGAGGAGGGGAGAATGCGATGCGATGCCTACAAAGAAATTCGCACTGACCTTGATACCACCCTTTCGGTTAAGGTACGCTCGTGGAGGAACTGTTGCACGGCACCGACTAAATGTCACAAACTAGACACTGAACACAATCTTATGGCACGGCCAATGAGAGTAAGCTTGGAGTAACTGAAGTCAATTGCGCACGACGCAGAGAGGTATTCAAGGAGGTCGAACGTTGACCGCCCCGCGCGTTTAGAGGCTCACGCGATAATACCCTCGTCCCATGCTGGCTTTCACCATTTACTTCACCGAAAGTGAGGCTAGATAATAAAAATAAGGATTAATATTATAATCATTATATACTACTAGCTGACGCGGCAATTTTATTTTGCCATGTAAATAAAAAATATTTTTTAAATTCAATTACATAATTTTGGTTTATTTTGATTTATGTTTCATGCTTTCTTGATATCTAAGGAAAATGCTAAACTATCGGTTCGTATTTCGAATCCATCCGGGGGCTACTTTTACGACCATATTACTCTCTACTGTTATTATGTAATAAAAATAAAAAGGTCAATGAAGGATTGACTGAACGCTCACCTCACGGTACCTTTAAACTAACGAAATATTTATATTACGGGTAATATAAAACGAAAATATTTGAAGCCACATTCCAAAATCTGCTAGGTAGTAGGCCTTCAAGCCCGTCTGGATGGCGACATATTCGGCTTTCTGCTGCTGCTTTTAGGAATAGTGTAACCAAACAATTGGTTATGCAAACTGAATGACTATCTGTCTGTACATCTCTTTCTTTTTTTATTATAGGTTTATAAATTAAGTTATAAATGTGAGGTTTTTAATCTAAAATTTAGTTTACCTTAGCTTAAATTTTTTTATAGTTTGTCACCGTGGGCAACGATTGGTAATTTAAATTTTCATTTCACCTCTATTGTAATTTTTATGGTAAAATTGTAGCTCCTAATAAAAAAAAACCCTGGTTTTTAATAAACCGCCGTAATAACCTTGTGTTGTGTTCCGGCATAAGCGACCAGTTTCCAGTACCACTATGTGGATAGTAGCATGGTTGCGATATTCCTGGCGTTGCAATCACCCATAGGCGACGGTAACTGCATTTTTTTATAGCTAGAGTTCAGCAGACAGGCAAACGGTCCACCCTAGAAGGTGGACGTTTGCAACACTAGAGGCATTAGCAACGCGCTGCCGGCCGAAGAAATTTTATAACGCCTTTTTTGAAGAACCTCATATCGTACCGCGCTGAGAAAACCTCAGCCGGAAGTTTATTCCAGATCCTGAACGTACGCAATATGAACGTTCTTGAGAACCGTTTCACACAAGAAAGAAGAGTAGTCTCTAAGAAACGGGGATGAACACCCAGCCGATGGCGGGAGTGCGGTGGTAGAAAGACGACGAGGGCACCATTCTGGATAGTTCTTCAGAACACTCCCCGTTGTACAGACGATAAAATATGCATGCATATTTTATTGTGGGCCGTCAGCTAATCTACTGTCCTATGCAATAAAAAAAATCCAGAAAGATAGTTTCCGTACTTTCCCTGCTGAATAAAGAACATAAAATCTCAAGATTGAATGGCTTGAAAATGGTTATATCATATGTGCAAAATATTAGTACCAAGTTGTTTAGCTTCTTGGCATGCCACTGATCAGATGTATGTTTATTTATCTTTTCAAATATTTTAAAAGCAACAAAATCAAAGGTGCCTAAAATATTATGTGATTCCTTAAAAATATATATAATATGAAAATAATGACCCCTTAAGAATCGACCCCTCATTTTCATTCCATTGTACCGCAATACTGTTTAAACAATGATACGGTTATCATAAATGTCTTTCATCCATTATTTTCTTTTTCGTGTCAGAATTTGTTTGACACGCTTTTCACGGCTTTCACAATATTTATTACTGTCAAACGAGTTCGTAAAGTAGTTTTATTAAAGAATATTATATATTATAGAATATTTTCTATAAAAAATATCCTGTGAAAATGAATACCGACATATACATAGTTTTGAAGAAAGCAACACAACGCTTGTGTTGTGGTACCAACTGATATACCGTTTACCATACATATTTTTCTTCTGCAAATAATCAAGGTTTAAGATATTTATTTCTCTTAAGAATTACAAATTCACTTACAGAGAAACTTAAAAATAACAATTTTAAAAGCGTAACAACTATTTTAACTAGCTATTAACATATCCTAATATCTTATTATCTAAATAATGTAACAATAAATATACGGGAACAGATCACCACAATAAAATTCTTCTTCTTCGTCGTGTTCTTCATTCCTGAAGGTCGTGGCCGTCTTGATAAGCCTTTACGGAGACGCTGACGAACTGCCTCCACACAACTCTGTCCTCGGCCTGTTTCAGAGCTCCAGGCAAAGTGAGCCCCGTGATAGAATTAATTTAATCCGACCATCGGGTTGGTGACCGTCCTCTGGGCCTTTTCCCCTCTATTTTGCCTAGCACTATCAGTTTTTCGAGGTTGTCTGACTCCTTTCGAGCGATATGGCCAAAAGAGCCGAGTACTCGCTTGTAGCAGGTCGTGGACAATGTAGCAGGTCGCTTGCTTTGCGATCCATTAATGCAGACGTCCATAGGCGACGGTGACCACCTGCCAGGGTGAGCCGTTTGCCTGTCTGCTGAACTCTCGCTATAAAAAAAAAAAAGAACACTGATCGCAGACTACATAAAAGAGGATATTTCGTTTTCGTTTTTTTGTTGCATGTTTACAGAGGCGAGTTTAGCTTGTGGTAATATTAGCTTAGCGGAAGCGGGTTTTATAATTCGCTTTCGCGTGCCGTTCTTTGTAAATTAAATATATTTTATACACTGTATTTTATGTTATATAACTAAATATACTATTCACTATTTAGTATAAGTATTTTTATTTTTATAGTTATTTGTTATTATAGTTTTTATACGTAATAATTATTTAATTTTTAAGTATTTGGATTTACAAGTTTTATTTACAATACAATTACTATACATTAACACCTAGTTTATCCGTGCAGGGGCGGAGAAAGAATACTAACCTCTGCGGCCGGAGTCGGCCTGTCGTAACCCAGGTCTCTAAGTATACCGCCATAATTAACTTGTGTTCCGGTATAATTGACACAGGTTTCAGATTCCCTACGTGGATGGCTGCGACAACGTCGCAAACATCCATAGGTGACGGTATCTGCTTACTATTAATAAGACAGTCTGTTTGCTGTTCTACTATAATAACAAAAAAATTGGAAAAGTAATCTACACCGTCCCTAATTGTTGAATTATATTATTATGAAGCCGAGACCCCTACTATAGATATAGCCGTAAATAATAGGGGTCGCAACTAGCAAGGAGAAGTCTCGCAAACGCAGCCAGAACTAATGCAATTACCCCTCAATAATATCGTTATTAAAATATCCATTCCCCGACCGATATCGGTCTTGTTTTGCATTTCCAATCGACTGTTATTGAGTTTCACGAGTTTCGTACTAAGAGTGAATTCAAATGTGTTTTCAACTTGTGTATACTTTATTTTTATTATATTCTTCTTTCTATTGCTCATTATCGTGATCTTTTTTCTTACTCTTCATACGTCCTTCAGGATTCGTAATATCTCTATCCGTGCAGGGGCGGAGAAAGAATACTGACTTCTGCAGCCTTAAGTATGCCGCCATAATAACCTTGTGTTGTATTCCGGCACATCCATAGGCGTTGGTAACTGCTAAATTCTAAGCGGGCCGTCAGCCTGTCTGCTGTTCTACAACAATAAAAAAAAATACTAAGCTTTTGAATTTTCCAACGAAGAGCTAACACTAGTCTGATCCCTGACCTGGTCTAGAGAAGGAAAATTTCTAGTATTATTAGTAATACTCACATTTATTCGCCACTTAGCTTACTTGGTTCTGTACTTGCTTGCTGTAGTTATGCTACGTACCTACATAAAGATTTATGTAAAAGGAGTTAAAATAATAAAACTAACATGTAAGTAGAAAGTTGTCAAAACTTCTGGATTTAAAAATATTTGTAAGGTAGAATAACAAAATCATTAGGTGTTAATTGAATATAATAGTAAATAAAAATAAGTTAAAGGATAAAAGACTAGCCGAGAAAAGACGAATGGGCAAAAAAACCGGAGCTTAATTGCATAGCTCAGCATAGCAAGCAATGTTAGTTTAAAAATATCCGGTTATATATATATATATATATATATATATATATATATATATATATATATATATATATATATATATATATATATATATATATAATTAAAGTTGGACATACAATGCAGATTATAAGAAATATCTGTAGAAACAACTTCAATTTATCCAAGGATGCAACAGTTAAAAGGTTAAAAAAGTTCTATAGAAAGGAATTCGAAGTGGCAGACGGCGTTGGGGAGGCTGGAATTTAATCATCCCCTTTGAGGCCCAGACGGGGAAAACCAACCACTCATTTCATAAGATATAAACGTATTAGGATTCTGTGTTGAGAACATTTATTTTAACTTTACTTAGTAACGTTTTTACTTTAAACTTGTTTTCGATGTTCATAGTCGTCATCAACATTATGAGTTTATTGAAGTCCACTGTTGGACATAGGCCTCTCCCATGGCATACCACAGAACTCTATCTTAAGCTCTGCAACCAGCTCTTGTCAGCCTTTTCTCGCAAGAGGTCGCCTCACCTCACCGCTGGGCGTTCTGAGACACGGTCTCCCTTGAGAATTCGTTTACCCCATCGGTTCTATGACAGATATTGTATTATTTTAGTATTTTATTGGTTTTAGTTGTACTTGTTATTTTATTATTTAATATTATATTTGGTACAACAAAGGAGTGCGTTTACTGTAATGGAGGACAACCATTGCACAAGTGACAGCTGTCATTCTAGGTGATGTTTGACACATATCTGTGACAGCTAGTGGTGTGCAACATTACTACAGATATGGCTAGCCACTGCCACTTCAGCTTACTCACTCGAGCGTATCGGTGACTTTTGTTCTCTGACGGATCCCTTAATTACGAATGCGATCTCTAAAAGAAACTTCAAGCATCACTCTCTCCACAGCCCGTAGAGCGAGTTTAAATTGGTGGATCAACCAAGTCTACCAGTTGTATCCACGTCTCAATTCTGTAAGTCATTACGAGCAGAACGCACTGGTCGCTGGACTTTCGTCTTCAGGCATTTTATAAGTTCATAGTAAATCTTTTTTTATTAATTTGCTAATAAATAACAATACCTTTAACCAACAATACTAAACCTATTATTTTCTTTATAACTTACTATATACATTTTATTAAATAAAAATAAGTATTTAAAAGTTTTAAAGGCTTTTAGGTGTGATATAAAAATATAATCAGGCGCTTTAAAACCTTTCATCTGCCCTCGATCACTTGTAGGCGCTAAATCTATTATGCTAAGTTTTGACGTAAAAAGCCTTCTTGCCTTTTGAATTAATCATCCTGTCACTTAAAAGTTTAATAATTTCAAATATATTTCAAGGTTTGTTATTATTAAGTTTCGTAAATTTTAGTTTTGTCTATTATATATTTTAAGGGGTTTGTTTGTTTGGTCTAACCAAGCACTCCAGCACATTTAACAAGAGATCAGAAATCAGTCAAGCTGGTCCCTTTTGGAGACGAGCAGGTCTGAATGGTGCACTGGCATGAGGAGAGCTTTGCCAATAGGCATTCTCAAATTATCAAATATTTATCCGTGCAGGGGCAGAAAAAGAATACTAATCTCAGCGACTGCGGTCGGCCTGTCGTAAAGGCGACAATACAACCCACCCCAGCTACGTGGTAGGGCCTCAAGACCGTCTGGATGGCGATCACCTTTGGTCTTAAGTTTGCCGCCATAGTAACCTTGTGCTGTGTTCCGGCATTAGTGACCCAAGTTCCTGTACCCTTATGGGACAGCAGCTTGTTTACAATGCCACTGGCGTTGCAAACAGCTATAGGCAACGGTAACTGCTAAATTCTAAGCGGGCAGTGAAAAATAAAAAAATTGGAGATGTAATCTAAATAATTGAAAGAGGAAACTACAAATTCGGAATAAGGCTTATCATTAGGTCTTTATCTATGAAATTGCCGTATTGTATGAAAAAATTTAAACGAATTTTTTTCATGTATTTTTTATTTGTATTAATCGAAGTAATGACCCATGCAATCAATGCATCTTTGCCAACGCAGCGGCAGTTTACTGATGCCCTTCTTAAATAAATCAGCTAAACGGGAGGCAACAAATTCTTCAAAGGCATTTTGTACTGCCTCTCGGGTATTGAATTTTTTTCCCGCCAAGAAGTTATCCAAATTCTGTAAAAAGTAGTAGTCTGTAGGCGCAAGGTCTGGTGAGTAGGGTGGATGACGGAGAACTTCTAAACCCAGTTCTTGCAACTTGGACACCGTCTGCTGTGCAGTATGAGGTCGCGCGTTGTCGTGCAGAAGCAGCGGAGACGAGCGATTGACCATTGCTGGTTGGAGATGTGCCAGCTTCTCCATCATTGTGTTCAGTTCTTCACAATACATATCTGCAGTAATGCTCACCCCGTTTAGTAAGAAGCTGTGATGAATCACACCGGCGCTAGACCACCAAACAGTGTCCATCACTTTTCTAGGGGTAAGTTTTTGTTTAGGGCATTGTTTAGGTGCTGAACCAGGATCCAACCAACTTGCTGAGCGCTTGCGGTTAACAAACAAAATCCATTTTCATCGCAGGTCAACAATGCGGTTCAAAATCCCTTAATTTGTGTGTCTGTTGAGCAGTGCAAGGCACGTCTCGACGCGTACTTCGCGCTGGTGATCATTGAGTTCGTGGGGCACCCGTTTGTCAAGCTTTTTTACCTTGCCAATTTGACGCAAATGGACCAATATTATTTAGACGCTAACGTCGAAAGCTGCTGCTAATTCAGTCGTAGATTGTGTATCATCAGGTTCCTCAATCGCCTTTAATTCGTCATTGTCGACCAAAGTCTTCGGACGACCGCGAGGTTCATTTTTCAGGTCGAAATTTCCAGAACGGAAGCGAGCAAACAATAACAGGTGGTGCGTTGGTTTGTAGTGTTAGCACCGTAAACGTCGTTGATGTTGCGTGCCCCTTGTGCTGCGTTGCTGCCACGACGGTACTCATATTCCATAATTACTCGAATTTTTAACGTATCCATGATGACGAAAAAGATTTAAATGCGATAAAAATGTAACACTAATCATTAAGCAAATGACTATTTGCGGAAAAAGAATTCTATGTTTTTAAAATAAAATTAATTTGAAATTAGAATTCTTAGCCTAACAAAAATTATTTTGATTTTAAATGGCCAGTACTGCAGAACGGCAATTTCATAGGTAAAGACCTATTATATTATTATATCAAGTTGAGTTCTTATGAAGCTTTTTATGATAAAAATTGCGACAAATTTAGTCTTCGTGGATATATTCCATGAAGTCCTCACTTCGTTTCATTTAAATTGGTTAATTATATTTATTTAAATATATAAGACAATATTTAAAAATATATTTTGGAATTGCAAACTAAAAAAACTAACAATTGCGTTGCTCTGAAAATAAACTTTTATTTTATAATTTACATAGTACACGATAATAAGTAAACAATTTGTTAAACTTAAGTAATATTACCTACCTGAAAATAAAGAAACGACAATTACAGTATTTTGCAATTTGTCAATTTATCTGTGCAGGGGCGGAGAAAGAATACTAACCTCTGCGGCCGGTGTCGGCCTGTCGTAAAAGGCGACAAAACAACCCACCCTACTACACCCTACACCCTGCGTGGTAGGGCCTCAAGCCCGTCTGGATGGCGACCACCTTTGGTCTTAAGTATGCCGCCATAATAACCTTGTGTTGTGTTCCGGCATTAGTGACCCAAGTTCCTGTACCCTTATGGAACAGCAGCGTGTTCGCGATGCCACTGGCGTTGCATACACCTATAGGCAACGGTAACTGCTAAATCCTAAGCGGGCCGTCAGCCTGTCTGCTGTCCTACAGCAATATAAAAAAAATTCATCTTTCTAAATTTACAATTTTTATAATTAACTAAAAATACAAACTAAAAATAAAAATCCCGTAATTTTTTATAACTGCCAACATAGCTACTTTACCGATAGAAGTTAATCGCCATTACTTCTAGCACCCTCTATATGTTTAATAGGGTACTGTTTCATTGACAGCACAATTCAGTACAAATTAAAGAAACACAGTTTCTTTACAAATATTGAAAATTATCTCAAATCAGGAATAGATATATAGAATATCGTCGTTGTCAAACCAATAAGTTAAACGTTGAGATATGGAGTAAAAACATTCTCAAAAAATTTTTAAGGAATAACTTTTAAAGTGAATTTAAGTTAGTATTAAAGTGATGTAATGATTAGAAAAGGGGTTAACGTCATGCAGGCGGCCGGTTGTAAAAACTAAGCCAAAACTATTACGACATGTAACATGTTGTGCCGACCCCATATAATGTGGGATAAGGGCAGGAGGAAGAAGAATAAGATTTTTTTTTTTTTTTTTTTTTCTTAAAGCTAAAGCTGTCATCGTCTCAGACGACTAACGACAGCGACACCGGGCGGAAAAGGCATTCCGACCCCGTGGGAGCGGGGTCGATCAGCCGTGGCAGCGTGCTCGGTCACGCGCCTCCTGTGAGGCGCGCTCCCGGCTCGAACGCTGCATGGGGATAATTGATAGCAGCCACGAATGGCAAGAATACTATTAATTGGGGACTATCGACTTCACCGGTGAAGCCGATCCTACTCTAATCTACTACCGTTTCGGAGTGCTTATAGCTGGGGGAGAAGAAACGGCGAAAGAAACTCCCCCGCAACACATCTATTCTACGTGTATTTATGTACTGTGTGGTTTGTGTGCGTCTACAGGCTATGGGGGGCGGAAGGCATCCCTAAACCTGTTTCGTCGGGCTGGTCCATGCCGGACTGGAGGGGATTGCGTCCGCGAGAGCATTCGCTTTAGCGTCCTAGAAATGGGGTCGCGTCTATCCGTGAGCACGTTACGCGGGCGACGACGTGCGTGGGGTGCTCGGCGGTTGGGCGTGTAATTGACTGTCTCCACCACCAGTGGATTGGGATGGTGGGGAGCGAGACCGAAGAAGGATCGCGAAAGGGATACCATGTACTCCTTCACGGGAAGGAGCTCCAGGTCGCGGTGAAGGTCCGCGTTGCGCATGTAAAGTGGCGCTTGGGCTGCCATGCGCAAGAACTTATTCTGCAGCCGCTGCATCGAGTTGATGTAGCATTTGCCGGCATGGGCGAAGACTACGCTCGAGTACGTCATGATCGGTCGGATGGAAGAATAAGATTAGAATTGCAGCGGCTTTTATGTGTCAAAGTTTGGGTGGAAAACTAGTCATAATAGTCAAAATGTTGAAATCTCAAAAAGTGCACATACCAGATATTGGTTTGACAACGTCGATTCTGCCACACTGATCTTACTGTCTTTAAATATTACGATCTGTTTTCCATTGTTACATTGGTGTTCCCTGTAAAACAACTCAACACCTTTTTAGTCAGACGATATGATATAATACTCGTATCTGCCTGAATATCTTGATTGAATTTCATAATCTCTTTTATAATATTTATTAAATATATTCGTCTAATATATTGACGGGATAATTTCTGTATCGTCTGGATGATAACAACTCCTAAGCGCCGTCTGGATGGCAACCACCTTTTGAAATAAGTTCCAGCGTAAGTGATCGGGTTTCAGTACCACTACACTGATGGCAGCGTGTTAGCAATGGCTGTAGCGTTGCAAATATCCATAGGCGACGGTAACTGCTAACTACTAAGTGAGCCTGTCTGCTGACCTACAGCAATATAAAAGTGTAATTTTTAGTGTAACAGTCTAGGGTCGTTTTATAGACTGATCTCAAATTCATTTTATTACTTGGTATTGCAAAATAAAATATATATATGTACAATTATAATTATTTGTTTGATAGGACGCTCGAATGAATGAATGAAATGTACGAGTGCGTGGAATGAATGATACAGCCACAGAGTGCAATATTAGTGTGCACGGTCAGTTAGTCCTCGTGAAACATAAGTAACAACATAAAAAGTAGGAATCTGAAACCAAAAAGAGTAATCCGACACCACCACCGATGCCTAGCTTAAGTTCTTACTTGGGAAAACAATATCGAATGTCCCAGACGATTACAGTCTTAATTAAAAACCCCGCACCAAAGTATTAAAGACTTAAATTATAAAAGTTAGATAAAGTTAAAAAAAAAACATCAAAGTTGTCTATTGCGAGCAATAAAAAGTTGAAAAGAACTAAGTTTGCCTCAAGTGAGATCGCGTGTCGCAACTTAATGTTGCTTAAATGGTTTACACTTTTCAGTTATTTCTTTAAGATAAAATGTTTTTATCTTTTTAAGTACTTGAGGTGCTTAATTTTTTTAATTATATATCTTTATGACGGTTAAATGCTTAGAGGGGGCAGCGCAAATAATTGAATATAAAATAATGCAAAAACCAAAGTACTTATTCCCCATTAATATGACGACCTCGGTGGCGTAACGGATAACGCACTTCGGTACGCTTGCGGAGGTCACGAGTTCGATTCCCGTCTCGCGTCTGGGTGTTTATGTATAATATGTATTTATTTACAAAAAAAAAGTATATAAGTAGTATATCAGTTGTCTAGTACCCATAACACAAGTGCTATGCTACTTAGTTTGGGACTAGATGGCGCTGTGTGAATTATCACAAAATATTATTATTATTATAATTAGTTTTATTTTATAGTATAATTAAATAATTTATTTTCTTTTTACACTACACATTTTGCTTGTATAGCAATTATGCATAAATATTTACTGACGGACATCAACAACCTTTATACAGGAGCATTTTTCGAGGTAAAAATGTTTTTCGCACACTCACCGTTTATGAATGTATAGCGGGGTAATGACGGATAATACAATATTTTTATTTGGCAAAGTATACTTTTTTTACAATAAAACCCCAGAGAGAATTCAAATATTTTCAACAAATTAAAAAATCAATTAAAAAGCTAATAAGCAAATTCTGTGTGGGAAATGATATTACACCATGTGGGGATTACGCGCCAAAATAATCACGCGCCATGAATATAATTTTTCATATACAAAAATTAGTTCGTTCGCGCGTCTCTGCCAATCCGCGCTCACGCAACGCATCTCTCTCTCTCTCTGGCAAGGTGCGCTCTGTCACACATGACGCCGCACGCCGCCGGCAGTCAAAGAGAGTTTCGCGGTCCGCTATCAACTAGTTTACACACCTAAAACTAACCTATAATTATGTTCATTGATTTATTTGTGTATATTTCTGTGAATGTGTCCTTGAAGTAATCAATAGTTCAGTACTCGAATTCCAACGTTTCAATTAATCGCATCTTCCACCACAGAAGCATATAATGCTTGTCAAGCATTATAACCATTAAATATTATATTGACGACCGCACAAACTGGGAATAATAATAATTATATTGCCATTGTGTTAACTCATATTTTTTTCCTCCAATTTCATTTTGTAATTAAAGTTGTACAGCCACAAATATAAAATAATACCAAAAAACCATTCGCTGGGGAGTTTGTTTCGCCGTTTCTTCTCTAGCCAGAATTTTGTATTAGATTTTTGACATTCAATATGTGATCTGTAAGATCTTATATGGAAATGAATTATTTTGATTTGATTTTGTAGGACCCATGCAATGCGCTTGAGAGACTCATCTATTGGCTAGGGGATGCATTTTAGTTTTAGTGAAACCAACGTTCCACTAAAACTACAATTGTTCGCTTTTAGCTCTAGGACATTTTTTGTTGTAGGACAGTAGACAGCCCATTTAATAGCGATTGGATGTATGGTACACCAGCACCGCTACGCTTTAGTCCTTATAGGAGTACTGGAACCTGAGTCACTAATGCTGGGACACAACACAATGCCTGCATATTTATAGATCAGAGGTGGTTGCCATTCAGGCGATCATGGGGCCTTACCACCTAGCTAGGGCTTCTTTGTCGCCTTTTATACATATGGCCATGATGCAAGTCTGACTGTGACCCTGACTGCTGCTGGCCTCTTCCTTTTAAATTAGAACCTGTGGTAACACTGACATATCCAACGTGTATATTAAGTTAATTTACAGTAAGTTTATCAAGTACGCTTATAGTTATGATTAATAGACTCGGGGTCTTTGTTGCAGAGAGTAAATCAAAGGATCCCGGTAGGCTTAGAGTTGTAATTCATCGAACAGATGGAAGACTTAAAATATAACTAGAGAGCATTATAATTAGAATAAATTAGCTTATGTATATAATAATAATAACAAATAAACCAGAGGTTTATTTGTTGAGTAAAAATTTTACAGAAAAGAAGTTCCAGGCTTGGTACAATAAACCTGTGTTTCGGAAATCAGTGCCCCTACTCACACATATTTAAAAGATTATCTACTTTACTAACTAGATACATATTTATTTTACACACCTCTCTAGTTGTGTGTGCTTGCGCGCGAGCGCGCGCGCGCGTGCGTGCGTGCGTGTGTGTGTGTGTGTGTGTGTGTGTGTGTGTGTGTGTGTGGTGTGTGTGTGTGTGTGTGTTGTGCGTGTGTGTGCGTGCACACATCAGTTTATGTATGTAGGTTATATGTATATATATAATATTGAAAGGTCGGTGTGTTAATGTCAGTGAAATTTGTATTCTAGAAAGGTTTCCTTTGTGTTTTATCCTGGATGCATCTGAATCTTCTACTTTGAATCCAGTATAGATCTTGGTATACATTGTCACATACTACTTGTAAACTTTCTTTGCATTAACATATTTTCTTTTCCGGGGTCAATAGTCACTGCCTAGTGATCTAGACACATATATAAATTTGAATTAAATAACAGGCCATTACTTCCGACTAGTGGATTTGGAGTCTCTCAAGAGAGAAAGTGTAATTTCTCTCTTGAGAAAGTAGAGTATGCTGTAGCATACTCACCACGATTGTCTTTGTCTCGGTGTGCATATTTCCTCGCGTTGTTTTCCGTCAATACGTGGCAATTACATTGTACGCGTACCCCCTAGATTGGTCTACGAGTGTGATGGCTACCAGGAAGTTAGAATTACATATTTTGATTGGTTTATTTCAAAGGGAAAAATCGATGATGTCTATGAACTGGCAAAAATAGATCCGTCCTTCTTTTTCTTATTCATTTCATATGGCATAGAAACCACCTATTTCAATAACATATTAATTTATGATTTTCCTATTAATACGAGTATTCCGATTACATATTTTATTAATCCTAAAATTACCTTTTTTTGAGGGTAGGTGAAAGATAAGTTACACGTTACACTTTATTTAAAAAAAATTAAATATTAATTATTTATAAATATGTGTTATTATGTGATATGTAAATAACACATCAGTGTCAGTGATCTCCTTTAACAATATACTATTTATAACACACTGGGCATAACTGTGAATACAAAATGGAGGCTCAGCAAGAGACCATCTCTCAACTCAGCACTATGTTTAAAGATTGCATGGACACTTTTGAAGGAGAGCTTCACAAAGGCAGCGAATTTTGCAGATTTTAAGGTTTTCTCCCTTAACACGCAAAAAATACTACAACAGCAAATCGAGCTTCTTCAATCCGCTGACCACATGGAGATGTAAAGTAGAAGAAAAATACTTCTAGTACATGGTATAGCTGAAGAGAAGCAGGAGGATTTGTTAACAACAGTTTCAAAAGTTATCACAACTAAGTTAAAGATTAGTGATACTGGAAAACCTTGGCCCATACTCTTCAAACTGATAGATATTATTGTCAAAAATAAGATTTGGATGTCTAAAACGAAGCTCAAGGGTTCTGGACTTCTACTTTCGGAGTTTCTAACGAAGAACAGACATAACATGTTTATGCAAGCCAGGCAACGCTTCGGTATTTCCAAATGCTGGACTCGAAATGGTCAAATATATATGTTAGGCTCTGGAAACAAACGCCATCTTATCAATCACCTTGCTGACTTAGATAATTCTGGTCTCCAAACCAAGGCTGATCCTCAACCGACAAGTGAAGTTGCAGTTCCATCAAGACCTCGTAAAGCTACTTCCAAAAAATAACCAGATATTTTACTATGAATGAAGCAATCAAGTCAATGAAGCAAGTAAGTTTTTGTTTTACAGTTTCGAATATATTAATTATTATACCATATAAATACATGTAAATTTATAACTTCCTTTTGTCTCTAAGTTATCATACTTTTTTTGTTTTCTTTTTTCTATATGGATGTTATTTCATTTTTGTGTTATTACTTGTATTATTTTTGTGTTATTACTGTGTTAGTCTAGATTTTAGTGTTGTTATAAGTTTTATTTTGTAAATGTAAACAATAAAGAGTTATCTATCTATCTAATATTATAAATGCGAAAGTGAGTTTGTTTGTTTGTTACGCTTTCACGCCTAAACTGCTTAACTAATTTTGATGAATTTCGGTATAGGCACTATTTTTTAAACTTCAAAATTTCAGAACAACTTTTGCCGGGTCAACTAATTATTGTATAATTCTGATGAAAACCAGATGATGTCAGTAGTATCTATCAGTAACAAAGCAAATCTCCAATCAGATGACCTACATAATAGAAATGCTCACCCTACAAGCTTCACGCATAATGAAATGTCAGCAGAACATCCCTTGCTAGCCCCTCGATGGATTAGCTCCACGAATAAATTATTGAATTCTCGCCGAAGGCAGTGTTGAGATATCCGCGATTACAATCATAATACGATCTATTTGAATCGACGTTCTTCTTGCATTATATTGAACTATTCTTTTAAGTACGTATGAATGTGTATGTATAAGTATTTATATATTTGTTTAATGCTATAGAACAGCAGACAGGCTGACGGCTCGTTTAGAATTTAGCAGTTACCGTCGCCTATAGGTGTTTGCAACGCCAGTGACATCGCGAACACGCTGCTGTCCCATAAGGGTATAGGAACTTGGGTCACTAATGCCGGAACACAACACAAGGTTATTATGGCGGCATACTTAAGATCAAAGACCAAAAGTGGTCGCCATCCAGATGGGCTTGAGGCCCTACCACGTTACTAGGGTGGGTTATTTTGTCGCCTTTTACGACAGGCCGACCCCGGCCACAAAGGTTAGTAATATTTCTCCGCCCCTGCACGGATAATATGTATGTTTATGTGCTATGTGTTACGTATTTAGTCATTTATTCAAATTAATTACATACATTTAATAAATCAAATAAAAAAAAATAAAAAATCATTTATTTCGGCACTATACAAATTACTTTTGCGTAACAACGATATCCCTGTATTTAAATTGTAAACTGTATTTAAATTGTAAATTGTAAACGATACTGTATTTAATTTGTATAGTGCCGAAATAAATGATTTTTGATTTTTTTTGAATAAATGTATGATTGAACGTGTTTGTATGAAAATTGCTACTTTCTCTGAGTATGTAGTAGTCTCCGTTAATTGAAGGAGCACATTGTTATGTACTTTATTATAATAACAATGCATCCTGTGTGTTCTATCGTATCCTATGTTTATTTGTATCTTTTGTTTGAGCTCCAAATAAAAATAAACAATAATTTAGTCGCTTTATAAAATACCCTGAATCATTTATAGTTCTTTGGTTTAAGTTTATAGCCAATGTTTTTAGCTGGTGGAAATGTTGCTACACATACTAGACAGCATGAATAATTGACTCCCAGAAGACTATTGTATCTTGCACACTACGATGGCATACCTGTTACAATTTTCCTTTTTATAATACAGTATCAAGGATGACTGAGACCGTACGCACAGAAAAGATTTTTTTACAAACATTGACATGCCCGTCCACAAATTAAAATTATTTCCATTAACTTTTTCTCCATGCAAGGAGTAAAAATACTGACCTTTGCGACCGGGGCGGCCTCATTATATAACTTTTTTAAATAGGGATGAGGGTCTGGATGTCACCTATACCGGTTTGTATGCCTCCAAGCCTGTCTGGCTAGCAACCATCCTTGGTTTGTAAATATACCGCCATAATAACGTTGTGTTCCGACATAAGCGACTAGGTTCCAGTTCACCTAGATGGAGGGCAGTGTGTAACATTTATATGCGAATGTAACTGCCTACCATTAAGTGGGCCTATCTGTGGTCCCACAGAACTAAAAAAACCATTTTTCATCATACAAATATCTGGTCCTCAATGGGAATCCAATTCTAGACATGACTGTGGAAAAAGACGCACGTAGTCGAGGACATGTACTTAGCCAGACCAGCCGTGTCCTCTACTTTAATTTCACATCAAGCAAACAAGGCTTAGGATTAATCAGAGTTAGTAAACAACGTTCGTCCACACCGACACATACAATTAGCGGTTGTGGTTAATTAGCTATCAATTAATCCGTTTTGCGTCTACTGGTGGGCAAGTCGACACCATGATTAATACGCTGTGTCCATCTGATTAGATAATTGACAGAATTAGCAAATTTAAATGCAAACCTAAGTTAAAACTTAAGTCTCGTTTTATCTCGTGAAAATTTATCTCAACTAATTACCGAAGCCTGGCGTCACTGTGGTTGCTACATTTCCGTACTAAGACTCCTCGTGATTATCAATCAAGTAGGACCATTGTCTCATGCATCTCCTGCAGTGCTTGAAAATACCTAGTCAGGTCATAAGTATTGTCACACAGTAAAAACTTTTCTTTTAGAATGCTGGCCACAAAAAAGTTTATTGAATTAGAATTTCGAATTGTTCATGAAAATAAAAATGTATAACTTTTAGAATTTTACTCACTTTTAAATATGGAGTGGACGCTTAAAGAAGACCGTGTTGCAGTTATTGCGTTGCATCGTTGCGGTTACGCGCCAATTCAAATTTTTAACATACTGAAAAATTTGAATATTACCAAAAGATTCGTTTATCGTACCATCAAACGATACAATGAAGACTCTAGTGTAGATGACAGGTCAAGAAGTGGTCGCCCACGGTCTGTTAGGACTCCAGCAGTGATAAAAGCTGTGAAGGCACGAATTCAAAGAAATCCCAAACGTAAGCAGAAACTGTTGGCCCTTCAGATGGGGTTAAGCAGAACCACGGTGAAAAGGGTGTTAAATGAAGACTTAGGGCTTCGGGCATATCGAAGAAAAACAGGACATCGTTTGAATGCTCGTCTAATGGACCTGAGACTGAAGAGATGCCGCGCTTTGTTGAAGCGGTACGCGGGAAAAAAATATCGGGAAATTCTTTTTTCAGATGAAAAAATGTTTACCGTAGAAGAGAGCTACAACAAACAAAATGATAAGGTGTACGCACACAGTAGTGAAGAAGCGAACAACCGTATTCCGCGTGTCCAACGAGGTCATTTTCCATCCTCGCTCATGGTATGGTTGGGAGTTTCTTATTGGGGCTTAACAGAGGTACATTTTTGTGAGAAAGGTGTAAAAACGAATGCTGTTGTGTATCAAAATACAGTCCTGACGAACCTTGTGGAACCTGTTTCTCATACCATGTTCAATAACAGGCACTGGGTATTCCAACAAGATTCGGCGCCAGCTCATAGAGCGAAGAGCACACAAGACTGGCTGGCGGCGCGTGAAATCGACTTCATCCGGCACGAAGACTGGCCCTCCTCCAGTCCAGATTTGAATCCGTTAGATTACAAGATATGGCAACACTTGGAGGAAAAGGCGTGCTCAAAGCCTCATCCCAATTTGGAGTCACTCAAGACATCCTTGATTAAGGCAGCCGCCGATATTGACATGGACCTCGTTCGTGCTGCGATAGACAACTGGCCGCGCAGATTGAAGGCTTGTATTCAAAATCACGGAGGTCATTTTGAATAAACTTTAGTGTCATAAGAATCTATGTTTTGTTAAGTTCATTTTGGTATATGAATGGTTACATAATTAATAAACTTGTTACAATTATTTTACATTAAACATGTGACAGAATTTATGACCTGACTAGGTAATTTAAAAGACAGGGGTGTTAGAATTTATGGAAAGCGTTAAAGTCGTCTAAGATCGGCTGATGATATTTCAATATTAGCTGCATTAATATGACTATATGAAACAAGTAGTAGAATAACATATAAATTCTATATAAAAATACTATCAAGTTAAACTAAAAACGACGGCAAGGGATAAATGAGATAATTTTGATGGTTTAGAAACTGTATAACAATACTATAATCCTTTTAAACAAATTAAAGAACAAACCAAACTAAACAAATATATGAATGTGCAAATGAACAAATATGATTTCGGACAATGAATCAAGGAGTAAAACTAAAATTGACGCCTTAGTAAAATGAATAAGACACTTCAAGTGGAAATTAGTGTATAATTCAATAAATGGCATTATAAGTTATATTACTGGATTATTTAAAAGAGTAAAAGGCAATTTAAGGAAAAACGTCGGTAATAATGTTAAATTTTGAATATATTCATTACAATTTTGTACAGTTGAAAATAAACATATTGATGAATAACTGAAATAAAATAATAACAGTAAAACTATTCCCAAAGAATTAAAAATGTGTTCATAGGTTCATTCACTGAGTTCTTCATAAGCCAAACCTACCCTTTTTTCCGTATAGAACGGAGGAATAATATTGACCCCTGAGGCCAGGGGCGACTTATCGTAAAAGACGACTAAACAAATAGTTCTTAGCTAGAGCAATAAATAGAAGATTATAGTTCAAGCACCTCTGGATGGCAACCACCCCAGGTCTCTAAATGTGTCGCCTTAATAACCTTGTGTTGTGTTCAAGCACAAGTGACCTGAATCACTTCCCCAACGCGGACGACATTCTGTTAGCGGTGCCCATGGTGCCACAAACACCCCTAGGCAACGGTGCCTGCCATTAGGTAAACCGCCAGATTGTCTTTTATTCCGAAACGATAAAAAAACAGTTTTTAGTTACAAAATAATAATAATAATAAATCTTTATTTCGTATTAGTAATATTGGGCTTCACGGGGGCGACTGTCGTCTGGCCCCCCACCTCTAAAGGAAACCCGTGTACCTCTTTCCTGTCTGTGAATAGGTAATGGAATCAATACATTTGTTATTGCTTACGAAAGTGGCGTGTCAAGAATTACTATCATGCTTGTTAAGCTTAATATAGATTAATCATATAAAAATTGTTTCTAAAGATATAACACCAGTCAATGTGTATTAATGGTTGGAAACATTAATTACAGCGCATGCACGTCCCACTGCTGCGCTTGAGCCTCCCCCTAGAGGAAACGGACAGTATACCCGCCACGCTTGTCCAAGGCGGATTGGCGGGTTACACAAATTAGTAATTTCGATATGCAGGATACCTCATGCTATAATGAATTTTTTTTTAGAAATAAGCCCGCTTAGAATTAAGCAGATACAGTCGCCTATGGATGTTTGCAACGCCAGTGGCATTGCATACACGCTGATAAGAGTACAGGAACTTGGGTCACTAATGCCGAAACATAACACAAGGTTATTATGACCTATACTTATATTAATACTTAAGACCAAAGGTGGTCGCCATCCAGACGGGCTTTGAGGCACTACCACGTAGCTAGGGTGGGTTGTTTTATCGCCTTTTACGACAGACCGACCCCGGCCGTAGTATTCTTTCTCCGTCAATGCACGAATAAAAATTAAATTTATTGCTTAAATTTCCAGCCTTGTAGAGTACAAAAGTGTTTATATTAAACAAAAATCGTTTTCTACAACAAAGCAGCCTATAAGACATACCAAACTGTATGTTCCCCGTATTAGGCCTCGTAAGAGTCTGTGTGGCGGTTAACAGCGTTGTTCGTTTCGGCCATCTACTTACAATTCATATATTAGGGCTACTATGCAAACATAAAATACAATTTACATGTTTTCTTTTCTTATAACGTGCATAATAGGCGATAAAAACTGTCTAAATGGTGCGTATCACCGTGGGGTTAAAACCTGGTCCCTCTATAATGTTATCCGAGTGTATTAATACCAATACCAATATTAATACCAATTTTCTACATGGTAAGATGGCCATACGGCCCCAAGCCCGTCTGGATGGCGACCACCTTTAGTCTTAAGTATGCCGCCATAATAACCCTGTGCTGTGTTCCGGCATTAGTGACCCAAGTTCCTGTACCCTTAAGGAACAGCAGTGTGTTCGCGATGTCATTGGCGTTGCAAATACCTATAGGCGACGGTAACTGCTAAATTCTAAGTGGGCTGTTAGCTTGTCTGCTGTCCTACAACAATAAAAAAAATAGGATAACAGGTACCTCGTAATAGTATAAAAGACATGATAAGAGTTAGCTTGTTGTTATAGTATTAATAGCATTCTGAAGTGATAACTCCTTCAAAAACGAAATAGTCAGTGAGCTATCAACAGTTGAACGTGGTAAACCGACCGCCGCAAGTGGGCCAAGTTCCAACGCGTAATTACACCAATAACCATCGAGCTGTCTTAGCAATCCTAAAGCCTGCTTAATTGCCCACTATCTATTAATGCTATTCCTGCTGCTGCTATTTGCTGATCAATAGATCAGTCCGTTTATTGCCGATGGACTAATGAATGTTTTCAACCGTAATTGTTTTTGGAGTTCCGTTGTCTGATAAAATACATCATACTGGTTCTAATCGGCATATTTAGAAAAATATGAATAATATTTCAATATGATATGGTGATATACCCAATTAAAATTTACAATTAATGTTTCTCAATTTAATAAAAACTTTTATTAATAAATTGTGTTTGCTATTATTATTTAATATTATTTCTTAAATTATTGTTCGTACATGCGTGAGTTTGTACATATGTTAAATTCCATGACGTCATTCCAAGGGTTTTGCGGAAGATCAGCATTGGTTTTTAAGAACTACCATCACGCTGAGTTAGGTCCTATTTAGGACAATGTAACTGTAATTTGTGGTATAATTTCTATGTTAATTTACTGTATGAGTTGTTCTAATAAATAATTTCTTTCGTTCTATATACCCGTTCTATATACCATTTTCATCTTACTGTAGGGGAGTATAGATACTGAACTCTACAGCTGGCAGCGGCCTGACAAAACAAGCCTAGCTAGATGATAGGGCTTCGAACCCGCCTGAACAGTAACCTGGTCTCTAAATCAACCTAGGTCCCAGTGCCCCTGGCGTCGCAATATCCACAGAAACTGGCCATGGTAACTGCTGTGATATAAGCCGTCATAATCTTCTTAGACCATAGTCATTGTCTTTTTAGGCCAGTATACTAGCAGCAGCAGCAGCGTTAGTTTTCAAGAAGTAATTTTAATAGAAACGTTTCCATTAATTATAACAGACTTACTGCTAAGTAAGGGAGTATATTTTTGATTTTATGAATTATCAGTTATCAACGCTAATCCATAACGTCGAAATGAAATCGTTTACTTCCTGTTCAGTGGACCACACCAGCTAATAGTTGAAACAAACTTGTACTTGGTTTGTATGAGAATTTATTTATTTTCTTCTTTTCTGTGTATTTTGAGCTTAAACTTGTAGATTGTTATAAAATTGAAAAAAACAAAAAACATATAATATAGTAAAATTAGACGTGTAGATGGGGAGTTTGTTGCCGTTTCTTGTAACAGCCAAACACGTTGTGAAGCGGTGGTAATTTTGGCTCATATTTTAAATAATTCTCATTTATATATATTTGACTATCAAAAAATGTTCTAACTAGGAACGTATTTTGATTAAAAAAATTTGTTTTCTAGTGCTGCATTTTAATGGTCACCTCTTTTAAGGAAATACTTCAAAAATAGTATTCTTATAAATGATATTTAAAAAATTCAAGGTGTACCAGTGCATTGAGGCACAAGTATATTTTTACCAGGACAACTTTTATCTGACCTTCAACCTCAAAAGTACTCAATAGTTACCTGTTTTTGCCTACGAGCAGAAGAAATAATCTATTAATCACTACCAATAAAAGACAAAAAATTGATTCCAATTAAATGTGCAGAATACACATATATGAATGTATTGGTAATTTTATTATTAAAATGAATTAACTAATAAATATAAATGCTATTCTAAGTTTCAAGTTCAAATATGCAGAACCCCTGCATGATTCGTTAAATTCGATTTGCCTTTCTTAATTCTTTAGTGGGAAGGACTTTATTTCTTGTTTTTATTACTGCTTAATTTTTATGAAGATTTAATTTGTTCGCAAAATAACAGAAACTTAAAGCTTTATTCAAGGCCATAATTATATTAGGGTGGATATTGAAGACTTGAATTCCTTAAGTATTCCTCGCTGTATCCTTACAAAGATTATTTATTTTAAAACTTTTTTATTTAATATTTCAGATACTTATATAGAATTGTGCCATTCAATATTGAACTTGTCATCTATTATGTATAATAAAACGCCATGTCAGTACATGTTGTCTCTATTGTGTATGCTACAGAGTATATTGACAATTTATTTTTAATAAAGTGTCATAGTTATGTAATAGTAATCAGAGTTCCCTGATACCAAGACAACTATAACGTTCACCCCCTTCCCCCCACTTTGAGTTAAAAGCAATAGATCGAGCATGTGATGAATAAGGTTCTAAAGGTCAAATTGTGCTAGATATGTTACGCCTTAATGCTTATTTGTCTTAATATATATAATTCCTTACTATGTATTACGCCTATCATGCCTTAACCAATGAGCCATGTACGAGACAGCAATGACAAAAATAACCTTAGCTGTACAAAATCAGGGCTGAGTGAAAGCGTCAATTAAATAAGTTGAAGAATATCGCGCACGATTTGATTCTACATTATAATACGAGAACAGGCTTATTGGTGTAAAATTCTTAATATTGGTGTATAATTAAAATCAGAAGAAAATATTATCCTTGTGTGGAGATCGAACCCACGTACCTGAAATTATATACCAGCTGATCTAGTTTTGTCGTATAAATAACAGAATATGTGTGTCAATATGACTGGAAGTGACTTTGTTAAACGTGACAGCTCATAAAGCCAGTCTAATACGAGTTAGAGTTAACTGTGCCCGGAAATGGGTATGGGGATTCCATTTTGAATAATGGCGGAAGTGAATAACGTGGATGCGAGTGGACCGACGAGCTTTATTAATTCGGACAACTTCATATTCCGCATGCAGAATTTTATTAAGTTTTTATTGATGTAGTGCAGCATCAGTCAGACTTACAATTGGATGTTATAGTGAATTTTGTTATCACTTAAGCCCGTTTGTCATCCGTTTTTACGGTTCCACCTACACTTTACGTATCTTCGAGTATCTCTCATAGAAAGTCTATTGGACTATTGTAAGTCCCCTGCTATTAATATTATGACACTAGTGGTAGATTCTGTTTAGACATGTTTATAGATTTCTATATTTTATAAAGACCATATGATGAGAGAAAAGAAATACAATTAGTACAAATGTTCCCTGTTACCGAATAGACAACAAAAGGAGCAGAGATAGACAGACCAAGAGGTGGGAAGATGACATTCAGAAAGTAGCGGGACCAATGTAGACTCGCACAGCCAGACAAGATATAGTGGAAGTCTCTCGAGAAGCCTTTTGTCGAAAAACAAGCTGGACTGTTTGCCAATATTCAAAATCTTTTTATCGATATTAGAAAAAGGATAGTAGCGATATATTATTTTCATTTATCATTAAAATTGTTAGAAATAGTAAAGACCAAAGAGACAATAGTATAGTATAGTTTGTGTGTATAGTTTATGTATCGTCGTAGTTCCTCATCAACTAGTTCGCGCGAAGACGCCTTGCACTTTGTAAAGGTAATATAATTCATTCTAATCCGTTTTGCGTGTAATATTTTTCACGTTTTTTTTTCCTTTTTTTATGTATGACCACGCATAACTTTACAGAGTTGTCCGATTTTAAATATTCTTTTTTTATTGGAAGGATATACCCCGAAGTTGGTCTCATATAAATTTAAGAAAAAATTCCACCCCTAAGCGTACGAAAACAGAGAATGATTGAATTGTTCACTCACTGATTATATCTATGACCACGTATAACTTTTGACAGAATTGATTTATTTAAGCATGTAGTAATTAGTAGATTATAGCCACAAAAATTATAAAATAAAAAATATTTAAACAAAAAATTAAACCGCCGAAAAAACTGAAAAGCAGAAAATAATAATCCTTCTTTTTATTAACCTTAATAACTAAGTTCTTAAACTAATGTAAGTATACCTAAGGAATTTCGAGTCGGTGCCAAACCAGCAAATTAATTAATTACGTAAAGCGTGATTCGCTGCGGCGGCGCAGCGTGACACGCTTCTTCGTCGGAAAATGAAGAGCGTTTACGAAGTTAATGTTCGCGAGACAGCAACCCGAACGGGCACACACGTGAGGGCACTGGCGCCGACTCAAAATTGCTTAGGTATACTTATATTACTTTAAGAACTTAGTTATTAAGGTTGATAAAAAGGTTTATTATTTTTTGCTTTTCAGGTTTTTCGGCTGTTTAATTTTTTTGTTAAAAGTTTTTTTTACTAAATATATTACTAATAATGGATCTATTACTCCTATATTCCTTAAAAAATTCACGACAAAAATACATACACAGGATAATAAAATATATATTTAAAATTACTTATTTATATAACAAGTCTAACTCGAAACTTCAACAAAAATAAATACATTTTGGTTCAGTTGTATCATAATTTATTTGAGACCAAAAATACTTCAGTAATTGGATAAAGAAATAAATATACGGGCACAATTTACACAACTTCATCTAGCCCCAAAGTAAGTAGCTTAGCACTAGTGTTATGGGTACTAGACTACAAGAACCTACATATATACTTTTTTGTAAATACATATTATACAATAATACCCGAGAGATATACACAGAAAAAGCGAGACGGGAATCGTACCCATGACCTCCGCAAGCCTATTGAAGCGCGTTAACCGCTACGCTACGAAGTTCGTCAATTCTCGCTAAGACACGTCTTCTGTTTTGCTGACTTAAAATATACTTTAAAATTTATAAGAGGCTGGCAATGCGTCTGCTCCTGGTGTGGTAACATAGACATAGGCGACAGGATCAATTGCTATCAGGTTAGCCGTTTACCTGCATAAACTCCAGCTATAAAAAATCTAATGCACATATATATCAAAAATTGATTCATTTTACATTTTTATTGGACTGTAAACATATTTTTAAATTCATTGTTTATTTTGATTCATAGCTTTGAAATAGAGAAAGTTTTATTGCTAACATTTCAGACGAAACTAAGTTTATGTAGGTAGCTAGAGCTGCAAGCAAGCTACTATGTAATAAACAATGGATAAAATGGAAACCGTTTGACGCACACAACAATTGTGACTAAATTTTGACGATTTTACTAACATTAAATCTATATACTTACTAACCCAATAACATGTATTGTTTGATTTAAATAAAATTATTATTTACTATATTTCTTTATTTCACAAATTTTTTATATTTTTTACAATATCTTACATTTTTTTTATAAAACAGTACCATAATAGTATTACTTTTATACAAAAATCAATAATAAAATATCCTAAAAAATATAAAAAATCGTCTTCCAACAGCAGCGGGTCCTTGCAGTTCCAAACTACCGGTGGTCAGGCTACAGAGTAAGGAACCTCCTCACAATTCGTGCCGTATCCAGGAGAGCTGCCTTCTGTATTCGACCCTTCAGCCAGGGACCAAGCGAGAGCCTTTCAAATTATTATTATTATTATAAAACATTTATTATGATAATGAAACGAGAACAAGTTTGAGAGCCCTCTCAACTTTAATATAAAGTGGTATTTAACTTGGAATTAATGTTGGCGCAATCAATTACGACGAAGGCTGGCATAATCCGATCAACTTTGGGGTCATGAACTGGGTTGCTAACTATTCACATCCGTCTCTAGATATGAATATGAAATTTACAATAGATAAGCTATTAGCTAGTTTGGCGTCGTAAGAATACAGATCACCGCGGCCGGGGTCGACCTGTCCTAAAAGGTGACAAAACGAATATAGCTACGTAATTAATGCCGCCATAGTAAACTTGTGTTGTGTTCCGGCATTAATGACTTAAGTTTCAGTACTTTATGCGGACAGCAGCGCATTTACAACATTAAGTGAGCTGTCAGCTTGGCTACTGTTCCTCACCAATAAAAAAGTGCGTGCGTACAAAGTACACATGTCAGCAGTGAAACTTCTTTGACAAACTAATTTTTAAATGTTCTAAATAAATTTAGAAAAGAGAATTTATGAAATATAATTTTATATCTTATTAAACAAAACACAACTGTATTTTATTGCAATAAAGTCATAATTCGAATAGATATGTATAAGTAATGTAATGCAATCATTCTAAAATTATATTATAAAACACTTGAATAATCCTTAAACTATTATTAATAAGGTTGGTATTTCTTTTTGTAGATAGGCGTACGTTTGATCGCGATCTCACCTGATGTCAAGCGACGATGCGGTCGACGGTGTAGCACACTTGCCTATAAGAAACCTGTTCACTCTCCTCGTATTACTAGAGCAAAAAAAGTGTATTTCATTGTAATAAAGTCGCAATACGAATAGACATGTATAAGTAATGCAATCATGTAAAAATTACATTATAGAATAAGCCATAAACCATTATTAATAAGGTTAGTATTACTGGAGCAAAAAAAAACGTTTGACATCTTGACGCTAAAGGTACGCGTCCACTATCCGCGCCGCCCGCATCGAACGCCAGCATTTATGTTCGGCAAATCCGTTTAATCCATTGCGTGCCGTGCGTGCGGTGCGTCCGGCGCGGGCCAATGGACGCGTACCCTTATATTGCGTTTCATCCGTAAAAAATTTACCCTCATGCGCACAAAGAAGTTTTACTTCAAAAATATGTGAGCTATACCATGTTTTAGAGTGCTAAATGTAAGTTGTTTTGCTTCTAATTATAATATAATCACTATTGCTATAAAATATGTGTTTAATGATAATAAAATAATACAATGACGGAATAGCTTATGTATAAAGGTTCCGTTTGGACATCGCACAGCGTAGACCTACGAATCTACGTCGATCGACACGCGCTTGTATCTGTATTCTAAAATATACTGTTCTAAATAGTGCTGTAGCACCGCTAACGCCGCGCAAGGTGAGGCGAAGAGGAGGAAAAAGCGAAGGAAAAATGCCAGTCATTAAATATCAGAAATCAAATCAGTATTACGTGTTGAAACTGAAAATAAACGCTAAGACAATGATGAATTCTAGATAATTGTATAATATATTATCTTGTCTATTGTCCTTGGTTTAAATATAAAACTAGGATACTCACCTGATGACATCTATAGCAATGACTTACAACTTACTCACGTTGAAGGCCTGCCAGGCCAGGGGTCATTTTGGTTCCCGTGCTGAGTCTGAGTATAATATGTGTTTATTTACCAAAAAATACACAAGCGTTTTACTGTTTACAAATGTTTTTTAGTATATCTCTTTATTTATTTTTATTTACGTGTACTTAACGAATATCTGATCGCTGTCTGTTAATGATATGTGTTCAATGTTCATGTTAAAATTACCATTTTTTCGCTTCAGTCCTGCGCTGGTAACATCGTTTCCCATATGCGATAACAGGGTACGTGTGTGAGCGTCACGTCACTAACATTAACACATTAGTTTGATATGTGGAAGTTGATCGTGTGCCCAAATGGGCTACTCTGTTATTGGAATGGACCTTTTAAGGCCGCTATGACGTATCACATTAGAAATTAAGTGTACGAAATTTCTCAATAATGTACTCAGTTACGACGAGAAACAAAGATGCATTTATCATGCCTTGTTGTAGGGATTTAGATAAATAATAACAGGAGTCAAGTGGTTAACTTGTATTTTTGAACAGGAATTTAATAATTACTGACGTATAAAATATAAAAAAGCGCCTATTACAATATTATGAATTTGGTGACACGGGGTCATCACTTTGGTGCATGGGTCTCTACTTTGGGGTTGGTTTCTGAATACTGAATAATTTATTTAAAATTCGTGCTCTTTTTATAGTTTGGCTAGAGTTGTTCGACCAATCACAATCGTTGAAAATATTTGTATTCGTACACGAGACTAGTTCCAAGAAATTGCTCGTGGCCTCGCCCCGCACAGCTGTCTCCTTCCTTAGGCGACGGAAATACCCATTGTCGAGAGTTCGTGACCGACTGGCGCGGCGGATGTTCCACCGAACCGACGCCGGCAAACACGTTCATCTACACGGGATCACCCCACTCCACGCAAGACCCCACCCGACGACACACTTGACACTTTGACACCACCCGCCCGTTCCATTGAAGAGCCACTCCTCGAGATCTGTTACTGCCTAAGTCAGTTCCACCGAACGCTGGTTCGCAATTGGCACAGGACCCACAAACCATGAGCGGCCAGCTAAGCCGCTGAGAGGCCAACGAGCCACTCGCGGCTATACATATTCAGTCACCGGCGAGTAGTAGCCAGTCGAGTTGATGCCGGGGTAAAGAGGGAAATCAGGCCCCAACACCCACAAGACTGCAGAAGAAACCAGGGATGCTCACGCGATTCCTAGCTATGACTCCGCGCTGTGTTCATGTGGTCGCGCCGTTAATTTTTGTACGCAGCGCTCTGTTTGTTACCTGCCGCCGAGAGGTCCTTGATTATTTATGTAATGCAGGTGTAGAAGAATGAGGGCGGTGCTTTAAGGCGTGGATAGCAAATTCACGCGACGTAGCCGACATTTATATAACCAAACAGCTCTTTTCAGAGCTAACCTTTTTTATAAGTTTCGTATATCTATTATACGGTGGCTACAGGAGAAATATATCCAAACAGTATCAATATTATTGAATATCCAACACTTGTATGAGACGTTGATAAGCGTAATAGAATACTAGATACAGTACAAATGCTCTCTGTAAATATTCTCTAGTATTTGGAAGATTAATTATCATGTTAATAATCCCACAGATTGGAAATAATACAATCCTTGCCGAATTGGAGTTGCAGTAGGAGTATATAAAATATTTTTATGTTGTTATTCATTGAACGTTGAGATCTGTAAATTAAAAAAAAAACATGCGGGACAGTCTTTGGGAACTGCTGATAGAAGTGAAAACTAACTTGTGAATTGTATCCTCGAGTTATTAGATTATTATTTTCGGTTTATAAAAAATTGTTTATGATCAAGCATTAAAATTTAAATTGGTCATTAACACTTCTTTACAAACCAAAAATTATTCACCCAAAAAGTGCTCAACGCGCCTAAAGAAGTTTTAACTTCAAAAATACACACATAATACGTGATACAGGACACGTTCAACTCCGCTTAACCTTCGCTGGTATGGTCACGTTTTACGCTAACCGGATACTTACATGGGAAATAAATATCTAGCCATGCCACCTCCACCAGGCCCGGTAGGCCGGCAGGTAAACCCGAAAAGTGCTGGTTAACGTCGTAAAGGGTGACATGTGTGCCAATAGACCGCCTATCAGGGATACCGAAGACCGTGCGAATTCGAGAAGAAAAAGCTAATAATACCAAGTTAGAATCCTTGATTTTAGGTATATTTTATATATAGATTTTTATCTAAGTATATTTTAATTTCATTGTGAAATTTGATTCACAATATTGAACGTGAGTGTACAACAGTGATCTTATCAATATGTTCCGTTTGTTGCTTCTAGTATATGGGTACAATGCGGGTCCTAAATTACAGTGCACAAAGCCTCGCTCTGTCAAGGCACGAAGGGATGGGCCACTAATCACAGACGCACCTGCTTCCGGACACCCTTCGTCCTGTTACGTTGTACACCTGCATGTCATTTACTCTGATATGTTAGAGAAATGAAGGGTACAATAAAATTACTACCAAAACTCAACTCGAGTTTTCATAGTAATACCAACATCTATATTTTAAATAAGATTTGTATGTTTTCGTACTTGTCATTCTGCATTATGCAAGATTTTAGATAAGATGTATATTTCCAAGATTTTAAGCTCGTTTTTGTTTTGATTATTTTTAAGTTTCGACTACCATCCATTTGCCACTTATTTGTTTTAATGAGTTTTGAATTAATTTAATTTATTATTCAATACATTAGTAATATAACAACGTAGAATAGTAATTTTTTGTATAGTTAAAAACTTAGTTAAAGTTTTAGATATCATTACCTAGAATTTGCTTGTCGGAGATTAGGACTGCTTTTGTACTCTTTCTTCCCACTTCGCATGGTCTTCGGCATAACTATTTAAATAAATTATCTGTACTTTATGCTACTGAACGTTACGATGTAACTTTACGAAATTCACAAGAATTTTTAAATTTGAATCTGTAGTGGTTAAATACAATACTATAGAATTTAAATTACTCGATACAAAATTTCTATACGTATAATTACTACACTCATACTACTGATAGCTATCTGATCTTCACGCTGAACAAGTATTGAGAGTATTCTGTTGTTTCAATCGGTAGGGAGGCCCTACCCCCAGGGGAAAGTATTGTTATTATTTTATTTATTTATCACAAACTAAAATAACGCCTTACATATAAGTTCGTTTCACTAAATTGTATCATAAAAATCATATAATATATCATTTTTTAATACAGATTATTATTACATATAATGTCAAAATATTCACAAATCAATTTAAGTCAAAAATGAGATCATTGAAAAATAATTAATAAAAAAATTAATAATATTAAGGCTAATTTTAATAAATTTGCAGAAAGAGATTTGCAGTATTTCATACAATGTTTCGCAACATTAGACCATTTACCAACAAATATATCCAAGTTGGGAGCTGATCTCTGTAGTTTCACAAAATCTTGCACAAGTTGCGTGTTCTGGCAGGACACTGTAGCACTCCACGGACTTTTTTACGGTCAAATACTCCATTGTTATAGGTCGTGTCCTTAAAATCAACCGTGGCCTGTCTCGTAAGCTGTTTCTACTTCATCCGGTCCTCAGCTTCTCGAATAGTGGTTGCTATTGAGAGTCCAGTGAGGGTGGTGACCTGGTCACACCAGCGGCTAGGTAATCGGCCATGGGGTATTTTTCCTTCCATTTTGCCCGTCACAATCAGTTTCTCCAAGTCATCCGGCTGTTGTCGGGCAAATGCCCAAACAGCCTAAACAAAATCACTCATAGACACTGCATACGAATTATTTCCAAATAGAAATAGGAATTAAAGTCACAGAGTTAAGTAGTGAAAATTACACCAATTATCCCCCGAACGTGTAATTCCCACCACTAGGGCACGTAAATTAATCGCACCTGCGAGTTTATCAAATTGCGCGTTCGTTTGTAGCTAATGAACGTAACGAATGTCGGCGGATGTTAACTGAAACAGCGATGTATGTTGTCCATTGAGATAATGACGCAATATTTGGATGGCGCGGTAATGGACGCTACACGCCCCTGGTGGGAAATTCGCTACAATTGACAAAGGCATATTTTAGCCCGCTAGATAATTTGCGTGAATATTATATACAATGTGGCGACCCATATGTGCTCCAGCGTGTCAAAATATACACGGACATATATTAATTTAACGTGATAGGGCAGAAGTTAGGTTTATTGAGTGAGGTAAACGCCTTAGTAAAAAAGTAAATTCTCTTTTTATTTTATATCTCTCTTTTACAACAGACATATAGACAATGCGTTTATGGACATTAATAGAGAACGTTTATCGATAAATATACAAAATTATTCTTCTTATTATTTGTGGTCTTCCTTACTGAAGGTCGTGCCTGTCTTGGAACGCTTTAACGGAATCGGTGACGAGCTGCTTCCACATCACTCTGTCTTCGGATTTCTCCAAGGCAGTTGAAACAGTTATCAATTTAATTTTATCAGATCAACGGGTAGATGATCGCCTACGTGGTCTTTTATCATCCACTTTCCCAACTACAACCAGTTTTTCAAAATTATCTGACTGCCTACGGGCGATGTAATCAAAATAAGTTTAAACTCGTTGATAACAAATTGTAGAGAGTCTATTCTTAATGTACAGTTGATCAAGAATGGAATTGTTGGTGCATTTCGCAATCCACGATATGCGCAACGTTCTCCTCCAATACCATATTTCGAAAGCCTTGAATTGACCAGGATTCGGACGCCTATATGAATATCGAGAATACCAGCGTCCTCACAAGTCTCCTTATGGTTGTGTTGGAGATATTTGTCTTGCCAGATCCTCGATATTTTACCCATAGCGGCTTTTCCCATTTGCGTACGTCTCCGAATTTCTTTCTCGCAGTCTTCCTGATCACTGATCATTGAGCCCAGGTACAAACTGCTTCACAAATTTTGCAGATCTGCCAGTTCACCTGTACGTGTGCTTTGTCCAGCTCAGTCGATGATCGTAACTTTGGTCTTTGATTTATTCACCGAAAGTCCTGTCGCTTTGCTTTCTCAGTTTACTCTGCTGAACAGTTCTGCTAGTTCGCACTCGAAGGACGCGAACAATGTGGTGTTATCTGCATATCGGAGGTTGCTGATCTTATTGCCACCTGCCATCTCCCTTCCACCCATTTAAGGTTCTTCTCATTATATACTCTTTATAGATATTGAACAGAGGGAGAGATAAAAAGCATTCTCTCCGTCGGACTCCTTTCTTTGGCTTAAATGATCCTGATACTACATCATTCAGCCTGACCATGGACTCTCCACCATCGTACAGGTTCGCGATCAATTCGACTCAGTGCGGAGGTACTCACATTTCTTGAAGGGTTCCCATTTTATCCAATCAAACGCTTTCGAGTAGTCAATAAATCACATGAACATTGGGACATTAAATTCCCGACTCTTCTCTATCAACTGCCTCATATTGACTATTTGCTCTCTATTGCCTCGGCTTTTGACGAAACCAACCTGTTTTTCAGATATTTGTCGGTGCAGATTCCTACCCATTGATTATGTCATAATAATACTGTAGTATTATCTTGCTAGCATTTGATATAAGTGCTACCGTTCGCTAATTTTCATATGATTTCGTGGAAGGATTTCTGTCCCATACGGGTACAGGAACTTGGGTGACTAATGCCGGAACACAACATAAAGTTGTTATGGCTGCATACTTAAGACCAAAGGTGATATATAGGCATCCGTGAGTTTAAGTTAATAAAAGATGAGGCCACTGAAGGAACCCTTCTTCAGTGGCCTCCGCTTTTATTAATGCAGTCACGTTAGCAGTTTAATTACATTGCAACACAACCACATACATAAACCTATATACACATACACTACTACATACATACCGAAACAATACTTGGAAACATTAAACTTTTTACTGCATATTTTACAACTGATGACCTCCGTAGAATAGCGGCTAATGCACTACTGCACGCTTGTGGACAAAAACATGTTACACGTTGTAATAGTTGTGGCTTAGTTTTTTACAACCGGCTGCATGCCTGACGTTAACCCCTTTTTGGGGAAAAATCTGTCATCCCTTTTATTTAAATTATTTTTTCTCGTTTCACATTGGGAGTAGGACACGAAATTTCGTTGTCAATCGTCTAATATATCCTCAAGCGACACTTTTATTGGTTTCTTCTTGAGTGAACAACTTCCGAGTGTCGGTTTGAGTGTGCAGGGTTTGAATTGTTCCAATACATTTATTATTATTTTTTCACAGGTGGCGTATGGTCCCTCCGTAACCTATCAATCTCCGTCCCGCGCGCAGTCTTCTCCGGCGAAGGACAGTCCGCCGTCCTGAGGTGCTCTTACGACCTGGAAGGAGCGGCACTCTACTCCATCAGGTGGTACCGAGCTGAAACGGAGTTTTACAGATTTGTACCAAGAGAAATGCCACCCAGCATGGTGTTTCCATTGCCTGGGGCGTCAGTTGATGTGAGTTTGTGCATTGCTATACTTAATCAATCAACACTTTATCAAATTCTTCTCTCTCCTTTTCAATTCACGTTATTAGAAAATGTTGCTGACGACCGCTTTTGTGATAAACTAGGCTAAACAAATATATCAGCTTTTAGCATTCGTCAATAACAACATGATATTGTTTACGTTTACCGCGTTACTTTTTACAGGCGATAATAACCACTTATAATTAAGAGAGCCAAAATAGAAGCCTGTCCGTCTAGCTTTGAAAAGAACTTGACGTCATTGAAATGACGTCAAGCTGAAGCTGAAGCTAGCTATAAACTAGCATTAAGTAGAATAATATTTTAGTGCAATACAAAATGTCGATGATGATTTACAACTGTGAATAATAATGATGTCACCAAATCTAAAAATTTCTAGTGGATTCATGATTAGAAGAAGAAGAAGAGCGACTAAATAGCTTATATTTCAACAGCTGACCCAGTCAGACATGAACCAGGTCCGGATAGTGAACTTGAACAGGCGCTTGAGTGGGGACTACCAGTGCGAGGTGTCCGCAGATGCACCTCTCTTCCACACAGACATACGGTCTGCACCTCTGACTGTAGTTGGTAAATATATTTATGATTATTTATTTCATACATGTGCATTTTATTCTACTGCTTTCCCTTTAAGGTAGTCTGACTGCAGACACTCCTTTCTGTGAAAAAAAGCCAAGATATATTCACTGTTCATCGCTGGTTGTATATCTATTAGGTCATGGAAATTTGTTTTCGACAAATTTTTTTTCCACTTTAGTCGCAATGTTCCCTATTGTGAATTATTTAATTCTGAGTGAATCCCGACCAAGCTCGATGTAATAGCACGCACGCCAAGCACAAAATGTGACCGA
This sequence comes from Malacosoma neustria, assembly GCA_963693495.1. Taxonomy (NCBI): domain Eukaryota; kingdom Metazoa; phylum Arthropoda; class Insecta; order Lepidoptera; family Lasiocampidae; genus Malacosoma; species Malacosoma neustria. The sequence goes on from OY856395.1 coordinate 357,813, forward strand.
GTTATATAAAAAGTCTTTATTTATGTGTATTTTAAATGTAAAATAGTTTCACGCCCAGGGAAAATACTTAAAATTAATATTGAGTGCTGTAAATTACAAGGATTTAATTCTGATATACAAAAAAATTTGCGGCGGCGATCGAAAAAAAAGATAGTCGAAAAAAATCACTCTAATATTGGTCTAATAATTTCACTAAGGTCTATGGTAAAATATTAATTTTAAATACTATATATTAGGTGTATTATATGTGTAGATCGACCATTCCGGGCACCCCATCTGACCATTTCTCGAGGAAGCTACGTCAGGGGTGACGTGATTCAAGCAAACTGTTCAGTTGACGAAGCCTACCCATCTCCAAATATATCTTGGATTCTTGATGATCATAAAGTAAGAATTTAGCTTTTAAAACGTTTTGTTTATTTTAATTAATGCAAAACTAAACAAATGAAAACGTAACGTAAAAGTAACCGTGTAAAGTAAGTACATGCAGAAATCTTAACCCTAACTTAATTAGTCTCACACGCACCACTTAGTTTGTTTTTTTTTTTTGATAAATGTGTGTGTATATTAAAACTGAATGAATTTTATTTGTTATTAGTGAAAATTTAACAAGTTTATAAAATTGTATGCAATATGTTCTATATACGTAGTTTAATGCAATGAATCATCAATAAAAACATAATTGCACCGTACCGACGGTGAAAATCTCGGTAGGTTATCGGACCATCTGCGAGGCAGTAAATAACGTAAGGAAAAACTTAACAACGAAAGGGAAATTAATGATAGATTTGATTCTTAAAAGCGACTAATCTTGACTCTTTTCAATTCAATATTGAATAATCAGCCACTTTATTGATGATAAGTACTAGATAAAACTAGCTCAAACAACAAGCAGTCCTTTCCATACAAACGAGGGCAAACACTAAGCCTTGATTGGATCCGTGGAAATTGAAATTTTAATTCAATCTTGCAAATACGTAGTCTATTTCTATCGAGCCATTGCCCCCACGGGGCCCATGGGGGTTGGGGGGTCCCTGAAACAAAGCGGAAACGTTCATTAGTGTAAGAACATCTTCAAACAAAGCCTTATAAACGTTTTCGCGGACTGAGTAAGAGTTTTCCTTTGTTACTCCTATTAGTTTGAGAATTTATTTTCTGAAATTCATTTTTAGAAAAGAATTTCAACTGCGTTCTTATGCAGTTATGGTAATTTATTTTTATTTTTAAGAGCTACTAAAGAAACAGATTTTTCATCGTTGGTATTTTGTTTTTAATTTTTATATTTTAGAAATTTAAAAGTTTTTGTTTAACTGGATATTTGACTGTAGACCGCGGGATTTTTTTCATAATTCAGATGGTCATTGTTCTTTGTGACCGGCTAACTAGAGACTGACTTGAGATTTATTTTTTCTTAGATCGCTGAATCTATATCCTGGAGGACGTCAGACTTGGATTTCAAGGAGCGAGGAGCTTTCAGCAGGCTAGAGATCACCGTATTAGCAGCTGAAAATTACAAAATGAACCTCCCTTATACTACTTCTAATATACACAGGGGCTACGAGGATCACTATGTTTATGATATGGAGAAAGAAGATCGGGAGGTTTTAAGGTAGTGTACCCAATCGCATTGACGTTTGCCCCCAGGGAGTAGTTGATCAAAATAAACCTCACTTGACCTTATTGTATGTAGAAAATTCCGCCAAGATCATTAGGTGGATCAAGACCTGCACACTACGCATATATTGCTATTATTGATTATATATGAAGTATTTATAGTATTTATAAATTACTGTTACATATTGATAATATAAGAATTCCTACCAGGCTTGAAAGAAGAAACGGCAGTTGTTTCTGGAAAACACATTTCCTAGTCTTCATTTTGTGGCCCATTCTATTACTTCCTACTCGTTTCTATCCATACAGGGACGGAGAAAGAATACTGACCTCTGCGGCCGGAATCGGCCTCTCGTAAAAAGCGACAAAACAACTCACTCTAGTTACGTGGTAGGGTCCCAAGCCCATCTGGATTGCGACTTTGGTCTTAAGTATGCCGCCATAATAACTTTGTGTTGTTTTCCGGCATTAGTGACCCAAGTTCATGTACCCTTACGGGACAGCAGTGTATTCGCGATGCCACTGGCATTGCAAACACCCATAAGCAACGGTAACTGCTAAATTCTAAGTGGGCTGTCAGCCTGTCCGACAGCAATAAAAAAATTACGAAGTTGACTATAAAAGTAGATATTGTCAAGGCCGATAAGTATCTATGCAAAAACTTAGAGCTCCAGAACGAAAATTCGGGTGACTGTCACCTTTAAAATATATCTAGCACATTTGAATACCTGAAGGAAAATATGTCAGTGTAAACCGCTCATATACGTAATTTATAGTCTTCGACTTTACAGGTATGCCCTAATCCCACCGCCGAATGGACAGTTCTCCCTAAGCTGTGTGGCAACAATATACGACATATATGCTAGAAAAAGCGAACCTGTTTACATACGCGAGGATGCGCCCCATCCGGCATCCGTTACTGGAGAGGACTCTAAGGGTAAGCGGTTCACAATTCAAATAAAAAGCCTATAAAACTGTGACTGAAACTTTAGTGTATTTATGCAGTATTTTAGAGATATGATACTGAATCTGAAAAAAAAATTATTTGTTCTACAAATGTTCAAACAAGTTCTTAAAATGAAATCGTAGCAATGAAGAAATTTTGTTCACCGCATCAAGTCTTGTAAATGCCGGTGTGGCGAAGGGCAGACATTTGAGACGAAGGTAAAAATACTCGGATTAAATTTCCACAATGGCTTCATTGGTCAGCTTTTGTTTACCTATTGTGTACATGTCCTGATTTCGTATAAACATATAAGGAAATATGTTTCTAAGCAATTCAGTCAAGTTAAGTGTACACGCCCTCGAAAAAACACAGGGTTGAGATATTATGAGCTGTTATTAGATTTTATTTAGGGAACAATTTTCTCGTTCAACAGCCACTGCCAGTAATATTGGTAGACCCAAGTATTCGTGATTATGCGTACTAGGTTCCTGTTTTCCTTGGGACAGCAGCGTGTTCGCGGTGTCCCTGGCGTCGCAAACATCTATAGGCGACGGTAACTGCTTGCTATTAAGTGGGCCGTTAGCCTACGTGCTGTGTATATGCCTCAGCAGTCAGAAAACCTAATGCATTGCAACTAGGAATACCGAAGACAGTGTAAAATCAAAATCGGATCCATGAGATTGAAATGAAACTTTTAGTTACTGCCAGGATATAACGCTAAAATGATAATGACATATTTCTGTTTATATAAATAACGTTGCTTTTTCCAGGTACAACACTAACGCAGAACTTGTTGTTAGAATTCATATGCGCGTACGCAGCCCTGTTACAACGAGTGTTATGATCATTCCATCATGAAGTTAATAATTAAACATGCTTCATTACTACAATCAGGTTAAACATGAGCTATTGTTTACGGATCGTGAAAACTTATGTTGAAATTCCACATCAACATTTTCTTGATAAAGAGTGATTAAACAATATTTAAAAACATTAAGGAGATAAACGACACTGCTCTGCGACACACAGGGGGCTTATGAAGGCTTAGCCTCGGCTTCGACGGTTATATAGTAAGATTTTTTACCATGACTAACTAAACTAAAATCTTTGCAAGTCAGTACTCCAAACGCAGTTTATTTGTTCGAGTGCCTGTTTGTATTCTGTGATCATACAGCATTTAAGTAGCCAACAGTGTGCTTGTATGTTGTATGGGATTGTGTTATTGGTGATACTAGGCAATTTATATACTACTTAATATATACTTTTCTCTTGCAAATATACAACAGACCATGTCTTAAGCCGATGACCCCGCAGACGTTCAAAGGATGAGACGCCACGGAGATAGTCACCATTGTAATTAATTATATCGAAAATTAGAAATGTATCAGATAACATGATCTGAAGATAATCCTCTTTGTATTTGCGTGGTCGGTATATTATTTATTTTTTTCTAGAGGAAGCAGCGGGATGTTTACGAGCTGTATTTATTAAAGAAAATATTTTTATTCGAACTAAATAATAAAAAATATCTTAAGTTTGTGCAGCATACGTAAATATAGGCAGTTATTTATTTGTCAATAAAACAGACTGGTATGTGTAGTCATTTGTTATAAAAACTAACACATAAAGTCATTAAAATATTACGTCTTTTCAATGGATTTTTTAATATGCGTTTTCTAATGACAAAAACAATTAAATATAATTATGCGAAAATAATGTTTTCCATTCTAAATTATATATTATGTTACATTAAACACATATAAATATAAAATTTGGTAAAATATTGAAATATAATTTTGATATAAAATAACGTTGTGGGACATCACTCTTGTATTATTTTTAAAAAGTGTATTAAGGTTGATGAGTTAGGAAATCCATTGAAATGCTAAAAAATAAAAACCTACCTACTACGTAAGGAAACTTAATGTTGTGATAGACATTTAATGAAAAAATGGAAATTTGTTGAAATTTTTCATTTTGTATATGAAATATTAAAAATATATTAAAAATTGGAAGTATTCCAACTTTAGACACCAGATTATTATATGGCCTTTTGAGTGCTGAATTTTTCATACAACCACGTTTTGAAGCATTCTAAAGCCTAAGTTATACTACCTGCATAGTGTTACCTCACAACTGATAGTATAGGAAAATTTGGCGCGCACCATATTGCGTAGATTCCATAACTCTTACTTTATATTTTTTTGTGCCTGACAAGACAATTTAAAATAAAAACACTTATTTGCTTCATTCACTCAAAAATTTACAAGTGATAGGAAATTAAATTAGGCGACAAACTGGGCATAAATAATAAATGTGCATGAAACCATGCGTGTCTCAGTTAGAGAAACTATTCAGATGATAAATAAGCTGATTTCTAGAATAAATTAAATAAATGGTCAATTTCAACATATTTCCTTAGTTGACATATTTGTACTAGTTAAGACGAAACTGATTATATATTTAACTCATTTGAATGTTAAAGATTTAATATATATTATGTGAATATGTAAATAAATTCATTAGTTACTGATTCAGTGTTTCATTTAAATTTACATATACTAGTTTACATTAACAGTTTTTTTGTGGAGTTATAGCAGATAGGCTGACAGCTCATTCAATAGTAGGCAGTTACCATCACCTATAGACGATTTTGATGCCAGATGCACCGCTAATACGTTGCTATCCACGTATTGGCAATAGAACCTTGTCGATCATGCCGGAACGTAATGCAACGTTTTTATGGTAACATAGATCAAGAGAGGCCAATCCAGAAAGCCTTGGGGCCCTACCACGTCTAGGGTTGTTTTATCGCCTTTTAAATCTTAAAAAGATAAGAATCATTAAAAATAATATGCATGATTGTCATGTGACATACATTTCATCAATTTAGTTCATGAATCAGCATTCATGGAACGCTCGACTCTATCATATACATTTTTGGCACTTCTTCAATCTTAAATAGCATTCGAATACAAAAGTTATTTTTTCACGAATGAAAACCTTTCTCATTATTTAAAGTATTCTTTCAAAAAGATTGCTTAAATATATTAGTACATATACGTATTATACTTACGAGCTGACATTTTATAATAATGTTACGTATTTTGTACAATCAATTTACCGCGAATATTTCAAGTATCGAGTTAATCATATCTAAGCAAACGCATTACCTGTCAAACGGGAGTTCTTTGTGCTTACGTATTATCACGCCAAGGATAAACAGTTGTCTAACTGTAAGAACTTTAGCTTCAAAGTAAAGCGAAGATGTGGGACGTCGCCGGGGTTTTCCCGCAAGCACCTTAAGAACAGCTCTCTGTACTTTTTCCAGACGGAGCATATTACTGCTTGACGTTCCACCCCAAACACATATGCAATAGGTGATCACAGATTGCGCTAATGCAAAGTAAACATTTTTCAGGCATTTTATGATATGTTTCTGTAAGTTCTTAAAAACATAAATAAATTTGCAAATTTTTGAAGCCATGAAATTAATGTGAGTTTTCCAGTTCAATGAATTGTCAAGCCAAACCCTCAAATATTTAACACTAATGGAATGTTCTATTTCGGGACGTGAACAAGTTTGATTTAGAGTGCCGTTGTCGTGTACACGAAGAATGAATGAATTTGGAGGTTGGTTAAGAGCATTGGGAGGGGAGATAATGAGATGAATTGTATTTTAGTAAGGTTCAAAGATAAAAGGCTTGCACTTTTTTTTTTATATAGCTTGAGTTCAGCAGACAGGCAAACGGCCCACCCGGGCAGGTGGTCACCGTCGCCTATGGACGTTTGCAGCACCAGAGGCACCACCAACGCGCTGCCGGTCTCGAAGAAATTTTATAACGCCTTTTTTGAAGAACCCCATATCATACCGCGCTGAGAAAACCTCAGCCGGAAACTCATTCCAGATCCTGAGAGTACGCAACATGAACGTTCTGGAGAACCGTTTCGTACAGGAAAGAAAAGGCTCCAAAAAATGGCGATGAACACCCAGCCGATGGCGGGCAGTGCGGTGGTAGAAAGACGACGAGGGCACCATCCTAAATAGTTCTTCAGAACACTCCCCGTTGTACAGACGGTAGATTACGCAAAAAGACGCAAAGTCTCTCCGAAGTCCAAGCGTATCTAAACCATCTGTGAGCATGGGATCGCCGACAACACGAACTGCGTGCCGTTGGATCGATCGATCGCACTTAACCTGCTAGAGACTATAGCTAAGGAGATTTCTGCAGAAGTTTGAATATAAGACCAGCCTTTACCAGTGATTAGTAGTGCTGTGTCATCAGCATACCTAACAATATCGCAATTTGGAATATTAAGCTGGCACAGTTTATTAATATACATTAATAATAACGTGGCTACTAGAACACTACCTTGAGGTACACTCATTCGAATATCATCTTCATTGCTTAATTTAATGGTTAAATAAATATGAAAGAAATCTAGAACAAGGTCCCTAATTCCAACGTTTTCCAATTTTTGTAAGAGAATAGTAATATAAACTGTATCAAATGCCTTTGATAAGTCTATAAATATACCTACAGTTTTAAGTTTTAGTTTAAAATTCTTAACTACTTGTTGATGTTAGTTTTAACACAGCGTTCTCTGTGGATTTATTAGCAATGAAACCGAATTGATTCTCGGAAATTATGTTATTGTTGTAGTTTTTCAAAAACTTTAGAAAGTGAAAGTAGTACGAAGATAGATCTATAATTAAAAATGTTGGATGTATTATATAGATTTGTGAATAGTATGAACAAAAGCTTTCTTAAAATAGTTGTGTATCTGGTAGAAATAAGAGAACAGATGGTGGAATGTCATCCCATCCAACGCCACTATTTTTTAAGGTTGAAGATTGTGTTTTCAATCTCTATGTCATCAATATTATGAAAGGCTATAGAATTATAATTAGATAACTTGTGGATGCAGTAAGGTCTACCAGACTCAATAATTTTATTTATCAAATTCTTGCCAACACTAGAAAAGTAGTGTTTAGCTTTATTAAGTGAAGATGAGAGGTCAGAATTTCCATCTAATAAATCCTTAGTTACAGACTTCTTAGAACTCAGGTTTGCTGAAGTTTTCACAATTTTCCATGTCGTTTTTGGACAAGATTTAGCTTTCGATAATTCAGAACACTTGTATTCTCGTTTAAGTTTTTTCAATAAATTGTTACTTAAGTTTATATACTTCGTGTATATCAATTTATAATCAGAAATATCTTGGTTTCTTTTAAAATTAGAAAATAATTTATCTAAATGATATATATGCACCTTAACAAGCCAGGTGTGAACCATGGCTTACACGGTATGCATATTTTTCGGAATGACAGAAGTGTAACTATGTTTTGTAACAATAGGGCTATTTCGGGGTCATTAGATTGAGTTACTTGAGAAAATTTTGTTTATTCCACTTCTCTTACCAATGACGGCAATTTCAAAATGGTTTTGTAACGATTAGGTGAACTGATATTCAAATTAATATTACACGAAAAGACAATAGGGGCGTGATCCGTGACATAGGAGTTTAAAATTAATGTTGATGTTTGTGAGTTCGATCGAAGTATAACATGATCTAAACCAAGGATGAGCTACACGCGGCCCGTTAAACATGTTTATGCGGCCCGCCAAGCATTTCTAAAATTGAATTTATTTTATCGACTTTCTCCCATCAATATATTGTTATAAAATTAATTAAAATAAAATGGTAGTAGGTACATACAAAACCGAAACATTTTTTATGGCACGTTACTTGTCGACGACGTTTTAAAACATGCAATACGAACGCGCCGCGTCTTCGCAATTTTTTTGTGATGAGATACACACTTGTCGGTGACCTGCTCAAATATGCAATACGGACTGCATAACGATTCTAAATGTTCAAAGCTGAGAAGGCAGCGGTTTCCATAAAAATGTTTTCCTCGCCATTTAATATCAATGTGGATACAGTTCCTGAAGACTTTCAAATGCAAGTGATTGACACACAAAATAATACCGATTTAAAAATGTATTTTTCTCAGTAAACATCGAAAATGATTATAAATCTTGTGAGCCCTGAAAAATTTCCACTTTTGACGAAAAATGCAAAGCAAATCATGTCTCTGTTCGGAAGTACGTATGTTTGCGAACAATTATTTTCAACCATGAAATTAATCAAAAATGACCACCGATCAAGACTGAGTTATGGATGATTAGAAAGCTGCGTACGTGTAGCTACCTCATCTATTCCGGCTGATATTGATCAGCTTGTATTGAAAAACAGTGCCAAATTTCTCATTAAAAATTTCAAATAAATTCATTTTTCTGTTCTTTTCTTGTTTATTTTTTACTTGCATTAAAATTTGTATATAAAATCTTAACTTTTTTTAGTTTTATATTTTTTTATTCTAATATTTATTATAAATAAAGTTTCGTAAATTATTAATTAATAAGAGTTAATCAATGTGCAGCCCGCAAAAAAAAATTAAATTTAAATTGGCCCATTGATTAAAAAGGTTGCTCACCCCTGATCTAAACAACTGTTAATTTATAATAACTATTAAATCGAGTTTATTTTTTACAAATTCAAATATTTATTTGCACATCTAAGTGTTTACACAATAACAACTTACACTAACATATAGCACTTAAAACTTAGAGGATCATCTTCTAACATAGAAAAAAAACAAAGAAAAAATATTTATAGTGTATGTGTGTGTAGGGACAGGGATATATACACATATTCGCACATTTATACATATACCTATATACTTACAAACGTTGGAATAATTTTTGTAATACAATTATTACGAAGACACAAAAGTTATTCCAACGGTCATTGGACCATAACCACTCCTTGACCATTTCTTTTACTTTATATGAGCAGTTTGGTAAATGTTAAGCTTTTTATTGATCCTATTATATAGACGAATAGCTATTTGGTTTTGTTGGCGGAGCGCAAACATAGAATTACATTAATGAGGCTGACAAACACTCTTTATTACTCGCTGGTTTGTATAATTTTGCATGGGGAATAGGGTTTGGCAGTTACCTTAGGGTCACCCGAAGGATATATTATTATCGAACAGATAAAACTTCACAGTACTCATACAGCGTCCTGGAGGGAAATTGATACCGTTTTCTAAACATACTTTGAGCAGGGAGCGTTGGGCCCTTTGCAATTTAATTATATGACATTTACATGTACCACACCTTTCCGCCAAAGCGAAGTATATGAACTTGAGGAGCTTAGTATCGACAACATCTTTTAGTTTCCTGAAGCCTCAAATCAGTTTTCTGGATCAGTTGGTCAACAGATCGATATGCGAGTTCCAGCTTAACTTACTATCCAAGATTACGCCGTAGTCTTTGATTTTTGAGACTTGTACAATAGATGTGCAATTGTGTTGTTTGAATTACACGAATAAGCTTTAATATAAATACCTGTAAATGTGGCTTTGGATGCATAAAACTGCATATATTTTGTTTTAGATAAATTTAGTAATAGCAAATTGTTTGTAAGCCAATTATGACGTTGATTTAACGAAGTCCCACTTCAGCGTAACTACGCGCCTTTGTCATTAGTACCAGTAGTAGATGTACACCAAGAAAAGACTGGGACTTAGAATACTGCCTTGTGGAATGCCAAAATGAACTGGAATTAAGTTTGTTTTGCACCTAGCTAAAGTTGTTTTGTCGCCTTTTATGACAGACCGCCTCCTGTGGTAGGGATCAATGTTCTAACTTCACTTCTGCACCGAAAAAAACTTGTGTCTTCTGTAATCATTAAGAAATATGAACAACATAAAAATTAAATACAACGTTTGGAAGCACTAATTCTGAAATAAATCCTAGGCTGTGTTTTATCTTAACCTATTAGTCTAGACTTAATCCTGTAAAAACGAGGTCAATTGCCGACATGATCGTTGTTCCCTCCGCATCTAATGTTGCCATGTAAATGAACGATAACTTGCAGAGGATTTTACTTCATTAAGTATGCGCACAAATTACATTTTAATTCAGTAATATCTAAAATGATTCATATAACTCATAACCCTTTAATATAAAAAAAACTATAAAGGAGGTAAATACGTTTTAATTTTTTTAAATGTTTGATGTTGTTTTAGATGTTATTTAGCGGTTTTCACTTGTGTTATCAAAGTGTTATGTTAGTTGTACCAGTGCAGCCATCATCATCCTCATCATCTTAGCGATGAATCCCGGTTGCAACCCAAACTCTAGCTTCGGCGCCCGGGGTCCGTTTTACGGCTTTTTCTTCTCCACTTCGCACGCATATCAATCCCTACAACATCAAGCCAGCACTTTTTGGGTCTACCCCTCCCGCCGGGGCCCGGCGGTGGCAGCATGACCAGACATTTGTTCCCCACATAAGTAGCCGGTTGCCGTAAAACGTGGCCATACCAGCGAAGGCGACACTCCTGCAATTTATCTGCAATGTCACGGACATGAAGACTGTTGCGAATGTGGGAGTTCCTAACGCGGTCCTTCCGCGTCACTCTACACATCCACCGCAGCATATTCATCTCCATGACTCGCAGTGCCTGCTTGTGTCGCTCCAACACTGGCCACGCTTCACATCCGTGTAAAAGGACAGGCCTCATAATGGTCTTATAGACCTGTCCCTTCAATTTAACCGGTATTTTAGGGTACCACAGATGACACCAGTCACCTTACGCTATTTGGCCCACGCGGCAGTAATGCGTGCCTTAACGTCGGCGTCAATGTCACCAGACTCGTGAAAACCAGTCAGCCATACCCTGGGCAAAATGACTCTCCACTATTGGTATATATCTGATCCCCCACGCGCGCGTTTCACTCAACGTAAGTGAATGGTCGGTGTGTCTAGACCCCTAAAGTAGAGGCATTATTCCCCTCTATTTGGCGGCTAAATTAGGTTTCTCTTGGTATAAAAACACTAATAATTTTATATTGAATGAAGTAAGAAATTTAAACGCAGCTAAAGATATACTATTGTCTGTCATGGAATTAAAAATTGAGTCTAAGTATAAGGTATTTTGATCGAATCGCGGCAACCCACACATCACCGGTGCGGCAACCATATTGGCTTATCCGCCGTCATGCTAACGAGAATATTCGCTAAATTGCCGACAACTTCACCAGCCTATCTGGATATTACATGAGAAGTTATCCACTTATTCACCCTAATTTCATCGTTGAATTGAAAATACTAAAGTTTTTCATTTAACTTCACCGATAAAACATGGAATGCTTCTCTTTACGCCAGCTTTAAAGTATGGATTCCATTTAAATAGTTTGAGAATAGTTCAATAAATGGAAAGCAAATTTTATTTTAATTACTAGCAGCTTGGATTTATTTATTTTGAAGCAATTTATTTAATTTACAGCAGTTTAATTACTTTTTCTGCTAGCTCACAGCTAGCCTGGTTAACCATAAGGGAATGTATTTATTTATTTATTTTATTTTTATTTATTTGGGAAACAAACAATTACAATACATCACAATATAAAGAAAACATAAAAATTAACAAATCAGTAAAGTTTCCACTTATGTACCCATACCAAGTGACCTATTTTTGAAAATATTTAGCCCCCTTCGTTCTCTTGATGACCATCCATGGTGTATGAGAAGACCTCCCGATATAGCAAGCGTTTACGTGATTAAAGTCACGTATCTCGTTCCCCCACATTTTGCGGTGTAACCTCCCATGGCCCGACGCCCGTTCGCGGAACACCCGGCGGCCAGTCAGTTTGTAGTTTTCAGTCATGTTATGGCGGACCTAGGCGTTACTTTTTAGAATTATTAATACTACCCGGCTGCCATTTTCTTTAACATAAATTTAAAGTAGGTAGGTTGGGGTTCGAACTTAGATCATCCCAATGCTCCTCAACGCAACCACTGGCCTGTGTATCAGATGTTCAGCAGATTCGGCAGCGAGATGTCTGGAAGATGCGGCAACGAAGAAGCGGCAGATTCTCGGTGGCCGGTACACGGCCTTGCGGTTGTCCCTTACGGCGGGCTGTAGACCCCCAACCGTGGCAAAGGACGCGTATCGTCGATATGTCCTTTGATCGGGTTGTAGGAACTATTCTAGGCCTGGACTGGGCCCTGGAATTCAGCGTTATCCAGTCTTAAGACGTGTCCCTTCTTTATTGACTGACTGCCAAGTGACAACGAAGAATTACATAGACGTGGTGCTACGTAATAATAGTTTCCAATGGATGAGGCAGTCAGCAATAGAAAAGATGAATATAAAGAAGTATGACGTTAACATAAAAAAATACACAGTATTTCGTATAAAGATTGGTTGGAATATAATTACAAATTAGAAGTTATATAATATTAAAAACAGTGTATATGTAACACTCACCCAATTTGGGGAACCAATTACTCCGATAATTGTCGGATTTTGCTAAATTGGAACCAAACATATTGATATTTTTAATAAAATTTATGGCGTGTCTGCGCTTCGAGGTGGGTAGGCTCGGAATGACGCGGCGAGTGGCGAATATCGTTCAAATTCACTCGTTCAACGGTCTTACAAACGTGAACAAGTGAACGGAACGTCACAATGTAAAATGTTTTGTTAACATCATATTATCTATTACAATGGCGCTTTTTTGTAAACAGAACGTATCCAATCATCTGACGTCCCGGTATATTATATGCGCCAGTGTTGCCACCTGTGAGTTTCTAAAGCACTAAATGCGGTGCGCATATATGATTTTGCAGAGATTTCCTTTAGAGCATATTGACTACGTGACAAAAACCTAATGGCGGGAGGGGCTCATCCCTGTGAACAAAGCTGATATTTTGAACACCTCCTTCCTGAACGGGTCACGTAGTATGGGTACATTCCCTAATTTACAATAAGCAAATAGAGAATCTATATATTCTATTTCTTTAAGCTCACTCTTGTGTGTCATAATAGAGATGGATCCATTATCATAGTAGAATATAATATGCATACGATGCTGTCAGAAAAAAGTTAAATATTGATAAAGCCAAATATTTTACACAAGTTATGTTATAACGTAATGTAAGAATATTTTTTTAAATTAAATTTGCCGCGCTCTTTTGCCGCGACAATCGACCATTGCGCTGATTGGTTATTACTATTTATTTAATCTCCAAAGAATACAAATTAATATAATTTCAGTAGTCTCACCAAACTGCACATTAGTTTATCGCCGGGAAAAATCATCGTCTAACATCATTTTTAATTACATAAATTTTTATATTATTTATATTCATCACTAATAAAAAAACCAAAAATTTAACTATTATATGTCATTATTAATAAGTCATTCTATAATTATCTTTAATTTTCATTCTATTATTATACTATTATAAAAATATATATATCTATGTCTCTTTTCTAAAATGTTTGATTTAAATCACCTGACAATAATATATTTTTTATTTTACGTTTCAAACGTAACAAAGTACAGTAATTTTAATTATTTTTCTCTTATCAGTGGGATTTTGTTAAAAGTTTTGGCGATCAGTCACGACTAGCCCGTTTCCTATAATAATTATATACAGGGTGACTTTGCCTCACCCGTCCAAATTCACACAGAAGAATCTTTAATATAAGTTATGAGAAACATGTATTTTAGTTTAGTATCACATAGTACAAAAATGTTGAGTAATCAGCATCACAAAGTTATCACAAGAACTCGCAATTTATACTTGACACCTATACTCGACAAGTGTCAATGACCCCTCCATCGCTACATAATTCGCTACATTTCATTGATAAATACAGTACCTAACATAATGTCGAAATACAAAAAATTCAGTTAAAGGGCGCGTTTGTAATAAGTAAAAAAATACGTAAATCTTTAGTGATATGTACAATAATTAGTACATATCACTAAAGATTTAATTAGAGGTTAACTAACTTACGTAACGTATTTTAATAAATGTTCAAAATGCAGTCTGTTTGTCTCTAAGCAAAGTCTAGCTCGTTTTTGAACATTTTCCTTTACCTTTCTAAGCACTACAGTGTCATTACGCACATCTTCAAACGCTCGCACAATTTTAGTTTTTAAGTTCGCGAGCCTTTGGACCTCTTCCACATACACGTGTCTTTTAATTTCACCCCACAAATAAAAGTCCAATGGTGTTAAATCCGGTGATCGAGGCGGTCATGGGACGGGACCACCACGACCGACCCAACGATTACCGTATTCCGTATTTTTGCACTGTCGACGTCATGAGAGAACGAACGGTAAACACAATGCACCAACGCGACAACACGCGGCCGACTGATTATTAATTAATTATTTACGGCAGCGGCGGCAGCCGTATTTTGCACGCCGTAATTCCCCGCACACACACACCGCTACGCTGCAACCGACATAGGACTGCCAAACTAAAAAATAAATCAGGGTATTTATTTATAAATGTACATAGTAAAAAACATAACTTCACTAGCTTCAATGATTTGTTACAGTAGAAACCGAATGTTGACGAAACTACACTGTACACTCATTTTAAAGCCTATAATAAAGATTCATCTTTTTATGGTGGGCTAAAAGTCCCACCTGAAACGTTTAGAAAAAGTATTTTTAAATAATTTTGACAACGTCTTAATGAATCGGCCTGGTAGCACCATTTTCTTTTTTTTTGATCTCAGAGAAAAACCTCTCTTGACGGGTTCCCCGGCCCGGGGGGACCGAGGGATATGTGGGACTCCGGGAAAGATGTTCGAACATCTGACTACCCACTAAAAAACTTGGGTCACTAATGCCGGAACACAATACAGGGTTATTATGGCGGCATACTTAAGACCAAAGGTGGTCGCCATCCAGATGGGCTTGAGACCCTACCACGTAGCCAAAGTGGTTATGTAGCCTTTGACAGGCCGTCCCCGGCCACAGAGGTTAGTATTCTTTCCGCGCCCCTGCACGGATAAAACTTAAACATTTGATTGAATAATAAAAAATATGGTTGAATCGCAACATTCGTTTTATTACAATAATCATCATAGGTACAACCCTAGCGCATTCTTATGAAGACGTGTTGACACGTGTCCCGCACTGCGGGCAACACAGTCTCGACTCTTTGTACGCGTACTTAAGGTACATTTCTTCTCGTTTACAATACCGAGGAGGAGGTTGGTAATAAAGGTCAATGTACGAACCTTGGAACATATGATTATTTGCACGATTGAATGAGCGACCAAGTTACTAAACATTTTCCTTGGGATGAAATATTTTATTTTGAAAATTTTACATACAATTTTTTTTGCAAAAATGGGTTCCATCAATGATGTTTAGTGCGTAAAAAAAATTTTGACGGGTGAGGCAAAGTCACCCTGTATATATATATATATATATATATATATATATATATATATATATATATATATATATAGAAGAATATAATAGAAGAATCTTTATTAAAAGTTATGAGAAACATGTATTTTAGTTTTGTATCGCATAGTACAAAAATGTTGAGTAATCAGCATCACAAAGTCATTCAAAGAACTCGCAATTTACATAATACGGCGCTAAGGTGTCAATGACCTCTCCATCTAACCTCGTAAAAGGCCGAGGACGGCGGCATTGCACCGGGCGAGCGAATATGCACTACTCATTTACGCGGGAGAGACAGAGACAGGTAATAACAGGTTAACGTACGAAGGTTGCACCATAGGACTATTCTGTACGATTGAATTAATGATCATATATGAAATATTTTATAGTTAAAATTTAACATACAATTTTTTTTTGCAAAACTGGGTTCCTTAAATGATGTTTAGTGCGAAAAAAATTTTGGACGGTTTTATCAAAGTCACCCTGTATGTATATATATATATGTATATATATATATATATATATATATATATATATATATATATATATATATATATATATATATATATATATATATATATATATATATATATATATACCTAGTCAGGTCATAAGTATTGTCACACAGTAAAAACTTTTCTTTTAGAATGCTGGCCACAAAAAAGTTTATTGAATTCGAATTTCGAATTGTTCATGAAAATAAAAATGTATAATTTTAGAATTTTACTCATTTTTAAATATGGAGTGGACGCTTAAAGAAGACCGTGTTGCAGTTATTGCGTTGCATCGTTGCAGTTACGCGCCAATTCAAATTTTTAACATACTGAAAAATTTTAATATAACCAAAAGATTCGTTTATCGTACCATCAAACGATACAATGAAGACTCTAGTGTAGATGACAGGTCAAGAAGTGGTCGCCCTCGGTCTGTTAGGACTCCAGCAGTGATAAAAGCTGTGAAGGCACGAATTCAAAGAAATCCCAAACGTAAGCAGAAACTGTTGGCCCTTCAGATGGGGTTAAGCAGAACCACGGTGAAAAGGGTGTTAAATGAAGACTTAGGGCTTGGGGCATATCGAAGAAAAACAGGACATCGTTTGAATGCTCGTCTAATGGACCTGAGACTGAAGAGATGCCGCGCTTTGTTGAAGCGGTACGCGGGAAAAAAATATCGGGAAATTCTTTTTTCGGATGAAAAAATGTTTACCGTAGAAGAGAGCTACAACAAACAAAATGATAAGGTGTACGCACACAGTAGTGAAGAAGCGAGCAACCGTATTCCGCGTGTCCAACGAGGTCATTTTCCATCCTCGCTCATGGTATGGTTGGGAGTTTCTTATTGGGGCTTAACAGAGGTACATTTTTGTGAGAAAGGTGTAAAAACGAATGCTGTTGTGTATCAAAATACAGTCCTGACGAACATTGTGGAACCTGTTTCTCATACCATGTTCAATAACAGGCACTGGGTATTCCAACAAGATTCGGCGCCAGCTCATAGAGCGAAGAGCACACAAGACTGGCTGGGGGCGCGTGAAATCGACTTCATCCGGCACGAAGACTGGCCCTCCTCCAGTCCAGATTTGAATCCGTTAGATTACAAGATATGGCAACACTTGGAGGAAAAGGCGTGCTCAAAGCCTCATCCCAATTTGGAGTCACTCAAGACATCCTTGATTAAGGCAGCCGCCGATATTGACATGGACCTCGTTCGTGCTGCGATAGACGACTGGCCGCGCAGATTGAAGGCCTGTATTCAAAATCACGGAGGTCATTTTGAATAAACTTTAATGTCATAAGAATCTATGTTTTGTTAAGTTCATTTTGGTATATGAATGGTTACATAATGAATAAACTTGTTACAATTATTTTACATTAAACATGTGACAGAATTTATGACCTGACTAGGTATATATATATATATATATATATATATATATATATATATATATATATATATATATATATATATATATATATATATATATATATATATATATATTAGAAAAGTTTTTACTGTGTGACAATACTTATGACCTGACTAGGTATATACAGGATGACTTTGACGCACCCGTCCAAATTCACCCAGAAGAATCTTAAGTAAAAGTTATGAGAAACATGTATTTTAGTTTAGTATCACATAGTACAAAAATGTTGAGTAATCAGCATCACAAAGTTATCACAAGAACTCGCAATTTATACTTGACACTATCACTCGACAAGTGTAAATGACCTCTCCATCGGTACCGCATAATTCGCTACATTTCATTGATAAATACAGTACCTAACATAATGTCGAAATACAAAAATTTCAGTTAAAGGGCGCATTAGTAATAAGTAAAAAAATACGTAAATATTTAGTGATATGTACAATAATTAGTAAAAAATCAATTAGAGGTTAACTTACCACTACTGCTTTACACGTATTTTAATAAATGTTCAAAATGCAGTCTGTTTGTCTCTAAGCAAATTCTAGCTCGTTTTTGAACATTTTCTTTTAACTTTCTAAGCACAAAAGTGTCATTACGCACATCTTCAAACACTTGCACTATTTTTTTAAATAGATTTATTTAAACACAAAGGTTGCACCGACGCATCAAGACGCGGCACGCGGCCGACTGATATATTAATTAAATATTTAATCCTTTTGTCGGCCGGCAGCGTGGTTTCCCCGGTAGGCCTCCATTACTCGCTCAAGGCCACGCGATACACTACAACCAACATAGGGCTGCCAAACTAAAAAAATATATCAGGGTATTTATTATAAATGTAGTAAAAAACATAACTGCACTAGCTTCAATGCTTTGTTACAGTAGAAACCGAAAGTTGACGAAACTACACTGCATACTCATTTTAAAGCCTATAATAAAGATTCATCTTTTTATGGCGGTCTAAAAGTCCCACCTGAAACGTTTAATAATTATATTGAGGAGTTAGAAAAAGTATTTTTAAATAATTTTGACAACGTCTTAATGAATCGACCTGGTAGCACCATTTTCTTTTTTTGGTCTCGGGGAAAAACCTCTCTTGACAGGTTGCCCCGGCCCGGGCGGGACCGAGGGATATGTGGGACTCCGGGAAAGATGTTTGAACATCCGACTACCCACTAAAAAACTTGGCTCACTTATGCCGGAACACAATACAAGGTTATTATGGCGGCATACTTAAGACCAAAGGTGGTCGCCATCCAGACGGGCTTGAGGCCCTACCACGTAGCTATTGTGGGTTGTTTTGTCGCCTTTTACGACAGGCCGACCCCGGCCACAGAGGTTAGTATTCTTTCCGCGCCCCTGCACGGATAAAACTGAAATATGTTTGATTAAATAATAAAAAAATATGGTTGAATCGCAACATTCGTTTTATTACAATAATCATTATAGGTACAACCCTTGCGCATTCTTACGAAGACGTGTTGACACGTGTCCCGCGCGGCGGGCAACACAGTCTCGACTCTTTGTACTCGTACTTAAGGTACATTTCTTCTCGTTTACAATACCGAGGACGGCGGTCATTGCATCTGTGCGAGCATTACGTGGGAATGACAGAGACAGGTAATAAAGGTCAATGTACGAACCTTGGACCATATGATTATTATGTACGATTGAATGAGCGACCGCGTTACTAAACATTTTCCTTGGGATGAAATATTTTATTTTGAAAATTTTACATACAATTTTTTTTGCAAAAATGGGTTCCATAAATGATGTTTAGTGCGTAAAAAAAATTTTAACGGGTGAGTCAAAGTCACCCTGTATATATATATATATATATATATATATATATATATATATATATATATATATATATATATATATATATATATATATATATATATATATATATATATATATATATATATATATATATATATCTTGTTATAATATATTATAAGAATGCAAGATTGGAAAATTATGTGGGAGGTACCCAATCTTAAATTTAAGGACGCAAGGAAGAAACCAATCCCTAAAATATTGTAACATAAACCATAGATCGTAAAAATAAAATGTAATACAGTCAGTGATGTACTGACTTCGATTCTCGGACTATTTCAACCGGTTCCAAGATTCAATGAATATCTTAGTAGGCAAACGGTTCTCTATTATTAGAAAAGGATTTGTCGATCCTTTTGTGAAATAGAAATGACGGATTGTATTAGCTTTCAATAGATTCTCACTCAAACAGCGTTTTCTTTGTATTATAGTATAAGAGATAGTATAATGGAACTTATGCGCCTGGTGCTGCAGATAACAAACCTGGATTGTAAAAGATTTCAAAAAATATTAATAATTTTGAACTTCTCTAGCAACGCAACGCCATCTAGTCTCAAACTAAGTAGCATATTACTTGTGTTATGAGTACTAGACAACTGATATTTTTTTTACTGCTGGGGAATAGCAGACAGGCTGACGGTCCACTTAAGAATAAGCAGTAACCGTCGCCTATGAATGTTCCTACGCCAGGGAACACGCTACTGTCCCAGTGTTACAAGAACCTGAGTCACTTATACCGGAACACAACACAAGGTTATTATGATGGCATATTTGTAGACCAAGGGTGGTTGTCATCCAGATGGGCTTGGGCCCTATCACGTAGCTAGGATAGTTTTCTTGCCTTTTATGACAGGCCAACCCCAGCCACAGAGGTTAGTATACCACCATAGACTTACATACAGACATTATAATATACATAGATATTATACATATACATAAGTTTAGAGCTTGAGCGTAGTGTACGAAGCCAAACGAAAGATCTGTTTCGCAAAGTGAGAGAGCTAGCTGGGACGTGTATAACTAGGACCTGCATAATTGAGGACGAAATTGGAAACCTCTTAACAGTTACATCGCAAGTTCTGGAATGCTGGAAACTGTATTGTTCGGCGATCTATGATACAGGAAATCCAACTAGCTGGAGATCAGAATGGGTACCTGATGAACCCAACATTCTCCGCTCGGAAGTGGAAAATGCTATCAAGGCCCTCAAATGTGGAAAGGCGCCTGGAAAGGACGGCATTCCTGCCGAATTATTAAAGAATATGGGAGAAGCAGGAACAAGAATTATGGTGGAAATATGCAATGATGTCTGGAAAACTGAAAAATGGCCTGTGGATTGGATGGAATCTGTGTTCATTCCCGAACATAAAAAAGGTTCCACGAGAACATGTGGTTATTATAGAAACATTGCATTAATTTCACATGTCAGTAAAATTATTTTGCACACCATTAACCAGCGGCTCCACCACTTCCTCAAAAACCAAATACCAGAAGAATAGGCACGCTTAGTGAAAGGCATTAGCGGAAAACGGATATCAAATCTCAGATATGCAGTGTCATGAGGAGGACCGACGCGGTCCTCCTCACGGTGCTGACGTCTGTAGAGGAAATGCAGGAGCTGTTTCAGAGGCTTGAGACCGAGAGTAACTGCATATGTCTCACAGTAAACAGGAGGAAGTCGAAAATCATGACAGTAGACCATGCCGGAATATTATCATCCCAAGGGTCCACTACGTTTATCTGGGCGCACTAATATACAGCGATGAAAGTTGCATACCGGAAATAAAGAGGCGTGTTGGTATGGCTAAGGAAGCCATGACACGACTCAGTAACATTTGGAAAAAGAGGGGAATCACCAATGCCACCAAGATCTCGTTGGTACGCGCTCTTGTATTCCCAATATTCTTATATCAAGTCGAAACGTGGACCATACGAGCCCGTGAAAGGCAAAGAATCGAAGCATTCGAGTTGTGGTGCTGGAGGCGTATGTTACGGATATCGTAAACTGTCACAGTGAGGAAGGGAGATAACTGCCTAGAAAAACTGAGGAAACACGGAGGGTAAACGAGCCCGCGGACGGTCTCCAACCAGATGCTGCGATCAAATAAAGGCCCTAACCTCAACCAAATTATGCTCGGTCATCAGAGACGCAAAGGATAGGCACCGATGTCTGAAAATATCTGAAAATATCAGCCCACAAGAAATTAATAGTATATCCGTCATCCTTGTTTTAGGTAGATTGCCGGGTTATACATGCTGGTGATCTTATGGCATGCAGGTTTTTTTCGGGATTTTTTTAAGAACAATGACAGAATTGTAGCATTTCAACATTTAAAAAGAACATTTCAACGCCACAATTTTTATTCAGCTCCATTTAAAGTAACTTCATATATTTGAATGGTGTTCTAAATCGTAATAAACAATTAAAATTATATTCTACGAGTATTTAAGTTTTAATAAAATTATTTGGTGCATTATTGTTTTATCTTTAAATTTGTACATCAAAAGTGGCGAGAAATGTTCTGAAGACATTGCAGACAAGTGATCATGTAAGTTACATGTTATTATAAAAATAAATTACATATACTACTTAGGGTAAGGTGAAAAGATCGGCCTGACAATAAAAGACTGCAATTTTCAGTTGAGAAATGATTTTATTTTTCTACATATTCTCCCTTGACTTCAACACACTTGGTTTCAACAACTTTTTCATTGAACGTGAAGCGCTTCCCAGAAACAAATTTCTTCAAGTTTGGAAACAGAAGTCTGAGGGTGCCAAATCAGGAGAATAGGGGGGATGGCCAAGCAAATTATATCCCAAATCCCGCAGGTTTCCCATTGCCAACGCACCTTTCTGAGCAGGTGCGTTGTCCTGGTGAAAATTGATTTTTTTCTTCTTCAGGCCAGGCCTCTTCTCGCCAATTTTGGAATTCAGCTGGTTAAGAAGATTAGAATAATATTCTCTTGTAATTGTTTTGCCTTCTACAAGATCAATTAGCAGGATCCCTTTCGCCTCCGAAAACACACTGACCATAACCTTTCCGGCAGATGCGATCGACTTCACTTTCTTTGGCGCTGAACCACCGGCTTCTACCCACTGCTTCGACTGCTGTCTCGTTTTTGACATGTAATTATATTTACAGTGTCATTTCTTGATAATGGTTTGGATATTGTAATATGAAAACTATCACTTTTAGATTTAAAATAAAACAGTATACTTAATTTCCTGTTTATAGCAGTGTGGAAATAAGAGTGATGAAACTCTTTATCCAATGGCACTGTCTCTCCCTTAGGAAGGCATGGTACATTGCTACATTATGTAACGATACCACATCTTGCAGCCAACCTAATGAACGAATATTGGGCTCCATCATGTAAGAGGTGATCACTCTCCGGGCGCTGGCTGATTGCCAACGGATACCCAACGGCCTCTCAATAATATTAACCCCTTAATACTACTAATGAAAGCAAGAGTAATACCCTCGCCTTAATGTTTAAGGATATCTTTTCTTTGTAAAAATATTAAGTAATATGTAATAAATATGCTGAGACAATTTACTGGTGCCATCTAGTTCCAAAGTAAGTAGCATAGCACTTGTGTTATGGGTACTAAATAACATATTATGAAGATATCAAAGTTTTAATGCATAAAAAATGTAAAGCCAGGTCTAAATTTAAGACAAATCCAAATGATAACAATAAGTTAGCCTATGTGAATGCTCGTAATCGCTGCAATAGAGTGTGTAGGGACGCACAACGCCGATATATACACGAGTCAGTCCAAAATGAAAATCCAGCAAAAGTTTGGAAATTTCTTCGTTCTTTGGGAGTAGGCCGACAACCTGAACATCCTGTGTGTAAAAATTTCAGTGTTGATGATCTCAACCGGCATTTTTCATCTGTTTCCGATTTTGATCCTTTGACAAAATCAAATACTTTGAACATACTATCTTCACTACCTACTCCCAATCATCCTCCTTTCTTTCTAAGTCGATTTTCTGATAGTGATGTTAAGAGTGCAGTTAGGTCTATTGCTTCTAATGCTGTTGGTATTGATGGTGTTAGTCGTAATATGATCCTTCCCATACTGGATGTTATTACTCCTGTTCTTACTCACATATTAAATTACTCTGTGTCTTCCGGTACATTCCCTTCAGCTTGGAGGGAAGCCCAAGTAATCCCGCTACCTAAAAAATCGAACCCTACTTCTTTATCCCATTTTAGACCTATATCTATTTTACCGTTCTTATCTAAAGTCTTGGAGCGATTAGTACACAAGCAACTGAGCGCATTCCTAAATAAAAATTTACTAATGAACCCTTTTCAATCAGGCTTTCGCCCAGGTCATAGCACAACTACAGCATTAGTAAAAATAACTGATGATATCCGGTATGGTATGGATAATGGTCTGCTAACAGTGCTCTCGTTACTTGACTTTAGTACCGCGTTTAATACCGTCGATTTCGATGTATTATTAGGGATTCTTTCTACTCTTAACATATCTCCTGAAGTGATCGGCTGGTTTCAAAGTTACCTCTATGGTCGTCGGCAGCGAGTCCGGCTTGATGAAACTTATTCGTCTTGGCGTGACTTGATTGCTGGTGTTCCTCAGGGTGGCGTTTTGTCTCCATTATTGTTCTCAATTTTTATTAACTCCATCTCCAACCAGTTAACTTCATCCTTTCACCTCTATGCAGACGACTTGCAGATATACACACAAGCTTCTGTGTTTGAGTTATTTAAAGCATTTCACACAATAAACTCAGATTTAAACAGAATAATGCTGTGGAGTGATTCATTTGGGTTAAAAGTCAATCCACAAAAAACGCAGCTTATTGTCATCGGTAGTTCCAGAATGCTAGCTAAAGTTGAATGGGAAAAGTTGCCGAAAATTAATTTTGATGGATTATATATTCAGATTGGTGATAAGGTTAAAGACCTTGGTATTATTATTGACAGGGAGCTGTCTTGGCGACCTCAAATCGCTGAACTAAGCCGACGAGTTTACTTCTCTTTTAAGTCTCTTAATAGACTCAGAAATTTCCTACCGATTGCCACTAAAGTTAGGCTTGCAGAATCTTTGCTCATGCCCATTTTGGATTATGCCGATGCCAGCTATCTAGATATAACGCAAGAACAACTTAATAAACTTGAGCGCCTCCAAAATCTTTGTATCAGGTTCATATTTGGTTTGCGTAAATATGACCATGTTTCAGAATTTCGTACAAAACTCAAGTGGTTACCTATCCATCTTCGCCGGAAAACTCATATCCTTTCACTCGTTTACAAATTTATCTTTTATCCAAACGCCCCTATTTACCTCAGGAATCAATTCGAGTTTCTTAACTCGTCTGGCCTCCGAAATTTGCGTACATCTACTGAACTATCGCTTAAAACTCCTGTTCATACTTCTTCTTTTTATAATAACTCCTTCATTGTTCATGCTATCAAACTCTGGAATGCACTGCCTATTGCTATAAGACAAGCTAAGTCACTACCAACTTTTAAAAAATTGGTTAAAAATCACTACCTATCTTTAGTGTAACAACAAAACATATATTTATTTATGTATTCTACAAATATAGATATTTAAGTATGTTTATCTATTTATTTATTATATTTTATATATATTATTGAATTTTATGTATATTATCTATTTATTATGTAAATAAAATATAATTATTATTTATTACCATACCTCCCTTCCACATCAATGTAACACCAATAATGTTCTATAGCCCGGGTTGCCTGGAAGAGATCGCTCTGTAGCGATAAGGCCGCCCATTGTAAGTCAAGTACTCATTGATTGTGTAAATAAGTTTCATTGTGTTTATATAATTGGTTTACAATAAAGTGTTATCTATCTATCTATCTATCTATTATATATATTTTTTTGTAAATAAATACACACATAAACGTGACGCGAGATAGCCGTTTCGTCACGGAGATTAGTTACAAATAACACGATTTACTCGGTACCAAACTAGGAAAACCCCTATTTTGGAAACCGGTTTTTATAAGTATATAACAAATGAACTGAGATCCATTAAAATAACAATAACTATTCAATAAAACTTAATGTATAGAATAAAAAAAAAAATTAAATTGCCAATAATAAATTCTGAATTAAATAAGGATAGTTACAGATAATTTTTCAATAATTACGAAATTAAACAGAATTTTTGACCCCTGTGGCCGGGGTCGGCCTGTCGTAAAAGGCGACAAAACAACCCACCCTTGCTACGTGGTAGAGCCCCAAGCCCGTCAGGATGGCGACCACCTTTGGTCTTAAGTATGCCGCCATAATAACATTGTGTTGTGTTCCGGCATTAGTGACCCAAGTTCCTGTACCCTTATGGGACAGCAGCGTGTTCGCGATGCCACTGGCGTTGCAAGCACCTATAGGCGACGGTAACTGCTAAATCCTAAGCAGGGCGTTAGCCTGTCTGCTGTCCTACAGCAATAAAAAAAACATCTACAATATCAAAAAAAAAAAATTATAATAAAATAAAATAATTATAGTGTGGGAGTGTTCGGGTGTGTATATATATGTTTGGGTGTGTGTGGTTGTTTGTGTGAGAGTGTATTCAATATTAATTTGCATTATATGTACAGTTGTATATTTTAAACTTAACTTATCTTTTAGCTTTTTAAATGTCTATGTTTTTTTTTCGTTTATTATTTTAAAGACTGCACTAGGAACCCTACAGTATGAGAGAACACTACAGTATGAGAGAAGCTTTATCCCAAATACAAAGATATAATTATCGAACACATGCATCGAGATCAGAAGATACTATTTACATAATTTAAATATTTTGTCCTCCGTGGGGACGAACCCATAGTCACGGCTATACCAAACCACTGTCACTTGGCTTTGTGGGTTTGGAAGGAAATTTATAAGAGGTTTGTTATTACTGGATAATAAGAGTCAGAGAAGACTACTTGGTGCGTAAATAGAACTGTATAAAGCTTTGGAATACTACCTCTGCCATTGTTAATCATCATTATCATCATCTTAGCGTTAATTGTAGGTTAGAACCCAAGCTTCCGAACTTATCCACTTCGTACATTCTTTTCCATCCCTGATAGCCAGTCCATTGGCATACATTTTGTGGAAATTTGGAGGCAAAAAAACGGCAAGCAAGTGGTTTTTCTTTTAGTATATTTTGAGGAAGAGAAATTAAATGAGTACCGACGTATAAAATAAACATAAAAACAAAGCGCCCGTTACAATATTACGAGCAATGCGTGCATACAGTATACGATACTATTAAATCTCTACCTGTACCCTTTAGCACGTTAAACTAGCACAGCACCTCTGCCATTGGCAATAAAATGTGTCAATTTTAAAGGCTTCTAAAATTTCAAATAGCTAAAGTAGTCCAATATCTTTACTAAAACATTATTTTAGCAATTTTAAAATGCCAGTTTGATGTAGTAATGAGCGGATAAAGTGTGGTTCGCTCAACTATTATAATAAAAATTATTTGTTAGAAATGCACTTATTTGAAAACAGCATCGCTAACATTCCGTTTAAAGTGAATAAAGACTGCCCCAATATCAGTAAGTGAGACGTGCCATTTGTCGTGGCAGAGACTGGCGTCCTGCCAGACGCTTGCCACTGATGCCATTTATCCTAATGAACGGTAGCATTATACAGACAAGTGTAAATAGTTTGGCGAAATGTTTTATTGCCATATACTGATTAGGCAAATCTGGCTGTGACGTCACAATGGTAAAGACAAGATCATCCAATTTCTTACAAAGTCGTAAATTGTGAATGGGTTACTCGTTTGAGCTATTTCGCTGAAAGTTATTTTAAATACTAATTTTCCTGTTGAAACTAATTGTTTAATAGAATTCGCATCTAAAGCAAATATAAGATAATACATATTTATTTGTTTTAACATGTTGTGTTACAAGTTCACAATATGTATAACAATCACATTTTTTTAAATTGTCCATTGATATTTTGCTACAACAAGTAGACATGAAATGCCACAACAGCGTGCAAAATAATTGAAATTACTACTGCTTTCATTATACTCGTAGTAAAAAAGAAAAAATAAAATTTTGAGTTGATTTGAGTTTAGTTGGTGTAAAGAATACATAACGGACAATTGACCTGAAATGTATAAATGCACTTAAATAGTTTTGTAACAATTATACTAGATGGCAGTACTGTCTTTTTGTTTGGTCTTCAAAACTGAATACATTTACAGGCTTATTTAAAATATGGCTAATGTTAAAATTATATAATGATAAAATGTATTCTACAAGACAAAGCCACAACTTCATTATGTAAGCTAAGAATACCTATACATTAATTATAAAGAAAATATAAACTTATTATAACAGATTGAAAATAATTAAAAAAGAAGTTACTTGCATACACATATTAATTTATATTTCATAGAGAAAATAGCACCAAAAAAGATATCGATCTCATTACATAAAGCATTGTAGCTGGAAGTAATTCTATATACTGGAGAGTGTTGGCCAATATTTGTTTTGCATTGTAGTAAAGGAAATATTGAATGTTATTTTTTCTAGTATGGGAGAGCAGTCTAGGAAACTATTCAACAATTTACATAGTACCATGATATCCGAAATCCTCCTACGACTCACCAGAGAAGGTGTACTAACAGTACCTGGTATCTCAGTGGTATTACGGGTTCAATCCCACGGTGTCATGCACCGTTTAGGCAGTTTTTTCACCTAATATACGTATAGCTTAATAACGGAGAAGGAATGCCTCGTGAGGAAAACTGAATACATACGTGGCAATATGCGAGTCGGCTATCATAACTTTGAAGTGTGCGACATTTATTGTCAGAGTAAGTGACATGATACATGAAACATCGTTTTAAATCACACAATAATTTCTTAATTATACCGTACACTTTGTACATTTATTTGATATTTAAGAGACTACTGTGAATATACACACATCGAAAAAGTCTAAGCAACATGTACTAATTTAAATTTTAGGATGGTTTTTCACATTATAACGTTGTATTTTATTTTTAAAATGATATTTTTAGGGTCCTATGATGTAAAAATAACAGCTGTTGTCTTTATGAGTTCTTTTAAAAACATAATTTTATCCCATTGTTCCTGGGTCCATGTTCTGCGTTCTCTATACCATTCATTTCGACGAGCGCGATTCCCGAGACGTATCGGTGGGCACTTAATTGGGCGTCGAGCTCGTAGGCCGTACTCATGCAGTCGATTTCGCACAGTTTGGGGACTTACATCAACACCATTTGAATTTTGTAGCCTCAAACTTATCTCTCGAGCGGTTAACATCGACTGGCGTCTTGCAGTCAGTTGTATGTACTGGTCTTGCCGAGTGGTTGTACTCCTTTTACGGCCTGGATGCTGTTCAGCGGGCTCCCTTGTATTATTGTAGCGCTGCCAAAGACGACAAATAACACTTCTATGAATGCCAATATGCTGAGATTGATTACTTCCCGCTTGCAACATCCCTACAGCTCTTTGCATTTCATTTGCCGTCAAATGACGTCGCTCCATGACGTAAAGAATATCCAACAATTCAATTTTGTCGCTAACTTTATTTAAATGGTTAGTAAAATTATAAAATCAAGACTAAACTTAGCAATAAAAACGCACTTAAATTCAAATAAATTCCCTTTCATTTAATTTTATGAAAAAAAAACAATCGATTTTTTTTATAACCAGCCAGTATGTCATCAATAACAAAAAAGTTTACATACCTACGTACTTTGAGTGAGTAAAGACTTAGAAATTAATTAGTATAAATGGTAAATTTGTAATATCATGCATGTTGCTTAGACTTTTTTGATGTGTATATTTTACGAGTTATCACAGTACACAGATCAACGACTTGAGAGACAGTTATCTGCTAACCTCGTCGTGGCGCACTGTAAAATTTTTACTCTCATATTTTTCACCAAACGCACCCCATAGCAAGGATAACTTTAAAATCTTACTTTACGTGAATTTTAGATGGGAAATCTAAAATAATTTACAAAATGAACTCCAAATTAAATTTAGCTCCACTTCACAGAGACAGGACTTTTTTTAGCATTTAAAAAAATATTATGCTGCGGGAGCGAAAAAAAATTGTTGTTCAAAACGAATCACCCTAATCTAGATAAAACGATTACGTGAGGTCCAGATAAATATATTCCAAAACTTAATTTACTGACCTCATTTTTTGATCATAGCTGATCATAAAATACATTTTAGGTACGTTTCACTACTTTTGTTATGTCGGGCCGTGTGGTTCTGTAAGTCGGCAAATTAAGTATTGAAGGACTATTGTTTCTTGTCAGTACTGTAACATTTATTCGTTTGGGAGGTTTACCAGAATGAACATTGTTAATTTTATTCATATTGAAGAATAACATATATTTAATAATAATATGTATATTAAATAATAAGTCCGTGAAAATAGACCGGAATATATTTTTAAAACAAAACTCAAAGAATACTTCCTATCTGAAACATATGATGATTTGAATAATTAATATCTTATATACATATCACAACTTAAATTTTTGCATATGTAACATATGTGCATAATTATTATTATGTATTATTATTTATTTAGGAAACATACAATTACAATAAACCACAATATAAAGATAACATGAGAGTGATATTGAAAGAAGAGTGAATGCAGGAAACATGGTGAATGGAGCTTTGCATTCCTTTATGAACAGTCGGAAGGTGGCTAAAAAGGCTCGTCTGGCTGTGCATGAAGGGGTGTTGGTTCCCACAGTCATGTACGGAAGTGAAAGTTGGGTATGGCAGAAGAAACATGAAAACAGAATAAATGCAGTTGAGATGAGAGCGTTAAGAAGTATGATAGGAGTGACTGAGTGACAGGATAAGAAATAGTGAGATAAGGAAACATTGTGGTCTGAAAGAAGATGTAGTGACAAAAATTGAGAAAGGTATGCTGAGATGGTTTGGCTATGTCGAGAGAATGAATGAAGAACGATTGACGAAAAAAGTGTATAAGGCGAGTGTGAATGGAAGTGTTGGAAGGGGTAGACCTAGGCGGACGTTTCGAGACCAGATCAGGGATGTCTTGAAAAAAGGCCAGGTCAAGAGTACCCTAAACCGAAGGGCATGTATGAAGGGAATAATGAAAGTGGACGAAGCGAAACAAGTATGTAAGGATCGTAGCAAGTGGAAAGAAGTGGTCTCTGCCTACCCCTACGGGAAAGAGGCGTGATTATATGTATGTATGTAAAGATAACATAAAAATTAACAAATCAGTAAAGTTTTTTTTTAATGTCCAGTAGTTTATTTTGTTTTCAGCTTGTGGCACTATACATATACTTGGAACATTCATGAAAGCCTTGAATAGTCAAGACCGCCGGAACCCATATAAGTGTGAACAGGTGGTATATTAAACCTACTTTCAATTGTAAATGATCTTAAAATTAAATATTGTGATCACAAACAGTTATTAAATTTTAATTGATAATATTCAAGGCCAACATTTTTGAGTTTTAATGAAACACTAGCAGTGCCCGCGACTCCGTCCGCGTGGAATAGTGACTTTGGGCAGCATTTTTTGTATAAATCTTATGGTTTATTTTGGATTACAAATCCTAAAAACCCTAAAATATTAATAAATGAAATATACAAACAGTCAGTGTTATCGAATGCAACTGTTACGCCATGCACCTCCGGAATACTTGCGTTCAAACCTACAAAGTCCAGCTTAAGCTAATTCATATGATTCCTAATCCTATTTCATATGATTGATGATATAAATCTGAGGTCAACTTAAATCTATAAAAATAAATAAAATTGGAGGGTCTGTTAGTAATATTAAAATAACCGCTTTTTACTAAGTGCATTCGTACGTATACAACACGGTACATATACCAAAACAACATTTTTTACAATTTTTGTCTGTCTGTCTGTCTGTTTGTTCCGGCTAATCTCTGAAATGGCTGCATTGATTTTGACGGGACTTTTACTGGCAGATAGCTGATGTATCAAGGATGTAACTTGGACTTTATTTTAGAAAAAAAAAAATGGTTTTTGTTAAAAATGACAAGTTTCGGAAATTTTAGATTCCAATGTAAGTTGACCTCAGATTTATATAATCAATCATATGAAATAGGGTTCAGCTTAGGCTGGACTTTTAGGTTTTATTTCTAACTAGCTGTGCCCGTGACTCCTGGAACACTGGAACCTGGGTCACTAATGCCGAAACACAAGTTTATGGCGGCATACTTATATATATATATATATATATATATATATATATATATATATATATATATATATATATATATATATATATATATATATATATATATATATATATATATATATATATATATATATATATATATATATATATATATATATGTGTGTGTGTGTGTGTGTGTGTATGTATGTGTGTATGTGTATATATTCTGTTGCTAGTTTCGCGCGCTGCGTGTTCTTCACGCTCAGGTCGTCGTTTACATTTCTCCACCCAGCGTAACCTGCGCAGCTTTTTCACCTTTCACCAGCATGACGAGCTTGCTGACGGGCCGCTGGTAGATGCCAGTCTTAGTTCTGATGTCTGCTACTTGGATGCCGCCGTCTGGTCCGTTGAAGACGCGTTCTACTTTTCCCATAGGCCATATGTTTCTTGGCAAGGTGTTGTTACAACCACTATGTCTCCAATCTGGAGTTGTCGGTGCTGGCTAACTGGTTCGCCACGGGGTACCAGTGAGGGTAGCTACTTCTTCACCCATCTTCGCTAAAATTGATCCGCTAGGGCTTGGCTAGCTCTCAACGTCCGTCGGTTGGCTTCGTCGCAGGATGCCACACCCTGGTGGCAGGCCGATTAATGACCCTATCAGAAAGTGGTTAGGTGTCAAGACTTCTGGATTTTGTGGGTTCACGCTCATATATATCAGAGGTCGAGTAATTTTATTTACTGTTAACGTTTCGGCCTTTAACAGACATAATTTCAAGAATAAAAACGTAACACCCTTGAAATATTGCACACACAATTATGAATACAAATAATACTAGATTAACATATAAAACAAAAGCTAACAATACAATTGGCATCATGTAATAAGAGACCAGATGTTGATAAACATTGTTGTCATTCATCGTTATTTTTAAACGTATCCGGAACTTTAAATAATTTTTCAGTTCATATTAAATATTATGTGTACATGCAATTGCTAGAGTAAGTTAAATTATAAAACTAATTAAGGTAATTATGCTTTTACATTACTTTTTTAAATACTCGTATTTCATGAACGTATTCTTATGTTAGACATCTAGTCCTACGTAACATAGTACTTGTGTTATGGGTACTAGGTAACTAATATACTACATATATACTTTTCTTTAGTAAATACCTAGTCAGGTCATAAATTCTGTCACATGTTTAATGTAAAATAATTGTAACAAGTTTATTAATTATGTAACCATTCATATACCAAAATGAACTTAACAAAACATAGATTCTTATGACATTAAAGTTTCTTCAAAATGACCTCCGTGATTTTGAATACAAGCCTTCAATCTGCGCGGCCAGTCCTCTATCGCAGCACGAACGAGGTCCATGTCAATATCGGCGGCTGCCTTAATCAAGGATGTCTTGAGTGACTCCAAATTGGGATGAGGCTTTGAGCACGCCTTTTCCTCCAAGTGTTGCCATATCTTGTAATCTAACGGATTCAAATCTGGACTGAAGGAGGGCCAGTCTTCGTGCCGGATGAAGTCGATTTCACGCGCCGCCAGCCAGTCTTGTGTGCTCTTCGCTCTATGAGCTGGCGCCGAATCTTGTTGGAATACCCAGTGCCTGTTATTGAACATGGTATGAGAAACAGGTTCCACAAGGTTCGTCAGGACTGTATTTTGATACACAACAGCATTCGTTTTTACACCTTTCTCACAAAAATGTACCTCTGTTAAGCCCCAATAAGAAACTCCCAACCATACCATGAGCGAGGATGTAAAATGACCTCGTTGGACACGCGGAATACGGTTGCTCGCTTCTTCACTACTGTGTGCGTACACCTTATCATTTTGTTTGTTGTAGCTCTCTTCTACGGTAAACATTTTTTCATCCGAAAAAAGAATTTCCCGATATTTTTTTCCCGCGTACCGCTTCAACAAAGCGCGGCATCTCTTCAGTCTCAGGTCCATTAGACGAGCATTCAAACGATGTCCTGTTTTTCTTCGATATGCCCGAAGCCCTAAGTCTTCATTTAACACCCTTTTCACCGTGGTTCTGCTTAACCCCATCTAAAGGGCCAACAGTTTCTGCTTACGTTTGGGATTTCTTTGAATTCGTGCCTTCACAGCTTTTATCACTGCTGGAGTCCTAACAGACCGAGGGCGACCACTTCTTGACAAGTCATCTACACTAGAGTCTTCATTGTATCGTTTGATGGTACGATAAACGAATCTTTTGGTAATATTCAAATTTTTCAGTATGTTAAAAATTTGAATTGGCGCGTAACCGCAACGATGCAATGCAATAACTGCAACACGGTCTTCTTTAAGCGTCCACTCCATATTTAAAAATGAGTAAAATTCTAAAAGTTATACATTTTTATTTTCATGAACAATTCGAAATTCTAATTCAATAAACTTTTTTGTGGCCAGCATTCTAAAAGAAAAGTTTTTACTGTGTGACAATACTTATGACCTGTGTGTCTCAAGGTGGGCCTCTTCTAGAATGATGTTGGCGCCAGGGGGTCAGGGTTTTCGTCCCCCCGGTGTTCTCCTGTGTTGACTCTTGGAGTTGAGGGGGCCGTGGAACAGCACGCGGCCCTCCCCCTCGCGGCAGTAGTGCGGGCGGCGGATCCTCCCCCGACGGGCCGCCCGCGGCCTTTTTCTCTGGAGCTCCTTTTTTTTTTGGTCTCGGGGAAAAACCTCTCTTGACGGGTTCCCCCGGCCCGGGGGGACCGAGGGATATGTGGGACTCCGGGAAAGATGATTGGCCATCCGACTACCCACTAAAAAAACCCGCTGTTCTCCTATCGCCTACGCCCGGGCTCACGGATATATGGCCTGCCGATCTCGTGGCCCGGGCCGGCGCCGGCCCGCCCTTTGCCTTGAGGCGGGCCCCTTCTAAAGTGTTGGCGCCAGGGGGTCAGGGTTTCGCCCCCCGGCGCTCTCTCTCTCGCTCTGGAGCCCTAACCATCGTCAGCTTAGGCCCTTGGCCTCACGTCTAGCGCTTTACAGTATTTTTTTTATATTTTAATATAATTTTTTTGTAGGTTTCCTTTATTAAATAGTGTATTTTTAATGTAATATTTTATAAAAAAAAAACTCTAATGACATTTAAAAAAGTACAAGATTAGATAATAAAATAAATAAATATACATATAATAGTTATAAAGGAATAATCAACGCTAATTAATTATTTATTATTAATTATTTATTTATTATTAATTAAATAATTATTATTACAGATCAGTAACCAGTTCAAGTTCAAAGATATCAAATATGTTTATAACATTAGAGAAGTTTTCAAAAATGTTACTAGTTATAACTGTTGTGACATATACGGACGCTGCAAGGATCTTAGCTATATACCCAGTGCCATCATTTAGCCATCAAAGTGCTTTCCGTCCTCTGACGCTAGAACTGGTTAAACGAGGCCACGAAGTAACAGTTATAACAACTGATCCTATATTTCCCAAAAACGAAGCTCCACCAAATTTGACAGAAATTGGTCTACACGATGTATCTCATAAAATATGGAGTAATATCGTAATGGAATCTACAGGAAATAAAAATGATATGCCGTCTCAGGTTGCAGCTATTTTTGATCTCATCAACAAAATTGCGGATGCACAATTTGGTACAGAGGAAATTAAAAATATTATTAATAACAGAAGAAATGATTTTGACCTCTTACTTATAGAATCATGTATAAGACCGCATTTAGCGTTCACACATATAATGAAAGTTCCTGTTATACAAGTCAGTTCATTTGGCAACTGGATTTGGAATTATGACATTGTTGGAGCGCCAAATCACCAACTACTATATCCGACAATGACAAATCAGAGAAGTTATAACTTAACACTGTGGGAAAAAGTTTCAGAAGTTTTCAACTCAATTATAATTAATTACATATCACATATAACAGAAAAAGCTGATTTGAAGATGATGCGAAAGCACTTTGGTAGTGATTTGCCTGGTTTCAGTAAGCTGATGGGTAATGTTGATATGGTATTTTTCAATGTACATCCAATTTGGGAGAATAATCGTCCAGTGCCATCCAATGTTGTTTACATGGGAGGGATACACCTAAAAACACCAAAGAATCTACCCACAGTATGTATTCACTTTTAAATTTGTTAAAATTAGTTGCTATTTTTAGTATGAAGTTTTTTAGAAATAACTCTACTAAACTAACTAAACTTTCTTAACAGTAAACATGCCGCAAATATGCAATATCATGAATAGTTAAGGTTTTATAAAATTTAAAATTCTAAATATTGTATTGACAATACACTGTTAATTCAATTGAATAAACTCAATAAAAAAACCTAAGGAGGATATTTTGGATCATGAATCAATATTTTTATCTCAGAGAATTTCTAGTCTCCTTGACGTCCGTATCGCACGCAGTTTGCTAAGAAATAATTAATATAGAATTAAAGGTTTTTAACAAAAGCGTGAAATTGTCGTATATTTTATAATAAAATTAATTTAATACTTTAATATTTGTGAACAATTACCACACAATTATCTAAAACTCAATTAAAATATTTTGTTTAAATTAATGTTATAACAAATAATTAATTTACTGATTTGAAAATATGATATGGTAAATAATATACTTTACGCTGACATTTCAGGAGCTGCAGACGTATTTGGACTCCTCAAACGGCGTAATATACATGAGCTTTGGTACCAACGCCAACCCATCATTACTGCCTCCAAAAACCATTCAAATCTTCCTCAATGTCTTCTCCAAGTTGCCTTATGACATTATTTGGAAATGGGATAAGGATGAGTTGACTGAGAAACCAATTAATGTGAAAGTCGAAAAATGGTTACCACAATCAGACCTTTTGAGTAAAATTTTCATATGTTTACTTATGGTTATTCAATTTAATAAATATGAGCCTGTGTGTTTCTAAAATTAAAATAGGGTAGGTGAAACAATTTCATCTATTTACATCCTGCGAGAGACTTCACCATAAACTCCAGTCAAAAAATATAAAATAAGATTGGAGCTACACCCAAATATACTGACGCATCACCTTATGGACAAAGAAATATTCCCAAACACCCGGAGACTAAAGAAAAGAGTTCCGCAAGATTTACTCTAATTCTATGAATTATAAGAGCTTGTCATTGGACAAGTACCTTGCACTGTCATTTTAAACTTACAAAATATTGCCGAATGTCCCATATGAAAGATTGCAATATATAATAATAAATTTAAAAAAAATTACATCCTGTGCCTAAAATTATTTTAAGTTTGAGAACTTAGCTGTAATCTTTCTTAATCTTTGTCAATGTTCCAATTACTTTTGAAATATCTCTAACTAAAATTAATTCCTTAGATAACTATTGGCATTATTTATTATTAAATATACTTAATTCATTAGTAATATATATATATATATATATATATATATATATATATATATATATATATATATATATATATATATATATATATATATATATATATATATATATATATATATATATATATATATATATATATATATATAAGAGAGAGAGTAAATTGTGTTTTTTGGAAATTAAAAATTGATTCTTAGTCTAACCTCAAAGCAAACACTCATTGACTTCGTGTTACTTAACAACGCCATCTGCCGGAATAGCTTTAGCGTTGTTTTGTCGTTAAAGCAATTTAAAAAAAATAGTATTATTATTCGCCGATAGATGTCAGGAAGAGTCATTTTTCAGTTTAAATTGGGATTACTCAAACGTCACCTTTTCACATTTTCTAGAAATGATTCCTAGCTAGATCGATTTATCGCCCCCGAAACCCCCCGTATACTAAATTTCATGAAAATTGTTGGAGCCGATTCCGAGATTCCAATTATATATATATATATATATATATATATATATATATATATATATATATATATATATATATATATATATATATATATATATATATATATATATATATATATATATATATATATATATATATATATATACACACACAAGAATTCAAGAATTGCTCGTTTAAAGATATAGGATATTCATTTATACATATTTGACTTTCAAAAAATGTTTTAGCTAGGTTTTGAATAAAAAAAGAGTTTGAGTTTGATTAATTATAGACATTTTAGTTTTAATTAATCAGGGCATCCCAATGTGAAACTCTTCATAACCCAAGGAGGACTTCAGTCTACCGATGAAGCAATATCAGCAGGAGTGCCGATGATAGGTATACCGATGCTAGGTGATCAGTGGTTAAACGTCGAAAATATGGTCAAAAATCAAATCGGACTTAAACTCGATATTGATTCAATCACAGAAAAGGATCTTAAGAATGCCATCGATTATATTCTTTCAAATGATAGGTGAGTTATAAGATATAAAAAAATATGGAAAAGCCCTCTGATGTTCATGTCGGTTTTTCCGTTGGCAAACATCATCATCGTCCCACTGTCGGACTCGCGCTACCTTTACAGGTAACATAATTATGTACAGTATCCGCGCCACAGTTTTCCTAGGAGCATTGTTTGATTAATCATGTCTGACCTAGGTATGCAGATTTCCTTATCATGTTTTCTTTCAACATCTATACGGGACAATTATGTTATAATTTGCGTAGTAGCCAAAAATTATCTAAGTGATGTATACCGGCGTGGGAATCAAACCTTAATACTGGTTTCATATCCTTATATCTCCGATAATGTACAGAAATATATTTTTATTGCTGCAGCAGACAAGCTGACGGCCAACTTAGAATTTAGCAGTTACCGTCGCCTATGGGTATTTGCAACGCCAGTGGCATCGCGAATACGCTGCTGTCCCGTAAGGGTACAGGAATTTAGGTCACTAATGCCGGAACACAACACAAAGTTGATATGGTGGTATACTTAAGACTAAAGCTAGAGTGGATTGTTTTGTCGCCTTTTACGACAGGCCGACCCCGGCCGCAGAGGTCAGTATTCTTTCTCCGCCCCTGCACGAATAAGAGATTATGGATAAGATTTACGAAGAAGAAATACTTTTCATCTTTCCTCGCAAGAACTGTTAGAACTATGTCACAAATATAAATTGGTTACATGTCTTTTATAGTTAAAAAAAATTAATGTCTAATATATTTGATTATCCGTGCAGGAGCGGAGAAAGAATATTTACTATTTACGACAGGTCGGGGTCGGCTTGGTGTCGCCGTAGGCGATGGTAACTGCTAAGTGAGCTGTCAACCTGTCTGCTGTCCGACAGCCACAAGAAAAGAACAATGAATGAAATTATTCATGATGACATACTATTATAGTAGTTATACTACCCAAAATTTGTTTATAATTTTAGCTATGCAAACAACGTCGTTAAACTCCGTGAGCTAATGTACGATCAACCCCAGAAACCCCTGGACAGAGCCATCTGGTGGATAGAGCACGTATTAAGACACAAAAGCGCTAAACACCTTAGATCGCCGGCAGCCAACATGTCTATTTTAGAGTATATACATATCGAAGTGATTGCAGTGTTATTTTTACAAATAGTAATTTTAATTATATTTGCTATAATAATTTTTAAGATATTTATAATAATAAAATTAAGAAATATGATTAAAAATAAAGTTAAGTAAATAAATTTTAGTCATTAAAGTTATTTTTAACACCAAGCGTTGCACCTCGATTGCAACCAACGTTGTCCATTGAGCGCTATTATAAGGCTGAAATTACTACTCTATTTTATGCGTTGCAACTTTTCAACGTACTTTACCTTTGTATACAAACTCAAAAAAATACAGAGAAAATATATATTTTAAATGCATTTTTAAAGGGACGATCGCCTAAAGATATTCTTTCATGGCCATAAACCAACAAAATGAGTGTTTATTTAAAATATTAAAAAATTAAACCGCCGAAAAAACTGATATATTTTATTGCTGTATGACAGCAGATAGGCTGACGGCCCGCTTAGAATTCAGCAGTTACCGTCGCCTATGGGTGTTTGTAACGCCAGTTGCATCGCCAACATGCTGCTGTCCCATAAGGGTACAGGAACTTGGGTCACTAATGCCGGAACACAACACAAGGTTATTATGGCGGCATACTTAAGACCAAAGGTGGTCGCCATCCAGACGGGCTCGAGGCCCTACCACGTAGCTAGGATGGGTTGTTTTGCCGGCTTTTACGACAGGCCGACCCCAGCCGCAGAGGTTAGTATTCTTTCTCCGCCCTTGCACGGATATATATATATATATATATATATATATATATATATATATATATATATATATATATATATATATATATATATATACCTAGTCAGGTCATAAGTATTGTCACAGTAAAAACTTTTCTTTTAGAATGCTGGCCACAAAAAAGTTTATTGAATTAGAATTTCGAATTGTTCATGAAAATAAAAATGTATAACTTTTAGAATTTTACTCATTTTTAAATATGGAGTGGACGCTTAAAGAAGACCGTGTTGCAGTTATTGCATTGCATCGTTGCGGTTACGCGCCAATTCAAATTTTTAACATACTGAAAGATTTGAATATAACCAAAAGATTCATTTATCGTACCATCAAACGATACAATGAAGACTCTAGTGTAGATGACAGGTCAAGAAGTGGTCGCCCTCGGTCTGTTAGGACTCCAGCAGTGATAAAAGCTGTGAAGGCACGAATTCAAAGAAATCCCAAACGTAAGCAGAAACTGTTGGCCCTTCAGATGGGGTTAAGCAGAACCACGGTGAAAAGGGTGTTAAATGAAGACTTAGGGCTTCGGGCATATCGAAGAAAAACAGGACATCGTTTGAATGCTCGTCTAATGGACCTGAGACTGAAGAGATGCCGCGCTTTGTTGAAGCGGTACGCGGGAAAAAAATATCGGGAAATTCTTTTTTCGGATGAAAAAATGTTTACCGTAGAAGAGAGCTACAACAAACAAAATGATAAGGTGTACGCACACAGTAGTGAAGAAGCGAGCAACCGTATTCCGCGTGTCCAACGAGGTCATTTTCCATCCTCGCTCATGGTATGGTTGGGAGTTTCTTATTGGGGCTTAACAGAGGTACATTTTTGTGAGAAAGGTGTAAAAACGAATGCTGTTGTGTATCAAAATACAGTCCTGACGAACCTTGTGGAACCTGTTTCTCATACCATGTTCAATAACAGGCACTGGGTATTCCAACAAGATTCGGCGCCAGCTCATAGAGCGAAGAGCACACAAGACTGGCTGGCGGCGCGTGAAATCGACTTCATCCGGCATGAAGACTGGCCCTCCTCCAGTCCAGATTTGAATCCGTTAGATTACAAGATATGGCAACACTTGGAGGAAAAGGCGTGCTCAAAGCCTCATCCCAATTTGGAGTCACTCAAGACATCCTTGATTAAGGCAGCCGCCGATATTGACATGGACCTCGTTTGTGCTGCGATAGACGACTGGCCGCGCAGATTGAAGGCCTGTATTCAAAATCACGGAGGTCATTTTGAATAAACTTTAATGTCATAAGAATCTATGTTTTGTTAAGTTCATTTTGGTATATGAATGGTTACATAATGAATAAACTTGTTACAATTATTTTACATTAAACACGTGACAGAATTTATGACCTGACTAGGTATATATATATATATATATATATATATATATATATATATATATATATATATATATATATATATATATATACGTGTCGACTTGAGAACCTCTTCCGTTTTTTTCATCGGTTTATAAAGTAAAATGATATATATTCCTCAGGAGTTTGGTGTATAAAATATTAAGCTTAGGATTTATTGATGAACTCTTTGCACTCAACATCACAAAATTTACGAATCCTGTTATCTCATTCCAAA
The DNA here is from genome assembly GCA_963693495.1 of Malacosoma neustria. NCBI lineage: Eukaryota > Metazoa > Arthropoda > Insecta > Lepidoptera > Lasiocampidae > Malacosoma > Malacosoma neustria. The sequence goes on from OY856395.1 coordinate 399,461, forward strand.
GTCTTTTACTGCTACTTTAATAATCCAGTATTATTTGAACCTAAGCAAAGAAATATCCAAAATAATTAATTCCAAGCCACTATTATTTATATATAAGTTAAGAGGTTAACAATTTTAAGTGCACATTAAACTTAACTTTCGGTGCAGACACGTATTAAAAACAAAGCGAAATCTTTAGAGACACCTGGCGACGCTAACTGGAGTTCATTTGTCGTGTTTAGTGATGCGAAGTTTAATACAAGTGAACTAAATTGAGTCGATTCAATTCAAAAAATGTTTCAGTATTTTTTTTATTGTGTTACGGCTTTGGTGATTTAGATTTCAGTATCTCTTTGCGGACAGCAGCGTGTCCACAGTGCCTCTAGCATCGCAAACATCCATAGACGACAGTAGTCGCTAACTATAAAGGCTAAATTATTAGCCTCATTAAAAAAAATAGTTTCATATCAAAATTTTGCAACATCTGCCTAATCAGTGTAAAATATTATATATAAAACGTAATTTCATTGTTAAGAATCTGAAAAGAATCGTCGCAAATAAATATCTTTATATTACGTATATTGGATATATTGGAAACTATTAGTGGTAAACGTATGAAATTGGCGGTTTGTACTAAAAATTGAAACTTTTTTTCTAAGATGTAACATATTTAGTTGATCAAAATATTTACCCTCATTATGTATATGTATGGCATGTATGGCATATACTGCCATCTAAACGGAAGTTCATTTATGCCTTTACGATAGAACTCTGGGGATCTAGATTCGACAAACTGTGTGAAACCATTTTGTACTGCCTCCTAGGAAGAATAAAATGGTGAGTTAGTTGGAGCAAAGGCGAGTACGGTGGATGACGTATGATTTCTAACTGCAGCTCCTTTAGAGTTACAAAGTTTTCTTGTGCATTGTAAAGTCTTGCGTTATCATGGAGCAATAATGGTGAACATCGATTCATGAGTCGGGGCTGTTTCACTGTCAGTTTTGCCATCATTTTTCGAAGTTCGGCACAGTAAACATCTGCTGTAATTACTTGACTAGACCTGAGAATGTTACATTGAACAAAGACCAAAGATGAAGACCATGAAGAGATCACCAAACAAGTACCATACCTTTTAATTGGTAAGCTTTGCTTTAGCCATTGTATTTTTCGCTTACAGTTATCGTAAAGAATTCATTTTTCGTCGCATGTCACATTCAGATCCAATATTCCTTCATTTCTGTACTGATGCTACAAGGCAACATAAGTTTTAACACGCATTTATTTCTGTAGATTAGTTAAATCATGAGGCACCCATTTTCCATATTTTTTCATCTTATTGATTTAATGCAAATGAGTCAATATTGTATGTAGAGTAACGTCAAAACATGCCACTAATTCCTTCGTAGTTGGACTCCGATCGGCTTCTACCATCTCTTTCAATTCAGTGTTGTTCACCTTTGTGGGCGGTCTTCCACGTGATTTGTTCTTCAGGCCGAAGTTTAAGTGTTAAAACCAAAGGTGCGTACATTAGCAGTTTCCTCTCTATCCGCAGCGTTAATATTGCGAGCTGTTTCTGCCGCGTTAGTTCCGCGGCGGAACTCGTAGTCAAAAATGACTCGAATTTTTGCAGTATCCATATTTTAAGTCTAAGCTGAATAAAAAAACAATTCAAAATCGTAAATCAAATGTTGCACATTTTAATAAGAAAACCTTCATAGCTATCACTTTTACTATTCACTCGAAAATCTGACACCATGAAGGTTTTGTCAGTTCAAATTATCTATTACTACACAACGGCCATTTCATATTTAAAGCCCTATTACTAGTACTTTACTGTTGTAGAGTCTTGCTATTCGTAGCATATCAGACCAGCCTCGTTGGAAAAATGCTGCTATTTTCCTGGAGTTAAAAAAAGGTGTACCATTTTTACTATTCGTACCTTTAGTCTCCACTTTTACCCCGCACTCTTGCTCTTTTAATATATACTAGCTGATCACACCCGCTCGCTGGGTGATTAACAGGCAAAATTAAATGGAAAAAAATGAGAAAGGGTAATATATTCGTAAATAAATAAAAAAATCAATAAAAAGTATCCTATGTTACTTCTAATACCTCCAAGAATATGTGTACAAAACTTCATGATGAGCGGTTAAGTAGTTTTCGCGTGAAAGCGTAACAAATAAACTTTATTAATATTAGTATGATATTGAAATGCAGATTGTTAGGCTTTATTGGGTGTATGAAAAGCTTTAAATATATTTTAGCAAGGTCTACAAAAGCCTTTCAAAAAAATACACTTTAGCTATCCACCTGAAATATGAACTCTAAAATGAAATTTAAATCACTCACTGAATCATCTCACTGAAAACTGAATCACTCCTCTTTATCACTTAATCTTAAGTTCACCTGCTGCCTAATGATAATCATTAGTATTCCGTAGACAGCGCACTCTGGCGAGTAAATAAAAATTTGCAATCATTCGAGGCAGATGTTACGATCCATTAAGCTGGTCGTGACGCGCCTCACTTCGATTTATTACGTTCTGTATACATTCCAAAATGCTCTAAAGTACTCGGCATCTCTTTAATAATATATCAAAGAGCGCGTGTGGCACATGGCTGCTGGTGTACTCACAAAACACGAAGAGTGCAGAAATCACATTTCATATTAATAATAAAAGGGGTATTCAATTTTGAAATAATTGTTGCATAGTATCATAAATATATACTACAATATATATACATATAATGTCCAAAAAATCTATTATTATCATCAACATAAATGTTATTAATTAGAAAAAAGACAAAATATTGCATAAATACTTACTTCAAATTATGTGATTTTTTATTTAACCTCCGGTTGGTACGTTTATAATTCGCGTAGGTATAGTAGTGACACGAACTACTCTATTTCATTATAATACATTTGCTCTATGATTTATGACAAATATAGTAGTATATTGTATAGCTTTGGATTACTATTTCAGGTGCTGACGTTCCACGTGGCATAGTGTTTAAACGTACTTTGCAAAAACATTACTGTGATTAAGCATGTTTACTGCTGACATCGTAACAGAGAAGTTATGGGTATACTTAACATTTTGTTTGTTTAATTGAGGTAAGAAATCAACTTCCTTAGAGTCGTGTACATCCAAATTGGATCTTGTAGAATTTGTCCTGAAGATCGCGTCTTAGTAAACATAGTGTAGGCCGCCTGCGCAAGGTTGTCGGTCGGGGCTGTATGGGGAAAACAAGGAACCGGGATATGTGGCGCAGACTTGGGGAGGTCCAGTAGTGGACTATTGATAGCTGACGATGAAGCCACTGCGAATTTCTATTCAAACGACTTCCGTGGCATAACGGCTAACGCACTTCGGTACGCTTGGGAGAATCACGTGATCGCTTCCCGTCTCGCGTCTGGGTGTTTATGTATAATCTGCACTTATTTACAAAATAAAGTATACTTATATGAAGATTTTATTATACATACATACATAATCACGCCTCTTTCCCGTAGGGGTAGGCAGAGACCACTTCTTACCACTTGCTACGATCCTTATATATACTTGTTTCGCTTCGTCCACTTGCATTATTCCCTTCATACATGCCTTTCAGTTTAGGATACTCTTGACCTGGCCTTTTTTCAAGACGTCCCTGATCTGGTCTCGAATCGTCCGCCTAGGTCTACCTCTTTTATCTATTTACCCGTAACACAAATGCTATGCTACTTACTTTTGCACTTGATAGTGCTGTATGAATTGTCCAATGTATATTTATTTCATTTATTTATTGTTTTTCTCAGCAATTCCTTTCGACTGCATCCGAGTATGAAACGCATTTGTTAAAGTATAAAACTTTTGTGTCGTACTTTGGTAGCCCAAAAATGTTTACAGAACCAACCATTTGACAAATATTTAATCTACCCATAAAAAAAAACTCAACGATTTCATTCATCATTAAAGTATATTGCATTCTACTGCTGAATGTAGGCCTTTCTAAGGATTACCATAAACCCCTATCTTTAGTTAGGCACATTAAGCGCTTGCCAGCTGTTTTCCATAAGTTACTGCACTTTGCCCCCCCCCCTGCCGTGAGTGTTTCCGCAAAATTTGCCGAAATGCAGTATTTAATCGAGACACGTGTATCGATTGTAGAATCAGAAGATAATTATAACTGGCTCATTACTAATTTTGCTTGGTTATCGAATTGGCCCACTTTGTAGGAGGTAATAATTTATTAAGAACAAATCAAAAATGACATACAAAAAAGCAAGTATGAGTACATAATATATGATCCTTGTTCTAAACTTTGCCCAGGCTCAGCTGGAGCTAGACAACTTTTTTGTGCGTAAAGTATAAAATAGCAATACGTTTTCGCATTTCCATTTTTATCGAGAGAAAACTCTGCCTGACGCTTCCGATCTGTATTGTCCTCCTGTCACCTACCATGGGCCAACGGATAAACCTGTCGATCGCGTGGCCCAAGCCGGCACGATTCACTTTGTATACTCTTATTTATCGTAGCCTCATGACTGAGTTCACACTTTTGCAAAATTTTCTTCCAGTATATCCTATACTACATGCTCCTTTGTAATAGGGCAGATCAATTATTTACAAACAATTTTTAATACAAACCAAATAATGTGACTTCTATTATAACGAAAGTCTAAATCTGTTTAAACTCCAATATTCAAACGGAATATCATTTTCATAGAAATGCAAAGCGTAAATTTGGTATGTTAAGTGTAGATTTGGGAGCGGCGGAGCACGCTTCGCTGGTCTCCTGCGGAGCGCGACTCGATAGCCAAACACAGTTCACCAACCAATTTAAGAGATTTCTTCGCTTCACTTTGCTTCAATAAATATTTTGTAATGTTAATATATTAAATTTCACAGTGGGTATTAATATATTCTAACAATATATAGAATCGTATAGAGGCCTATATTGACATCATCCAAGACATGTACCATGACTCCGATTCCGTAGTTCGGACCGCTGTTGGCGACACAAAACCTTTCCCCATCACCGTTGGGGTGCACCAAGGATCCGTCCTTAGTCCGTTTCTGTTCAGCGTGGTATTAGACGTATTGTCAGACAGCATCAGAAACTCACATGAGCAGCCCCCGTGGTTGCTCATGTATGCTGATGATATCGCGCTGACAGATTCAGACAGGGGTAGGCTGGTGCAACGCGTGAAGGCGTGGAAGGAGTCGCTTGAGAACGGTGGTCTGAAGCTCAATGTGGCGAAGACCGAGTACTTGGCCTGTAACTCCACAGATCCCACACCCGTACGCATAGGCGGTGACACGGTCGAGCGCACGGACCGAGTAAAATACTTGGGATCTGTATTTCATGCGTCTGGTGACATCGATTACGACGTCAAGGCACGCATTGCTGCCGCGTGGGCCAAATGGCGTGAGGTGACTGGTGTCATTTGTGACCCCAAGATGCCGGTAAAATTGAAGGGACAGGTCTATAAGACCATCATTAGGCCTGTCCTTTTATACGGCTGTGAAGCGTGGCCGGTGTTAGAGAGACACAAGCAAGAACTGCGTGTCACGGAGATGAATATGCTGCGGTGGATGTGTGGAGTGACGCGGAAGGACCGCGTTAGGAACTCCCGCATTCGCGGCAGTCTTCATGTCCGTGACATTGCGGATAAATTGCAGGAGTGTCGGCTCCGTTGGTACGGCCACGTTTTGCGGCAACCGGATGATTACGTGGGAAACAAATGTCTGGCCATGCCGCCTCCGCCGGGCCCCGGCAGGAGGGGTAGACCCAAAAAGTGCTGGCTTGACGTCGTAAGGGGTGACATGCGTGCTAATGGGCTCACTACCAGGGATGCTGAAGACCGTGCGAAGTGGAGTAGAAAAAGTCGGAAAGCGGACCCCGGGCACCGAAGCGGAAGTTTGGGTTGCAACCGGGATGAACGCTGAGATGATGATGATGAATATATAGAATCGTATTTTATAGTTTAGTTTGTATATGAATATGGAATTTCAATTCAATTATTTATCTATTTAACAATGATTACACAACACATTATTCAAAATTAGATATAATAACCTGGAAAATTATTGAAAGAATTTACTGAGGTACCATGTAGATAAATGGTATTACACTTCACGACTAATTTAGAGGTTTTGGATTCAAATCGTGCACCGTTTAGGCAGTTTTTCTCGCCTGATGAGACTACATTGCGAGGAATCCTGCATACAGACATCATCAGTACCATAATATACTGTTTTTTTTTATTAATTAATTATCACAGATATTATTATTTACCGAGTCAGTAATTTCAATTTTACTATAGTACTTCATTTAAAATTGGAATTTTTAATATTTCCAATAATTTTGTCCTTATAATAAATTATTTTATAAAATGACTAAAAGTAGATAAAATAATTGATTCCACTTGCTCCAGAAGTAAATCTAACTGTATCTCTGGGGCAAGTTTCCATTCCCATTTTAATTAACAAATTCTGCAAAAATATGTGAGTGATTATATGTGAATGCGAGTTAGCGTTTGTGCGCGTGCGTGTGTGTGTGTGTATGTTTAGCCTGCATGAGCGTGTGTGTGTATTTTTGTGTATGTGCGTATGTGTGGGTGTGGATTTTTCTAGCTAGGATAAATATGTATTATTCTCCAATATGGATAAAATATTCTGTGTTGGAATTGTTCATTTTTATAAACCATGATTTTAATTTATTTTTAATTTCAAATTTATTTAATGTTGCTATGTGAATTTCTTTATCAACTTTATTATATAAATATATAAACTGAATACGTGTAACCCGCCAATCATTTTCAACAAGCGTGATGGTTAAGTTGTCCGTTGCCTCTGAGGGAACCTAGCCTAGCAGTGCTTAGAAGTGCCTAGCAGTGCCTTGAAGTGCCTAGCGTGCCTAGCTTGTTGTAACCGGAAATTGGCTAAACGAGTGCCATAGTATATAGACTGTAAGAGAAGAACATTGAAACTCACACAAACACACAAAAATATAAAATGTTTTGGGTTGTTTAAAATGTAGATTAATACGCTATAAATCTGAAAAGGTTTTATAAAAACACTCCGTTGTCGCTCCCAGTCAAAGTACTATATCCAAGACTCTCGAACAACTAGTACTTGGAAAGTATTTAAAGCTTTCTTCAGTTTTCACGGCTGTTATTTATCATTTAAACTACTATACTTTTTACGGATTTTAAACTCGTGTTTGTTTAAAAGTATCTTGATGATCCCATTAAATCCTTTATGAGTAATTTTATAGATAAGTATTTAAAAGATGATATGATTTTACATAATCATGTACATCACAGTAATCAACAATATTACGTGCTGTATTATTTTCTTATAGCATAATTCTAACTAATATTATAAACGCGAAAGTGAGTTTATTCGTTTGTTTTTTACAATTTCACGCCTAAGCCGCTGAACCAATTTTGATGAATTTCGGTATATTAACTGCGGCAGTCTTCATTTCCGTGACATTACGGATAAATTACAAGAGTGTCGGCTCCGTTGGTACAGCCACGTTTTACGGCAACCGGATGCTTACGTGGGAAACAAATGTCTGGCCATGCCGTCTCCACCGGGCCCCGGCAGGAGGGGTAGACCCAAAAAGTGCTGGCTTGACCTCGTAAAGGGTGATATGCGTGCCAATGGGCTCACTACCAGGGATGCTGAAGAACGTGCGAAGTGGAGAAGAAAAACTCGGAAAGCGGATCCCGGGCGCCGAAGCGAGAGTTTGGGCTGGAACCAGGACTTAACGCAAGGATGATGATGAAATGTGTGTTTAATTCTTTTTTCTACTTGGTTTTGTTTTGTTTACGTATGTTTTTCAGCCCAAAAGCAATGTAAGTTTTAAATGGTTAACTTTTTAACGGTTAACTTTTGACAAAAACAGTGTACACTATTTACTATTAAATTATCTTCGAAAATTGTTATTCAACTTTAGACCTCTGATCCCGGTGAATTAAAATTGTGCTACCAGGGTATAATGATTGTGGTTAACTATAAATTAAAAATGTGGTTAAGAACACATGGCCTTGACCGTTGATACGTGTTACATTAACTCACTGAAGAGACCAATTACATTAGGCCTCACCTCTGAAGATGAAGTCACTTAGCTAGGGGTAGCAGCGCGAGGGGAGTTGAATTTTTTACAAGTTTATAAAATATTTGTGTTCAATCCAGGCTAGGCTGTGTGCGGTCTCTTTTGCAATTTTAGCGGCCATTTTGTGAACTTTTATCGCCCCTCCTGGTATGATTAGGTGCCTCTTTGTGTATATTAAAAATAACATCAATGCTAAGAATTAAAATTGTTTAACCTGTAAAGTTTAAAATGTATTATTTTGTTAATAATACGTGTTAAATAATCATCATTTATTTCCGAAAATGGCATCCATAGATTGTTAGTGGGTTAGTTAAAAAAATGATGTTTTTTAATATATTTTTTTTTATTTATAAAATGAACAGGGCTTTGTTAACCGTTTCTATATATCTCGTCGTCGGTAATTCTTGACAATGTAAAACAACTATTTATTTGTGGGACTCATACAGCTGGATCTTCAGCCCAAAATGCTGCCAGACGAACTTCATCACAACATAAGTCGTAAGGTGCGGACAAATTTTCATCATCATTCTATTTGTTTCTGTTCATTTTCTTGAGGGGTCACCAGAAATGTGGGGCGGTACAGTAAAAAATGTATACTAAAGGGTTAATTTATTTAATTGAAAAATAAATGTATTTAAATATATAAAATATACAATTCTATACTATTTACAAGCACCAACTAACCTAATGACGTGCGTTTCTATTTATCTGATTTTGAACATTTTCTTTTAGAATCAAGTTGGCCATGATATATTATCATGGGCAATCGTAACATGCAGGAAGGAGTTTTTATGCAAGCAATACTATTTTTTCCAGTAATCCAAAAATCTATAACAAACTAATAATGTTTATTTTTTTATAAAGTATCAGTTTGATATAAATAATTTATAATAACAACCCACAACATCAAAAGTTCGCTCATCCACCGAGACAGAAACAACTGTGTGCCTACCACGCTTGTCCGAGTATTTGGAGATTTCATACACTGGTGTGACTGTATTGTACATCTTCACCGTCCAATCGAGAAAACTGTGTTATTATATCACACTAATTGAGAAATAGTCAAGCTAGTAGGTATGCATACATGCTTTATCCCATAAATTTTATTTCAGAGAAAATAAGTAATATTTGGGGATCCTGCGATCTCATTCTATAATAGACCTTGGAACCACAATATTGTGGTTGCACTGCGATTGTGATTCAAATAGTTTTATATGTTTCAAAATTGCCAAATATTGAATTTTTTTTTATATTTGTTCTCAGTGAGTTAACTAATGTAAGAATCCAATAAAATTCGAAAATAAGTTCTTGTTGTCGTAAGCTCAAGCTATCATTTAAGGTTTCCATATCAAAGGTAACATATAAAATATCACATGTATACGTTATTTTATACATTGTATAAGTTGGTAAGTACAGAGGGAGGCTCAAAGCCTGGTACGTGACGAACGTACGGACAGTGAGCGTTAGTGTTTTTTTTTTATTGCTGAGGAATAGCAAACAGCGGCAAACTTAATGTTATCGTCGTTTATGGATGTTTGCGATGCTAGAGGCACCGCAAAACGCTATAGTATCATAGGGGTATAGGAAACTGGGTCAGTAATTCCGGATCACAACACAAGGTTATTATGGTGGCATATTTATAGAACAAGGGTGGTTGCCATGCAGACGGGCTTGAGGCTCTAGCTAGGGTTGTTTTTGGGGTTCTACCCCTGCACAGAGAAATAGTAATAATAACTAATTGTAAGTAATAATCGCATCCTCACTTTCTTTGGACACGTATCACAGCGCGGAAGCGAATCCATTGAATGCCTGGTAGTGCAGGGCAAGGTTGAAGGCAACCGACCACGCGGGAGATCACCGATGAGGTGGACGGACCAAGTGAAAAGAGCCGTCGACGTTCCTCTGCACGAATGCACAAGGAGAACGGCAATTCGCGAAGAGTGGCGTCGTATTGTAAAACAGGCTACAAAAACCTCAACGTGACGGCCACGACCACTCTGGCAAGAGTGTAACGCCAAAGAAGAAGTAATAATTACAATAGACACAACGCTAGTGACAAAGTAAGCAAACAGAGCGCTATGTCATGGGTAATTGACAATTGATACAAAAAACTTGCATATATACATAAATACATATTAGACATAAACTCAGAACTGGAATCAAACCCATCCCCGCAGATGTTTCAACTTGCGAAATTCGCTGCTTCACGGATATTATCTTTATTCATATTTGAGGCAATAAAACTGTAAATACAATTTAAGCTCTCTTAAGTATACTTTTTTGTAAATAATTATAACTTTAACAAAGGCATGCACCCTACAAATGAGGGGGAATCGGGAGGATGGGGTGATTGATGTACGCCGATCGCTGACTTGGCTACACAATGATTTATTCGCTACGCACAATCAAGGTATTCAAGGGATATTGATATCTTCACGCCATTCATAAACCAGGATAGACAGTAATTTAGTAATCATTCAATAAAACCTCCTTTTATCATATTATAATTGCATCCTCAATATTTTGGTTCTAAGCATGGTTACACACGATCTTATTTTTTATTGCTGTAGGACAGCAGACAGGCTGATGGCCCACTTAGAATTTACCTGTACCGTCGCCCATGTATGTTTGCAACGCCAGTGGCATTGCGTACATGCTGCTGTCCCATAAGGGTACAGGAACTTGGATCTCTAATGACGGAACACAACACAAAGTTATTATGACGGTATACTTAACACCAAAGGTGGTCGCCATCCAGACGAACTTGGGACCCTACTACGTAGCTAGGGTGGGTTGTTTTGTCGCCTTTTACGAAAGGCTGACCCCAGCTGCAGGGGTCAGTATTCTTTCTCCGCCCATGCATGGATAAAAATTCTTTAAATACGGAAAAAAATCAGATTGAAATACTGTTACTTACCAAATTATGAAGTTTTTTTTTTAAATTTCTGAGAAATAGTCGATTAGCCTGACGGCCCACTTAATTGTAAGCAGTTACCGTCGTCTATGGAGGTTTACGATGGGGACAGGAAACTGGATTACTAATTCCGGAACACAACACAAAGATATGGCGGTATACATAAACACCAAGAGTTGTAGCCATCCAGACGGGCTTGTGGCGCTACCACGTAGCTAGGGTCGCTTGTCACCTTTTACGACAGGCCAACCCCCGCCGCAGAAGCTAGTATCCTTACTCAGTCCCTGCACGAAGACGAATACCATTAAAATGATTATCTTCTTCATTATAACTTCTTTGTCAAAAAAATAGACATAAAGAGTTAGAGAAACACACAAGGACAGAGAAGACTCAGAGAATCTGTTTTATCAAGATAAAATTATCAAGGGCGGGAGTATACGCGAAAGACTACAAATGTAGTAAAAGCTTGGGAAAAATGGCAAGTGTATTCCAGGCTGAAACATATGCCATAATAACCTGTGCTCAGGAGAACATAGATAGAGGCACCAGAGGCAAATCTATATATATTCTCAGTGACAGTCAAGCTGCAATCAAGGCCATCGCCTCCTTCAAAGTTGACTCCAGACTTGTCCTGGATGCCATTCAAACCTTGAATGGGCTTGGAAGGCATAACAGGGTAAGATTAATGTGGGTCCCGGGACACGAGGGAGTACATGGCAATGAAATGGCAGATGAACTGGCAAGAGAGGGCTCAACTAATGATTTTATGGGTCCGGAACCATGTGTAGGCATTCCGACTAGCCTCGTGAAAGCCACATTCAGGGATTTTGCAGACCGCAGTCAACAACAACACTGGCTGACTAGAATCGGTCTGGAACACTCCAAAAAAATTTTGGGATCCACGTACAAAGTACGAGGATCCATCTGGAACATGAGCAGGGGGCAAATACGCTACTTGCTTGGAGCCTTTACTGGGCACTTTGGAACCAACAACATGCTCATGAAGATGGGTCTAACCACGACACCCATGTGCAGGTTGTGTGGGGAACATACAGAACGCATGGAACACCTACTGTGTACATGTGATGCATTGGCCAGGAGGCGAATGAATCTTTTGGGGGTAGGATATCCAACACCGGAAGACTACAGGCTCCTATCTCCATACCTCATTGTTAGGCTCATGAAGCAGATCTTCAAGGAGATTGGAGAGGAGTGATTGCTATCTAGGGGAACACAAAAGATCCCATTGGGTCGAAGTGTCCGAGATATTTCTCGGCCCCAAAATAAGATAAGATACGATACAATTTTTAAGAGCATATGGTATTTTTTAACCAATGTGTGTTGCCAGTGATGACATACGGAACGCAGACGTGGTCGCTAACTATGGGCCTTATGAGAAAGCTCATGGTCGCTCAGAGAGCAATGGAGATGGCTATGCTCGGAGTTTCCCTGCGAGATCGAATCAGAAATGAGGAGATTCGCAGGAGAACCAAAGTAACCGACATAGCCCGGATGATTGCAAAACTGAAGTGGCAGTGGGCTGGGCACATAGCTCGAAGGACTGATGGCCGTTGGGGCAGAAAAGTCCTCGAATGGCGACCGCGTACCGAAAGACGCAGTGTTGGTAGGCCCCCCACAAGACGGACCGATGATCTGGTCAAGATCGCCGGGATAGGTTGGATGAGGGCAGCGCAGGACCGATCATCGTGGAGATCTTTGGGGGAGGCCTTTGTCCAGCAGTGGGCGTCTTCCGGCTGAAATGATGATGGTATATCTGCATTAGATGTAACTTGAAAGAAACATTTTGGAGAAAAGAAGAGAAACGTATAACCGTATATTTTAATACCTCTAAATAAGTTTCAAGTTGGTTATAAAAGTGGCCTAACTATGAAAAGTTTCTGGCTGTTGTAAATTATAAGGTAGATTTTCCAATTCTCTACCGAATTTCTACATTAAAAATGAGTCACCAGCATCTCGAAACTGTAAAGGGCATAATCAAGACGATTAAAAACAAAGATGATGTCACCTGAAAAGACAGCTCTGAAGGAAGCGAAACTAAACGTAATTTAAAAGTCCAACTGCACGAATGCCACGGAACCTTATTTGGGAAGTCAATTAGCGAAGTCTATTCGAAGTTAGCGCGACGTTTTTGCTTGTAATTTAAGTCTCACGGGTGCACGCCCCGCGTCCCACTGAAATAGAATACTGTATTACACAATTCAACCATTATAATTCATGGCTTTGAATGATGTCATCTTAGAATTATCCAGTTGCAACTGGAACTCCCGTTGCTTTGAATTTAGTCTTCTACGTATCGCAAAACCTCTAAAATATGTTTAGGTCCTCAGCAATTTTTCTAACGGTGATTCGACGAGTAGCCAATTAACTACTTTCTGCGCTTCATCAATTTTTTTGTTTCTTCGTCGTTCACATCTTCTCAGCCCTCTGCGAACATTTTGAACCACTGATAAACGTTGTTTTGATCCAAGGTAGCTTCATCGTATGCCACAATCAACATTCAAAATATGTCATCGCACTAAACTTTGTATTTCGCACAAAATTGATACAGATTATTTGATCCATTTATTGGATTAGACAAAAATCGACAAGAGAACGACGAAAAGATGAGCCGAAACTCGTCAAAGCAAAATAGCTGTCAAAAATAAACTGAACATTCAAAATGACCAAACTTGTCAGCTTAAGTCCATGTTCATCACATGAGTACCAACATAACATTACAAAAAAGTATGAAATCGAATAAACGTAACCCACGGAAATTCAAAATTAGCGATTGATCAGACCTTGTATATGCTTAATATTAATAACAGATACTATTTTTTTCTGTCAGAAAAAACATTTCTTTACTCCGTAGATTTTAAAATTCTACTGTAACAAAAACATACAAACGTTAGAAAACAACGGTGAGATTGAATTTAGTATTTAGGTAACAAATTTCGCATTGTTTTATCAACTTTAGTGCAGGGCTTTCCGGGAAGGTAGTAAAGTACACCTGCATACATAAAATCTCTTTCTGTTCTGCTTCAGTGTTTTATGGCCATAACAACCAGATTTGTACTGAATAGCAGTGTATACAGTACAGATATATTTTTTAGCATAATAAAAAAGCGATTATTTTTTCTGTATTGCTTCAACACATAGCCAAAATAGTAAACAAAGCAATATAGAATTTAGTCAATAGTTTCATTTTATGAAACTATTGACTAAATCTAGGCAAAAGATAAAATTAGATTTTGGAATATTCTATAAATTAAAACCAAACATACATCTTTATCATCACCAGTATAATTCAGACGTTTAATCCTGATAGTTAAATAAATTAAAGTTTTTTTTTTGCTAAGGAACAGTAGACAGGCTGACGACCCACTTAATAGTAAGCAGTTATCGTCACCTATGGATGTTTGCAACATCAGGGGCACCATAAACACTCTGCTATCCCAAAGAGATGGATGAATCTGGATCACTAATACCAGAATACAAAACTAGGTTATTATGGCGTCATAATTAAGACCAAGGGTGGTTGCCATCCAGACGGTCTGGTGGCCCCACCATATAGCTACGGTTGTTTCGTCGCCTTTTACTACAGACCGTCTCTGGCCACAGGAGTTAGTATTCTTCCTCCGCCCTTGTACGAAGAACTATGATAATGATAACTTTACTAAAAATAATAAATACTATTATTATACTTATTATAATTGCGTCGTAAGCTTCCATTTTGTAGCTATACATCGACTTTGAATATTGTCATAGGAGGGATATTTCCCTAACACTAACACTATTGTGTAGCCTAGGTGTCGCAGGAAATGATCTAAAATTATCCTGTGACGCCCCCATAAAGATCAATGTGGTTATCATCACCATTATTGGTCAGCAATGCAGAAGAGAGGCCACAGTACCCAAGATGTGATAATGATAATGCGGTTTTCTAAAGATAAAAAGCATCATATTATTAAATAGTTGTACAGTCCTAATTTTGCCTATAAAAATGGGATATATAGGTATTAACCAAAAAATCAAGGAATTCTAAATATATACAGTGTAAAAAATATATATTGGTAAAAGCAATCCCCGTTTGTGGCGAGGCTATCGCCAATTCGCCCCACCCAGATCGGCAACGAATCCCGATTGTCGATTTACCGCCGATAAGAGAATTATTCCGAAGGAAGCCGAATAAAGGATTTGTTAACCAAATGTTATGTTAACCTTTTGTGCGATGACAGAGCTTTTTGTAGATAATGTATTCCGCTTTTGTTCGTCTTGAGGCAAATTTATTACTCTATTATGATCGAGCCTTATTCGAGGAGGTGAACGAACGCTTTTCGAACTTAGAGCATTGCAAGCAGCCATAACTAGAATATAAATAAATATATTGCCACGATTTACACAGCGTTATTTATCCCCAAAGAAGAAGTAGTAAGAGTTGAGAAGGGAATAGTAACCACGGAGGTTGTTCAGGTATGTCGTCGTCTAATAAATAAAAAAAAACCGATGTGTGTGTACTTATTCACGCATGTAAGAAGCGATACTTCTTTGGTGTAACAAAACAAAAATAGCTAAAGATTTCACCCCGTATGCCACAATTCTTTGTTTGTAAATGAAATTAGAAATTATTAGAATATAATATATAATGTAAAAAAATAAAAATAATACATACCGACAATTAACCTCAAACTTATAAATGCACTTAAAAGTTTTTAAAAGAAAAAAATTACTGTTATCACGATTTTTATCGTAGCGAGAGCGTTAGGCATAAAAAGTTCTTATGAGAGAACCAAATCATTATTATCTAAAAGACATAGATTATATGAAATCAAATCTATAGCATCTCCAAGAGGGAGCGGACAGTCAGACCCGTCACCGGCCTGGGCTAAGAGACCGATGGGCCAGACATAGGTGATAGGAGAACAGCGGAGCTTTTAGTGGTAGGATGTCGACAATCTTCCCCAAAGTTCCACACACTCCCCGATCCAGTCAGATCGAGGCACTCGTCAGTCAGAGGTTTTTCTCAAAAAAAAATACACACATGAAAAAAGTCTAAGCAGCATGTACTAATTTAAATTTTAGGATGGTTTTTCACATTATAACGTTGTATTTTATTATTAAAATAATATTTTTAGGGTCCTATGATGTAAAAATAACAGCTCTTGTCTTTATAAGTTCTTTTAATAACATAATTTTATTCCATTGTTCCTGGGTCCATGTTCTGCGTTCTCTACACCATTCATTTGGACGAGCTCGATTCCGACGTATCGGTGGGTACCTAATTAGGCGTCGAGCTCGTAGGCCGTACTCATGCAGTCGATTTCGCACAGTTTGGGGATTTACCTCTACACCACTTGAATTTTGTAGCCTCAAACTAATCTCTCGAGCGGTTAACATCGGCTGGCGTCTTGCAGTCTATTGTATGTACCGGTCTTGCCGAGTGGTTGTACTCCTTTTACGGCCTGGATGCTGTTCAGCGGGTTCCCTTGTATTATTGTGTATTATTGTAGTGCTGCCAAAGACGACAAATAACACTTCTATGAATGCCAAAATGCCGAGATACCTGAGACTGATTACTTCCCGCTTGCAACATCCCTACAGCTCTTTGCATTTCATTTGCCGTCAAATGACGTCGTTCTATGACGTAAAGAATATCTACCAATTCAATTTTGTCGCTAACTTTATTTAAATGGTTGGTAAAATTATAAAATCAAGACTAAACGTAGCAATAAAAACGCACTTAAATTCAAACAAATCCCCTTTCATTTAATTTTATGAAAAAAAAAACAAAACATAATCAAATTTTTTTTTACAACCAGCCTGTACCAGTATGTCATCAATACCAAAAAGTTTACATACCTACGCACTTTGAGTGAGTAAAGACTTAGAAATTAATTAGTATAAATGGCAAATTTGTAATATCATGCATGTTGCTTAGACTTTTTTGATGTGTATATATTACATAATCACATTAGTGTTAGGTTTTTGTGGGTTACATTTAACGCAATTCGATATGCAAGTTTATTCACTGTTTTTCTTCGTGTTTAATACGAACCAATTTACTCGTATAACAAACAAATACAAGTTATACTTCGTTCCTCTAGCGGGAGGTCAGATTCCAGCAGTGGAACGTTGTGGGCTATTATTATTTTTTTGCTGGAAATGTTGATAGCACACCCCATCGCTTAGGATTTGACTAAACAACCTACTAATTTGTGATATTTAATCTAATTTTCGTGAAGCGAAAACTTTGTAGCCCTTTTTAAGAGAATTGCGCCAACGGAGGAATATGAAATTTGGCACAGTTAAAGTTTATATGGAGTAGAAGTGCAGAAATCTATTTTTTGCCTACAATCTATTAGAAATACATTAAATTAATTACAATTAACATTACACAGACTAGTGCTCGAATGATACACAAAATATACACACATATGTACATACCCTACTTACACTTTTTTTTAAAGTTTACGGCTTAGTAATGAGACCATTAAGGTTATTTTTTATAATAATATAATATCTTCTTCCTCCTGCCCTTATCCCACACTATATTGGGTCGACACAACATGTTCTCTCCTTACACTCTCCTCTGATAGCCGTCATCTGAACATTCACACCCTTTTTTGCCATATCATCTTTTACGCATTTTTTGTCTACCTCTACTCCTGTATCCATGCATTCTCATTTCTAGCATTTTCCTTATTATATGGCATTCTTCCCTGCGCATCACATGGCCAAACCACACTAGTCTGTTACTTTTAAGTTTTTCAATAACTGGCGCTACTTTCACACTTCCTCTAATATACTCATTTCTAATTTTATCTATTTTTGTAACTCCACACATCCATCTCAGCATTCTCATCTCCGCAGCATGTAACATATTTTCGTCCCTCCCCTTTATGGCCCAACATTCCGATCCATACAATACGACAGTCCTTATTACGGATTTATAAATTTTACCTTTGAGTGTAAGTGGTACTCTTGGGTCACAAATTGTTCTTGAGACCTGTAGCCATTTCATTAATCCTGTATTCACTCTATTTTTTACATCTCAGCCTATTTAACCGTCGTTCTGGATTAATGATCCGAGGTACCGGAAGTTGGAGCAAGTTGGCAGCGCCACACCTCCTAAGGTAATCGGGGTAAATCATCAAATCACCATCAATCACCATCAAAATCGAAAAATAGATGTTCACTTTTGGTTCTACTTATCTTTAACCCAACACCCTCAAATCTCTTGTACTATCTAGCCAATCTGCTTTGAACCTAGTGAGCATTTTCTTCAACCACCACAATCTCATCGGCAAACAGCATACACCAAGGTGCCTCCTTCTGTATTTCTGATGTTACTGCATCTACCACCAGGAGAAACTCTTTGTGGCGTCATCAAGGGACCGGACGTATGTACTCGCCTTTTATTTACCGTTGTATATACATTTGGTATGTGGGCTTTCGCAGAGTGAAACAAGTTTTTTGAGTTGCAGCGGACGTGTGCGTTTAATTCTGTATACTTCAGAATATATTAAACACTACATTATATGTAAATAAATAATTAAACTTAGCAGAGCGTGCGTCGTCTCGCTCGTCGTCGTCCATTCGTCGTCTTCTACTCACTTCATTCACATGTCATCCCTTTCACTCTATGGATTTGTTCACAAATATCATCTTATAATCAAACTCATGTGTTCAAGAAATATCATTCCCATATACATATATAAACTAACAAACAAACAGTAATAATTCATTAGGAATCTCATCACACAGAACAACCATCTCATCAAAATATGCCATTTTCTGAACATGTTTAGGAAGCACCTACTCTAAGATATAGCGCAGCGGATATTAAACAACTTTACCACTATTCTGTCACTACAGTTTATACATTACAAAGGATATTATACATTGCTGGTATTGTTTGAAGTTTATAGTAAGACGAAAGTAAGATCAACAATGAATAATTAATTAAGTTTTTAGTCTTTAATTGGAATAAATCATTTTGATTTTAAATTTCAATTGCGAAGAGTAGGCATTGGTCATCAATTGATCAGAACTATTTTGAGCTGCTAACTGCTTCGATTTGTAGGATTAATTACAAAAACTATTTCTCGTATTGTTTCTGGTTAAAATATTTTAAATGGTATTCGTCAAGGATTAATGAAATATGTTGAGATAGTTCATATGGCTCCATCTAGTTCAAAAATAAGCTAAATGCTTACTAGACTACAGAAATATACACACTATTTTTACATAAAGACTCAGAAGCAAACTTAGTACCACCGCAAGCGTTCTGAGGTGGGCTATCCGTTCCACTACGGAGACTATCTAGGATTTTATTTTTTAATTCCAAATAACGAATGTTCTAGTGGAGTGTCTAAATCGTCTGCAAATTTAATGGTACTCGTATGTTAGCTAAAAATAAGAAACCCTTTCTTAATGTAACGTTTTAAAATAAAAATTTGAAGTACATTTATACAGGGTGACTTTGACAAACCCGTCCAAATTCACACAGAAGAATCTTTAGTAAAAGTTATGAGAAACATGTATTTTAGTTTTGTATCACATAGTACAAAAATGTTGAGTAATCAGCATCACAAAGTCATTCAAAGAACTCGCAATTTACATAATACGGCGCTAGAATGTCAATGACCTCTCCATCTGACCTAATAAAAGGCCGAGGACGGCGGCATTGCATCGGGCAAGCGAATACGCACTACTCATTTACGCGGGAGAGACAGAGACAGGTAATAACAGGTTAACGTACGAAGGTTGCACCATAGGACTATTCTGTACGATTGAATTAATGATCATATATTAAATATTTTATTTTGAAAATTTTACATACAATTTTTTTTTTGCAAAAATGGGTTCTTTAAATGATGTTTAGTGCGTATAAAAAAATTGGACGGGTTTGTCAAAGTCACCCTGTATATACATCACCAGAGGATAATACATTGGTGTCAAAAATGTGAAACTGGAAAATTTATACCATCGTTGTATCTGATAAGAAATGCTTAAAATAAATTGTCTTAAATAAATACTACCATTTATAATTAAATATAAAAAAATTGATAGTTTTAATTGTTGGAGTTTACTCCTTAAGAATCGATTTTCATATATAAGGCGCCCGGTATGAGAAAAATGTGAGAGTAAAATCTATTAATGAATGACCTCGTTACGTTTTTGGTGCGCAAGGCAAAAATTACTTTATTTGTTACAACTTAAGGTTAATTTCACATTAAATGTTTTTTAACATATGTCTTTTCATTTGTAAGTGACAAGAGTAATTTATTGCTTCGCTCATTTTATATGACGAATGATCGTAAGTATTAGATAATGTTTTGGAGTTTTGTGACTTTATTACTAGGTGCCATAGTTGTAATTAGGTTGAACTTATAACTGTTATATAACTTTTTGTATCAAGATGACGCGCGACGCACGCTTGAACGACCTTGTGTCGTTTTATGGTATAATATTTGGAGTTTACTTCATAAGAAACGATTTTCTTATTTTTATATAATCAACACAATAATAGTTTTTATATATGTATATTTTTATATATGTATATTATTTTCATTAATTTGTTAATTTACCCTTTCATATGGTATTAATATTTTTTCAGTTAAATAAACTCTTTTTGCGTACCTATGTTTAGACAATCGTACTTAAGTAGTAAACTCCAGTCGCGCGTCGGAGCTGACACACACAGTTTTTTATAACTAAAACTTAATAGTAAATAATATTCATTATTTTAGCGTGTTGTCAACATTTTTGATCGAGGACTGTCTTTCGTAAAAGGTGACAAGTCAACTTCCAAATATGCTACGCTGATGGCAGTGTGTTAGCAGTACCCTAGTGACGCAAACAACAATAGGCAACGGTAACTGCTTACTATTAAGTGTACGTCACCCTGTCTGCTGTTCTATATCATTAATACGACGACCTCTGTGGCGTAACCAATCGGTCATTGGATTCGATTCCCGTGTCGCGTCTGGGTGTTTATGTATAATATGTATTTATTTAAAAAGTATATAAGTAGTATATCAGTTGTATATTACTCATAACACAAGTGCTATGTTACTTAGTTTTATACTAGATGGCACTGTGTGAACTGTGACAAAAATCTTATAAAATACCTATATATATTAATAATAACCTTGTATTGCTTAATATTTCGTTCCTATACGTATATGTTACTGTATTTTGTCGTGAAATGTGGTGAGTTAAATGTTGAACACGGTGACGCGTTTAGCATCAAATGACGCGGAATAATGGTTGTAGGGTAAAAATCGCGATTTTGACGTTCGCTGTTTGGCTTTTGTTGGCTCCAAGGACACATTATTAAGCGGAAACGTAAAGGAGATGGAATGACAAAACATTTTTGTACTTGCTTGAAGGTTTTTTGACTTGATATGTCGTAAATAAACCGAATCGAGGTTTAGAATTTCGAAGATTCTCCATGCAGGGGTGAAGTAAGAATACTAACCCCTACGGCTGGGCCTTTTGTAAAAGGCAACAAAACAACCCTAGTTACATGGTAATTCAACAAGCCCGTCTGGATGGCGACCACCCTTGCTCTATAAGTATGCCGCCATAATAACCTTGTGTTGTGTTCCGTAATTAGTGACCTAGGTACCTATACCCTTATGAAACTAAACTTTTATAGGTGATGGTAATTGCTTAATATTAAGACGGCCGTCAGCCTGTCTGCTGTTTCGCAGCAGTAAAAAAATACCAAACAAAAAATAATTAAGTCAAGCGCAACAACCAAATAAATTTAAGCCTGAAATGTTAATATTTTAGTAAGACACCTGGTAGCTCAGTGATATTAAATTAAATCCAAAGGTCCTGGATTCTGTCCTAGTCCTGGCTTAGGCAGTCTTTCTTGCTAATTGCCATGTGCCAACTGTGAAGGGAAACATTGTGAGGAAATCGGCATACCCAGATCACCGGTCTGTGTAAAATAAGTATAAATAATAACATATTAAATAAAATCGCATTACAAATACAAGTGCACTAAAAGGTCTTCTGCTCAGCATAAATGGTTATAAGAAACCAACGCTGGTCTTCCGCAGAGGCCTTCAAGAATTACATGACTCATTGAGCAATGGAAATTTTTTTGCTGCAGTTACATAAATGAACAATACACATTATACAACTACAAAAACTTACAATTTGTTACTCATTCATAAACAACATATTGTTTCCCATTTACAGTAAATATATCGTATATCTGAACACCTCCCATAGCGTCATCTAGTCCTAAAGTCAGCAGCATAAGTGTGGCGGGTATACTGTCCAATACCTCTAGGGAAGACCCAAGCCCAGCAGTGGGACGTTATGGGCTGTAATTATCTAATATCCATAATATATCAGATAAGAAGTAACTATAACTCACTCTTCCTTCTAAGTTTCTTCTGTAATTACACTCAGTATGATCAAAGCGATATAAATAAGTTTTTTCTTCCAAGTTCATACCGTTTCTCCCGAAGTTGTTACTTTAGAGCAAAGGGTCAACAAGTGCGTGTTATGAAACGTCATGATGGTTATGAAAAACAAAAAAAATAGACGAGGAAAAAAAAAAAGAAATTTCATAAAATACCTCAGTATCCATATAATTATCCGTGCAGGGGCGGAGAAAGAATACTAACCTCTGCGGCCGGGGTCGGCCTGTCGTAAAAGGCGACTAAGCAACCCACCCTAGCTACTTGGTAGGGCCTCAAGCCCGTCTGGATGGCGACCACCTTTGGTATTAAGTATGCCGCCATAATAACCTTTTGTGTTGCGTTCCAGCATTAGTGACCCAAGTTCCTGTACCCTTATGGGACAGCAGCGTGTTCGCGATGCCACCGATGTTGCAAACATCCATAGGCGATGATAACTGCTATATTCTAAGCGGGCCGTCAGCCTGTCTGCTGTCCTACAGCAATAAAAAAAGACCTCATTATCCCAGTTGTTTCTTAAACATTTCGTACTCCAGGGTTTTTACTTCGCTAAAGAAATAACGAAAATATAAAAATATTTATAAAAATTGTATTTAACCAAATTTTGCAGAGTTTAACCAATTTTGTATATGTTGAAGTTTAACTTAAATTTTAAATAAATGAGTAATCTTTTATATGATAAGTTGGTAGTCTTATAGGTAAATATTAAGCAATTAAATTATTTTGATTCGTGCAGGGGCGGAGAAATAATACTAACTTCTGCGGCCGGGGTCGGCCTGTCGTAAAAGGCGACAAAACAACCCACCCTTACCTTTATGGGACAGCAGCGTGTTCGCGATGCCACTGGCGTTGCAAACACCCATAGGCGACGGTTACTGCTAAATTCTAAGCGGGCCGACAGCCTGTCTGCTGTCCTTCAGCAATAAAAAAATAAAACAAAAGTATATATGGTAACGAAAAAATTAAGTTAAACAGTAGATAAACTGTATAAATAACAAATGCAAAGTTTTAGTAACTAAAGTGCTACTGTACTTACCAAATGTAATACTTTAAAATGTAGATTTTTAGGAGTTTAAAAAAAATTTAAAAACTTAACATATAAATTTATATAAATAATGCAATAATACGAATATACTGCAGAAAATCATAATATTTATTGTTCAAGTACAGTAACGTGAAGACAGATCTAGAAGTATTTTTGTGAAGCACAAAAAGATTCAAGCTGGCCTAATTACAGTGGCGTTGTCTACGTCTGTATTTACAAACCGCAAACATTGATAGAGAGGAAGGAATCCATTTTGATAAATCAGCGCATCGTTTTTTTTAAACATTAAGATTATTATTTAAATCTCCGCTCACCATCGCCCATCGCAAAAAGGTGTTAATGTACAACGCAAAATAAAAATAACATGTCAACTTGTATATAAAAATATATAAATTGCTATGAATGTGAAATCTCGACACCAGCAGCTGAAACAGGTCATAAAGCAGCTTAGAGTGAGTGTAAAATCCAATATTTTCATTGTCAGTACAAAATGCAAGCGTTTATTTCCATTTTACAATTCTCGCCAAAAGGTAAACATGGATCAAAATAATGCAACTCAGTTGCACGTTCAACGCTCGGTGCAAGAGTGAATCTCCACTGTACCCCGATAACAAAAATTAACGGGACAGTGAGCCGAATCTTTGGTGAACTGATGTGATAAAAAAGTTATGAATTAGGTAAACTTCTTTAAAAAAAACGATTAAACTTTTGATTATATATATGCTTGTAGATTAAAAGTAATTCTAAAATCTAAAAGAGAATTCATATAAGAAACTCCTTTCTAAAGGGATATGAATACGATTGGAGTAATAGAGAAGGCAAGCGTCTGGGAAGAGTGTTTGGGCTGGCATCATTCACTGACTAACCACCATAATCCGCAATTCAAGATAAATTTTCGCTCCATTGCCAGGAAAGAGTTAAATTTATTCAAAAATCATAAAACGTTGACTTCAATTTGGTCACGTATAATTTAATACTCGTAATGCCAGAATTATAATTATACTTTACAAAAGAAAATTACTTGAGAATTTCAAAATTTCGTCTTTTAAATATATTTATTAAAATGGCGGAGGTGGGTGGACAAGATTATTGATATCCATGTATGTATGTATTATAAAAATGAAATTACCTTACTTTAAAATAGTTATCAATTCTCGCATAGTGCATAGAACTGTAAAAATGATTAAAAGTTTCATTTTAGCTACATACTCGTATAATCATTTTGTACTAAACTTTCCTATTGCGTACGGTACATTTACGTGTATTTCACTGCGAGTTACTTTTCCATTTCCATTTCGTAAATTTGTCGAAATCCCATTGATCAGAGCAACGTGTTATCCTTCATCTCTTACCCAATGGTACTAAAAAAAATTAAAATAAATATTAAATTATTTCATTATACTAATTCTAATTTATTAAAGCAAAACGAATCCATTGAAAACAGTTCAGTGAAATTACGATTCGAGATACGTAGGTAGTAGGTAGGTAGTCCAGAACGCGGCAGGAAGGGGGTTTGTTTGCTCCTACATACAAGTGACACGTTCTCTCTTAAGAACTGCAGCAAAACCTTTCTAATTTGTTTCTTACATTTACTTTAATTGAAGTTTTCTTTAAACTCTGAAAGTTAACTAAATGTTCTATATATTAACTATTTTATTTATACGAACTAAATACTTTTAAGACTTAAGCC
This sequence comes from Malacosoma neustria, assembly GCA_963693495.1. Taxonomy (NCBI): domain Eukaryota; kingdom Metazoa; phylum Arthropoda; class Insecta; order Lepidoptera; family Lasiocampidae; genus Malacosoma; species Malacosoma neustria. The sequence continues at coordinate 424,641 of OY856395.1, forward strand.
ATATGCTTGATGGCCTCAATACAGCTTCCCAAGGAGTAGGTCTCAAAATGAACATGGACAAGACGAAAATCATGTCTAATGTCCATGTCGCACCTACCCCCGTAACAGTTGGGAACTGTACTTTCGAAATTGTTGACGAATACGTCTACTTGGGTCAAACGATCCAGTTAGGCAGGTCCAATTTCGCGAAAGAGGTCACTCGTCGAATCCAACTCGGATGGGCAGCGTTCGGGAAGCTCCGTAAAATCTTTTCGTCCCAAATACCGCAGTGTCTCAAGACGAAGGTTTTTAACCAATGTGTGTTGCCAGTGATGACATACGGAACGCAGACGTGGTCGCTAACTATGGGCCTTATGAGAAAGCTCATGGTCGCTCAGAGAGCAATGGAGAGGGCTATGCTCGGAGTTTCCCTGCGAAATCGAATCAGAAATGAGGAGATTCGCAGGAGAACCAAAGTAACCGACATAGCCCGGATGATTGCAAAACTGAAGTGGCAGTGGGCTGGGCACATAGCTCGAAGGACTGATGGCCGTTGGGGCAGAAAAGTCCTCGAATGGCGACCGCGTACCGGAAGACGCAGTGTTGGTAGGCCCCCCACAAGATGGACCGATGATCTGGTCAAGATCGCCGGGATAGGTTGGATGAGGGCAGCGCAGGACCGATCATCGTGGAGATCTTTGGGGGAGGCCTTTGTCCAGCAGTGGGCGTCTTCCGGCTGAAAAATGATGAAATACTTTTGTTTCAGAAGGAGTATGATCTCGTTATATGTCGACAATAGCTTAAAATATGAAAATGTCCTTTGGGCGAATTCCATTCCCTGGTAAACATGGCCTCTCAGAATTTTTAATTTTTTGCCAAAGCTTTTTTACTAGTAACATTTTACTAAGTAAAGTCAACAAGGGTTTGTGGCATACTTCGCTCTGCTATTGCAACCAACCAACCAACAGGCGTTACCAGTGGCACTAGTCCTTGATTTGGAGGAAGATCTGGCGGCTGCACCTCTTTTTGCTGCGTGTTCAGTAACTCGTGGAAATACGAGCGTCATCTCTCCTTCACCGCGAGGTCCTTGCATAGCAGGTTGCCTGGGTCTTTTCAGGGTCTAGCAGGTCCCACAGGGTCCAGCGGCACTTGGAAATGTCCTGAGCCGCTTTGATCTTGGAGAGCGCCAACTTATAGATGAGCTTTTGCCCCTCAGACGATTCCAACCTATCGCAAAGTGGTTGTAAGTGGTCTAGTCTAGCTCTGGCAATAGCTCTCTTAGTGGCGCGCTTTGTCACCCGGTATGCGTCGTAATCTTCAGTAGATCTGGATGCTTGGCTCTTCTTAAAGAGGGCTTTCTTTGCTTTAGTCTCCCTCTGGACTGTGTCGTTCCACAATCATGCCTCTTTTTCACACTTGCGACTACTCTTAAAAAAATAGCCGCCTGAATCTTGTCTCAGTAAGCCTGAACTGGTTCGCCCATACCACCGGCGCATTTGTCACCGACGACTAAAGTGAACTTCTGGGACATGATTTCATCAAGCAGCCACCATCTAATTTGGTGCTGAATGCGCTCAGCATGCGTGTCTTTAGGCTTAGCGCTGAGGTCCTTAGCAAGAAGACGATGTTGTGCAGTGAGACTCTCACCGGGTATGATCTTGCACTTAGCCACTTTACTGATGTGGTGTTTCCTAGTAAGTAGGAAGTTGATTTGGGTAGCATTCCTCCCGCTATTATGGTAGGTGATAAGATGCTGATGTCTCTTTTTGAAATACGTGTTCACGATGGCAAGGTCGGCAGCCACACACGTATTGAGGATGTCTTCCCCTTCCGCGTTGCGGCTACCATACCCAAATCCATCGTGAACACATTCAAATTACCCACATTATTCCCCGACATGACCGTTCAGATCACCCCCCAAAACGATCCCCTGTGATAATGGGATTCCACGGAGCACTTCTCCGAGTAGATTCCGAAACGCTATTTTAGCGGCGTCGTCACAACTGGCCTGTGGCGCGTAGACACTTATCAAGTGGGCAACTACCCCATTGATAAGCACCCTAACGACCATAAGCCGGTCGCTATGACGTTTCACTTTCAAAATGTCGTTTTGAAACTCCTCCGAGAGCACGATGGCAATCCCATTCTCCCCACCAGGTGCACCTGTGTAGATCAGCTTGTAGCCATTCCCAATGAACCGGGATCTGCTGGCCTTCCACCGAGTCTCCTGCAGGAACGCCACGACCACTCTCCGCCTGAAGAGCACATCGGCCAACTCTCTCGTGCGTCTGGTTAGCGTGCCTTGGTTCCATGTTGTGAAGCGGATCTTTCGAGATATTTGGCCTGCGTGAGTTGAGGCTAGCGTCGTTAGCCTTGCCCGCCCATGATAAGGTAGCCCTTGTCCACTTCTCACAAGCTCATGCGCACCGTTATGCGACGGCTTCCTAGCCCTTATACGATTTCGCTTTTACGGGGGCGACTGCCGTCTGACCCCCAACCCCAAAAGGAAATCCGTAGTCAGGGCCTCGTCCGTTATTCAGCAGGGTGCGCTGACTTGCAGGTGAGTATAACTTGGGCCCCGAAGATGTTGGTTATACCCTAAATACTCCAATTACACCCGGTTATGCAACAGTAGTATTCAAGTACAATAGATCTGTGACAGTTCGTTCAAATCCCACTACGCTCCCGCCTCACGTTTATTAATAATCCACTCTAACAAATGGAGTATATGGTAATTAGTTGTCTTTAGATGAAAGCTTGAGTGGTGCAGCAGTTTTGCTATCATATTTAGGTTTGGAGTCGATAAGTTAAAATTTATTTAAATGTAAATGTAAAATGTATTTAACCCCGTAATTGGTAATGAAAACGAAGTTAGATTATAAAGCTAGTTGGATATGAATAATTTACTACTCTTCTTTAACGGGAGACTTTATTTATCAGAAATCAATTTTGTGTAGAAGTTGATAAAAAGTATTATGTATTGTATAAAATTATTGCAAATAATTTTATTTCCAAAACAGAAAGCAATTTAAATTTACATAAAACTTTTTCTAAATCAAACAAGAGACTGCCAAATAAAAGTCGGCGCAAACAGTCCCTTGATGTCATCGCACTGACGAGCAGTGTAACCAGGGTGATCAATCAAATTTCTCAAATTTAAACTGGCTCACAAAATCTTAATATTATCACTACATGACTAAATACAAAGAATTTTATTTCTTTCTTTTTCTTGTAACTCCGCAAGAAGTTAGAATCAGAGGAGAGCACTATTCGACTACGAGGCGAGTTTTGTGGTCTTCATGACGGTACATGTTATATAATGTGTATGAGATGTATACAGGGTGACTTTGACAAACCCGTCCAAAGTTTTTTACGCACTAAACATCATTTCAGGAACCCATTTTTGCAAAAAAAATATTATGTCAAATTTTCACCATAAAATATTTCATATAGGATCATTAATTCAATCGTACAGAATAATCATATGGTGCAAACAGCGTACGTTAACCTGTTATTACCTGTCTCTGTCACACCCGCGTAAATGAGTAGTGCGTATTCGCTCGCCCGGTTCAATGCCGCCGTCCTCGGCCTTTTACTAGCTCGGATGGAGAGGGCATTGACACTCTAGCGCCGTATTATGTAAATTGCGAATTCTTTGAATGACTTTGTGATGCTGATTATTACTCAACATTTTTGTACTATGTGATACAAAACTAAAATACATGTTTCTCATAACTTTTACTAAAGATTCTTCTGTGTGAATTTGGATGGGTTTGTCAAAGTCACCCTGTATGTCCATTTGTCCCCAAGCGAACTGAAGTGCGTTAGGCGTTACGCCACGGAAGTCGTTTGAATAGAAGATCGTAGTGTCTCCGTCGTCAGCTAATAATTGTCCACTAGTGGACCTCCCCAAGTCTGCGCCACATATCCCGGTTTCTTGCTTTTCCCCATCCAGCCCCGACCAAAAACCTTGCGCAGGCGGCCTAAACTATGTTTGCTAAGACGCGGTCTTCACGACGAATTCTAAAAGATCCAATTTTACGTACACGACTCTTAGGAAATAAATTTCTTACCCCAATTAAAGCAAATAAAATGTTAAGTATACCTATAACTTATCTATTACGATGTCAGCAGTAAACATGCTTAACACGCTGTTCTCAGTAAATAAAGACATATTATACATAAACACCCAGGTGCGAGATGGTAATTGAACCCGGGACTTCCGAAAACGTACTGAACTGTGTCAGACGTTATGCCACGATGATCGTGTGAAACGACAAACCCGCTGTAAGCAACGTGATGTCATAACCTGGCAACCCTATTAAGAAGTGACCTCCAGTGTGGCCATAAGTGAATTTGGAATTTTCCCCACCGCTTCGAAAGCTCCGGGCGATGGTAATAAACCCACGACAGGCGGCAGAGGTCTGCCATTACGGTTATCAACACCTGTTATCGTTTCCGAGTTTTAGGGAAACTTTTTTGTTTACGATGATGATGTATGTACATATTTTTGGGAAAACATTGCTTAATTTAACATTGAGAGTTTGATAAGGCTTTATTAAACTTTAAATAGGTTTTATTTTAAGTTTTAACATATTATTTAAGTAATTGCAGGATTTTAAAGAAATCAGTAAAAATATTATTTGACCTGGAATTGTGGTTCATTCTTTAATCACAGTTGCTTTTACTTCACCATCAACTGATTCAGGTATCATACCGTTATTACGTTTACGTTCAGTCTGTATTATCTCATTTTTCTAATGGTAAAGGTTTCCTTACAATCCATTTTATCCGTGCAGGGGCGGAAAAAGAATACTAACCTCTGCGGCTGGAGTCGGCCTATCGTAAAAGGTGACAAAACAACCCACCCTAGCTACTTGGCCTCAAGCCCGTCAGGATGGCGACCACCTTGGGTTTTAAGTATGCCGCCATAGTAACCTTGTGTTGTGTTCCGGCATTAGTGACCCAAGTCCCTATACCCTTATGAGACAGCAGCATATTCGCGATGCCACTAGCGTTGCAAACACCCTGCCTGTCTGCTGTCCTACAGCAATAAAAAAAAAACAAAAAAACAATGTTTATATTCACCGACTAAATGGTGCATGATACTGTGGTGATTGTAACTTGTAACCTTTGGATAGCGCTTTAAGAGTGGTAGTTGGCTACTACGTACTTTTTAAGTTTGCAAAAATATACAATTTTCTAACAAAGTGTCACCCGTTCGATCCAGACGCAAGACATTCTCCGAAAAGCGATAACATCCGTATTTATTCTCCTTTTGGGCCATAACTTCAGTAAAATGGGAGCACACATCAAAATTCAACGACGCACTAAAACATAAAACGTGTCGCCCCCTTTAGTTCTGCCACAAAAGTATAATTCGTTACACTACTTAGTTATCGTATATTTGGTTGAGATTGAATTTCGCTGATGATATCTCTTTGTTTAGAGGTGGAAGAAAGGAAGTTGGTCGTAAAGCTATCACCATCGTCCGGAGACAAGGTCAACAGAAAGGTATATCACTAAAACGCTTTCAATCTAAATATGGCGATTATAACAGACATGAAAGGGAAAAGCAGTTGCGATAAAATCAATTTTTTATTTATAAACACTGGAGTGTATATATATATTTTTTTATTGCTGTAGGACAACAGACAGGCAGTATTTAGCAGTTACCGTCGCCTATGGGTGTTTGCAACGCCAGTAGCATCGCGAACACGCTGGTGCCGCATAAGGTACAGGAACTTGGGTCACTAATGCCAGGACACAACACTAAGTTATTATGGCGACATACTTAACACCAAAGGAGGTCGCCTTCCAGACCGGCTTGAGGCCCTACCACGTAGCTAGGGCGGGTTGTTTTGTCGCATTTTACGACATGCCGACCCCGGCTGCACAGGTTAGTATTCTTTCTCCGCCTCTGCACGGATAAAATATGTAACTAAAGCATAATTTTTGGATAGAACTAGAATGCAACGCATAGAAAATAGGGGAGACAAGAAATGGGATATAGAGGAAAAATTTGGTCATACCAACTAACCCTACCCTCTCCAACACCATTCAAACTTAAGCATTACACGAAAGCATTTTGAGAGAGATGAATCATTGACATAGATAGCCTCCAAATGTTGAAGTCTAGAGATTTTAAAAAATATCTCTTTTATTATGATGGCATAATTTTAATATAAAAATATTAATTTTAAAACGTTAATAAGATTAATATCTGCCAAATTCCCAATTACACCTACTTTATTAATTTATTTTCCTTACTTACCTTTCCAACGTATTTGCAAACATCATCCGAGCGAAATCTGGTGACATCCAAAACTGTTTCTTCGAATGGCACTGTTGATTATTGTGAAAAATTATTTTAATTCGCATTTTTTGCATAATTTCTCATCTCTGTCCTATTTCATTTTCTAAACCAATGCAAAGAGCAAGCACAACAAAGGATATCAAACTCCTAGGATGCGAGGACTTCATCAAAATCTTAAGAAGTCGTCTATCTACGAGTATCTGATAAATAAACTTTTTGGAGCAGTTTTCTGAAAAAAAAATAACATTCAATATACATATGATCGGTTCCATATTTAAACGATTATTTAGATAAACTTTTTGTACATTGATAATTTATATACGTGATATATACGTGAAGTGAAAACTTTGTACACCTTTTTACGGAAATTTCGCGGACGGAGGAGTATGAAATTTGGCACAATTAAAGTTTATATGGAGGAGAAGTTCTGCACTTCTTGCCTAAACTAAAGCAACTTTTTGCCTAAAATCCATTAAAAATACATTAAATTATTTAAAATAAACGCATGCTACTGATCGAATTATACACAACATACATGCATATCCTACTTACTCTTTTTTTTATAAGAGTTTATGGCCTGGTAAAGACTATTAAGATTAATTTTGTAATTATCATATTTAAATTTTATTATACATTAGTAAATACTTAAATAATTAATAAATAAAACAATTACAGGTAATATATATTTAATAAATTAACATTAATTATTTATCTACAAGCTTAAGAGACGCGGTCGCTAACTATGGGCCTTATGATAAAGCTCATGGTCGCTCAGAGGGCAATGGAGAGGGCTATGCTCGGAGTTTCCCTGCGAGATCGAATTAGAAATGAGGAGATTCGCAGGAGAACCAAAGTCACCGACATAGCCCGGATGATTGCAAAACTGGAGTGGCATTGGGCTGGGCACATAGCTCGAAGGACAGATGGCCGTTGGGGCAGTAAAGTACTCGAATGGCGACCGCGTACTGGAAGACGCAATGTTGGTAGGCCCCACCACAAGATGGACCGATGATCTGGTCAAGACCGCCGGAGTAGGTTGGATGAGAGCAGCCCAGGACCGATCCTCGTGGAGATATTTGGTGGAGGCCTTTGTCCAGCAGTGGGCGTCTTCCGGCTGAAATGATGATGACGAAGTTTAAGAGATTATATTCTCTTTGGTCTTATTGAATGTCGTACTGTCCTCAGGATTACAGATAGCTTTCGAACCGATCACCGCGTTGACCCCCCCCCCTTTTTTTTCGCCATTAAACCTGTCACTTCTTTAATCCACTTAGACATTGGCAAAATCAATGCCAAGGGCGTTGGAGCCACACCTTCAAAAACTGAACTGAACTTATTGAATGTCAAAATTTACATTTGACAAGGAAAAAAAAGGCGGGAAGGCAAAGTGTAAAGGCGCGCTTTAGAAATATTTTTATTTAATATATAATATATAATAATTTAATTTAATACAATCGTTGCAATTTTTATTAATTTTAAAGTTAGGGCATCATGCCCAAAAAGAAAAAACGTCCCTTAACTGGGACCTCTGGTGATTGGGCGGATGAAGCGTCCGATGGCAGCAGCGATTCTAACGAGACAGAAATTTCAGAAAAAGATAAGTTTAAGCCATATTATGTTAGTGATTACACGAGACGGTATCCCGAGGATTCACCTCTAGTTGACTTTGTGGTGTTCCTGGAGTCTGCGGACGAGGGAAAACCCATAGGTTCTAAGGATATTATTTCCTTAGCTAGCCACCTAAAACGATATGTTAAAGGAATTAAATACCTCCAATCAATGAATAAGTACAAGATAGGAGTACACTTTGATAAGTCTCATTTGGCAAATGCTTTCTTGAGCAATAAGACTTTTCTTCAGGATTATAAGTTCCGGGCGAGCATCCCAGCCTTTAGCACAGAAATATCAGGAGTAATTAGAAACGTTCCCCTAAATTTATCTAACTTTAAAATTTTTACTTTATTGTCAAGTCAGAGGAAGATAATTTGCGTACGTCGCATTATGAGAAGGATTAATACAAATTCAGGATTCGTTTTGGAGCCTACAGGCACTATAGTCATTACCTTTGCATCGTCTATATTACCAGAATTTGTAGATATTCATGGATGGCGATTTCCTTTACTAACGTACATACCTCCAGTGAAACAATGTTTTAAATGCCTCCGATACGGTCATATGGCTAAATTCTGTAAAAATTCTATCAGATGCTCAATATGTTCTGGGCCTCATACTTACAAAGAGTGCACCCTTTCAACTGATAAAGCAGTATGTGTACATTGTAAAGGTCCACATGTTAGTGTTTCGGGGAGCTGCCCAATTAAAAAAAAAATGATTGCAGAAAGTAAAGATTTGGCAGAAAAAAGAAAATTTAGTGACCTTTTTAACGAGAAATCTTTTCCTTCATTACCATCTAAATCTAAGCCAGAACAGTTCCTTTCATTAATTAATTCTGTTGATATAATGGATCTTATTACAAAGTCAATTGTTAAAATAATAACAGAAAATAAAACTAATAATAAATCAATTTCATCTCAGTTTATTAAAGATGTTCTCATGGATATTTTCAAAAATACTAAATAATTATCTAAATGGATTGTTTAAGAATCACACAATGGAATGCTCAGAGTTTGATAAGTAATCGTTATTTATTTACACAGTTTTTATATGAGAATGAAATACATGTTGCTCTTGTTTGTGAGACTTGGTTACAAGCACATCATAACTTTTCTATTAATGGATACAATATAGCTCGTTTGGATTCTGGTAATAGTCATAATGGTGTTGCTATTTTCATTCACAATACATTAAGTTATCGCATGCTTGATACATTTTATGATGACTCTTTACAAAATATTGCCATACAGTTAAATTTTGCTAATATAAAAATTACATTAGTATCATTTTACAGCCCCAAGCAATGTTCTCCACCTTTTAGTAAAGTTAAACTAGATAATTTATTCAATAGCCTTTCGGAACCAATGATTATTGCAGGAGATTTCAATGCTTTAAATACAGTGTGGGGTTGCGACTCTACAGATGCAAGAGGAAATGATGTACTACAATGTGTAGATGATTTGGGTCTTGTCATTCTAAATAATGGTGACAAGACAACAGTAGGGTCTCATACATGGCGTCAAAATGCTCTTGATTTAACAATAGTTTCCCCATCTTTATCCCTTTCTTCAGAGTGGTATGTTGGTGATGATTCTTTAGGCAGTTATCATTTCCCTGTAATATCAAAATACTATTTTAAAAATTCAAATTTTAATATCTCAAATAATAATAAAAAAATTTCCTCTAATAATCGTCTACTAAACTGGACTAATTATACCAAACATATTCATGATTTATTGCATAGCTGTCAGTTTGATTATAGTGATCCCCTGAAAGGTTATAGTCATCTTATACTTTTATTTAAAAATGCTATCACACAGTGTCATCCCTTTCAACAACATTCTTGTAATTTTACTGCTTCTTCGAGAAAGCAAAGAAAATTAGCTCTGCCATGGTGGAGTGAAAAGTGTAATGATGCAGTTGCTAGTTCCAAGGCAGCTTACATTAAATTCAAAAATGATCCAACTGAGTCAAATTATATAAACTTTAAGAGAATGCAGGCAAATAAAAAGTTAGTTTTAAAAACAGAAAGAAATTTAAGCTGGATTAAATTTTGTGAATCAATAAATAGAAATACGCCATTGACTTTGATTTGGAACAAAATTAGAAAATTCAATAAAACCTACATTCCTCCTGTGAATACCAAACATACTGATCTTAAGTGGGCTTATGAAATCCTAAACAAATTTACACCAGATACAGTCGAACTTCCTGTAAAAACCTCTTCAGTCTATGTTGCAGACATAGACTTTCTCACTAAGCCCTTTACAATTAATGAATTTAATGCTGCATGTGACTCGAGGAAAGATACTACCAGTGGTTTAGATGGCCTTTCTTACAAAGTATTGAAAAAATTGAAAACGTGTTGCAGGAATGTTGTTTTAAATATTTTTAATTTATTATGGGATAAGTCTCTTATACCAGATGATTGGAAAATTGATATTATTGTTCCTGTTTTGAAACCAGAAAAAGACCCTCAACTTTCAGACTCTTATAGACCTATCACACTAACATCATGTATGGGTAAGATCTTTGAACAAATGTTGAAGTCACGTCTTGAATTTTACATTGAAAGTAATCATTTATTACCTTCAAACCAGTTAGGTTTTAGAAGAGGTAAATCAGCTAGGGAAAGTATTACACATCTTCATCTAGATATTTATAATTCCATTAAAAATAAAGAAGTCTTGATAGGTATCTTCTTTGATATTGTGGGCGCTTTCAATAATGTTAATCATCACATTCTTGCATCTGAGTTGGGGTCTATTGGTATACCTGGGAAATTAATTAATTGGATTTTTAATTTCTTACATCATAGAGAAGTCTTTGTTAAAATAAATTCATGTGGTGACTTGATCGGACCAAGATATTCTCACAAGGGCGTCTGTCAAGGTGGTATCCTTAGCCCTTTGATTTTTATTTTGTATATTTATAAGCTTAATTCAATTCTAGGTCCATCTATCTCCAATTTACAATATGCTGATGATTTAGTTATTTATATATCAGGAACAAATGTAAAATTGCTTGTAGAGACTCTTAATAACTGTTTGAAAAACCTTAATTCATACTTTTCTTATCTAAACCTTGACATAAGCACAGACAAGAGTAAGGTTGTATTATTTAATAAATTTAGACCCTTTAATGTAAAATTGTATTATAACAAGATTCTCTTACCTATAGCTAATAATGTTAAATTTCTTGGTGTTACTTTTTCTAAAAATCTTTCATGGACAAGCTATGTGGATTCCATTGTTTGTAAGGCATCCAAAGCTTTCAATATTTTAAAAGCTATAGCTAGGACATACTGGGGTGCAGATCCTAAAATATTACTAATGTTATATAAATCTCTTGTTCGTAGCCATTTCGAATATGCATTTATGTGTTTTGGGTCAAGCAAAAGGCACTGTCAAAAACTTGAAGTGTCACAGAATAATAACTTAAGACTTATTACTGGAGCCATGAGGACATCTCCAATTATTTCTCTTCAATCGGAATGTAATATACTTCCTTTATCTCTAAGATTTAAATATCTTAAGAATCGCTTTCTAATTAAATTATATTCAATGTTGGATCATCCGTTATTCAAAAAAATCCTTCATTATTATAATTGCTTTCATCCTATAAATGATTCAGCTCCTTATATTTTTAAAGATTTCTCAGAAATAATACAATTAGGTCAGGATTATAATATATATCGAGCAAATGCTAACTGGCCCTGCTATAGAGGTTCATATAAAAGTAAATTTGCAGAAATTAATGTTATCATACAGAATAAAATGAAATGTAAAGAAGAAGTGTATGAGCAGATTAATAGATATCCTAATCATATTGCCATATTCACTGATGGGTCCAAAAGAAATAACAATGTATCTTGTGCATTTTACATACCTCACATGAAAATTGGACATGGAATAAAGTTACCAGCGTATGTTAGTATTTATACAGCTGAATGTCTGGCAGTACTGTTTGCCCTTCAGTATGTACAGCAAAAGCACCATAAAGGAACCTCTGATTGGTTGATTATATCAGATTCTATGAGTGTATTAACGGCGATCAATAATTGTAAGCTGAGCACTAGTGTTAATTATATAATTTATGAAATTAAAAGACTGTGGACGATTCTTACAGAAGATAACATTAATATTGTATTTTTGTGGACTCCTTCTCATATTGGAGTAATTGGAAACGAGCACGCGGATTACTTAGCCAGGGCTATCACAGATAACGAGACGAGTGACATTATCGCCTATCCTGGTATTGCCATCCCTTACACCGACTCTTATATCATTTTGAAGCAAAAAATTAAAGAAGACTGGGCCAATTATAAAAACGAAATAATCAATACTGGAAAAGGGCAATGGTACTTTTCTATTGTTAATTCTACCAATCCTGTTACACCTTGGTTTGTGAAACCCGATATTTACATGGGACGAAAATTTTACTCAACTATTTGCAGATTAAGGCTTGGTCATTGTAAAGTTAATGCTGTATTGGCTAGAATGAAAATTGTTTCGTCATCTATTTGCAATTATTGTAATTCTGAAAATCAAACTCTGGATCATATATTCTTCAAATGTACTTATTTTGCGGTGGCTAGATTAATACTGGTAGATTCCCTCCTCCATATTTATAAAAACCCTGGAGAAATCCCGCGCTCCATCCAGGATCTACTTAAAAACTCGGATACCTATTCTATTCTTTACAAATTTGTGACAACGTCTGGAATTGAACTTTGAAGGATTATGACATGAAGATGTAACTATAAGGATATGAAATGGATTGGGAAAGTTCTTAGACAAGTGACATGGCTTAGGCCTATTTGATTACACGATTACTGGGTTTGAAATACATTTGACATGGCTTCGGCCTTTAATATAAATTAAAAAGCTGCAACTTTGAACTTTGAATACTTATGACATGGCATATGCCAACAAATTTCTGGAAATGATTACAATTGACAAGGCTGTATGGACCAAGTCCTTTGCCTGCCAGATTGGCAAATTAAAACAACAACATTACATTTGACAATAAATAACAAGAAATGAAACTTTGAAATAGTTTTTATTTGTATTTTATAAAATACATCTTGCTCAAGAATAAAGAAAATCTTGTATAAATAATCCAAATCGATTTACTCTTGCCTATTTGTGAGGATAGTGTTTACATATGGTTACGAAACGGATCTTAAATGTAGTTTTTGCTATGCAAAACATTTTAAAGTTTTACATTGTGATGCTGTTCAAACTGATGAAGAAAAATGGCCTTTGACAAAAGAACCTTAATAAAGTTCAAACTTAAAAATTAATCCTTGAATTTCGACCCCTGGGCGACCACTATAATAGTATATGAAATCGTGTAAAATTAATAATAAATTGTAGTAAAGATAGACAAAGCGATTTTATATGTGGAAATTTATCAATCTTTATGGTAATAACAAGACAAGAAGGGGAGGGACCTTAAGTCAGCTTTTTGTACAGTAACCACACGTTGAACGTATTCAGGATCTTAGTTAATAATTGTTATAAAATAAAGCAGTTTTATTGACCCTAGTAAATGAGATATGAGCAAGATATGATTAATAAGCCAGTTTTTTTAGAACGTTACGGCTTTTTGCGCATCCCCTGCTGCATGCTTGGTTAACTTGGGACGAAGCACTTCACAACTTGAAAGTACATAGCAAGTTAATGACAAGTATGCGTAAGTCTGCCTCATTTCTACTTATCCGTGCAGGGGCGGAGAAAGAATAATAACCTCTGCGGCCATGGTCGGCCTGTTATAAAAGGCAAAACAACCCACCACCACCTTTGGTCTTAATTATGCCGCCATAATAACCTTGCGTTGTGTTCCGGCATTAGTGACCCAAGTTCCTGTACCCTTATGGGACAGCAGCATGTTCGCGATACCACTGGCGTTGCAAACACCCATAGGCGACGGTAACTGTTAAATTTTAAGCGAGCTGTTTTACAGCCATAAAAAATCTGTAGTACATCAGGTGTGTTTTCTGAGGCCTATGTGGACTGTTGGTACCACAATACGAAAGTGGGTCCCTGGTGCACCGGGTGTGGGTGGTTGGTGTTGCAGGCTACATAATCCAGTAGCTTAATTATGTACCCGTAGATGCGCCTCCATTTGTCTTCGTTTACATATTTAGTAATTGTACTGTATTTATTTTCTCTTTTAGTATAAAAATAATTTTATAAAGAAATCATTTTTTTTTTTCAAATAAATAAATAGAAAATTATTATTATAAAAAGCTTTGAATATACTAAAATGAATATACATATACTTCAGATAAACGGTGATGATATATATCGTACTGTTTGCCGTGACGATGAGGGCACGCGTGTTATTCCTCGTGCCCTATTGTCTTGAACGGTCTTGATCTTGTTACAAGTAAATTTATAACAAGAAGTTCCAATATCAGCAGAATTACAACACTCAACGATTGTATAGGTGTGTTAGTGTTGTGACACTGACGCAATATTATTTACGTCATTTCCGCTGAACACTTCTCTTAATTTTAAGTTGAGGGTCATAAGCTTTATAGCTAGTATAAGCTTACACTCATGTGTGAGCTTATAATTAGGCTATATCAGGGACAAGGCCAAGCCAATAATGATGATCTACCTTTTTATATAGCTATTGAGGTGTCGAATACCCAACTATTAGTGCACCCTGTAAAACAACACAGGAAATTCTCAACACTTAGGTAATCAGAGGGGAGTCATTCCTGAAAAAATATCTGTATATTTCCTAATCCAATTATATCGATAAATTAATATCAACGGTAGACTCTAATGCAAATGAAGGCTTCTAGTATTGAAACTGAAATTTCTTGGATGATAATGACAAATAAAACACATATCATCATCATCAGCCTATCAAAGTCCACTGCAGGACATAGGGCTCTCCAAGCCTTCAGGTAGGCTCCCAAGATAGGACACAGAGCGCTATCTTGAGCTCGTTGCATCCAGTCTTGGCCATTTTTTGTTGCCCAATTTAAAATACATATATAAGTTTGTATAAATATAGTAACAAAATATTCACAAAGTTTTATCAATACAGACACCCTAACCGAGCCATATCACATTACGTAAATTGGTCGGAAACTCAGAACTATTTCATTGTGTTTTCCTCCACACACGCACGGACATGCCGAATATTTTTCACGTGTATATTATATATGGCAACTAAATATAGAATATATGAAAAGCTTGCTCGTAAACACAAATAAGTTGAAGATAAGTTATTGGGAATATTATTTTCTATATATATTTTGGGAAGAAACATAAATCTAGTGTGTATGTTGGCAGTTGATAAATAAAATATTTTAATACAAAGAACTTATTCTAAAGATTTAAAGATTCACGTGAATTTTACAATTCTTTACTTTTATTTAAAACGCCAACGACAATACTGACATTATTGACCTCAAAAATGAAAGAAGATGAGAAGGAGAAGGTAACAGGAAGTGACAATATAACAGAAGTTGTTTGGGTACTAAATTTAAAAACAGAGCCAACTCATTGCATAAATGGGTAGAAAAGGCTCTTGCTTTTCACTGGCACTAAGGGCTGAAGTAGTTTTAGCGAGTAAATCGGCAATTTTCAACCTCTTACTAAGAGTGTGACACTTTCGTGAAATGAGTTAGAGGACTAGCCGTGAGATAAAAGCAATTACATCTCGAAAACCAAAAATGGTATTATTAGGCGCGAATAAGTTTTGAACTGTGACAAGGACACACCAGTGTACCTCAAAATCCAAAGTATAGTTCCTATAAATTATATTATAATTAGCTTGACTTTAGCCCAAACATTTGGGGTCGGTGAATATATATATTTTTCTTCTATTTTACTCTATCCTAGCATTCTTCATCTGTCAATTCGCATGCATCACAATCTTTTTCTATTGCTTTTTGGGTCTATCCCTGCTCTTGTACCCAACTATTTTCAAAGTTCAACATTCCTCTAGTAATGTGGTCAGCATCCCTTCTCATTACATGCCCGTAGCATGTAGTAGCCAGTCTCCTTATACATAGTTCCCATTGTAACCGTATTAATTCACTTAGAGAAGAATGGGATGCATATTACTACAATCACGAGGTAATACTTACTTAATTACAAATGGTAAAATAAAGTATTCGTATAAAAGCGTAAGTTTTCTTCCTTTTTCTGCCCTTATCTCAAATGGGGGGTAGGGGGTCGCCGTCATCTCAAAATTCACACCCTTTTTCACCATATTATATTTTATGCAGTCCATCGATATTTTCTTTGGTCTACTTCTTCTCGTATTTATTAAGATATTAGTGACACCTGGTGAAGGACTGAAGGGCTGAAGGCTGACAAGGGTCCAGTGCTTATGTGTATCGGCCAATAACTGTCTGTCTGTCGGTCCTTTACGTTTTTATTACACACCCCGCTCAATGTCCGACAAGATGCCGTTTGTTCCTATTTAACTATACATCAGTATTAGTACTTTACCCGCATTCTACCTGCACAAATTTAGACTGGTGTACTGAAACTAAATTTATTACTTACTAAATTATAATATCATTTCTAATTTTGTTTGAGATCATCAAATAGTGCTTATAAAGTTTGATCGTTATTTATATGATAATCAAGTAATAAATAATATATCACTGACGTCAACATCAACATTATTAAACAATTATAGATTCCTCCATGCAGGAGTGGAATAAGAATATTGATCCCTCCGGCCGGGGTCAGTCTGTTGGAGAAGGCAACTAAACAACTCTAGCTAGCAGCGTGTTATTAAAACCTTTATTTAAATGAAAAAAAGCTTGTATTATTGATACGGGATAACTGATATACTTGTAATATAATTTTCTTTTTATAAATATATACATAGTATAGATAAACACCTAGACTTGGGACAGGAATCTAACCCGTGATCATCGCTCACTGTTATTTAAGAATACCAAAACCATTGCACCACGGAGGTTGTCGAATATATAAAATATGTAAATAATAAAATCAGGTAGTTGGCTTAAGTAAAAGTACCTAAAGATTTTTCATTGAAACACTAAGTCCCTAAGTTAAACAGGAGTGTATAGCGTATATAGAGTGTAATAGCCTGACGAAGCCCAATCTTTTATCTGTTTTTTTCTTATTTTTTCAAACATTTTTTTATTTTTATTTATTTATTAAAAATAATAATTTTACAAAATATTCAACTACATCCAATAAACCCGAGAGGGTTTGTCTTGGATGTCACATTCACATCTTAAAGTAATTACAATCTAAAAATATATTATTCATTCGCATCCTAACTTTAGTAAAGTACCTACAATTTATTTATTCCTACCGTACATTCATAGAAAGTTTGTTGAATGACAACAAAACAGTACAATGAGATCACTGCATAATAATATCAGGAGTGAGTAGGATGGCAATAACATAAATCTCTTTTCACATAGACATTACATACAGGTTGATGTTTTCGGTGCAGTATGGTATATTAAATAATTATTAATTTATAGTTAAACGCGTTAATATAATATAAATATATTATGTTTTAAAACAAATATAATAGTTTAATTTTTGCTATATACAATAAATAATATTGTATACATAAAAATAGGAAATTAGTTTAGTACGAACGTGTACCAAATTTAAAAATTTTACTCAATAACAATAACAATTGGCTGCAACCGGTAACTATGGTGAAGTATTTCGGTGACCTCCGTGGCGTAGCAGCTAACCCACTTTGGTACGCTTGCAGATGTCACGGGTTTATGTATAATAAGTATTTAGTAAGAAAAAAAATTTTAAGTAGTATATCACTGGCTAGTAAGTACTCATAACACTAGTACTAAGCTATTTAATTTGGTACTAGATCGCGCTTTGTTTTTTTAACACGCTTTTATTAGCTTGGTATGTATCTATGAATCTTTTTTTTTTTTATTGCGTAGGACAGCAGACAGGCTGACAGCCCGCTTAGAATTTAGCAGTTACCGTCGCCTATAGGTGTTTGCAACGCCAGTCGCATCGCGAACACGCTGCTGTCCCATAAGGGTACAGGAACTTGGGTCATTAATGCCGGAACACAACACAAGGTTATTATGGCGGCATACTTAAGACCAAAGGTGGTCGCCATCCAGACGGGCTTGAGGCCCTACCACGTAGCGAATCTATGTAACGGAATCTTTGAACGTAATTATCAAAACGACGGATTGATTTGAAACTTTGCACACTTATCAAGGATCAATGACAATGCAATAATCTGTTATATAGTTTGTATCTTTATACTTACCAGGATCCTCAGGATTAATGAATTTTCGGACCGGTTCTCGTCCGATCACCGAAGCACCGTCGGGCGCGGTCGGTACTTGGATGGGTAACCGCCTGGGAACACCGCGTGACGGTGGCTTTTTGCTCTTGTTTTACACACTTTATATTAACTTAACCTGTATTTAAAGGAATTTTCGGACTTGATTTTTACCCACTTTGAACAATCAAAAATAAAACAAAATTCTGCCAAAACGCCACCTGGAGTTTGAATAATAACACTGGCTGAAAATGGCATTAAATTAATAATAGCACCGCCGGAAGATGATGTTAAATTAATAAAAACATGTGCCGATTAAAAATTGACAACAAATAAATTATATTAACATGCTTTTATTTTATAGAAAATCAAACTAAAAGGTAAAAATAAATTTCAATAAATTTAAATTAAGGTTAGTGTGATTAACAAAAAAAGGAATTTTAATATGAAAAAGCGTGGGGTGTTTTTAAGATATTTTCAAAATTACTACTTTTACTTCACATTTCAAACCACGGTATATTCACTTTGTAGTTTAAAAATTAAACTTATAAACATTTTCGCCGCAGCATACTCCTGTAGAACATTCGAGGAATGTTTCTTTAATGCTCGAACAACGAAGAATACTCCAAATACTAACACTGATTCAAGAATCAGTTCTTTGTTATTCAAATCATGCCAGATTTATACGGTTGAATGCTGCTTACCATTTCCTCATTACTGCTACTAGCACTCTTATCTTTATACAAATAAGGTATCATATTGAACGATTCGTGCGTATTAATAAGATTTTTATTTCCCCTTTATATGATAGCAGGATTGTATTAATTTGATATTTTTGCCAACGTAAGGTCCTGTATCATCCGACGGATCTTTTCATGGCATTATAGTGGAAATGTGTTTTTTGGGGAAATTATTTTCTTTAGTCATTGTTATATTTTCTATTGTCGAGTTCGCTATATTAGTTTTTAGTTGCTTATTGGTTTTTCGATTATTGATAGATTATATGTATAGTATTATAGGTATATCTCAGGTAAAGTATTACACGTTTCATCCCAGTTTGATTTTCAGTTTTTATTTTAGTGTCCAAGGGATGCTGTTTGTAAGCCGACTATGAAAGGTTCTATCTCATATGGAGGAGAAGTTGATTGATTGTCCAACTGTACCCAGTAAATTAGAGTTTAAAAATCCGCCAGATGTAGCCAGAAGCCAGTGCAGCTACAATGAAAGCAGCTACATGACAGAAATCAAATAGCTTCCCTAAATTCACTAGTGCTTCAAAATTAATTACAGTATTTGTCTTGTGTTTATTATAGAGTTTGTATACTACACAGTACTGATTAAGAATCCGTTATATCAGAGTGCAATATAAAAGTTTGTGTGATATATTTAGTTTTAATGATTATATATGATCTAAGCAGCAAGAACCTCTTGTTTCAATATAATGAGCGGGTATTAAACCGGGTATTGATAAAATATCTAAATAATTTCAAGACTGCTGACTTGTATCTTTAATATATATATATATATATATATATATATATATATATATATATATATATATATATATATATATATATATATATATATATATATATATATATATATATATATATATATATATATATATTGATGTTTCCTAGCAAAATAACATTTTTAACATCATAAAAAATGATAATAGATTTTACAATGATGCCAAAAAAATATCAATTGCATAAAAAGATGGAGGACGATAAACAGCTATGAAAACAAATTGAGAATCAAGATGTATAATGAGGCAGTTGGAATCAGCAAGTTCTTACTCCTTCACATAAAAAAATCAAATTATTTTTCACGTATACTACACAAGTCCATCATTTTGAATGAAATTGCGCAAGGTACTATAAGTAAAATATCCATCCAGTGATGGAAGATGACTAACACAAGATAACCAACATTCACTCAATATTATAATATCGCATTTAATTTGTATATTTGTCAATAACTCACATAAATTGTCAAAGTGACGATTGAGGCTTCGTATATTTTGTTGTAATATGTTAATACATGCTTTCGGCTTTTCAATTAAATTCAAGCAGTCTTTTGGATGGCAGGAAATTGGCTTCTATAAGTTAATATTATCGATACTCCTAATAAACTCGTTTATTGCTGCGAACTTTTATCATTGAGAGAAAATATTTGCTTAAATGTTGACACACTAAATGAAATATGCTTATTAAACTGTAAATAAACTGTAAATCAGAAATGAGGAGATTCGCAGGAGAACCAAAGTCACCGACATAGCCCGAATGATTGCAAAACAGAAGTGGCAGTGGGCTGGGCACATAGCTCGAAGGACTGATGGCCGTTGGGGCAGAAAAGTCCTCGAATGGCGACCGCGTACTGGAAGACGCAATGTTGGTAGGCCCCCCACAAGATGGACCGATGATCTGGTCAAGATCGCCGGAATAGGTTGGATGAGGGCAGCGCAGGACCGATCATCGTGGAGATCTTTGGGGAAGGCCTTTGTCCAGCAGTGGGCGTCTTCCGGCTGAAATGATGATGATGATGATTAAACTGTGTGAAACGGTAGTTACACAAAACATTAATGTTTAATAATTTAATTAACTTTTAAGAAATCATAAAAAATATTTTGATTGCGATTGTTATTTTTGTAAAAAAAGTTCATTATATATATATATATATATATATATATATATATATATATATATATATATATATATATATATATATATATATATATATATATATATATATATATATATATATATATATATATATATATATATAACTAGCTGTACCCAGCACGCGTAGCTACACTACTTACTAAAATAAATTTGAAGGAAAGACATTACACAAATATTGAATTTATTTCGAGTCATTTTATTGATAATGTTCATGTCGAAAAAATTGTGACATTGCAGTGTTTCGTTCCAATTCGATATTTATTGAAGTGCTGTGGGATACACAATATTTCTTGTTTTTCCATCTGGTGCGTAAATGAATAAATCAGAAGGTTTTCCGACGCGTGAGCAGGCCACATAGAGCTGCCCAGGTGAGAAGCATGGATTCTCCAAATTTAATCTACAGACTTGCAACGATTGTCCTTGTGCTTTGTTGATAGTTATTGCGAAAGCGAGTCGCACCGGGAACTGCAAATTAGAATTCGAACAGCATATCTGTCGGGATCATCAGGATACGTGGCAACAGTACGTCTTCACTAATATTTTATTATCGAATCAAGCTGGCTATGATAAATATGTTTGTAATAGAGTTTTTATGCAAAGATGCAAAACTTTTTCATACATCCGTAATATGGATTTTAATTTCACAATTTACATAAATTCTTACGGTCAACTGTCACGGCAATAAATGAAATTCATTGGAATGATAGTGGCGCCATCTGTCAATGATTGGTTGTACCAACTCAGAAACCTTTGTGGGCTCATGCACAACACTTTGCTGAAGATCATGACATGATCAAATGCATAGTTTACGATTTTATAAAGGACAAACATTTATATATATATATATATATATATATATATATATATACATATATATATATATATATATATATATATATATATATATATATATATATATATATATATATATATATATATAATAGAAGATTGGTGTTATGTAATTATGTTTATTTGCATATATGTCATAATTTATGTTGTTGTTATATATGTATAAGTGATAGAATGTGCAATATAATAATTTATTATGTAATTCATTGCAATTAAATAACTATTAAATCTACATGAATAAATATATATCATTTTCTTCTGTACTATTGAGTTTATTTTAGCGTTACACAAATAATTATTATGTGAGATGAAAATAGTATATTTATGTGTGTGTAGTAGAACTTGTTTGAAAAGTATTGTACTGTTTTTGTTTTTATTTTCGTATGCGTGTTAGATGGATAAAAGTGTTTTGTTATTGGATTGGTAAAACAAGACCAAAGGATACAGCTATGATAAGAGTTTAAATTTATAAGAAGTGGCATCCTGTATATAAAGCAGCAATCAAATAAAATATTAAATAGTACAGTTATAGTCAGCATATGTTATTTTTAAGATCATCAAGACGGTCTTCGCTTTTCACTTGTATGTATCGCCCGTTTGAACGCCAACAAAATGCATAATTATGTTTTTTTTTGCGAAATCGCGGGTTTGATAGAAGAGTCTTCCAGTCTTAACGGTTAGGTATTCCAAAACAAAGATCGGGTTCTTATGTGGATCTATACCAACGTGACTTGGGTTCAAGCAAGCAGGAGTATTTTCCTTGTTAAATTTTTTGGCTTCTTTGAATACTTAGCTGGCTTTACTTCTTACTTTTGGCTTCTTTGACGCTATTAGAGTATTTTGAAATTCGCAGGAGAACGATAGACATCTCGTACGTCATTGTTTGATATTTCACAAAAAGTTTATCCACAAGGTTCTGGACAATATTGTACAACATCTCCTTAGTCTCCTGTTGCCGTCTGGGAACATTTCTAATTTCAATAGTGGTTTTAATTGAACGACGTTCTAATATATCAATCTTCTCTTCCAACTCCCTTAAACTGTGCTCAGTTTTTTTTTTTGCGATACGATTCTAACAAATCTATTTTAGCCTTGACGCTTCTTATTTGATCCGACATAAAATGCAAACTCTTCTCAATTTCTTGATTAGAGCTGTTAAGCGTTGAATATAAATAATATCCTATTATATCCTAAATATAGTTTTGCAAGAGGTCCATACGAAAACTGAAAACACTGGGAGTCAGTAAAACACATCCAAGATCACGTTACGAGGTTCCTGAGAGGTATTCCAGTGGAGGAGTTTCAGAGTGTCTTTCAGGTGTGGTAGAATCGTTTTCGCAAATTTATTAATGACGAAGGAGACTATTTTGAAGAATTTTAACAATTTGTACCTATCGAATCAATAAATCCATTTTTCGCAGAAAATGCGCATTACAGTATATCATTATTCTGTGTATGCGTGTGTGTGTGAACTCCTCCTAAACATGTGGACTGAAATTTTTGGTTATGTTCAAGTATATTCGAGAATGGTTTAGATTCAAAATTTGGTCCACTACAAAATATATTTTTTTAAATTCATATAATCGGACGACGTTTGCCAGGTTAGCTGTATATAAATCATTCAGACCCGGCACTCGAGTTCATGACACCTGCAAGCGTTACAATCTATATCCTTTACGCTATGGAGGTCGTATACTTTATGATTTGTAACTAAAAATTGAGTAATTTATTCGTCAAATTTTATCAAGATTAGAAAAGTGAAGAAGAATACTTATTTTCAAGGACTCTGCTGCTAGAATAAGATAAGACAAGCTTAAATAATTTAATATCATGTCAATATATGAACTTTTATTGAAAGAAGCATTTCTTTCTCTATGTCAGATACATCGCAATCAAAATAGACTTGTCTAGTTTTTGACTCAGCTGGTTTAATACTACGCTTGTACTAAAAACAGACACGACATACTTCCATAATGAACATTAATTTTTAACAGAAATTATAAAACATATTTTGGAATCTCTACAATCCAAGATTACATGTTTTAGTGTTGATTGTGTTAATTAAACGTAGTATTAATAACAGTGCAATAATTTAAAATCCGTTAGAAGTATAAAATCACGGGAAAGGAGGAATAAATAAAAAATAACATGAAAATGATACCTTATTGGCTATCGGAATCGAAGTGGCTGTTGGCCCAAGGGAAATTAAGTCTAGCCTATTTTAAAAACACTTTTAATTTAGACTTTATCTAGCGATAGGAATATTTTATACCATATTATGAACTATAATTATACTAATAAAAAATCTATACTTATTAATTTATTGGTTTGATAAAATAATGATTTCTAAAGAATACATTTTTATTTAATAATAGAACTTTGTTTCACATACTTTAAGCGCTTCTTTCTGTAAATCTAATCTATTCAATTTTCAAATGTGTACATACTGAGAATAAAGCGGTTTAAAATTAGATCAGTGACAAATAAAAGCCATAAATATAACACTATGCGAAGTGAAACTTATAAATATAAAATACAATAAAAAACGGAAATATACACCATAGGGATGATCTTGCAGGTCTAGGGTATGAGATCAGTGGACCAATTTATTTGTCGGCCCTGGTGGTAGGCGGTAGGAGAACAGCGAGAATTTTAGCTGGTAGTCGGATTTCCCAGATACATACCCCATGATCCCTCCGGGTTGTTCCTCAAAAGAATGGATTAACTTGTGTTTTGTTGCTGAAATAATTATTGAAAATGCAAATTAAAAATTTATTCTATTAAAAATTGCAATCTTTAATAAATATGTGAATCATATTTTTCATTCTTATTTTTTATTGTGGTTGATGTTGATGATATCTAATATAAAAGAGATTGATTATAAAGGAGATGGTAAAATATAAACATATTAGTCTAATATAATAATTTCCAATTATTTCAATTAAAGTCTGAATGTGAAATTACTTGTGAACTGGCAAGTTCACCTGGCAAGGTCTATCTGAATTATTACAAGATGAATCGTAAAATACTACACGGCTCAAATCTATGAAGGTTTTTGAAGAGTTACCAGCATTCAAAATAAGCAAGCTTGTTATTGAAATACTTTATAATAACCAAAGCGTGCAAAAAATTCAAACAACACAAAGAGCGATGGAACACAATATTATCAACATAAAATTGGTGCACAGACAACGAAACAGCTCAATAAGAAACAAAACTAAAGTTTTAGATGCTCTACAATACGCACGTAGAATGAAGTGAAAATGGGACGGGAACCTGTCATGTACTAAAGATAAGAGATGGATGGTATTGGCCACTATTTGGAAAGGTCCTAGAGGGAAAAGAAGAAATGGAAAATCAAAGGAGCGCTGAGTAGACGAGATTGGTAAAGCAGCCAGAAAGGACTGAGGAAAATGGTGTTATTTACCTGTTTTAAGAACCACATTGCATCATCGATAGTGCTTCAACACTGAAAAAGAGAGGGGGTAAAAGATAGGAAAAACAAAAAAGTAATAGGACAGGAAAGAGCCAATGCACAAAAAAATAAGGCAGGAAATAAGGCAATCAGAACGCTTAGAATTATTACAATTTATTTTGACATTTCACACAACGTCATCTAATCCCAAACTAAGTTGCATAGCAGTTGTATTATGGGTACTAGACAACTGATATACTATATATATGCTTTTTGGTAAATAAATACATATTATACATAAACACTCAGACGCTGGACGGGAATCGAACACGTGACCTCCGCAAGCGTACTGACGTGTGTTAGCCGTTACGTCAGGAGGTCGTCAAAAATAAATAACATACATAAATAAATAAACACGTCTTTAATTATTATGTTAAGTTATGATTTATATATGATAAATTAAAATGCTTGTGTCTTGGAACCCAACACCTCACCTCATTTATTTAGAATATATGTAGAATATATAAAACAATGAAGTATAGCGACAACAAACCACGCTAATTTCAACTACAACGTTTTGAAATAAGAATCTAGCAACACACATACCGTGAAACTAGCTTAATAATTCATAAGAAGTGTTCTGAGAGTTTGTGTTATCTGAAACACCCGTCAGAGGGCGCTACACGTCTCGCAAATCGTTTACATTTTCCTCAAATTAGTAAATTATTAATTCTAAAAGGCTTCAATGTCATGAACTTGGAGCCTTGCCTATCATTTATTAAATTTCACATTTACCGTTTAACGTACCAAAAATAAAACTGACTATGTCTACTCACAACATTGCCTTCAGTATTTATAATTAAAATACTTTAAAAGGGTGTTAACTACGTATTTTTTTATTGCTCACTACATTAAGTTTATGCATTGCAAACCATTTATTTATGCTGAGGAACATCAGAAAACCAGACGGCTCTATTAATGGTAAGCAGTTACCGTCGCTGGTGGATATTTACGACGCTAGGGGTACCGGGTCACTAATAACACAACACAAGGTTATTATAGCAGCACACTTATAGACTAAGAGCAAGTTGCCTTTCAGTCGGAATTGGGATACTACCACCTTAGCTAGGGTAGTCGCCAGGCCAACCCCGGCCGCAGGAGTCAGTATACTTACTTCGACCCTGCACCGAGAAAAAGCTTTTTCATAAATACACAATTGATGAATAAAACACATAGACTAGAACAAACTATTTGCATCATTTAATTATTGTATCCTCCGTGGCTATCTAAGCTACAAATATGGCCGTGCCAAACCACGTGGCGACTGAGCGAGCACTGCCGGCGATTTTAATTTTTATTGATATTTCATCTACATTCAGCAGCTGTTCTCACTCTCCAATAATTAATAATAATAATCATTAATTTCTCAAACAAATTAGCAATTAGAGTAATTATAAATTATGATGAAAGAAAAAAATTTAAAAATGTTAGGATTACTTTTTTTTAATCTCTAAAACGTATTACATTATACAAAGTTTATTATCATTAATATTCGGACAACTAATTTGTAAACGCCAAACATTAATCTTTAAAATACGGTTAAATTATGTTTGCGCAAAATTAAGTATTAAATTAATGATCCACTTTTAAGAAGCCGTTTTTTTCAAATTCAGTATTGAAATAAAAACTATTTTAATGAAAAAAAATGTTCAATGTAGTCTCACAAGGCTCATACTGGTATAATGTATTATAAATCTATTAAATCTATTCTTTGGAGAAACTCCTAATAATTTCTTAGATATCCCTCGGGATAATTAAACAATTTCTAACCCGCTACGAACAAAATGATATTCTCAGAATGAACTAGATTTCATGCAAATTCATAAATTATTATAACTTACCCCGACCGCTACACTGTTTTGTTCTCGTAGCGTCTACGTCCTCGTACCGCTACGCGGCTACATCGAGGCAACGTCTACAGAGTTTCGTAACCACATTATGTTATTCTTGACACTGTTTCAGGAGATCAGTGGATAAACTGCACAATTTACGTAAACACGCATTCCAGTCAGAAAATATAGTTTTCTTGTTTTACACACAATCGGACGCACACACCCAACCCAAGATACATATTTAGTGAGTTATCAAAAGCAACTATAGCTTATTTCTATACTGAAACATAGGTAGTAAACAAATTAAATGATATTTTTGCAGGAGTTCAGTTAAAATACATTACTTGCTTTATAATGAGTAATCATCCACCCCTATCTACAAAGTTTGATCTGAAAGTCACAAAAATTAAATCTACTCTTAATTTTTTTACAGGAGAGACTGCCGCCTGGGTCATAGACTCTGTTTCAAATTTTTGTTCAGTTTTTAGCAGGGTATATCTACTGATAGGTTAGGTTGAATTGGACCCTGAAGGTTTTGGCTGCGTATATTCTATTCATCCAAAGTAGACAAATATTAGTAGTAGACAGATTAATATAAAGGAGATCATATTTCATACATCTTATTTTAATGTATATTATATTTACTCACTATTCAATATTTTTATAATACATATTAAAGACGAATTAATTACCTTTCCTACACTATGTCTATAATGTCGTAGCACCATAGCCTTGCTACGTCTACTTATACATATATAATTGAATAAATTCTGCCTGTCGTTGTGTCAGGCTCACTTGATGTTATAACCAAATCATTCCTATATTATGGTAATAGGTAATTTTACACTGTTTACTTACTAATATAATTTTAATTGTAAATAGAATATACCTGTATATAATATATGTTGATGATGATATCGGTTAGATCTTACCTTCATCCCTAGTCTGCTTGAGCATCAAGTACCAGCTAGCTATAAAAATCATCATAATAACGAACATAAAGTTATTTTTTTATTTATAATAATGTAAATAATATAAAAATATATGTTAGTAAAAATGATGCAGATTAGTAGAACTACTACAGTTATATTAATTTGTAACATTTAGAGATTAAGTTAATAAAAAGGTTACATAGAATAAACGTTGTTGTTAATAAAATGTTTTAAGATTTTATTTTTTACATTAAACTAAAAATATACAAATAATTTACACAAAATACCATAACTTAACCTAAATTTTTGTCATCTTAAAAGTAAATTGCGGTAGATAAAAAATGTATTTGATTGAGATGTACTTTTTTATTCAGTTTTTGTACTGAAGAACTATGGTATACCATCTCTGCCATTTCTTCCAATGACCATATTGGCACTAATATCACTTCGAAATCAAGCATTTCTTAATTTCAATATCCTGTAATCTGTAAAAAACCGAGCTACCTGTCCCTAAGTATATACCAATACTAAAAAATAAAATTAAATCTAGGTAGACTTCCGGTTTATTAGAGTAGCCAAATTTTATTTCAAACCATATTATGTCACAAAACTATTTTGCAGGCATATTAAAAATATTCCCATTTCTAAAGCAATTTCTCATATGAGAGCGGGAAAACATTTAAGCTAGGTTTCTTTTAGACTACACGATCGTATTTTTGAGTTTGACACATTCATAAATGTTTCATTAGTCAAGAGTTTCTGGTCAAGAATCCGTCTTAATCCGAGGGAATATAAAAACAAACTATCTATTGGATAAGTAAGTCGTAAGGAGCAAAGGAAACTGTTCTGTTTTTTTGGATTTACAGACACCTGTCGACCCTATGAAAATAAATGTCTTTAAATCTATTTTTTGCATCTCTTTTATCAAGATAAAAAGTATCTTGATAAAATTTTACCCAAGTAACCCCTATATTTGTGGAATGCATATACCAGGGTGACTTTGACAAACCCGTCCAAATTCACACAGAAGAATCTTTAGTAAAATGTAGAAATGAGAAACATGTATTTTAGTTTTGTATCACATAGTACAAAAATGTTGAGTAATCAGCATCACAAAGTCATTCAAAGAACTCGCAATTTACATAATACGGCGCTAGAGTGTCAATGACCTCTCCATCTGACCTAGTAAAAGGCCGAGGACGGCGGCATTGAACCGGGCGAGTGAATACACACTACTCATTTACGCGGGTGTGACAGAGACAGGTTAACGTACGCTGTTTGCACCATATGATTATTCTGTACGATTGAATTAATGATCCTATATGAAATATTTTATGATGAAAATTTGACGTACAATTTTTTTTTGCAAAAATGGGTTCCTTAAATGATGTTTAGTGCGTAAAAAAAATTTGGACGTGTTTGTCAAAGTCACCCTGTATATCTGTGATAGTAGACGAATTGCAAGAATATTCGGCTGTTAGTACGATGTTTCTTCTTTTTGCTTTATCCCACATTATATGGGGTCAACACAAGTTCTTGTCTTCGACTCTCCTCTGTCAGCCATCATATCAACATTCACACTTTTTTTCGCCGTATCATCTTTTACATCCATATTTACTTCGATCTACCTTTCTTTCTGTATGTACTACCACCACCACCACTACCACTATCTTGATAGATAGATAGATAACGCTTTATTTATCACTAAAATTACAAATTAGAGCACAAGTATACAATAAATTGACGGTGAAAAATCGGCGGCCTTATCGCTTACAGCGATCTCTTCCAGGCAACCGTACTCAAAAGGAATTTGGATAAAATATCTGGCGAGAAGATGGCGCTACAAATATAGGAATATAGATATAATAGTAAATACATATATTCCAAAAATACATACATACATACAATATACACATAAACAATATAAATAAATAATTTTAATATAATTATCCATACACACACACACACATATATACATATATATCATTGAACTTTTCGAAATTAATACAACTATGACACTAATAGAGACAACAAACTAGAGAGTTGGCTATGCATAATTATTTACCGACAAATAGTGGCTGCGTCATTTATTTTTAAATGTTGACAATGTTTTAGCTTCTCTAACAGAAAGTGGCAATGAGTTCCAAAGCTGGACGTGCAGGCTGCACGGTAAAGGGTTTATCATAAATTGATGAACTGTGTGCAGGTGTCCCAAGCTTTCGATACGTACTCGAGCGCAATTTTTCGGACGAAGAAAGGCGAAGGAATTCGAAACGTTCCTTTTACCTTAAAAAGGGAGTATAGGGATTATACAAAATGTTATAAAGTACCTAGTCAGGTCATAAATTCTGTCACATGTTTAATGTAAAATAATTGTAACAAGTTTATTCATTATGTAACCATTCATATACCAAAATGAACTTAACAAAACATAGATTCTTATGACATTAAAGTTTATTCAAAATGACCTCCGTGATTTTGAATACAGGCCTTCAATCTGCGCGGCCAGTCGTCTATCGCAGCACGAACGAGGTCCATGTCAATATCGGCGGCTGCCTTAATCAAGGATGTCTTGAGTGACTCCAAATTGGGATGAGGCTTTGAGCACGCCTTTTCCTCCAAGTGTTGCCATATCTTGTAATCTAACGGATTCAAATCTGGACTGGAGGAGGGCCAGTCTTCGTGCCGGATGAAGTCGATTTCACGCGCCGCCAGCCAGTCTTGTGTGCTCTTCGCTCTATGAGCTGGCGCCGAATCTTGTTGGAATACCCAGTGCCTGTTATTGAACATGGTATGAGAAACAGGTTCCACAAGGTTCATCAGGACTGTATTTTGATACACAACAGCATTCGTTTTTACACCTTTCTCACAAAAATGTACCTCTGTTAAGCCCCAATAAGAAACTCCCAACCATACCATGAGCGAGGATGGAAAATGACCTCGTTGGACACGCGGAATACGGTTGCTCGCTTCTTCACTACTGTGTGCGTACACCTTATCATTTTGTTTGTTGTAGCTCTCTTCTACGGTAAACATTTTTTCATCCGAAAAAAGAATTTCCCGATATTTTTTTCCCGCGTACCGCTTCAACAAAGCGCGGCATCTCTTCAGTCTCAGGTCCATTAGACGAGCATTCAAACGATGTCCTGTTTTTCTTCGATATGCCCGAAGCCCTAAGTCTTCATTTAACACCCTTTTCACCGTGGATCTGCTTAACCCCATCTGAAGGGCCAACAGTTTCTGCTTACGTTTGGGATTTCTTTGAATTCGTGCCTTCACAGCTTTTATCACTGCTGGAGTCCTAACAGACCGAGGGCGACCACTTCTTGACCTGTCATCTACACTAGAGTCTTCATTGTATCGTTTGATGGTACGATAAACGAATCTTTTGGTAATATTCAAATTTTTCAGTATGTTAAAAATTTGAATTGGCGCGTAACCGCAACGATGCAATGCAATAACTGCAACACGGTCTTCTTTAAGCGTCCACTCCATATTTAAAAATGAGTAAAATTCTTAAAGTTATACATTTTTATTTTCATGAACAATTCGAAATTCTAATTCAATAAACTTTTTTGTGGCCAGCATTCTAAAAGAAAAGTTTTTACTGTGTGACAATATTTATGACCTGACTAGGTATAGTGAGAATGTGAGTATTCCGGCAAAAGCGAATAGGAAGCCACTTGAGCCTCGATCGAAATTCAGAGACATGGTCATATTTACGCAAGCCAAATATGAACCTAATACAAAAATTCTGAAGACGCTCAAGTTTATTTAGCTGCTCTTGGATTAAATCAATATAGCTGGCGTCAGCATAATCAAGAATCGGGAGCAAAAGGGACTCTGCAAGCGTAACCCTGGTGGCAGTGAGCAAGAAGTTCCTTAATCTTCTAAGTGTCCTAGAAGACAAGAAAATCCTCCGACTCAATTCAGATACTTGAGGTTGCCAAGACAACTCGTTATCGAATACCACGCCTAGATTTTTTACAGTGTCTTGAAGAGGTATATGTATGTTATGAAAAACAACCAGCGGTAAAGAAGACCATTTAACTTTGCTTCTAATTTTACGACTACCGATGGCAATTAACTGGGTTTTATTTGGATTTACAGCAAGTCCGAACATATTGCTCCATTGACATATATGATTTAAATCGACGTTTATTTGATTTATAGTAGAGCTAATCTTATCGGCAGGAGCTTGTGCATAAATTTGTAAATCGTCTGCGTAGAGGTGATAGGAAGAAGTAATTTTATCGGAAATAGAATTAATGAAAGTGGAAAACAACAAAGGAGATAAAACGCCGCCCTGAGGCACGCCGGCTATCACGTCACTATCTTGGTAATTATTTTTCTTAAATCTAGTTTCATGTGAAAAAAATTCTGATCTCCCACCAGTTTGGCTGAGTATAAGACGAAAGTGTAAAAGAAGACCTGGACAACGAAGTGAAATTTTGAAATGCTCGCAAATATCTTCAAATAAAGAATCAAATTTAAAAAAAACCTTCATAATCGTAAACTGTAAAAGTATTTTAAAACTGAGTGAAATTCACCTGGTTCTTAAAAAGAGTTAGTCGTATGTCCGCATATTTATCATTGTGAGCATTCTTCAATATCTCCGGACATTATTCAACGAACGTCAGGTTTTGCTGTTATTGATCCAACGCCGGCCCCAATGCACTCTCCTTTATTACTTCGCTTTGTCGCAATTTCACGAAAAACATTGTTTTAACGATGATGGAATTTGTGTTTTAATCATTTTAACATTTAACTCAATTTATATTGCAGTATAGACTCATTTTGGATATGTGGCCCCCTGTGGCCAGGCTCGGCCTGTCGTAAAAAGGCGACAAAACATCCCTAACTACTTGCTAGGACCCCAAGTCCGTCTGGATGGCAACCACGCTTGGTGTAAAGTATGCCAACATAATATCCTTGTGTTGTGTTCCGGCATTAGTTACTCAGGTTCCTGTACCCATATGGCACAGCAGCATGTTCGCGGTGCCCCTAACGTCGCAAACATCCATACGCGATAGTAACTGCTTATTATTAAGTAGGTCGTTGGCATCTCTGCAATTCCTTAGCAATAAAAATATTTAAACAACATTATACCAAGCATGCCTACATTTTTATTTTTAATGTAGCTCTTAGGTCAAGTAAAGGAAAATTTACGCAAAAGCATTGATAAATATTTATATTTTATCCGTGCAGAGGCGGAGAATACTAACCTCTGTGGCCGTGGTCGGCCTGTCGTAAAAGGCGACAAAACAACCCACACTAGCTACGTGGTAGGGCCCTAAGCCCGTCTGGATGGCGACCACCTTTGGTCCTAAGTATGCCGCCATAATAACCTTGTGTTGTGTTCCAGCATTAGTGATCCAAGTACCCTTATGCGACAGCAGCGTGTACGCGATGCCATTGGCGTTCCAAACACACATAGCCGACGGTAACTGCTAAATTCTAAGCGGACCGTCAGCCTGTCTGCTGTCAGCAGCTTATGATTATACATAGCTTTATGAAGACCATTGCATGCCGTTACGACTGTTAAAACACTGAATAGCAGTTGTTACGGGACAATAAAGTAATAGTGTAGTAACTATAATTTAAGTACTAACATAGTTTTATGACATAAAATTGCCATACCAGGAACAATATTTCGTTCAGGAGAGTGACAGGAAAGCCCACCGAGCCCACTTAAGATGGTACAGGATATATTCAATAACGTAGGCACTGACTAAACCACGTTATAAAAAATTATGTGTCGATTAAATTCATGTGGTGGTTGTTTTATTCTGTTATTAATAACTAAACAAATTCAATTAAAAATAGCGCATGAATGATTCGCAGTATGTAAGAGCTATAACAAATATCATACAATTTAATTTTAGCGAGAATACCATAAAAATAAAAAACGAACATAAGCTATCCCCGTAGAGTAAGAATATTGACTACTGCGGCTGGAGTCGGCCTGTCTTAAAAGGCGTCAAAATGACCGCAGTAAGATGGTAGTGCTCCAAGACCGTTTGCATGACAATTTGTCATCGATCTGTTTTGGCATTAGTGACCTAGGTTTCAGTGCTCCTATACGGATATCAACGTATTCACGGTGCCTCTAGCGTCATAAACATCCATAAGTGAGGATAATTGATTATTATTAAGTGAGCCGTCAGTCAGCCTCAGCATTCTTCAGCAATAGAAATAATAATTTCATGGACAATTAAAGTTAATTATTGATTTATTCAAGAAGCATTTTGTTAGGTCAAGGTAAATGTGCAACCAGTTTTGATGAAATTCAATATTCATCGCTTAGTCCAGACGTGGCGTGGTCAGGGACAACTATTCGAATATAGAACAAGAGAATTCATTTAATATTGACGAAGACTGAATTTTGCATATTCGCCTTAAAAAATATATAAATCTATACTAATATTATACACGTGAAAGTAACTCTGTCTGTCTGTTACGTTTTCACGCCTAAACCGCTGAACCAAGTTTGATGAACTTCAGTATAGAGATAGATTGGACTTTGGAGAATGTTTAGTATTAATATAGTATTGCTTTCTATAAGTATACCTATTGTTATTTTATAAATTTATGTTTAATATTAACATGACAATTATTGACGAGACATGATGTAATTATATTACTGCTGTAACATCTCCAATACCGTGTATCATGCTAATGAATTAATGAGAATGAAATTAAATGAAGGACATGGGCTTTTCTAATTTATATGACAGAACAACGTTTGCCAGGTCAGCTAGTTACTAATGTAACTTAAAATATGCTTCTGACTATAACTTTAATTACCATATTAAAAATGGGTTCCTTTTACCGTAAACGAGTCAACTATTCGTTAAGCCGTGGCATCCAGTTTTCTATCAACTAATCAACTAAACCTGGTACTAAAATAAATTTATTCACTGGTATAATAATGACGCAATTAATCAAAATAATTATTTTGTGGACAAGTAAGTTGAATTAAGAATGCCAAATGAAAAATATATCAGTACCAACGAAAAAAATACTGATACAGTGGTGAAATATTCTTCAAAACCCTACGATATTTCGTTAAAAAAATTATAAGCACATTCTGTGGTAATTCACAGTGCCATCTAGTTCCAAAGTATCATAGCGTTAGTGTTATAGATACTAGACAACTGATATACATTTGTTTTTTGTAAATAAATATACTATACTATACCTAAAATATATAAGTAAATATACACTTGGTACAAGAATCGAAACCGTGACCCTCACAGAAGTTCTGACATGAAAAAGTGCTACAAAGATTTAATTGTTAATTTTCTTTCATTTTCTTATTCGTATCATCATCATCATCATCTTAGCGTTGAATCCCGGTTGCAGCCCAAACTCTCGCTCCGGCGCCCGGGATCCGCTTTCCGACTTTTTCTTCTCCACTTCGCACGGTCTTCAGTATCCCTGGTAGTGAGCCCATTGGCATGCATAATCACCCTTTATGACGTCAAGCCAGCATTTTTTGGGTCTACCCCTCCTGCCGGAGCACGGCGGAAGCAGCATGGCCAGACATTTGTTTCCGACGTAAGCATCCGGTTGCCGTAAAACGTGGCCGTACCAGCGAAGCCGACACTCTTGTAATTTATCCGCAATGTCACAGACATGAAGACTGCCGCGAATGCGAGAGTTCCTAACGTGGTCCTTCCACGTCACTCCACACATCCACCGCAGCATATTTATTTCCGTGACACGCAGTTCCTGCTTGTGTCGCTCCAACACTGGCCACGCTTCACAGCCGTATAAAAGGACAGGCCTAATGATAGTCTTATAGACCTGTCCCTGTAACTTTACCGGCGTCTTGGGGTCACAAATGACACCAGTTACGCCATTTGACCCACGTGGCAGCAATGCGTGCCTTGACGTCGCAATCTTCATAATCGCATTTTCTTATTCGTATATGAAATAGTATTGCGAAAGAATAGTGTCTGTAAATATTTAGACTCTATAAAAATTTATAGATACCATGAAAGAAATGAATGAAAAGTAATTTCTTGTATAACTGAAGAGACATGTGCTACAAGCGACCGGCCACTCAGCTAAGTGTAGCCAATAGCTAACCTGTTTGTGACAGTCCATTTAACTACATTTTATATTTCACGCGTGAAAAGGATTTACTAGTAGAAAGAATTTTGTAAGTGAAATCTTGAAAGTGTTAGGTTTACTTAGGACATTTATAAAATACTGAAAATGTCAAATGGCAATTGAAGTTTTGTATTTGACGATATTCTTGGTGCAACGACTTCGTTCGTCCCAAGCACCTGCAGGGGTCACGGGTTGGATTCCCGTCTGGAGTGTGGGTGATTATATTTATTTATAAAAAGTATATACATACGTAGTATATCAGTTGTGAAGTACCCATAATACAAGCACTCTGCTGCTTACTTTGGAACAAAAAGGCGCTGTCAATTGGAAAAAGATCTAAAAATAAAATTCTCTTTGGTTTTTTATTTCAATTTGTACTCTATGTAACTACTAAAATATAAACAATGAATTCCCCTTTTTTAGTTGTTATTTAATAATATATAAATATAAGAAGTAAGAAAAATATTCTAGAATAATTCAAACACCACTATCTAGGTACAAAGTAGCATGGTATGCGTGTTAGATAACTGATATACAATATTATCAGATGTACTCCTAAGGAAATACCATCCGTGTGAAGTTGGCTACAACTGTCAAAGACAACATTAAAAATTATCACTGGCTGATATTTAAAATAACCAAAGAGAATCACTTCTAAAGTGTGAAGTGGGAACGAGTGAGGGACGGGCCGACCGCTTCTATATAATGCACCGCAACTAGGTGCCAGTCCTCTTTTTCGTCCGGTCGTCATCGCGTGCGGAAGCTGTCGGTCAGCCTCTCATTTCGTTATTGTCGGTTCGATTCTTAGGCAAGGACGTGTCCTTGATAGGTCGTGCGGTATACGTCAGCCATATTTTGTTGTTAGTTTAGTCCTTAATCTATTCCATTATTGTTTTACGGTTGATCTGTTATGTACATAGTGAATTACCTGTAATCATATTTCTAATTATAAATAAGTTTGATGTGAATTATTTAGTTTTTAATTGTAATGAGAAAAATATATAACTGAGGTTAGTCTACCTCCAATTTGTTTCTTTTTTTATTAATCCTCACTTCTGGTTTCTAATAATATACTATATTATTTACAATTTTTTTATTGCTGTAGGACAGCAAACAGGCTGACGGCCCGCTTAGAATTTAACAGTTACCGTCACCTGTGGGTATTTGCAACGCCAGTGGCATTGCGAACACGCTGCTGTCCCATAAGGGTACAGGAACTTGGGTCACTAATGCGACCCAGACGGGCTTGGGGCCCTACCACGAAGCTAGGGTGGGTTGTTTGTCGACTTTTACGACAGGCCGACCCCGGCCGCAAAGGTATTCTTACTCCGCCCCTGCACGGATAAAAAAAAAATAACGGATAAATTATAATAAAACACACGACGATTTGTCACAGACTATATGGAACTATATTATAACTTCAAAGACAATACAATGAATGACAGCTTATTCAAAATTTTACATATTTACTGGTAGATGTCGTCACTTGTACTAAATATGTAATTTCGTTATAAATTTAACATACTCCCGTAACAAAATACGCCAGGCTACAGCGGATCTCCCCAAATTTTTTTTCTTCTAATCGTGAAGAGAGCTCCGCTGTAGCCTTGCGTTTTGCGTGTATTTTATTTTTAATGTATTTATTTTTATATTCCCAAGTATTCAGTTTTTTTTTCAAAGCTTTATTTTTTTTCAAGTCTTTTTTTTATTAATTTTTATGCTTAGTTCCTACGCTTTAAACTATAAAGCTTCTCTTCTTTCAGGTGTGCCTAGACGGCACTGTTATTTTTTTCTATGCTTCAAGTAGTAGAAATATGGAAATAATTTGAATCCTACAATTTTTGCATAATAAGATTTATTGCATTCATATATAGTCTTATATGTACAAATTTATAACATAAAATTATGGAAGCATAGTAGCATCATAAGCATCACATAGCATTATTATCTGTATGTTCATCAGAAGTACATTTAGTTATTTGCACATCAATATTCTCATTCTTGTATTGTACGAAAGTAACTATTGGTTGATGGTAACTAAAATATGATACAAAACTCTTACTTCGTTTGCATTTAAATCTTATTAGTCACCCCCTCAGTTAATTTGGTTTATTCGGCACATTGGGCCAAGGCCATCCGCTATAATTGACTAAATATAATAATAAACCTAATCGCGTCGCGAGCCATAATCTGACATCTATTTAAGTAATTAACAAATCTAGACCTTAAATTAAAACTTGAGTCCACGAAACAAAATAATCAAATTACCTTATGTAATTATTAGGTCCCCGCCCTCCACTTTTCATCCCACCCCGACCTGCCATCCTACTCAGCTCCAAATCAGCACAGCCCGATTCACTCCAAAGAGTTCGAATCGAGCGATCAACGTAAAATATAATCGTGATTACATAAATATACGCGGACTTGACCTTGACCGCCCGACAACTCTGGCTTGCCCGCGTCGAGTGTCGCATTCCAACACAAAACCGTGACCTTAATCACGCTTAGCCATTTAAATAATATTCCAAATCACTTTACTGAAAATAAATCTTTACAGTAATTCGATTTGATTAAACACCGGCCCCTATATAGGAATAATTCAAAAAAAATTAACAAAATTGGGAAAATATTAAAATCTCCACCTTAAATAATTGGCATAGTATTTATGTTCATTACTTCTCGTAAATTTTGTTCCATATTCTGAATAAATCGTTAGTGATCTTGCAATGAAATTAATAATATCTTTAACGCTATGTTCAGGATTGATTTTACAATAATTATTGTGCTTCTATTTAATGAAATATTTTTTTTTTTGTCTTGGGGAAAATCTCTTTTGACGGGTTCCCCCGGCCCGGGGGGTGGGACTCCGGAAAAGATGTTCAGCCATCCGACTACCCACTAAAAAACCCCGCTGTTCTCCTATCACCTACGCCCGGGCCAACGGATATGTGGCCTGTCAATCTCGTGGCCCGGGCCGGCACCGGCCCGCCCTTTGTCTCAAGGCGGGCCTCTTCTAAAGTGTTGGCGCCAGGGGGTCAGGGTTTCGTCTCCTTGGTGCTCTCCTGTGTCGTAGGAGTTGAGGGGGGCCGCGGAACAGCACGCGGCCCTCTCCCTCGCGGCAATAGTGCGGACGACGGATCCTCCCCCGAGGGGCCACCCGCGGCCGTTTTCTACGGCGGCTGGAGGTCATTGCTTGCCCTCCGGCGCCGACGACGTGGCCTGCGTTGGCGGGAAGGGAGTGTGGTGGTGGACTCCCGCTCCCGCTCCGCCGCCTCCTTTGCGGACATAACTGCCTCGCAAAAGAAGGCGACGGCCGTCCATCCAGGGTTGCCCCCGGCCATGAACCAAGGCCGGGAGCGAGAGGTCCGCGCTGATTTGGGCGACGAGGGCGCGGCGCTCCTCGCGCCACGCAGGGCACACGACGACAGTGTGGCCCACCGTGTCCTCCTCGTCGCCCGCGCCACAATGGTGGCACCCCGACGTCATTTCCCGCCCTATGCGACACAGGTACCTCCCGAAGCAACCGTGCCCCGAAAGGACCTGCGTCAGGCGGAGGGTCAGGGCGCCGTGGCGCCTTTCCACCCATTCGGCCAGGACGGGCCTCATCGTTTCGATGGTGGCGAGGCCCGCGCTGGGGTGCGCGAGGTACTCCTTCCACTCCACCATGAACACTTCGTCGCGCAGCTCCGCCCGCTTTACCTCCACTTCGCGAGGCGCCACGACGTGGAAAGAATGAGATAAAAGACATTACAAAATGTTTCCTATATTTGTGGTCTCTTCTTTGTGCGGTGTTATATCGAAGTTTACATTTATCAAGGTTTCATTTCTATCACGTGTGAACTGCGTACATTTTTTTGAAGGAAAACCTTCTTTAGCACCGTTGATTTATAAGTTTTTTTAGATAAGGGCCAAATGTCTAATAAATAAAACTCAGAATATTTATTCAAATTTATCCAGTAGTTTTGCAGTGATGCGCGCACAACTGCAGACCTCTATCATTTTATTTATACATATAGACATTAGTACACGGTCACAGAAACTATAGATATTTTTTGAAATATAATATTCTTCGCTAGATCAAATACTGTGTCGTAGAGCTTGAAACAATTAAACCAGGACACAATAGGCGAACATGTGTGCCGTGTGGTCCCGGCCGGTGCCGTGTGGTCCCAGCCGAAGAAAGAATAGGGCCACCCCAAATCATCCCAAGGGAGTCGTAAAAGCCGACTGATGGGTCACTCCCTCTGCCAGCTTGCATGCGGCGAGGGAAGAACACGTCTAGGTTTCCCTTTAGAGGTTCGGAGGTCGGACGGCAGTCGCTCCCGTAAAAACCAAAACAAGCCAAATAAAACATGGTTAGAACAAGGAAAGGATAGCGGACCCCGGGCACCGAAACGAAAGTTTGGGTGGCAACCGGGACTAACGCTAGGATGATGATGATGACAATAGGCGAACATGTACAATTGGATGAAAAAAGGATTATTCAGATAATACAATTGACCTTTATGTGGATCGAACTTCGTACAATAATTGGCACTTATGTAACTACTGAACTGGCCATGAAAGTTTGAAAGACAAGAAAATAGTATGTTCTTATTAATTATTGCAATTCCACAGAATTACCGATATTTATTCTATTATAGCTAATAACATAATCGGTAATAGTTATTAAAGTTGAGACAAGTGCTTAATAAATTTAAGTAATAAATTTTAATGCGTTTTTGAACCTTAATTCAATACACACTTTTGTTTTATTTATTTCCATTATTCGGGAAACAAAAACAACCAAAACAATTCATAAGATAATTAAAATATGCAATATAGATCAGTTAAGTTTCCAATAACAAATAGTACATTTTTAAACAAAAGAAAATACAATCCAGTTTTAGTTAATTACGAAATATTTTGAAATACATAATGTCAAATGTAATTTTGGAATCGACAATTTATAATTAGTTTAAATCATATTATTTTAAATTATTTTATTATTTAGTATTGCTAAACATTGATAGGTATAAAAACGTCCAAAATAAACTTACACGTAGAAGTTACATACTAAAGGGCCATCCATAAATAACGTAAGACGAAGGACTTTTTAACCCCTCCCTCCGTCCTTGTCACAGTTTGTCACATTTTTGAACCTCCTGGTGTGACATCACACATTTTCAATTTTATGTATGTATTTAAAAATAATCAAAAGATTTTTTTTTAATTTTTTTCTTATTTTTTATTATAATCGTTAATGAAATCAACATAAAGTCAAATATTTTAGATAACAAAGAAAGCAAACGACTAATTATGTTAATTAAAGATACAAAACTTAATCACCTTGTTTCCATGGACTTTGGACCCACTTCTTCATATTCATTTCGTATTCATTCTCCCCTTCTTCGGAGATAGCTCTAAGTTCAGTCATCAAGGTAGCAAAATTCGTTCCACTAATTCACTGATTCACAATCTCAGGTGGAGTTTGGTGGTGCTCCGACACTCAGTCTCGAAGATGTCGGTCAAGGTTTGTTATTATCATTAAACATCCAGGCAGGCACATTCGTAATGATACCTAAAATATTTAAGTCGATGATAAGTAAAATGCAAATGACGTTATCTTGTTTATTTACATTACAAAAATGGATATCTTAAATTGTTTGTGTCCAACTTGTAATACGGTAACTATGCTAACAATGTCGTTTATAGAATTTCAAATAAGAAAGATGTTGTGTTCTAAAAATGTATCACAAATATTGTGTTTAGTTACTTACAATGGATACCATTGTTAGGTAACTCAAGTAGAACGAAATATAAATAAATCTTGTTCCTTTATTAGCTCTGTGGATATGACTACATTATTTTTACTGCTGTAGGACAGCAGATAGGCTGACGGCCCGTTTAGAATTTAGCAGTTACCGTCACCTATGGGTGTTTGCAACACCAGTGGCATCGCGAACACGCTGC
This sequence comes from Malacosoma neustria, assembly GCA_963693495.1. Lineage (NCBI taxonomy): Eukaryota > Metazoa > Arthropoda > Insecta > Lepidoptera > Lasiocampidae > Malacosoma > Malacosoma neustria. Next base: position 466,679 of record OY856395.1, read on the forward strand.
TGTCGCATAAGGGTATAGGAACTTAGGTCACTAATGCCGGAACGCAACACAAGGTTATTATGGCGGCATACTTAAGACCAAAGGTGGTCGCCATCCAGACGGGCTACCACGTAGCTAGGGTGGGTTGTTTTGTCGCCTTTTACGACAGGCCGACCCCGGCCGCAGAGGTTAGTATTCTTTCTCCGCTTCTACATGTACAGAATTCGTCACTAATAATTAGTCCGGTCAAGTAGAAACAAAAATATTAGCCTAATTAGCTTTTTTATCCTGACGGCTGACTTAATAGGAAGTATTGTTAGCGACGCCAGAGCCGTCCGCGTAATGGGACCTGTGTCACTTATGACGGAACACAACACAAGCTTATTATGGCGGCAAATTTGGAGACTAGTTTGTTGCTGGGGTCAGTATTTTTAATCATTTGTTCTGTCACTAACTCACTACCGATGTAGGGCGTCCCGAGCGGGGTCGTCGTTCTTCCTCGCTTGAACTCAGCACACCAAGGCGCAACCGTAGAATATGGAGGAGCATAAACCCCTAGTGTTGCTTTCAAGTCTTGATTTACCAGCTCCGTAGTAAGCAAGCAGGGATATTTTGTTACCGCGCGAACTTCAATCTATATATATATATATATATATATATATATATATATATATATATATATATATATATATATATATAAATGTTATGTTGGTTTGTGTGCGCTTCAAAAACTCAAAAAGTTTTGCACCGATCGAGCTGAAATTTTAGCATGATATATAATCCGCATCAAGGATTGTTTTTATCTATTTTTTTTATCTATTTTTCTGTTTCTCATTTCTCAACCATTCAATCACAATGTGCCACAGCGAAGCGTGGCACAGTACAGTCACAATGTACCACAGCGAAGCGTGGCAGGGTACAGACAGCTAGTTTTATATATTTTTATGAACACGTTCCGATATGACACAAACAAATTACTTCTATTTAAAAAAAAAACAAAAGTGAATTGATTGCTTTTTATTTTTATTATATTTGGGCTATACCTGTCAGTATTAATTTTTTTCTTTCCAAGTAGAATGTATCGCATTATCACCATTTATTGAACACTCCTTGTACATTACAAAATTGACCGATTAATACACATAGAGTTACACAACTTATTTGCAATATATAATATAATAATTGTTAGAATTAATTAAATCCAATACTGGCCACAATACGCAATCTATTTGCAAATATGAAAACTAGAGAACGATATATACTTGTCATATATATATAGGTACTTTGACTTTAACTGGATTGTGAGAATAAAAAGATTATTGCTCAGTTTGCGTATTTTCTTAAAATAGTTCTGGAATTACTTAAATACTTACATAAATTATTAATAATAATATAATATAATAATATTTTGTGACAATTCACACAGCGCCATCTAGTCCCAAACTAAGTAGCATAGCACTTGTGTTATGGGTACTAGACAACTGATATACTACTTATATTTTTTTTTTGAAAATAAATACATATTATACATAAACACCCAGACGCGAGACGGGAATCGAACCCGTGACCTCTGCAAGCGTATCGAAGTGCGTTATCCGTTACGCCACCGAGGTCGTCGAATATATATAAATAACTTAATCCACTCAGCCTGATATCTAAATATATCCTAAAAAACTTCTGTCCAATCAGGTTTACCGCAAAATTTCCATTTTTTAATTCGTGTATATCTTCGTACCACTTAATATTTTGCGTGTTGTTGTGTCAACGTGGCACGATACGTGACTTCGTTACGTGTAACAACGTAAATGGCGACAGCTTAAACATTACGTGACTATTCAACTCAATTCCTCAAACATATCAGTATTATGGCAACAAATTACAAATGCCTTTAGAACGCTTAGATTTGTGGCTGAGGTTATTGACTTTGTAAGTTTTTAAACCCAATACTGATAACTCAGTCACAATTTTAGAGCCCAGTTCAATATCTCACAGTTCATGTTGTCGACGATCCTAAACATGATCACAGAAGATCTTTACACGTTTGACCTTCGGGAAACAAAAACTCAATGGGTGTTTTTAAAATAGACGTTATACATTTTCTTTTAGGCCGGCAACGTGTAGGTAATACACCTGAAGTTACAAACGTTCATAGGCGATAGTAACAGCGCAATTAGGTGGATTTTTTGCCTTTCTACTGAACTCTAGCAGTAAAAATAACTTGTGTGTATGCTAAAACTTCCGGTCTCTTTAGACCAGTCAGATAAAAATTGCTATTGATTCTTTTTTTCTTACGCTAATTATCTCGTCACAATGAAGTGCCATGCACACCGATGTAAACATTGCGCGTATAGTTATACTGTGACCAGTACTTAATACCAAATTCCGGGTTCAAGAGTCAATATAACAAACGTCACTTGAACTCATTCATTTCTAAGCTATTCCTCTTATTCTAAGGAAAAATCTCTTATGATTGACGAGTTCCCACTAAAAAACTTCGCTGCTGTCCTACCGCCTAAGCCAACGGATTAACATTCCAGAGTTAAATTCCGGTTGCACCTTCTTCCACTTCGGTGCCCGGGGTCCGTTTTCCGACTTTTTCTCTTTCGCACGGTCTTCAGCATCCCTGATAGTGAGTTCATTGGCACGTATATCATCCGTAAAACCAGCACTTTTTGATCTACCCCACCTCCCGGAGCCCGGCTCCACGTAAGTTTCGTGTGAACTAATTTTGTATAAAATGGAAGCATTATCACGAGATAACTTACATAGATTTTAATTGAAACATAATTTCCCCATGTATTACCTTTGAGCGTATCGTCGTCTCATCAGCGTATAATCACTGTGTAATAACTAGAAGCTTCGTTCAACGCCGGCGACAATAAAATTAACCTCCCATAAGAACGCGGTATACCAACATGAAGCAGAATCAATATATATATATATATATATATATATATATATATATATATATATATATATATATATATATATATATATATATATATATATATATATATATATATATATATATATATATATATACTACGTGGTAGGGCCCCAAGCCTATCTGGATGGCGACCACCTTTGGTCTTAAGTATGTCACCATAATAACCTTGTGTTGTGTTCCGGCATTAATGACCCAAGTTCCTGTACCCTTTAGGGTCAGCAGCGTGTCCGCGATGCTACTGGCGTTGCAAACACCCATAGGCGATGGTAACTTCTAAACCCTAAGCCAGCCTGTCTGCCTGTCTGGTGTCAGCCTGTCTGCTATACTACAGCAATAACAGTACCTGGTATCTCAGTGTTATTACACTTGGAAACCAATCCCACGGTATCATACACCATTTAGGTAGTTTTTTCACCTAATATACGTATAGCTTAATGACGGAGAAGGAATGCCTCATGAGGAAACCTGCATACCAAGATCACCGGTACGTGTAAGCAACATATCCTTGGACCAGCATGGCGTGCCAGCATTCCCTCTAGGAGTGGCCTATGCCCAGCAGTGGGACGCTTTGGGCTGTTATTACATTATTACTCGTATATAATAATAATTCACAAAGCGCTATCTACTCTTTCAGTAATTGAAGTTTCTACATACGGAAGTGGAGTAAGAACAGTGACCTCCTGACTCCCCCGGGGACGATCTGTCATAAAAGCCGACTACACGAAACAAATTTAGCTAAGGAAGTAAGGAAGAACGCCTGGATGGCAACCACCCATGTTCATTAAATATATCGCCATAATAACTAGTTGTTTTGACACAAGTAACCCAGTTTCTAGTACCTCCATGTGGAAACAGCGTGTTAGCGGTGACCATGACGTCACAAACTGCCTACTATTAATTGGGCCGTCTGCTTGTCTAATTCAATCAAGATGAATCAAGATTAACTTAATAATAACTTTCACGGTACATTATAAAAAAGTAAACCTTAAAATTATCAACACAAAATCCACAATAAAATTAGATTTAAATCTTTGTTGAACTTATAATAGGTAAGATTCAGTAAATCACAGTTTATAGGTTTGTATTTCTAAATATTTTTATTTTACTGAGACTCCAGTGTGCTTCAACCTTATTCGTACTATATATTTTTATATAAAGGGTTTAAGTTTGAAATTACTGTAACTATAAGATATATGAAAGAAAGAAAGAAAGAATTTTATTTGTCAAAAAGTAACAACGCATAACAAGATCGCACACATATAAATAAGTACACAAACTGACTGTTACATTTTAACAAACGAGGCTGACATCTCAGCATTATGCTGTGTCGGAGTTACCGACACAGACACGGCGCTGGTTTTCAGTGTCCGCCTACCAACACTATTACCTAATAGACCAAGCAGCGTTATTACAATTTTGTGAGAGAATTAAACTAATATAACAATGTTCGCAGCTGCAATGACACCCTATCTTTAACCTGGTGCATACTGCTGAATACCAGATGAAAATTCTAATCTCTAATACATATATTTGTTTAAATTTAATAATATGTATACACTAAATGAAAGAAAAATAAAATATAAAATAAAATAATAATAAAAAATATCGTGAATCGCTTGTTTATAATGAGAAAGAGAAAATTATTTTCAAAAGCAATATGTCGTGTAATAAGAAATTTGTATATTTATATGATTATAAAATTGTTATATCTCGTCTCAAAGGCCCGAATAGATTGGCACTGAAACCGGCGCTGGGTCTGATAATGTTGACACATCACCACGCTGAATAGTCGACGAAATTTGGTTGGTATACAATTGATGCATTTTGTAAACTCGTTTTTTTTTTTATTGCTTTAGGACAGCAAACAGGCTGACGACTCGCTTAGGATTTAGCAGTTACCGTCGTCTATAGGTGTATGCAACGCCAGTGGCATCGCGAACACGCTGCTGTCCCATGAGGGTACAGGAACTTGGGTCACTAATGCCGGAACACGACACAAGGTTATTATGGCGGCATACTTAAGACCAAAGGTGATCGCCATCCAGACGGGCTTGAGGCCCTACCACGTAACTAGGGTGGGTTGTTTTGTAGCCTTTTACGACAGGCCGACCCCGGCCACAGAGGTTAGTATTCTTTCTCCGCCCCTACACGGATCGTTGTAAAATAATTTCATCAAATGAACATATTTTATTTTTATTCTTTCTTATTGTTCGATCCTTGTATAAAGGGTAGTTTAAATCTCACCTCCTAATTTTGTTAACTCTCGGCGAGGTGAACAGTGAAAGCCTGCCTTGGATGAGGGTAGTATCGCGTGTGCCTCTGTAACGCGCGGGACGGTGGACCTCCTTGAAGACCACTCTCTGCACCGTGCGCAATTGGCTTCGGTTACTCCAAACTCACTCTCATAGGCCATGCTGTGTTTAAGGCCGTTGTGTGTTTAATTTCTAGTTTCTGACATTTAGGTGCTGTACAACAGTTCCTTCTCCAACGGACCTAAACCGAACTGGGGGGTAAAATCAAGGTCAGTGTGAATTTCTTTTCCAACTACAAGGCATTGCATATCTCTAACCTATCGCTCCTCTCCCTCTCCCAGAGCCCACTGCTCTCAAGCTATCCCACTCATCTATTGGACGGAGCATGGTCTCGGTCTGAGATCGGTAGAGTATGTATTAAAGTTAAAGTTTAATACGGCAGTCAGTCCTGTAAAAAGAACACTCTTTCATATATTTTCTTCATCTACGAGAACCATACCTCTACTTCTTTAATACGCACAGGCTGCGTTTGTGGTGTCTTTTGTCGCGAAAATCTATAGGCTGATGGTTACTCCTTACTAATAGGTGCACCGTCAGCCTCTCTGATGTTCCTCAGCAACAAAACTCACGTCGACAGTAAAGAATAGACGAGTCTCTCGCGAGATTATTTTGTTTTACTATCATCATGTTGACGACTGATGAAAACCCTCTTCCAAAGCTTTTTTTTTATTGCTGTAGGACAGCAGACAGGCTGACGGCCCACTTAGAATTTAGCAGATACCGTCGGCTATGGTTGTTTGCAATGCCAGTGGCATCGCGAACACGCTGCTGACCCATAAGGGTACAGGAACTTGGGTCATTACTGCCGGAACACAACACAAGGTTATTATGGCGGCATACTTAAGGCTTTGAGGCCCTACCACGTGGTAGAGACGAGAGTGAGAGAGAAGGCGACAAAACAACCCTCCCTAGCTACGTAGCTAGGGTGGGTTGTTTTGTCGCCTTTTACGACAGGCCGACCCCGGCCGTAGAGGTTAGTATTCTTTCTCCGCCCCTGCACGGATAAAAGCTAACTGCTCGTAGATATTTGCCTCGTTGCATCGAGTATCTATGATCCGGCATTGTGTCCGACATGTAATATTATGTAAATAACAAAACATCTGGCACAATATTTGCTGATTCTTCTCTCGGAAGCCTTTTTCGTATTTTACTGTATTAGAAAGTAAAGTAAAGGAACCAAATAGAAACAAACACACTCGTTGAACAAGAATAAACTGTGATCCGTTGGTGCCAATTGACAAACTTGCTTAGTAAGGGGACATCTACAAACGATATGAAATAAAATCTTTAGTAATTCTATCAAAATATCTATTAGAACATGTTATTTGAATCCATTAATCCAAAAAATATATTTAAAAGAAACTCCATTCTGCTTAGCCAGACTATGTGTCTGTTGTTAATAAAAATAAATAACTGTGTTTTTTTAATTCAATTATTAAAAGCTTTTAGAGGATTGAACAAAATCTGCAAAATGATGAAGATCTTGAGAAAGCTTTAACTTTCAAGTTGACGAGGTGTCTAAACAATAAAACAATAATTTTAGTAAAACTTAAAAATAAATCACCAAATCTGGAATAAAGTTTATGTGACAGCGATAACATGGTTTAACTTTAAATATTTATATTCAATATTCAGCAGAGAAGAGAATAGAGTACAAGTATTACCAATTTGCGGGTGACCAGCTAATTTTGTATACCAAAATAAGGCAATTGCAAACAGAGAATTTTTCACACAATATCGTATTCGGGGAATATATTTATTTATATATGAATAAATATACTGTAATAATCCACACATTGCCATCTAGTTTGAAAATAAGCTACGCTTTTGTTGTGAAAACATCCAGACGCGAGACGAAAATCAAAACCATGATATCTACAGTTCTTCTGACATCAATTTTTCACTTTAATACTTTAGCAAATATGTGTTCTACAAGATCATTATTATGATAATATTTCTGATTTAGTATTTAAAATAGTATAGGCATTTAACTTGTATCCCATCCCTATTCGGACGACGACAAAGTTTTTTCATTTGTCGATATCAGCCGAATTGGTATATCAAGCCGGGATCAGTAAGTCACGAACTTACCTGATGAACTTAAGTTTACGAAGTTACTTATAAAATACCAAGTAAGAGGTTTTTGTAGTTCTCACTAAAACTTAAGTAAGATCTTTTCGAAACATATTCATGATACGTATAATAATAATTCAATTTATAACTGATTTTTTTCTTCTTCCCGCCCTTCTTCCAAATTATACGGTGTCACAATATTCTCTCCTTCCAATTTCCTCTATTAGGCGGCACCTGAACATTCACACTTTTTGCCATATCATAACTACGCAATTCGTCCGTCTTTTCTTTGTACTACCTCTGCTTCTGTATCCATCCAGTCCCATTTCTATCATTTTAATAAATATAAACTCTCACTACTAGCCGCAAGCCTCCCTCTAGATGGAATGGATATCTACCACGCGCCAAGTATCTGTTAGTCATATAATCTGGATGCTATACTGGCAATCTGATGATCAAAAATGAAGCTCCATCATATTTATTCAATAAGCTATCATGGGCGGGTAACAAAAGATCTGCTTGCCCTCGTCAATGTGCAATACAGCTAGTGACTCAGCATCATCATACAGCCACCTTTAGGGAGAGCTTTAGGTATTCAGCAACCAAATGCTGGAACAATATACCGCCACCTATAAGAAGCCAACATTCTATGCACAGCTTCAGGGTAAAATTAAAAGCATTCCTGTATGACCATCAGCGTGGGCAGGCAGATCTTGTGTTGGATACAAGTGCACTTTAGAAATTTTATAACCTTTCAGTTAACTGTGTTTCTGTATTATTGTTATTTAATACTGTCCCTACAACACTAATGCTTATCATGTTCTCACTACATTTATGTATATATATGTAATCGTGAAACTCTCTGTTTTTAACCGCTTTATTGATATACAAGGGCCTAAGCCAAGTGAACATTGTATTTAATTATTTTAAGTAGAAATTTAGTATGTTTATTCGCTATTAGACGATAAAAGAATCGGACTAATCTGCATATATTTCTAACTGATTTTTGCAAATTACGGAAGAGATACTATTTTTACAGATTTTTACTAATGTAATTCTATAATTGTTCGGTACAACTATGTCTACGATAAAGGCGGATGTGTTGGCTTTGTCAATTAATACAATGTGTGGTCATATTACTATTATTATGTTTATGGTATAAATGTCACTCCGTGGGTCTAGCGGAAGACCAGCGTTGGTTTTATACAAAACCAGCATATGCTGAGCCCTAGCTCATGAAGTCCTAAATGGGTCCTAACCCATTTAGGACTTCATCAACTATTTTATTTTATGTCAAAATTTAACATTTATGTATTTTGTATAATAATATGTGTCCTAAATAAAAATATTCTATTCTATTCTATTCAATCTCGGTGTTGGATTTTTTTAATTTCTGTAGGACATAAGGAAAGCTGACGGCCCACTGAATAGTTAGCAGTTACCGTTGTGTATGGATGTTTACGACGCCAAGAGCACCGCTAACACTGCCGTTCATGAAGGGCTACTTAACCTGGTCACTTATGTGACATAAGTTATGTCGCAACACAACACTTATTATGGCGATATATTTTGAAAGCAGGGTTGGTTGCTATCCAGACAAGCTACGAGGCCTACTAGCTAGGGTTTTTTGTCACCTTTTACGACAAGTCGATCCCGGTCGAAAGTGCCAGTGTTCTAACTCCATCACTGCACAGACAAATAGATGATAAGTAAGTCCTAAAGAAGATGTAACTGCGGTAAACGTTGAACTTTTAAAAAAATTCTATGAATTGAGAGAACAAAGTGTATTGTTGTTGACCGGGATTTTCTCTGTCGGTCGTATTAAGTAGAGGATTTTTGCAGTATTCTAATTTTTGGAAGTCGAAGTCTGTAAAAGAAAAACCACCATTTTACGTTATTTCACCAAAAGTGACATTTATCTTAACGTAACTAAATGTTATTGCATACAGCACGGTCCACTAAGAAAATAATTAAATTTAAACTAAAAATAACAAAAATTAAAATATTTATTCGATATACGAAAGTCTACGCTATTAAAACCATTAAACAAAGAGAAGTAAACACATTTGTGTTACAATAAAAGGCTGTCACATGAAAAATACGACATCCATTGCGGGGTGCAGCTGCGTCCGGCGGAAAACTGTAAACAACCAGACGTGTAGTCAGCAATGGCCAACTATCTGCTACAATATAGCCAGACGAGCACACTAAATGCGGAAATACGTTTAATATTCTATGGCTTTTTAGCTTTTTTATTAAAGCTTTTAATTTCAGAATTTACTAGAAAATAGTAAAATACATAAAAATAGTTATTTATTTATATTGTTTAGGAATAGTAAAGTAAGTGCAAGTTCTGTTTTCCTTTTGGAATTGGGAGACCAAAAGTGAGGTCCGGGGAAGTATAGCCACACAAATAGGGGCGCACAAAGTTAATATTATATTTGTTTGACAACTTCCGTTTTGTTTTAAGGTTTTTCTCCGTGCAGGGGTGGAGTAAGAATGCCGGCCCCAATGGCCGGAGTTGGCCTTTTGTAAAAGGCAGAAAAACAACCCTGCCGTCGTGGTAGGGCCCCAAGTTCGTCTAGATGGCAACAGCCCTTGGTCTATAAGTATACCGTCATAATAACCATGTGTTGTGTTCCGGCATTAGTGACTCCGGTTTTAGTACTCCTGTACGGACAATAGGGTGTTTTCGGTGCCCCTAGCGTCGCAAACATTCATAGGTGACGGTAGTTGCTTATTATTAAGTTGGCGGCTAACGACTTCAGTACGTCTGCGGAGATCATGGATTCGATACCCGTCTAGAGTCTGGATATATAATATTTGTTTATTTACAAAAGAAAATTATATATGTAGTATATTAGTTAACTAGTACCCATAACAAAAGTGGTATGCTACTTACTTTTTAACTAGATGGTGCTGTGAAAATTGTCCCAGTATATTTTGTATTTATATAAACTAGACTCCAAGCTTAGGAAGCATTTGATGTTTACTTTTTCGGAAGTTGGAAATTCACGACGCATGCAGCTGGCCGCGGCATGACTATGTCGCAGACGGAGTCGACGTCGTATCTGACTTGTCTCTCAACCATCGCCAAGATGATGGCCGTGAGGGAAAGGTCTAGTCCGATGGTGACGATGTTTCGGTGCTCCACTCCAATCCCCGTGCGGGGCACGCCTGGAGAGTGCCCCCTCTACAAAACGTGCTATTAAGCAAAATGGATACTTAATTTTTTTTTTCGAAATATACTAAATCTCGTTTAGAAAAAAACATATATAATAAACTTCATTTATTTCTAAGGCGGATATGGTAGAATTTGTTTAAGGAATAAGTATTTATACGGATAAACGAAATTTGCACGGATATTTTTATACTATAGTACGGATATAAAATAGTAGTAAAAGGTTGCAGTGGAATTGTGGTATGATTTCCTTTTCATTGATATTGTTAAATCAGGAGTAAGATATTCGTCCTTTGATTTTTTATTGCTATTGAAAAGCAAACATACCCACTATACAATAGTTAGCAATAGTTAATTACCGTTGCCTAGAGATGTTTGCGACGCCAGAGCCACCGCTAACGCCGGCGTCCACGCAGGGGTAGCAGAACCTGGTCACCGAAATACAACGTAAGATTATTATGGCGACGTACTTATAGACCAAGGGTGGTTACCATCCAGGCAGGCTATCGAATCCTACCACCTAACTTGGGCTGTTTAATCGCGTTTTACGACAGGCTGACCGCGATCACAAGGGTCAGTATAAGAATATTATAATTTCTTTTTATTTATTTGGGAAATATACAATTACAATAAATCACAATATAAACATAACATAAAAATTAACAAATCAGTAAAGTTTCCACTTAAAGGTAATAAACATAATTTTATCAATACATTAAAAAAAGAATTTAGAGATCTAAACTTAATACTTTAGTCATTTGCATAATTCGATTATGTTTGATTTATAATTTACAAAGTTAGAGCAAAAAAATGTCTACACTGGTGTAAAATTTATTATATTCAAGACAAGATCTGTGTATAAGAGTGTTTCTTGCAAGGTTTGACTTTGTTGAAGGTAATGAAAAAAGTGACACTTGCCTTGAATGTAAACGGGGACACCTCAGGAATACTTGATTTATAAGGAAAGGGGAATCCATGTGATTATTGAGTAATTTGAATAAAAATACTTTTTCTATAGAAAATCATCAAATAAAGTATCACCCATTTAATCTTCTCGGAAAAATATCAGTGCAAAGGATATGAATGGGCACCATTTTGCAATTTATGAATTAAAAACTCATTCGTGCTAACTGCTCTCGGGAGTCAAAAGCATCATTTCAATGGAGAAGGAAACGTGGTACAAGTTATAAAACTATTTTTATTGGTAAAGATTAATAAAATATGTACAACTTTACATGATTTTCTACTAGAAGGTTAATAAATATTTATGTACAGTCAACTTTTAAAATACCTTAAGTTTTTCACTTTGAAGTTGAAAAAACCACTTAAAATAATTTACATCCTTAGTTTCTATTTCTAGAAGTTTTTCAGACAATTTAATAAAAATTATTTCTGAGATAAATTTAGCTTAGTAATAAAGTTATTAAGAGTTGTTCCTTAACTCTTAAAAGTCTTCCTTTATTAGTGATTTAATAAAAAATATTTCTTGGTTCGACTTTTACGATATCCAAAAAAATATTTTGGAGATATTTTTATCTCAATCACACATCGTCGTCATCTTAGCGTTAAATTCCGGTTGCAATTCAAATTTATTTTCCGTATCGGGGGTTTGCTAAGTCACCATCACATAGACTTGATATTTTTCATTGAGAAGAAGGAAAGAAAGAAGACTGAAAGAAATAGCTTATTAGGACAAATGATACGATTATAGTTTTAACCGTGCAGGGGCGGAAAAAGAATGCTGACCTCTGCGGCCTGTCGTCAAACGGGACAAAACAACCCACTCTAACTACGTGGTAGGGCCCCAAGCCCGTGTGGTTGGCGATCGCCTTTGGTCTTAAGTATGCTGCCATAATAACTTTGTGTTGTGTACCCTTATGGGACAGCATCGTGTTTGCGATGCCACTGGCGTTGCAAACATCCATAGGCGACGGTAACTGCTAAATTCTAAACGGGCCCTCAGCCTGTTTGCTGTACTACAGCAATAAAATAGTTAGTTTACATCAGAATTATACCACAAATTACAATTAAATTATCCTAAATCGGACCACGTTTCAAGGTGAAACAATGACTCCATAGAGCGTCTCGTTGTCCAGGACAAAGTGGAGGGAACCAGATAACGTGGAAGATCACCCATGCGATGGACCGACCAGATCAAATCGGCTGTGGGCCGGCCTTTGCATGAGTGCACCAGAATGTCTGTGAATCGCGAGAAATGGCGTAAAATCGTACATCGAACAATATCTGCCTCTAATAATACTACCAGTTGATCACGACCGCTCTGTAAAGAGTGAAACGACTAAGAAGAAGAAGAAATCGGACCTAACTCAGCATGATGTTGGTTCTCTCAGAACCAACGCTGATCTTCTGTTAAGCCCTTCCATTAAAAATACGTTGTAAATGTAACTTCTTATTATATTATATCGCAAAATACACATATTTTGGAGAATTATTTGAAGCAAAGCTTATTTTTTTATTATGTCAATGTACACAGTGTCAATGTAAGCAGTAGTGCTAAGATAATACTTTTTATTATATAACTATATAATATACATAACTGCCCAGATTTGGGACGGTGAATCAAACCCGTACAGGCAGGCGTCCCGACGTACTGACGTCGTTGTACCGCGAGATTGATTTACAAAAAAACTATAAAGTTTGGTCGAGATATATTTTGAAATACCAAGTAGTATGATAAATACCTCATGTCCCCCAATCAAGATTGTGAAGGTAGTAGGTAGATAGAAGTACCGATATAGAATAATGCACAGATCGCTGGAGACTGTAGACTGTTCCGCTGATGCGGAAACGTATGCTAATGCCCGCAGATGTACAGCCTCGATACTATTGTAGACCTAAAACTATATAGAAAGGACATTAAATTTTTCTATCTCCAAGAATATTTACAAATTTGAAAATACTCTTCTTTTTTGCATCTGGAAAAGTCACAAATCATGAAATTTCCTTGAAGCGTAACCGAAAAAATGATCCCTAATAATGTAACTTTGGTCTAGGTGGAATATTGCTGACCGTAAAAACAATGAGGGCACTCTGAAATAAGAAATGCATCAATAAAACCATTATAAATACATAATAATTATATATCATGTATGTATTTTATGTGCGTGTGCGTATGTGCGTGTGTGCGTGTGTTTATATACTTATTTATATTATTATATATTGATTTAGTATAAATTTCTCAAAATTTGTGTACGCAAGCCTGCTTGTTTATTATTCACATTCTCCGGCGTTAGCTTTGCTGAAAGAAACCTTTTTTTGTGTTGGCGCCTACGTGTACCCTATTTTTAACTTTTATATGTGTAAAAGAATATATTGATTACAAAGGACAAAATAAAAAATAAATAATCTTCTTTAATCGTGTCGTTTTCCTTTAACTCCCATATCTAAGATGCTAGCCTCCTCGTTTGTTTAGGGTGTTTCACACAGCAGATACAGTCGATATTAAAAGTGTTAGTATATATTAGGGTTATGTTTTAATACTAATATCTTTACTAGAATATTAACACAATACAAGTGAAAATAAGGCCAGTACAAATAAGCACACAACTCAATAACTTCTTAATAACATCTCGCAAGTTCGATCGTGTGTCAGAGGCAAACAATGTTCCAATACTAATAACTATGAGCAAGAAGCGGGTGTTTGTTCGGCCCTGCTCCTTTGTGAATACTACATTAGTTAGTAAAAGTTAGTATGTTGGAAAGTTCACGACTTATAATATTTAACTTTATACGAACAGTTGTCCTTGTGGAATGTAGTCGAAGGTGTGTATTAGCTACGTCATTATAGTTTATGGCGGCGTGGCTGACGTTGTTATTATGTACAGGCTGTCTCAGCTACTGTGACAATATAATAATTATCAAAATTTCGATTAAATACTTTCTTCTAAATTTTTCCAGATAGTTTATAGCACAAACAATGGTGTTAACACCAACCTCAACACCGTTGCAAACCTTTACCGATATTAAAAGATTTAGTCATCACTTACTACCAAGGGTACCATAGTACCACAGGAGTAACACTCTATCAAAGAAATAAAGGCAGATAAAAAATAATATACATTTTTTATTGCTATACGACAGCAGATAGGCTGACGGCCCACTTAGAATTTAGCAGTTACCGTCGCCTATGGGTGCTTAAAACTCCAATGGCATCGCGAACACGCTGCTTTGCCATAAGGGTACAGTATCTTGGGTCACTAATGCCGGAACATAACACAAAGTTATTATGGCGGCATACTTAAGACCAAAGGTGGTTGCCATCCAGACGGGCTTGGAGCCCTACCACGTAGCTCGGGTGGGTTGTTTTGCCGCCTTTTACGACAGGCTGATCCCGGCCGCAAAGGTCAGTATTCTTTCTCCGCCCCTGCACGGTTTTGCTAAGATCAAAGTCAAAGTTTTATTTACTTTGTGAAATACAGGTTACAAAAGGTCAAAATATGACAATAATCGAATCGTGTTCTGCCACGTGCGCAGGTTCTAAAATTATTTAGGAATTGGTCCAAGTCCATGGGATGAAAAGAAAAAGTGAAAAAAAGTGGTTAAGAGTTTGTTGTTTCGTATGATTTGATTAGTATTGAAAAATAAAAGAGACAATTCGTTTATTTTCGGTTTCCAAAAGGAACTAAAAATTATTTTTCTTCATTACTAAACAGCGAGCAAAATAAAGTGATGTTAAAGTATTTAATAATTGTTATTTACATATCTTCATTATGTTTTTGAATATCTCTATCCGTGCAGGGGCGGAGAAAGAATACTGACCTCTGCGGCTGACGTCGGCCTGACGTGAAAGGCGACAAAACAACCCACCATAGCTACGTGGTAGGGCCCTAAGCCCGTCTGGATGGCGACCACTTTTGGTCTTACGTATGACGCCATAATAACTTTGTCTTGTGTTGCGGCATTAGTGATCAAGTTCCTGTACCCTTATGGGACAGTAGCGTGTTCGAGATGCCACTGGCGTTGCAAACACCCATAGGCGAGAGTAACTGATGAATCCTAAGTGGGCCGTCAGCCTGTTTGCTGTCCTACAGCAATAAAAAAAAGAATAACTTGCAAGATTGCATGACAGTCCAAAGCGTCTGTGTCTAATCTTTTAATCTCTATTATGCTATAGCACCGACGGGAATATGATCTGGAATATAGTTAAATAATAAAAATATGTACATAATGCACATAATTTCCGTTTACTTCCCATCCCAATGCGAGATAGCATTTATACTAATTAACTAATAATAATGATTAATTGTATGTTTTTTAGGTTAGTTTAATGAAAAATGTATTTAATTATGATCTAATTTTAAAATATAATGAGTATTTTTTGAAATAATGAGTTTAGTATGAATTCAATTTCAGGGCATTTTTGTTGACAGTAAATAAAAAAAATCTTAAGACTAATTTTAGGTGGTTATATTTTATTATTCTACCTCTAACTCTAATTCACAAATCAGTCATATACCCAACTTATATCTAACGCCACAGTTGAAATCAGAGATCATATTTATGCTAGTCATCATCATCATCCCAACGTTAAATCTCGATTGTAACCCAAACGTTTGCTTCGATGCGTTGGGTCTGCTTCCCAACTTTTTCTTCTCCACTTTTCACGGTCCTCTGCATCCCTGGAAGTCCATTAGCACGCATATCACCCCTTACGGTGTCAAGCCAGCACTTTTTGGGTCTACCCCTACTGCCGGGGCCCCGCAGAAGCGGCATGGCTGGACATTTGTTCCCCATGTAAGTAGCCGGTTGCCGTAAAACGTGGCCATATTTGCAACGTCACGGACACGAAGGCTGTCGCGAATGTGCAAATTCCTAACGCGATCCTTCCGTCTCACTCTTTATTCTAGTCACTTCTAAATATATACATAGGTCTGCTTTTGATTTTTCCGCTTTTGTTGGTCGCGGCCTGCTCGTATCGGATGCCGTATTAGGATTCAGCTGCATGCCAATTGAATGCACCGCGTGGGCAGATATGCTGCTATGCGAAGCCACAAAATAATGAGATTTCAGAAGAATATATTCATACTATACGTACCTGAGCGATCGTATGCAATTCCTACATGATGTGTACATTAACTGATTGAAAATAAATATATGTTTTATATAAATTTATACGCCTATGCGGAAATCAACGTATTTGCGATGGCTAGCGCGCAAATATATAGACGACGGTAACTGCTTATTATATTGTGCGCCGTCAGCTTGTTTGTTGTTCCTAAGCTATAAAAAAATATAGTGCTGGCCCTCCGTTAAATTGTTATTTCACCAGTTGTTTATAAGCTTGAGACTGAAATTCTCGGCTAATCTGATGAGATTAATTATAGTTTCTGTTTCGTCGAGACTACAGTCTGAGTACACAGCCAAAAGTCTTTAGTGTTCACCAACGAGCAGCTGAACTTAAAATGGGCTTCAAAATATTGCTTCATGAAATATATTTAGCAGCTATACATACACCCACGCAATCGGATGCAACTGATATCCAAGCAATAGACTGTGCCTCAGAAATGTATACATATACATACATACATACATATGATCACGCCTCTTTCCCGTAGGGGTAAGCAGAGACCACTTCTTTCCACTTGCTACGATCCTTACATATTTGTTTCGCTTCGTCCACTTTCATATTCCCTTCATACATGCCCTTCGGTTTAGGGTATTCTTGACCTGGCCTTTTTTCAAGACGTCCCTGATCTGGTCTCGAAACATCCGCCTAGATCTACCCCTTACAACACTTCCATTCACACTCGCCTTATACACTTTTTTCGTCAATCGTTCTTCATTCATTCTCTCGACATGGCCAAACCATCTCAGCATACCTTTCTCAATTTTTGTCACTACATCTTCTTTCAGAAATGTATACATGCGTTATATTTCTATATTTCATATTATTTTGTGTTGTAGATATAAGTGTACCTTATCAAGTGATCCTATTCCATACACTACAATATACGAGTGAATATCTTTTCCAATTATATATATAAAAAAATCATATTTTATAATTATTTAATATGTTAATAAATAAAATTAGACATAAGTAAATTACAAGAAATGTGAAGGTAGCATCAGTGGTTGAAAAATTAACAGATTATGCCCATATAATGCAAACGGAGTAATCTTATCCATGCAGGGGCGGATAAAGAATACTGACCTCTGTGGCCGGGGTCGGCCTGTCGTAAAAGGCGACAAAACAACCCACCCTAGCTACGTGGTAAGACCCCAAGCCCGTCTGAATGGCGACCACCTTTGGTGTTAAGTATGCCGCCATAATAACTCTGTGTTGTGTTCCTCTATTAGTGACCTAAGTTCTTGTACTGGCGGTAACTGCTAAGTTCTAAGCAGGCCGTCAGCCTGTCTCATCCTACAGCAATAAAACACGGAAATATACCATATAACAAGGAAAATGATAGAAATGACTACAGGAGGAGAGGTAGACCAAAGAAAAGACGGATGGATTGCGTAGATCATATGGTGAAAAAGGTGTGCGTGTTGAGATGATGGCTGACAGAGGAGAGTGGAAGGAGAGATCATGTTATGCCGATATAATGTAATACAAGGGTAGGAAATTGAAATTTTATAGTTATTGGTATGCCAAAGGAGAGAAAACTTTTATTTTAATGAACAAACAATAAAATACAGAATTATATATATTTTTATAACAATATTATATAGAACAAGACTAATTAATTTAAATGTATCGCGTGAGTGAACTTTTCAATGGATGCAACCGGTAATAACCACGCGGATCACGATGATAAATTTGCTCTAGATCTTTTCAATGATTTGCGTGGCAAGGTTTTACTATCAAAATACGAAAAAGTACTATGTCGCGATGCTATAACGATATCAGTGGAAGCCATGAATACAAGATGACGGAGGAATGAGTTGCGATTCGCGGTTAGGTAGGGCTCTAATTACAGCGATTTCAGTTACTGTGTGAAGAGTGAATTTATTAAAGAGGGAAGAAATAAATATAAGAAATCTTAGTTTATAAAAAAAGAATGATTTTTCTAATACTTCTAATAAATCGAAACTCTACTGCAAGTATTATTCAGGCGGCATTTAAATGAAAATGAAAATTGATATCATTAAAAAAAATACGCCAATAAATAGCTGGCAGTTTAATATATACAATAGTGTACCAGAATTCTAAATTAAAATTTTTGAATTTTCATCCAATAAATGAATGTAGAGATTGTTTTCAATATGTATTCTGTCGAAATTACCGCACTTAATCTCAATTTTTTTGAATAAATTATCGTTTTTTTAAACTAAGCTCTGAGCTAAGCTGAGCGTGATTATTAACTAAGCTCTGTGACGCCCTACCAAAGAGATATTTTCCTAAAAAAAATTAATACCTCATCCACAGAAGCCGTGGCGCTGCTGGATGCAGGGCATTGTCAGTATTGTGACTGCAAGATTGCATTTAAGTCTCTCTGCTATCAATAGAGTATATCAAAGTTATCGGGAGACTGGTATATATACTCACCGTTCAGTATGTGGTAAAAATCGAGTCCCTTCTGAGTAAAATAACCGGTATATTGTGTCAGTTTCTTTAAGAAATCGCCACTTCAAATCAACTGCAGCAATGGCTCTGTGAGGTTCGAGTATTGACTGTAAGTTATTCTTATAAAAAAAAGATTGGCGGAGCGTGGCATGAAATCTCATAAACCAGCTAATGGCCCAAAATTAACAGTAGACCACTGAAGAGCGCGCCTCAAATTTGCATTTGAAGAACTGAATAAACTTTTTTTAACATTTCTCTGTTTTACATCTTTCTTACTAACATTGAAAAATTTCTTCTTAAAAGGTAAAAACATAATACAAACAAAACACAATAGCCATATGTTACAAGAACAAGAACAAGATACAAAACTACATTTGAATGCCATAACAACTATACAATACAAATTTATTTTTATACACATTATTTAAAACACATTATTTAATTAACAAAATTAACAAAAACATCAGCCACTGCCCCCAAACTAGAAAAGTATCTGTGTCTTGGAGGCCGAGGCAAAAAATTTCCATTGCATAATCCGTGCGGTGTGGGTGTGTGTATATGAGAGGGAAATTAAATGTTGTGTATGAATACATTACATAAGTGTATATACAATACTATACAAATAAGAAGAGTATTTTATATACAGACATACTGGGAAATAAAATATTATGAAAAATATCATGTCATTGGTTTGATTAGATTTACGTATTTAAACGAGAGATTTAGAGTTACGTATTTAGCACAATCAATTTACCGCGAATATTTCCTAGTATCGAGTCAATCGTATCTAAGCAAATGCATTTCCACTCCTATTCCACGACGACGCTGCCACCTCTCGATTCGTCCATTCAAAAAATATACGCTTGGCAACCGTCGCGTCAATTTCCGTTGTTCTATTCTACTATTTCAACAAATTAACTAGCGCAATCGAAAGTAGTTCGTACCAGTGCCTCCTACAGCCATAATCGAAGAGCCCCAGCAGCACGAAGACCGAGGTAAGTGATTATGCATTTGTGTTGTTGAAGTTTCATTCCCGATACCGAACACCATTTAATATCCAGAATGAACTTGAATCATTTATACTTTTAGTTAAATTTAAAAAAACTTAAACTTATTCAAAACCAAACTTCAGGGGTATTTCGAGTTTTTTGATAAGATGTGTATTTCAAAAAACTATTGAAATATATTAAGTTTACGGTAATAATTTGACATTAAATTCTACTAATAATTTTAAATGTATACGAAAAATAATTATATTCTTACATACATATATAAATAAGTTTGAACTTAATGATTGGCGCTCTACAAGATGTATCCTCAGATGAACATATCTTATTTTAGGATGATTTTGTTGACAGAAAATATGCTGAATCATAATAAACGTTTTTACCGCTAATCGTTTTTTTTTTTCTGATATATTTCTCTTTGTGAAAAAGATAAGTAGAGGAAACTGTGGCTATCATTTTAATTTCTATGATAAATATTAATGCAAAAATATTATTTTCGTTTCTTTCATAGCCTACTTTTTTAGCAGAACCAAATATAAAATGCAAAGGAAATATAATTTTGCATTCCTAACGGATAGTTACCATCTGACCCTCCTACTACTAAGATAAAAATAGTGCTATTCTTTTCTGAAATTGAGTCTACATTTTTCATTCTGAGAATATAATATCTATTTAACTTTTTTAAAAACCTCTTCTAACTTTGTATTTATATTAAGAGTCATGATAAACAATACAGATAAAAAAACACAAGCTTATTAAAGCTAGCTAATTCTGGGGCCCCACCTTAAGCTATAACCGAACGCAGTGATTTGGCAGAACAAGGGCGCTGCCATAAACTACTCCATACAATCCTCGTAAAAACGATACGCTTTAAATTTTGTATCGCTTCCTGTCATTTATAGCTTCCTTCAGAAACCAATCATATAGAACGTAAGGTTTTGATCTAAGTGCAATATTTTAGATCCCATCATCAATATGACGTCAAATCACTCTTTATGACGTCAAGCTTTCCGAGGTTCGCTTTTCCTGTCAGAGCCTAAATATATTCCTTACATAGACCGTCGGCTTCCATATTATGTAGTAATACAAATGCAGCCTGAAATTTATCTAGAAAATCTAAAATGCAGTTTTAAACGAGATGTGATAGCGTTGTCTCTGTAAGCCAATGAATCCCGCAAGCATTTTAAAAATCTTCATACAAGTATGTAGAAGCTGGATGCTTTACAATCAGTTTATTCCATTCACCATAATTATCATATTATCGTTAAATTTCGGTTGAAAACCAGACTTCTATTTCGGCGCTCGGGTCCTAGTTGCCAAGTATTTCTTCTCCACTTTAAAAGGTCTTCAGCGTCCCTGGTGCATCCGAGACCGGCAGAGAGGGCGTACCTATACATGTATTTTTCACGTAAGTAGCAGGTTGCCGTAAAACGTTGCTGCAATTTATCCGCAATGTAATGGATATGAGAGCTGTCGCGGATGCAGGTGTTACGTTACATTACGTAACCTCTTCAAGTTAGCTCTTTAAAGGGTTATTTTAGAAGATTTGGAGGATTCCAACTCAAAACACCAACCGAATTGTGGCTTAATTAAGCTGCTGCATTTATTTAACAGTTACGAGTATATGGACAAAGATCTAATAGATTCAATTTCAAAGCCAATTTCAAGCCTGGAAAAGATACTCGAAGCCAGTCAAGGTAATATTGATACTGATTAGGAGATATTAATTAAAATGTGAATTTTATTAGAGCAAAGGGTATTTTAATTAAAATTTTTAAGAACTTTCCTTTTTTCATATTCAACAAATGTTATCATAACATATAATATAAGTGTTATAAGTTTCTTAGTACTTAACCTATGCAAAAACGTCTTTAATATATACGAGCAATATGTAAGTGTCAGTCTGTTTATTACTGTTTTTATGGTCATTATAAGGCAAATTGTAACGCGTGGATTTGTGAAAGCTGGCAAAAGTTAATTATCTCACGTACATTTTGTTAATTAACGAGTATTTTGTCACGTGTGTTATGTTAGTTATGTTTATAAGAATAAATGTTGGAACCTTATCTCATATCTATAGAAAATCTTATACTAGAATTGAATTTTTATTGCTTCAAATCGAACTTGATGAAAAATACTTCACGTCCGATATCAACCAATATTGGATCTGCAATCGTCTCAACCCGGCGGTTGAGATTCTGGGCAACTGGTCCCGTAAATGGAGGATCGAGTTGAATCCGGACAAGAGTGCAGCGATCATGTTCGCTCGCAGCATACCTTCCCTAAACGGTCGACTCGCCCGAGTCGGCACTCTCTCTATCCTATAAAGCTATTTGTTCGCGTCATACCTTGGGTTGATAAGATCAAATATCTAGGAGTCACCCTTGACAAAGGCCTTTACTTCAGCAAGCACATCAGAACGGTAAGGAACAAAGCACACTTCGTGCTCAGTCGCCTCTACCCATGACGTACTTGCTGTCAAGTCATCTGAGACAACAACAGCTTTAGCTTTAAGAAAAAAAATGCCAATCTCTCGCCTGATAGCGCTCGGTGCGGACGCGTTCGGAATACTCGGTATACGTGAGCCATTTCTTACTTGCCGTAGTTCGTATGTCAGTGAAATTATTAAAATAAAAGTGATTGTGGAATCACATGGTGTGTGTGTGTGTGTTTTTTTTCTAATTAATTAGTAGTGCCTAAAATCAGAGGTGGGGTAAGAACTCAATGCTCACATAAATATGAATATTTCTACCCGCTTCTTTAAACTTATTTTTATTTTGTGGTATTTTTCTTTTTTACTGATTTAGGTGTAGGTAGTGCAAAATGCCGCGAAGTACGTCACGTGGACGTTCTCGGCATCGTCGAAATAGCTCGCATATTTGAGACGTCTTCCATTATCGCGACAAACTACGTGGCCCCAAGAGATCGCGCTCATATTCACGAGACTTTCGTTCAATCACTGAGGTAGAATATTTGGGCAGGATCACCAGTACGAGTCAGGTGGGACCAAGCCCACAAAAATTTTAGGCCTTGGTTCATACAAACGCGCCAGTAAACGACAACAACAACGACAGTAAAGGAA
Source organism: Malacosoma neustria (assembly GCA_963693495.1). Taxonomy (NCBI): domain Eukaryota; kingdom Metazoa; phylum Arthropoda; class Insecta; order Lepidoptera; family Lasiocampidae; genus Malacosoma; species Malacosoma neustria. The sequence continues at coordinate 489,787 of OY856395.1, forward strand.
ACTTGATTCAGGGATGTGAGGACGATACAGAATTGTAGACATCCTGCCTAGGGGCCGATATGCACTGAAACTCGTCAGTGGGGACTACGGGAAAACGACACAAGCCGCGGATCAGCATATGGTGCCCTGGCGTGGTGAGTGGAGCCCAGAAGTGTGTGCCGTATTCTTTGACTGTAAGTATTATTAGTTCGTACTGAGTTTTTGTCACTAGCTGAACACAAGCGTTGACTGACCGTTAGGTCGCTGTTTTATCAGTTCGTAGTGAGTTTTTGTCACTAGTCGAACACAAGCGTTGACTGACCGTCAAGTCGCTGTTTTATCAATTCGTAGTGAGTTTTTCTCACTAGTCGATCGTATCGAGTTATTGTCAAATCACCATTTAATTAACGAGTTCCGATGTTAGCAAGTCAATGCTGAAATTGCTGAAGTGTTGCCGTTACGCTAAGTCGTACTAGCTAAGTTTGTCAGCCCTTCCCGAACACTTACTCAATAACGCCGTCTGTCCCTCGGCACCTGCTCAACTATCCACGCCGACATGGTTACCAGCTAAGTATTATTTTCATTTCAATATTACTCTTCTTTTTAACTTTAGTTTTGTATTCTTCTGTCATCTTTTTGATCTTCTGTATATTTTCTTTATTTTCAGGACCATTTTCACAGCAAACAGCATCAGCCTCTTCCATAAGTAGAGTCAGGTAAGTAATCTTCTCAAGAAAAATGAGTGAAATTAACTTCAAAATCGTCAAATATATTATAAATGGATTTCCAATTATAGCATTCAGTATTCCTTGAGTACTTCGTTCCTTTTCGGCTATTCCAGTTAGTTTTATTTTTTTTCTTCGTTATAATTAGAATTTTCTATCCTAAACTTTCCAGCTTCAGTTAGATTTATTAAATTCCCATCGCTTTTAGTATCAATCAATGCTATTGTTTCAATATCATTTATCTTTTCGTATGGTGATTTACTTACTTCTTTGTCTTCTTTATCAATATTTGTGATCGTATTATTTTGAATATTTAGAGTTGTATGTATTAGCCTCGCTAGAACAATCGGTACTTTTGTGTCCAAATTTATTGCATTTAAAGCATTTTATTCCTTTTCTACAGGCAAGCTTGATAATCTAGCTCCACATTTAAAACATAACTTTAAACTTTTATTCTTGAAGGGTTGAGTGGATTTATTAGGTTTTTGTTGAACTTTTTCTTTGATATGTTGGTAAATATCAAGATAATTTCTGAATTCTTTGAGGTTTAATACTCCATACAAAATGGATTTATTAAATTCACTGTTAGTTTACCATCGACAGCATATTCCATGAGCGCTGCGTCTTCAATTTTGCCATGGAGTGCACATTCTTTCATATACAGAGAGTATTGTTGTAAGGTTTCATCTTTTTTAATTTTTCGTGAACTAAGCTTCCTGTGTATGGCAGCATTATTTAATTTTAATCCAAACTCTACATCAAGTTCGTTCTCTAAATTTTTATAATCTTTTACACATTCTAGCGATCGTAAAAACAGTTTTGCAGTTCCACTCAGCAGTCTTTTCGCATAAATCAATTTATGAATTTCATTCCAGTACATCAACTTTGCCGTGTCTTTAAATTATTTAAACCAAATTCAAATTAGATAATCAACATCTCCACTGAAACAGTCATCGATTTCTCCACGTTTCTAAATAAAATACAAGGGGAGTCATCAGCATCACGCCATTCTCGTTCACGGCCTTCAACATCTTTATCTTTCTTTGGTGGCATCTTGAAACTTCAATCAGAAAAAATAATTTTTAAATCATTGAAAAAAGTGATCTTCTTAAGTTGTCCAATCATCTTAGATACTTATAACATCTTTAGTGATAATCTTTAATCGTATAATTCGGTAATCGTAAAAATAATCTTCATTCAACCTTATAAAAAAACATTATTCTCGTAACATTACAAACAACGTCCCATAGCATTCGAAGCGGCTTATTGTCGGTAAAACAGCACGGCGCAACAACGTCCCGATCTTTGATTATATATAATCAAAGGTCCCGAAGCATTCCGCGTCAGTAAAACAGCACATCAACACGACTCGTCGGTATTTTAAATGAATTTCTTCGTAAATATTGCTAATTATTAATCACTAATACTTCTCCGGATCCCGGACGAGCCCCCAAATTAGTTGTGGAAATCCGTAAAGACTCCTTACGGCTGTAAGGGGTTGAAATTTTCGCATTAAAAAGTAGCGAAGGCTTTTTTCGCATTAAAAAGTAGCCTATATTCTTTCTCAGGATCTAGACTATCTTTGTACTAAAATTCATTTAAATCGGTTCACAATCGGTAATGATCGGTAAACAAAAACAGATGGATTATATGACCGACTTCTACAAGATTCCAAATTGAATCTGCCGTTGGCCTAAAACCCTCGCCAACCGCCGAACCTACTTCTTTTTTAGGCCTTTTCCGGTGGTTGGTAAGCTGTCCCACGATTGGACGACAATGCTACGGCAGTGCCTTCTATTTAAAACTAATATACAATATTTATAGTAATTCAAAGAGGAAGATTTACATCTATACACAAATTTATACAACTTAAATATTTTAAACTCTATTTTCACTACTTTTTATCATGGATTCGCTACATATAAAAATATTCTACTATGATACGAATAGAATTTATGATTCTAAATTATCTAAACTATTTGAGCCCAAAACTTACGTTGTAAAAAGTAGAAGTTTTTATAGTAAGTAGAAATATAATATATTGTATGTCAAATATGAGTAAAATTTCCCCACCTAATCGCTATATTTCATGAAAGCCAACAATTGTCACTCAGCTGCTGTTATGATAAATTGTGATTTTCCCTTGAATATTTGATATGCCATTTTGTGTGTTGTTGTGGAGTTTTTGCCGCAAAAAGCCGCAAAGTTTTTGCGAAGCAAAATGAAGGCGACAGATTAGAGAGAACTGTGGATTTAAAACAGACCCTTTTGGATAAAAAATAAATCCCACAAGGGGTACGTTTACTGGATTCTACAGATCTTAGACATATTTTAAGAAGAAAGAAATATATTTTTAGGTCCTTTGTAATAACAAACCTTTTATACTCGTAATATATTAATTATAATTATTACTCTTTGTTTGACCTTAAAATGTGGATATCTTTTATCATCGACTTATTATACATTTCATAGATTACCAATTTTAAAATTATCATTTTCTTATAAAATCTCTTCTTTCATCTAATAATTATCACAATCATTTTATTAAATTACTTCCCACGAAAACCCTCAGCAATGAACAAGTTTTCTTGTGAATTGTGAAAACAAAATATGATATACGAATACAAGTAGCAATCTGTTATGTTCTAAGTGATTGTTATTTTTAAGTGAGCTTTGTTGGGGTGCCCACTAAAAATATATTGTCATGCATTATTCAAGAAGTCTGGGGAAGCAGTTGTTTGTGTTCATGTTACACCGACATATAAGATTTAATCACAAATTTTGAGAATCATTTACATGTTTTCTTTGCCATAGTTTAAAAAGTAATACTTCTTTTGCTGCATTTGGGAAAAATTAAGACAGTAAAATTTTTAAAATGCAAGCACACACCGACAGTGACCTGATATCTGTTTGACAAGTTTCCATGAAACTCATAACATTTTATAAACAAAGCGTAGTACTTATAGTCATCACGTTTCCGTGCAGTGGCGGAGAAAGAATACTAACCTCTGCGGCCGGGGTCGGCCTGTCGTAAAAGGCGACAAAACAACCCACCTACGTGGGCCCCAAGCCCGTCTGGGTGGCGACCATTAAGTATGCCGCCATAATAACCTTGTGTTATGTTCCGGCATTAGTAACCCAAATTCCTGTACCATTATGCGACAGCAGCGTGTTCGCGATGCCACTGGCATTGCAAACACCCATAGGTGATGGTAACTGCTAAATCCTAAGCGGGCCGTCAGCCTGTCTGCTGTCCTACAGCAATAAAAAAAGTACTACGGAGTAATACGGAGCTGAAATCTTTACCAATTTTTTTTCTGTTACGCCAAATATAATAAGTATAATTTTTCCGTGCGTACCTAAGTACGCGCATTAATTTTTATATAGTTTATTGACACCGCTTTTTTTACTTATAGATATATACTTACTCTAGCTTCTAACTCCTGAACTAAGCACAGTCTGTCAATTAGGTATTAGTCCCCTACCTTATTATATAGTTATTAATATTATTGATTTGTCAAGACTACATTTTTATATAAAATTAATTCGTTCAGTAATAGTTTTATTCTGGATCATTTGTTATTTTCTGTTATGTTTGTGTGTTTGTATTTGGTCTGACTTGACATCGTAATGGGTGACATGCTAATGCAGTCCCTACTATGGTGATTATGATGATTTATTTATATTGCATCCATTTTATTTTTAGAGATCTGGTGTAATGAATTAGAAATACTCTTTAGTCTTTTTTTATCCAACAGTAAAAATACGTTACGCACAACGTCGGCTTCGGAACAGTTTCAGAAGAGTTGTAAGTTTTCTGGATCACAATATTACGTAATAGTATATTATTAGTGACTTCTTCTTTCGCTGTGAAACTTGGAAGTCAGGTTTTAAAATTTTATTAAACGCATTTTTTTTATTGCTGTAGGACAGCAGACAGGCTGACGGCCCGCTTAGAATTTAGCAGTTACCATCGCCTATGGATGTTTGCAACACCAGTGGCATCGTGAACACGCTGCTGTCCCATAAAGGTACTGGAACTTAGGTCACCAATGCCGCAACACAACACAAGGTTATTATGGCGGCATACTTAAGACCAAAGGTGGTCGCCATCCAAACGGGCTTGAAGCCCTCCCACGTAGCTAGGGTGGGTTGTTTAGTCGCTTTTTACGACAGGCCGACCCCGGCCGCAGAGGTTAGTATTCTTTCTCCGCCCCTGCACGGATGACAGCGTAAGGTAAAAAATTAACTTACGTATATATTTCGCGAGGCACTTAGAACAATGATTGAATGTAATTTATGAAATATCGCTGACGACATAACTCAACAACCCTTTTGAATGATCCGTGGGATTTACAAACATTATACTGCTGTTGATATATTCCCTACAACAACACTTCCGTGTTACTATTGCAATAATCTAAGGCGATTGCAATTGCTTACTGTTAATTCAACCACCTAATAATACAGCCACAAAAATTGTTCATCCGCTGTTACACTACGGTGTAAATGCGTCCCAGTTATACTTGTTTTAATGAAGTAGTACATAAATTGCCAATATGACAGTGGTGAAATGCCCGCTGCTCGCCCCGGAGCTTGTTACTGCGTTCATTCAAGGTTTCCTACAAATGGGGATTTATAGGGGTTATATAGAAATTATGCATACGCCCTATACAAAAAAATTATTGCAAGACTTGAACCATCAAACAACGGGTATAAAAATACAATTTTCTTTATTTCTTCATTATGAATATTTAACACGAGAAATTGATAGCTATATTTTCTCTATTATTCGATTACACAAATAATATTTTATTTGGAATTTCATTTTGATCTAAATTATTAAACATATTATGTCTACTGGTATCATTAGCTTAGCCTTATTCGGCAAAATATGTATTTTTTTTGTTTTACTCTATTCTACTCCTATGAGTGCAAGGGGGCCCATGAGTGCTATCTATCCGTCCAGGGGTGGAGAAAGAATACTAACCTCTGCGGCCGGGGTCGGCCCGTCGTAACAGGCGATAAAACAATCCAGCCTAGCTACGTGGTAGGGCCTCAATCCCGTCTGGATGGCGGTCACCTTTGGTCTTAAGTATGCCGCCATAATAACTTCTTGTTGGGTTCCGGCATTAATAACCCAAGTTCCTGTAGCCTTATGGGGAAGCAGCGTATTCGCGATGTTACTGGCGTCACAATCATCCATAGGCGACGGTAACTCCTTTCTATTAAGTGGCCTGTCAGCCTTTCTGCTGTTCCTCGCAATAAAAAAACCTAGCATTCTTTATCTTTCCCTTCCCAAACCCTCACATCATGCATCACACATTCTTTTCATCGCTTTTAGTCTACCCCTGACCTTGTTACCTATTTTCAAATTCAATATTCTTCTGGTAAGGTAATCCGAATTTCAACTGACTAGGTCATTAGATACCATAACATGCCAGTCTCCTTCTAACCAATTAACTATTTATACATAGTATTTACATTTATACATAGCGCGAAGGACAGACGGCCGTTGGGGGAGAAAAGTCCTCGAATGGCGACCGCGTACTGAAAGACGCAATGTTGGTAGGCCCCCCACAAGATGGACCGATGATCTCGTTAAGATCGCCGGAATAGGTTGGATGAGGGCAGCTCAGGACCGATCGTCGTGGAGATCTTTGGGGGAGGCCTTTGTCCAGCAGTGGGCGTCTTCCGGCTGAAATGATAATGATGATGACACTACTTTCAGAGATCGTTACCTTACTCGTTTCTCGCTTTATCCATTCTTGTTAATCCACATAACTATCTCAATTTTATCGTCTCAGCTGAATGGATACGCTTCTAGCCTTTCCGTTTAGTGGTCCAGCAATAACATGACTGGTCTTATAAAATGGTAACTACTAAATTCTAAGTGGGCCGTCAGCCTGTCTGCTGTCCTACAGCAATAAAAAAAATCACTATATTATTTACTTTCACCCCTAAAATACTTCTTCTTTTTACTTATTCTTTCTATACTATTTGGACATACTTCAACGGAGTCCCACATATCCCTCGGTCCCCCCGGGGAACCCGTCAAGAGAGGGTTTTTCCCCGAGACAAAAAAAATGATAACTTTTCCTTGTGAGCGCTCAAGATTCGCATCCACAGGTCAAGCATTCAAGCAACTATTTTAATTATTCGAATTTAAAACGGAAGAACTGATTTAGTTATAGATCCAAACTGCCGTTCTGCTTGGACATGCGTAGAGGATATACTGTTCGTTCCTTCTAAAGTAAGATCCGAGCTCAGCAGAGACGAATTAGTGCATTAAGCAGGAAAATCGGTGTAAGTGGTATATTGTGGGAATCCAACCTGGGACCTTTATGTCTGTGAGTTTGGAACCGCTAACATGTACAAAAAATAAAAAACATGAACGTTTTAAATAGCCATTAGTTTCGATAGAGCGGCGCAAAAGAAAAGCGGGGTGGACAGGTTGTCGCGTGTGAACAAAAAGGCAAGAGGCGGCGCGACTGTCGCGCAACTGTCGCTCGCCTGTGGCGCGGGCCAATGAGCACGATATATTGGAACTCAGGGTTGGCACAGTTGTACAAAATATTTTGTAATTAATAACACAATGGAATACATTTACAAATTTTTCTCCATGCCGAGGCGACCTTGCGACCGGGGTCGGCCTATCGTAAAAAGCGACAAAACAACCCCTGTTAGGTTGAACTCAAATAGTAACCACCCCTGGCTTAAAAACTCCTCTTATCTCTTAAAAGCTCTCACATTGACCATATGTTCCACCACTAGTAAACCAGATTCCAATATCTATTCGAGACCGGGAGCGCGTTGGCTATGATGACTACTATTACATGGGCCGTTTGCCATGGGCCTTTGACACTCTCAGCTATAAAAAAATAATTGTAATCCATCGCGAGACGCCTGGCAGATGTAAAACATCTAAATTATTTTGTTCAGGTAATATGTAGAAACGGGTAGTTTATGACAGAATATAAATATGGCATATAGAAAATTAAAACATTAAGAATATGTTCAAGAAAAAGATGATTTTATTATTAACTAGCTGTGCTCGCGACTCCGTCCGCGTGGAATAGTGACTTTGGGCAGAATTTTTTGGATTACAAACCCTATAAACCCTAAAATATAAATGAAATATGCAAACAGTCAGCATTATCGAATGCAACTGTTACGCCATGCGCCTTCGGAATACGTTCGAACCTACAAAGTTCAACCTAAGCTAAACCCTATATCATATGATTGATAACATAAATCTGAGGTTAACTTAAATTGGAAATTCAACCTACAATGTCCAGCCTAAGCTGAACCCTATTTCATATGATTGATGATATTAATCTAAGGTCAACTTAAATTGGAATTTAAAATTTCCGAAATTTATCATTTTTAACAAAAACTATTTTTTTCTAAAATAAAAATAGCTTAAGTTACTCCTGATGTATCAAACATCGGCTATCTGCCAGTGAAATTCCCGTCAAAATCGGTGCAGCCATTTCAGAGATTAGCCGGAACAAACAGACAGACAGATAGATAAAAATTGTAATAAATGTTGTTTTGGTATATGTGCCGTGTATACATCCGAATGCACTTAGTAAAAAGCGGTTATTTTAATATTACAAACAGACCCTCCAATTTTATTTATTTGTATAGATAAATTCAAAACTTAAAATGCACGCTCTAATTATAAAAATATAATTAACTTACTAGAGTTAAATCACTTGATGACTTGTTGCTACGCCAACAGTCGATCTGACCCTCAGCTCTAGATGTTTCACATCAAAAGGAAAAGTTACCTATTTACTTTTTCCGCAACCCTCGCATTGGGCCTTGAAGTTGCGGTTTCGATTTATCGCAGAGTTGTTTTCGGTCTTAGTGTTTTGGGGTTTGATATTTGAGAATTATACACATAATATTACATTTTTAACAACAAAAAATTTTGCAATAAGAGGACCCTCGTCAGGAATGAGGTTCCTCGCGACATTTTTTTAACACAAAACGTGATAATAAATGTAGATTTTTATTGATTTTATTATTGTGTTTTTTTGCACACCGAACATTGCAGTCCTTCTTTATTCAACTCTCTCTCTCTGTGTCTAATTTGTATACTTTATGTTTTTTCTATAACTTTTTCGAAATAAACATTTTAAGTAAGGATTTTAATTAATAAATTTCATTGAATATTTGGGAAAAATAGTACTGGGGGTGTTCAATAAAATGTGATCATGAGTATGACGCAATAATCTTTTACTAAATGCTATTTTATTTTTTGACGTAGTAACCTTTCAGGTGTACTACACTTTGTATATCTTTTTCCTAACGCTAAAATTCCCTTTTAAAAAATCCTCTTCCTGATCCCGTCGTGTACCGCGGCGACTACTGCGTAATCGTCTTCAAATTTATGGCCCCTGAGATGTTTCTTTAACTGAGATGTTTCTTTGAAATAGGTAGAAATCATTAGGAGCTAGGTCGGATGAATATGAAGGATATTGACTTACCAGCTCCGTAGTAAAAAATTTCAAGCAGAGATATTTTATTACTGCGCGAACTTCAATTTTATTCATTTTTAAGAACACGTTCCGACACGATGCTAACAAATGACTTTTATTTTTAAAAACATGAGAGAATTGATTTCTTTTTTATTATTATATCTAATGTCCGGGCTATGCCTGCTATTTTTTTCTTTCCATTGACAATATATCATATTATCACTATTTATTGAACAACCCTCGTAATTTATTCAAAATTAAATATAAAATAGCGAATTATAAGTTATATATAAAATAAATCCCGTGTTGATTAAAATGATAACAAAACAGATTAATATAAATGTTATAGAATTGAAGTTATATTGTTCACCACACACAATGCTTACTGTTAAATTTTGCCCCATACATTCTCACATACAACCATAGAAAATAGAGAAAAGGAGAGATGGTCGCTTGGAGGGAGCCTTTTCGTTACGTGACGATTTCTGCCAGTTCACTCTACTGTAAACCGCATAAAAGGACTTCATTCCAACAAAAAATATATGGTATGGTATACCTTTCATATTTTATTTAGCAGCCCTACATTTGCAGAATGCCCCGTAGAAACGAGAGCTTATCCCTTGAACAATGCCACCGGGCAGCTGTCACCTGCTTCGGACGCTGCACGAGCTGTCAAATTGTCACTTCCTCTGGGTACGGAATCAAAGCAACTGACTGATTCGAGGTATTATACTTACAACTTTAAAATTTTTAAAGTTTGAAGTGAAATACTTTAGCACCGTTGTAATTTGAAAATCCGATTAAACGAAACAGCGACATTAAAAAGAGGTAAACATATTCATAGTTTGGTGGGACTACTACAATTATATTAATTTGTATCTTTTGGAGGTTTAAAAAAAATTAAAAAATTCGTTTATGAAACCCGTTTGCAATGATCGCGTATCAGTTTAAACCATCGATACAATTATTTTAAATTTGTGGGTTGCGTTCGGAAAATCCATGTATCAGAAACCGATAATTCCACAATGCTCAAGCGTCAAAACTCTGTATGTCTGTCTATTCACTTATTCGTGTACAAAACGTAATGAACTTAAACATAATTATTCTAATATAATATTTATATTAGAATAATAATGTTTAAGGTTCATTATTATAAAAAAAATCTTTTGAATTGTTGTCTTAATCTCTTTCTATTTTAGTTGCAGTTTTAACTGTAATTAAGGAATGCGTTCAAGTGCAAGGCAAAGCTCGGTTAGTTGTTAATTAAATACTGCATATTTAAGAGGTTTGCACAGCCACGGCTTCGAGCATGAACATGGAAACTTAACAATAATTATAATGATTTATTATTATAAAGTTTTAATTAAGAACTTAGATTAAATTACAATCCAGTCTGTTACGTTTTCACGCCTAAAATCCTTAACTAATTTTGATGATTTTCCATATAGAGATAAATTGAACTTCGGAGAAGGACACGCTTTTTGTCGCAAAAATGAAATTTGAAATGAAATAGGAGAAACGTAATAAAAATAATATTAGGCATAACAACGTATGCCAGCCGGATCAGCTAGTAGTACCATAAAATTTTATAAATTAATGTGAATTATTTTTTAAATTATCCACAAAGTTATTGTGTATTGTAAAGTTGATTTTATAAAAAATATACCTTAATGTATAAATAAATATACTATTACAATTCACACAACGCCATCTAGCCTCAAACTAAGTAGCATAACACTTGTGATATGGGTACTAGATAACTAATATACTACATATATACTTTTTTTGTGAATAAATAATACATATTATACATAAACATCCAGACGCGGGAATCGAACCCGTGAGCTCCGCAAACATAGCGAAGTGCGTTAACCGTTACGCCTCAGAGGTTAATTAATCACATCATATCAGACTCATAAACCCTAATTGATAATCAAGAAAATAAACGGAATACGGAGAAATATTTACTCGACACAAAAATAGAACATAGCACGGAACTTCTTAAAAGTATATAATCGAATGTTAATTATATTTGAAATTGCATTAAATCTCATTCGCCAGGGGAAATACTTATTTCAAAGCTGCACTTGAGATACATGTGTCTGCAGACAACGTACCAAACTCATGCATGCGTAGGGCGAGGTTGAATGGATCAAGAAAGAAATGGATGCGGCATTAAAAATCAAGACTGTTCATTATCATTACAAGTAATCAAATATTTTAGTTTACGGTTTATAAACATTTATTTTCCAAAAGAATACAAATATAAATTTCTAAAGAACTAATAAAAATAAAGTAATATAATTTTTTGTACGTCACAGTTTTTTTTATTGCTGGTAACAGCAGACAGGCTGGCTTAATAGTAAGCAGTTACCGTCGCCTATGGATGTTTGTGACGCTATGGGCACCGAAGACGATGCTGTCCCATAGGGGTACAGAAACCTGCGCAAATACAAGGTCATTATGGCAGCATACTTATACCTAGTCAGGTCATAAGTATTGTCACACAGTAAAAACTTTTCTTTTAGAATGCTGGCCACAAAAAAGTTTATTGAATTAGAATTTCGAATTGTTCATGAAAATAAAAATGTATAACTTTTAGAATTTTACTCATTTTTAAATATGGAGTGGACGCTTAAAGAAGACCGTGTTGCAGTTATTGCGTTGCATAGTTGCAGTTACGCGCCAATTCAAATTTTTAACATACTGAAAAATTTGAATATAACCAAAAGATTCGTTTATCGTACCATCAAACGATACAATGAAGACTCTAGTGTAGATGACAGGTCAAGAAGTGGTCGCCCTCGGTCTGTTAGGACTCCAGCAGTGATAAAAGCTGTGAAGGCACGAATTCAAAGAAATCCCAAACGTAAGCAGAAACTGTTGGCCCTTCAGATGGGGTTAAGCAGAACCACGGTGAAAAGGGTGTTAAATGAAGACTTAGGGCTTCGGGCATATCGAAGAAAAACAGGACATCGCTTGAATGCTCGTCTAATGGACCTGAGACTGAAGAGATGCCGCGCTTTGTTGAAGCGGTACGCGAGAAAAAAATATCGGGAAATTCTTTTTTCGGATGAAAAAATGTTTACCGTAGAAGAGAGCTACAACAAACAAAATGATAAGGTGTACGCACACAGTAGTGAAGAAGCGAGCAACCGTATTCCGCGTATCCAACGAGGTCATTTTTGTGAGAAAGGTGTAAAAACGAATGCTGTTGTGTATCAAAATACAGTCCTGACGAACCTTGTGGAACCTGTTTCTCATACCATGTTCAATAACAGGCACTGGGTATTCCAACAAGATTCGACGCCAGCTCATAGAGCGAAGAGCACACAAGACTGGCTGGCGGCGCGTGAAATCGACTTCATCCGGCACGAAGACTGGCCCTCCTCCAGTCCAGATTTGAATCCGTTAGATTACAAGATATGGCAACACTTGGAGGAAAAGGCGTGCTCAAAGCCTCATCCCAATTTGGAGTCACTCAAGACATCCTTGATTAAGGCAGCCGCCGATATTGACATGGACCTCGTTCGTGCTGCGATAGACAACTGGCCGCGCAGATTGAAGGCTTGTATTCAAAATCACGGAGGTCATTTTGAATAAACTTTAATGTCATAAGAATCTATGTTTTGTTAAGTTCCTTTTGGTATATGAATTGTTACATAATTAATAAACTTGTTACAATTATTTTACATTAAACATGTGACAGAATTTATGACCTGACTAGGTATAGATCAAAGGTAGTTGTCATTCAGACGGGCTCAGGCCCTATCACGTAGCTTGGGTTGTTTTATGATCTTTTACGACAGGCCGAGCCCATCCGCAGAGTTTAATATTCTTAATTCGGCCCTGTGCGGGGAAACCGTTTTGATTTATAGATAACAAAAATTTCAATTGCAATTTCCCTCAATTTAAAATATACTATACTATAGTTTGGAGTTAGAATGTCCAATATTGAACCCATTCACGGGGTAAATGTAGTGCGCATTGTTTGTGGTTTTGCCCTAATCTATTTATACCGAGATAAGTACGAAAAAAATATTTATGGAAGAGTTTTTAAAATATTTTCAAAGGTTTTGGTGAGATTTTGTACACTCCTTTTAACGCCTAAATTTTATTACGGCTAAGTTTTAATTTTCCGGACAGCTTATTTGATAGCAACTGCGGCATCATGTTGCGGTGATAAAATAATTTAAAAAGGAAAATACGTATTGTTCGTTCCGAATCCAGCCCCCTCGTTGAGCCTAGGGCTCCGGAAATCTGGACGAGGGGCCTGCCGAACGTATGCCGCGATCGCGCGGCGCTGTAATGTAAATTTTCTTAATACTATTATAATACAATTAGCCTATTACTCACCACGAATCCGATGGCCTCGTCGTATCGTACCTTAGGATAGGAGGTTCAGGGTGAGGATGTGGCAGGAAATGTAAGGGATGATGAGGTACGGCGTGGCGGCGCAGCCGACACGCGAAACTATCTCCTGGCGCGTGGAAATAGCCGTACCACAACTCCACTTACTTCACAATTGTCCTTAATGAGTTCTAAACTTCTATGTAAACTGGGGAGCCAAATGCAATAGTTTTCCCAAGTCTAACCGTACAATTTTTTACGAGCAGGGAACCGTCCGTTCGTCCAGCTGAGCCCATGACTGACGTATACAGTGTTGCCGTAGTAAAACTTAAAACTGCCGATTGGTTTCGAACACGTATATTGAATAAACACTAGCCGTTTCCGCCCGCTTCGCTGGCCGTATAACAGAAAAAAATTAAAATCGTTGTTTCCTTAAACTTTAATAACTTTATATCAAATGAATATATTATATTTTCTTTTGAGATAAGAGCCAAGTGTCTAAGAGACAAAACTTAGAAAAATTAATTGAAATCTATCTAATAGTTTTTCCGTGATGCACGCACAACTGCAGACCTAAAATTTATTCGTATACTAGCTGTGCCCGCGACTCCGTCCGCGTGGAATAGTGACTTTGGGCAGCATTTTTTGGATATGTGAGGTCAACTTGTTATTGTTATTAGAAATAAAACCTACAATTTCCAGCCTAAATTGAACCCTATTTCATATGATTGATGACATAAATCTAAGGTCAACTTAAATTTAAAAAAAAACTATTTTTTTTTAAATAAAAATAGCCTAAGTTACTCCTTGTTACATCAGCTATCTGCCAGTGAAAATCCCGTCAAAATCGATGCAACCATTTCAGAGATTAGCCGGAACAAACAGACAGACAGACAAACAGACAAAAATCGTAAAAAATGTTGTTTTGGTTTATGTACCGTGTATACGTCCGAATGCACTTAGTTAAAAGCGGTTATTTTAATATTACAAACAGACCCTCCAATTTTATTTATTTGTATACATAATACGAAATACTCATCACGAAATCTCTAAAATTATACACCCGGTTGACTTGAAATCGCGTATTGTTACTCATTGTAAATGTAAACAATCACTAAGAACGTATTTAAGGAAAATGTTATCCAAAATGTATTATAAATCACTGTTCCCCTTACCGTTAGTTGTCAATGTCCGGTCTCCCCATTTCCTCTATTCCCCCTTCCAGTTGTGCAACAGGCCTCAATTGAATTCCACAAAACGAATGAGTGAAACAGAATGTGCCCTGAAGTGGAAATTAATGATCAAAGACTTTCTTTCTGTATGCAACGGTTCTTTAGATTCATGTTGCGTACATTTTGGATTTGTTAGCTTCTTATTAATGTTTTCCCATTGTATTATGATAGAATATACCTATACTTAAATAATATTTTAAAAAAAGATACTATAACATTTATTCGATGACCAAAACATCATAAGGAATCCTGCACACCAAGATTGCAAATCCAGTCTGTTTAGAGAGAGGGTCAAGCTCAGCAGTTATGGGCTGTTATTGACAACCTCCGTGGAGTAGCGGCTAACGCACTTCGATACGCTTGCGGAGGTAACGGGTTCGATTCCCGTCTGGCATCTGGGTGTTTATGTATAATATTTAAATATTTAAAAAATAATATATAAATATATGTAGTATATAAGTTATCAAGTACCTATAAGACAAGTGCTATGCTATTTACTTTGAGACTAGATGGCGGTGTGTGAATTGTTGTAATATATTTGTTTATTATTTGTTAGGTATGTACGCGTGAATATATGTATGTATGTATTTATACATACATACATATATTCACGCCTCTTTCCTGTAGGGGTAGGCAGAGACCACTTCTTTCCACTTGCTACGATCCTTACATACTTGTTTCGCTTCGTCCACTTTCATTATTCCCTTCGTACACGCCCTTCGGTTTAGGGTACTCTTGACCTGGCCTTTTTGAAAGACGTCCCTGATCTAGTCTCGAAACGTCCGCCTAGGTCTACCCTTCCAACACTTCCACTCACACTCGCCTTATACACTTTTTTCGTCAATCGTTCTTCATTCATTCTCTCAACATGGCAAAACCATCTCAGCATACCTTTCACAATTTTTGTCATTACATCTTCTTTCAGACCACAACGTTTCCTTATCTATTATTATTATTTATTATTATTAAATTATGCATTAGCATACATATGACCGGAGTAAAATAAGAGACTCGGGCCTTTCCTTAGAGGGATCGAACGGTATACCCATCACGCTTGCCTAAAACGGATTAGCGATACATACCAGTATTCAGGTTTCTTGATGATGTTTTCCTTAACCGTTAGTATCTAGTTAGTGTCTTCGTAGGATTCGAACCCGGTACCCCTAGATTAGTCTCCGATTGTAATATCACTGAGCTAACAGGTACTATAGCACCAGAATCGGGGTACATAGGGTAAAATTAGAGCCGGCTACGTCCAGTAATCGATAACAATTGGCTACGAACAATATTATCTTTTTTTTTATTGCTGTAGGACAGCAGACAGCCTGACGGCCTGATTAGAATTTAGCAGTTACTGTCGCCTCTGGGTGTTTGCAATGCCAGTGGCATCCCGAACACGCTGCTGTCGCATATGGATGCAGGAACTTGGGTCACTAATGCCGGAACCCAACACAAGGTTATCATGGCGGCATACTTATGTAACCCCAAAGGTTGTTGCCATCCAGACGAGCTTGGGGCCCTACCACGTAGCTATGATGGGTTATTTTGTCGTCTTTTACGACAGGCCGACCCCGGCCGCAGAGGTTAGTATTATTTCTCCGCCTCTGCACGAATAAAAAACTCACCAAGTAATGAAGTTATTTTTATTTTATATACCTAACTATGGTGACGTTACGACCCAAAATAAGTGTTGGCTTCTGACACCTCACGTCATGCCTCTCAGTCTTGCGCTAGCTCTCGCAAGTAGTTATGGCCGAGGATGAGTAGCTCTTGAGCTACTCTCTTCTCAGCGATATCTAGGACGTCTAACCGTCATTTAGTTGTCCGAAGTACGCCCTGTTCACGGCGCGATCCTCTCCCATTCTCTCTAGATGTTCAAGCCACTGAAGCCGCTTTTTATATTCCTATTAAAAACAATTGGCCATCTGCAAGAGCCTCACATATATATGTTTTATTCAACACAAATGTAAAAAGAATACGAAGTTCCACTAAAAGGTAATAAACAGAGCAAACTATCTCGATATCCCTGTGGGGTATCAAATATAGATTATTGTGGAAAAAAAAACAGAGCAAAACAATCAAGCCCCACAACAAAGGGTGGGGGAGTTTGCGTCGGAGGTCTGTTCTTAATAATTCATGAGGAGCTTGATTGGCCGTAGAGGGCCATAGAGTAACAAGAGACAGAAATTCAATGACGATATTGTAATACCATTTATGCTTACTTATACATTATTATCAGCTTGAAAGATTTAAAAAGTCGGCCTCCAAGACACAGATATTTTTCTAGTTTGGGGGCAGTGGCTGATGTTTTTGTTTTATGGCTGTTATAACTATACATAATTTTATTTGATGACCTTAATATTGTTTGATTGTAACTTAATTGTCAACGTAATGTATATAGTTATAAGTATTGAAATAAATTATTATTATTGAAATAAATTATTATTATTATTATTATTCTTTATTAAATAAAAATATTTAACTGACAAAAATAGTCTTATACTTTACTAAGCCAATGGAAGAGTCTTCTTCTTCCCGCCTTTATCCCAGCTATGTGGGGTCGGCACAATTCTCTCCTTCCATTGTCATTTGCCATTTCATCTTTTACACAATCCATCATTCTTTTCTTTGGTCTACACTTCTTATTGTATCCATTCTTTGCATTTTAGCATTTAAAAAGTCTTATATTTTACTCAACCAAAAGAAAGAGTACTTTATATTATCCAGTCGGGTGGGTGCAAATATTATAAGGCTACGACATCACTTGTCTAGGAGGTCAAAGGCAACTAATAGACTATTGCTTCCACTAGCTTGAACACATGGATAGGCGCTGTCAGTTCAGCTTTTTTTAGCAGAGCAATCCAATTTTAATCTTTAACTTATTTCCAAGAGAGTTATAGGCTATTATAGCTATATTATAGTTAAAGCTGTTTTATCTCTACCTAAAGCTACACGGCTATATTAAACAAATCTTCTATCTCTTACTATTCTATGAAAGAAGGCCAACTTCCAGATTGTCTACGGTCCACGAATTTTTTTGTTCACTTTTGTCCCTCTCTGCTTTATAAGGAAAATAATAACATTTTCATAATCCGTCTTTCTTTTACGTCATTTTCATATCTATGAATACTCAAATAAATTACTTCTATTATTTAATTAAAATACATAAAAAATCACATTTAATAAAAAAAACTTACAAACTTTAATTTAAAAAACAGAAGAGAAATGATGGTTAGAACACACATAATAATTAATAGTAGACCTGGAAAATAAAATAAATAGACTACTGATTTACTATTCTTTTGTAATTAAATTATTATAAACACTTGGACTCGGGGAGGGGGGGAGATAAAGCCCCTGAAACTCGTTGCCCAACGAAGATATAATAAGTTTTCGTTTAAATATTCTAAACTTCTTAGGTATTCGCTATCAACTGTGACTCGAAACTAAAGAATCTAATTAAAACTGTCACTAGACTTATGTCATCATCATCATCTTTGCATTATATCCCGGTTGCAACCTAAACTCTCGCTTCGGCGCCCGGGGTCCGCTTTCTAACTTTTTCTTCTCCACTTCGCATGGTCTTCAGTATCCCTGGTAGTGAGCCCATCGGTACGCATATCACCCTTTACGACGTCAAGCCAGCATTTTTTGGGTCTACCCCTCCTGCCGGGACCCGGCGGAGGCGGCATGGCTAGACATTTGTTTCCCACGTAAGCATCCGGTTGCCGTAAAACGTGGCCGTACCAACGGAGCCAACACTCCTGCAGTTTATCCGCAATGTCACGGACATGAAGACTACCGCGAATGCGGGAGTTCCTATCGCGGTCCTTCCGCGTGTACTCCACACATCCACCGCAGCATATTCATCTCCGTGACACGCAGCTCCTGCTTGTATCGCTCTAACACCAGCCACGTTTCGGTCATATAGACCAGTCGTCGCATTCGATGTTACCAGACGCATGAAACACAGATCCCAGGTATTTCACTTGGTCCGTGCGCTCGGCCGTGTCGCCGCCTATGCGTACGGGTGTGGGATCTGTGGAGTTACAGGCCAAGTACTCACTAGACTTATATAGCTATATGAAATTTAAAGACTTCTAACGATACCAACTTCCTATTACAGATGTGAATATGCTGTGAATGATTTTCGTAAAAACTACGTACATTGTCATGCGCCCAAGCAGCAAGCAAATAACTAAGTTAGTACTTGTAGTACTAACTTAATTAAGGTTTCACTGTAATTCATAATACAGGTATACTTAGTGTGATTGGTGGCCTCCGCGGCGTAAGTGCTAACGCGAGTTCATTTCAATGTGTATTTAATTACAAAAGAAAAGTATGTAAGTATTATATCAGTAGTCTAGTAACTATAACACAAGTGCTATGCTACTTTCTTTGGGACTAGATGGCGCTGTGTGAGTTGTCACAAAATATTTTTTATTATGAAATACATGGAATAGGAAAATAATATATATTAGTGGACCGACGTTTTAGTACGTATTTCTGTAACATGGTAAAACACCCTTCGGGATTATCCCGCCGTGACCACAATAAATTTCCTTATTCAATCTCGTGATCACTTCGTGAAAAATGAATGCGCCATCGACATAAAATAGGATTAAACAAATAGACACCCCCATTGAGATGGGAGACAATCTGCATTTACCACTACTAAGATTATTCGAACGGTTATAATTTTGTAAAATAAAATAAAAATTAAATATACTTGTAGCTCTAAAACTTTCGCTTTTGCACTATCACACGACTATATCATACATATATATTTATTGTATTAAAAAGATTATGTACATTATTTTATATTCAACAATATTTAACTAAAACATTTTTTTTATTACTGTAGGACAGCAGACAGGTTGACGGCCCGCTTAGAATTTAGTAGTTACCATCGCCTATGGGTGATTGAAACGCCAGCGGTGTCGCGAACATGCTGCTGTCCCATAAGGGTACAGGAACTTGGGTCACTAATATCGAACACAACACAAGGTTATTATGGCGGCATACTTAAGACCAAAGGTGGTCGCCATCCATACGGGTTTTGAGGCCCTACCACGTAGCTAGGGTGGGTTGTTTTGTCGATTTTTACGACAGGCCGACACCAGCCGCAGAGGTTAGTATTCTTTCTCCGCCCCTGCACGGATAAAAAACATTCTCTAAATCCAACTATTTATAATACTCATAATTGGCTGTGGGTTGCATAGGGTTGACGGGATGTCTTAAATTACACAAATATATTTGGACAATTCATACAGCGCCACCTAATCACAAAGTAAACAACATGGTAGTTGCGTTATGGTAAACATCTAATATCATCATTTCAGCCGGAAGACGCCCACTGCTGGACAAAGGCCTCCCCCAAAGATCTCCACGATGATCGGTCCTGCGCTGCCCTCATCCAACCTATTCCAGCGATCTTGACCAGATCATCGGTCCATATTGTGGGGGGCCTACCAACACTGCGTCTTCCGGTACGCGGTCGCCATTCGAGGACTTTTCTGCCCCAACGGCCATCAGTCCTTCGAGCTATGTGCCCAGCCCACTGCCACTTCAGTTTTGCAATCATCCGGGCTATGTCGGTTACTTTGGTTCTCCTGCGAATCTCCTCATTTCTGATTCGATCTCGCAGGGAAACTCCGAGCATAGCCCTCTCCAGTGCTCTCTGAGCGACCATGAGCTTTCTCTAATATAATACATATATATTTTATTTCGTGAATTAATAAATATTATACATAAACTACCAGACGCGGACCGGGAATTAAAGTTACTTCTAAAACCATGCCGATGTGTGTTAGCCGTTATGTGACGAAGGTCGTCAATTAATTCAAAGACTTTATTTGAGTATTTTTGATAATTTCAATAAACCTCCAGATAACTCACACTTTACAATATAAACTAATCTAAAAATAAATAATTAAATACTCGAACTTCTTCAGAATTTATCACTCTAATCGAGTACCCGTAGTTGTTCTTCATAAAGAAGATGGGTGTGGCTGGACTGGCAGTGGCCCAATTTCCAAACAGTATTGGAAGTCAGGACACCATCTCAAATCAGATCGCTCTGGCTTCACAATATGTGGCTCGAAGACGAACAATGCGAACTCATTTTGTATCGTCGGACTAAAAAGATTTTGGTTTTATGATTTCAAATTGAAATCTTAGATTGTATAAATAATAAAGTGTATTAGTTAAATGCATTTCTTTTAAAAACACGCATTGTATTTTTATAATATTCGGCCCATTTTTTACATCCCAAAAAAAGGTTTTCTATTACAAGCCATAAACCCTAAGTTTTCATAAAGATGTCTTGTCATTTTAGAATTAAGAATTATATAATGATCAGTGCAGTACGAATCTTGTAATTTACCCAGATTTTGCTTGAACGCATCATTAATATAGTTCATTAACCGATATAATAGGATTAAGATAATTTAATGATTGACGAAACAAAAACTTGGTAAAACCATATAATATGAAGAAAGAAATACCATGTGACAAGGAAAATACTAGACATGTGAGTGAATGGATACAAAAGGAGAGGTAGTTCTAATAAATATTGATAGATTGCGTAAAATATGACATTGAGAAAAGGTGGGAATTTTTTAGATGACCGCTAACAGAAGTAGAGGGAGAGAACATGTGCTGATTTTACGTAATGTGACATAAGGGCAGGAGGAAGAAGTGATATTTGATTAATGAAGATTGTAAATGAGTTCTCGTTTAATGCAATTAACTTAATGGCGGCTTATTCGCTCGATAGACCACGATCGTCACAAGACGCCGTCGTATTTGAAACGCGTTTTACGATATTTAAAAGGGCAACTCAAATAATTTTATAGAAACGCAAAATTTATAAATATTCTAAATCATATTATAAACTAACTAACCGGCAATCGTTTTACCATAAAAGATAATAATATTTTCGCAACAAAAAGTAGGCTATGTCCTTCTCCGAGATCCACCTATCTCTATACCGAAATTCATCGCAATTGATTCAGTGGTTTAGGCATGAAAACGTAGTATGGGCTTGTATTAATTATTTATTTGATTGATCACCATCATCGCAAATGACTTTAAGGATGGTGACAAAATGTAACAAGAGCCTCATATACTCATACTTCTTCACCTGGTGATTAAGCTAGTTGGAGAGTTGGTTTTGGACCCTTAAAGGCTTTGTGGAGATTAATATTTAATTTCATTAACTTTTTTTAAATAAACCGGTTTAGCATATTTGCCCTCCTCCCAGCCTCCCTGGCATGATGCCATTTTTGAACAACAGACGAGAGCTCACAATAAACATACTCCATTGTTCCCATAAAATGTTTCCACTCGGTGTATTGACATAAAAAAACAGTTTCCGCTTGTTTAGTTTTATTTGTAACTGTTATAATTCTGTGACGGTTTATTTCAGAAGCTTGAAATTACTTTTCAATGATTTCATTTCATGTTTCGAATTATATAAAAAACAAGGATTAGAAAAAAAATAAGATAAATTAATCGATAAATCAAGAGTGAGATTTTACAAAATAATATTTATATGTTTTAAACAGAATTTAAAATACTTTTAACATAAAAGTTAATAAATGACATGGTTTTTACGCTTGTGGCTATAGGATTGCACCATCATGCACAACAAAATATTTGTACGATCTGCAAATACTTGGTTTTGGTTTGAATTATGAAATGAAAATGCTCTAGGTCCCTTAGTATAGAACTATCTTTAAAAAAATTACATAAATGAGGAGAGAGTTAAAATCGTAACTCCCTGGCACATCCTATGAAAAAGGCCTGCCTTGAGAGAAAGGGTGGGCCAGCGCTGGTTTAGAGCAAGGGATCGGCAGGCCAGTTGCTCGTTGGTCCAGACAGTAAGCGACAGAAGAATAGCGAGGTTTTTAGTCGGCTAATTCCGGCTTCCATGCGGTAGGGGAGCTCGGAAGCAAGTTTCCGCGAAAAAAATCTATAGAAAAGTAATCGATTTATTTGACGACTCTCTCGGAAATTGATTAGGAAGCCTTGTTCTTATTACTCACTGAAACCACGAAGGGTGAAGGCTCGATATCTTTAAACAATACTTCAATATTAATGATCGTAAAAAGTTTTGAAATCAACTTTTCCATTACAGTGTCTTAATAGTAAGAGTGCAACATCAATAGGAGAGGGTGGTAAGTGGTTTCGGGGGGTGCTCAATCAGGGAGAATCCAAATTGGAAATTTGCAGTATTGATGAGTCTGAAATTTGTTACCTTGTTCAAATTTTACAGACGCTTGTTAATTGTTTTTAAAGACTCATTTAAGTGTCTATTTAACTAATGATTGTTCAATAAGGGTATAGTTTCGTTCCCGTTTCGTTATTAATTGCAGTGTAAAAAATCCCGTCGGCGAATACCATTACAAGGAGCTAGTCACAACTTACTATTAATTCACGACTGAAGCTAGAGCTTGAATAATAACAAGTTTCTATCTAGTGATAGATAGAAACTTGTTGGGGATTTTAATAAGAGCAAAGACTCATTTTTAGTTAACAAGCTAGGCAGCAACCTATGTATGCACCTATACTGTCTTTTTTTAATGCTAAAGGACAGCAGGCAGACTGACGGCCCGCTTAGAATTTAGCAGTTATCGTCGCTTATGGGGGTTTGCAATGCCATTGGAATAAGGGTACAGGAACTTGGGTCACCAATGCCGGAACACAACACAAGGTTTTTATGGCGGCATACTTAAGACCAAAGGTGGTCGCCATCCAGACGGGCTTGGGGCCCTACCACGTAGCTCGGGTGGGTTGTTTTGTCACGTTTTATGACAAGCCGACCCCAGCCGCAGAGGTTAGTATTCTTTCTCCGCCTCTGCACGGAGAAGAATAAGAGGCAGCAATATTTCCAGGTTCTGCTAGATGGCTGATAAAATGATTCTGTATCTGTCTTGCAATGTTGTCGTTTGATCCACAAATAGAGCCTTATAGAAAGTATAACCAGATGAGGTACACGTTGCTCCTGCCAAAGAACTGATTTTTTGCATGAATGAGAATCTGAAGAAGGCGCTTTCTAGTGTGAGAAACCAAGCAAAAAGTTTGGTACTACAATTTGCGACCAACGTGTAGTATTTAAACTCAAAGCAAAATTTGGCAGTCCGTAATAATTCCTGCTGTATTGTATAGATTGGAAGGGGTGTAAGTTGCCCTAGCAACATCTTCAGGGCCCAAATCAACCTCACCTGTAAGTCGGCGCACTCTGCAGCATAACAGACGAGGCCCTGATGACGGCTTTCCTTTTGGGATTGGGGGGCAGACGGCAGTTGCGTCCGTAAAATCCAACACCAGCCATATCAATCTACGGACAGAAAATGAATGCGAGATCATATAAGGGCTAGGGCGCCCGCATAACGGAGCGTAAGATCTTCGCCTGGTTCTTCTGAGAAGTAGACAAGGGCTACCGTGTCATAGGCGGGCACGGCTAACGACGTCAGCCCCAACTCATGCAGCCTAAACATTCGAAAGATCCTTTTCGCAACATGGCCGAATCAGGTAGTGACTCCTTGATGAAGTCACGTCTCAGGAGTTTGCCTTAGCCGTCGGTGACAAGTACGTCGGTGTTATGGACGAACCAGTTCAGGCTTACTGGGACATGATTCAGGTGGTTACCCTTGGGTCAGCGCAGGAGGTACTTGAGGTGTCTAAGGGTGGTCGCAAGTGTGACAAGGAGACATGGTGGTGGAATCCAGAGGGAGACTAGAGCGAAGAAAACCCTCTTTAAGAAGTGGCAAGCGTCCATATCTCCTGAAGATCGCAACACATACCGAGTGCTAAGCGCGCCACTAAGATAACTGTTACCAGAGCCAGACGAGACCGCTTACAACCACTTTATGATAAGTTGGATTCGCTGAGCGGCAGAAGCTCATCTATAAGTTGGCGCGCTCCAAGTTCAAAGCGGCAAAGGACATTTTCAAGTGCCGCTGTGTAAAAGACCGTGTGGGCAACCTGCTATGCGAGGACATCGTGATGAAGGTGAGATGGCGCTCGTATTTCCACGGGCTTCTAAATACGCAGCACCAAGATGTGCAGCCGCCAGATCTTCCTCCGAATCAAGGACAAGTGCCACTGATAACGCATGCAGAGGTCCTGGGTTGTTTTCGCCGCATGAAAAATTGGAAAGCTGTTGGATCTGATAGAGTCCCCATAAAAGCCTGGAAGGCGATGGGCTCTCGTGGTGTGGGCATCTTAATCGACCTTTTCAACCGGACACTCTTCAACAGTACGATCCCGAGCCAATGGAGACTGAGTATCATTACTCCAGTCTTCAAAGGCAAGGGGTCGGTGCAGGAGTGCGGTAATTACCGAGGTATTAAGGTCATGTCCCACACCATAAAGCTCTTCGAAAGGGTTATCGACTCTCGGATTGGACAGGAGTGTACTGTCTCGGAATGTCAATATCTGTTTCGCTCTGGTCACGGGGCAATGGATCCTGTTTTTGCCCTAAGGACTGTCGTGGAGAAATACAGGGCGAAGAATACGCCTCTGCATTGCCTGTTTCTCGACTTGCAGAAGGCTTTCGACTGTATTCCTCGCGCGATAATCTGGTGGGCATTCCGGGAGGCCTATATTGGGTTGCCTGGAAGAAATCGCTTAAAGCGATAAGGCCGCCCATTGTCTCCAATATTTACAATATTCTCTTTAACTTGTATTATATCATTAGGTTAAGTTGGTGACAATAAAGTATTATCTATCTATCTACCTATATATTGACATTATCCGAGAAATGTACCGAGATTCCGATTCCGTGGTTCGGGCCGCTGTTCACACAAAAACCTTCCCCATCTCTGTCGGTGTACGCCAGGGATCCGTCCTTAGTCCGTTTTTGTTCAGCGTGGTACGTACTGTCAGACCGCATCAGAAACTCACATGAGCAGCCCTCCTGGTTGCTCTTCCAAAAAAGAAATTTTGTGCCAACTCCTTATATTATGAGATTAATGACAGAAGAAGAAGTCATATGGCGATTTCGTTTGAAGCTCCCAGCCCAAAAAACTAGGCGGCGCCATTGCTGTCTATAACAAATCCCTACAAGTGAAATAGTTCCATGAAAATGCTTTGATAAATTATTAAATTAATATCGTGAAACACAAGTCACAATAAACTAATTTGAAATCGTTGAAACACGATGATACAGCGTGTTATAATAATGGTCCGTCCCTTTTGTCCCTTGTGCAAAGTAGTTGTTGCCAAGTGTCACGCGTCAGGTGACTTGTCACACTTGTCGCTCGCATTCACGTCGTGTTGGCGTCAATTGATGGTGCCATGTCGAGCTGTTGGGCCATAAAATCGCTAAATATATATTTTTCTATGAGAAAATTATAAATAATATAGAGCTGATGAACCTAATTAAGTGGTAAATTAATTTAAAAGCTCATAAAACTCATAAATATTTTTGTATGTATTTTTCTCCGTGCAGAGGCGGAGTAAGAAAACTAACCTCTGCCATCGGGGTTGACCTGTCGTAAAAGGTGACTAAACAACCTTAGCTACATCGTAGGGCACCAGGCCTGTCTGGGTGGTAACCACCCCTGGTATTTAAGTATACCTCTATAATAACATTGATTTGTGCTCCGGCATTAGTCATCCAGATTCCTGTACCCCTATGGGACAGCGGAATGTCACAAACATCCGTAGGCGTCGGCAACTGCTTACTATCTAGTGGACCGTCAGCCTGTCTGCTGTTCCTCAGCAATAATATAAATATAATTATGAATTCTAATAAAATATAAATGGATGTAAAAGTTTAAACATTAAGATCTTTTAAAATTACACTAGCTCCTTAGAGCAAACAAATCTATTCAATCTATTGTGGTAATCGTAAACTTTATAATAGGTAGAAAGCCTCATCATCATCCCAGCGTTATATCCCGATCGCAACCTAAACTTCCATTTCGGTGCCCGGGGTCCGCTAACAAACACCACTCACTAAACATTAACAAATAATTTTTGGGAAGGGAATCGACTTAAGGTTGCAAAAAAGGTCATCTTCTTCTGAAAGTGCCACTCCATTACTGGAGGTTGGCCGTTGGTTCTGAAAACTTCTCCCTGTCTTGAGCCATCCGGAATAGTTGTTCTGCGCTGCTGATTCCGGTCCACTCCCTAATGTTCCACAGCGATGATTTTTTCCGCCTTCCAGCGAGCCGTTTCCCTGTACTTTGCCCATCTATATTAATTGAAGCAGCTGATATCTGCCATGGCGCAACACATGGTGCCCCAGATATTCGATTTTGTGCTTTTTGACGGTATGCAAAAAAGGGTCGTGAAACATTCAATTAAATCAAAGACACGTCGTTTAAAATTTAAAACGTAACTGTTTATAATAGAATACATAAATACAATAAAATATCATAAATCAATAAATATAGAATAGAGAGAGCAGCAGATATAATTTTTTTTTATTGCTGAGAGCAGCAGTCAAGCTGTTACCATCCCCTGTAGATGTTTGTGACACCAGGAGCACCGCTAACGCACTGCCACCCGCGTAGGAGAACCAGAACCTGGGTCACTAATGCTGGAATACAACAGAAAGTTGTTATGGCGGCATACTTATAATACATGGTTAGTTGCCATCCAGCTAGGCTTGAAGCCCTATGGTTGCACGATCCAGGCATTTTTTTCATTAACTTTATATTTGTAAGCTTATTGTGGTGTACTGTATAAGGGATGTTATAGAAATAAAACTGTATGATCAAAGCACAGGTCAGGCCGCACATAGAGCACTGCTCACATTTATGGGCTGGAGCACCCGCCTATCAGCGCAATCCCCTAGACTCCATCCAACGGCGCGCAGTTTGTGTTGTGGACGATACCATACTCAAAGATGGTCTAGATACTTCGGAGAAACTTTGCGTCTCTTTGCGTATCCTACCATCTGTACAACGAGAAGTGTTCTGTGGAGCTATTTAGAATCGTGCCCACGTCGTCTTTTTATCTCCGCACGGCCCGCCATCAGCTGGGTGGTTATCCCCATTTCTTACAAAACGGTTCTCAAGAACGTTCATGTTGCGTACTCTTAGGTTTTGGAATGAGCTTCCGGCTGCCTGTTTGCTGAACTCTAGCTATAAAAAAAATTATGTTCATATTCTTGGCGTGCCATGATTATCTTCTTTTTCTTCCTGCCCTTATCCCAAACTATGTGGGATCGGCACAACATGTCCTGTCCTTCCACTCTCCTCAATTAGCCGTCATCTTAACATTCACACCTTTTTTACCATATCATCTTTTACACAATACATCCTTCTTTTCTTTTGTCTACCCGACTTTTATATACATACGCTCTCATTTCTAGCATCCTCTTTGTCACATGATGCTCTTCTCTTCGATTATATGGCCATACCAGGCTAACCTATTAGTTTTCAGCTTCTCAATCACTGACGCTACTTTCACACTCCCCTAATATACTCATTTCTGATTTTATCCAATTTTGTAACTCCGCTCATCCATCTCAACATTCTTTTCCGTTTCCTCGGCGCGGTACGATATGGGGTTCTTAAAAAAAGGCGTTATAAATTTTTTTCGAGGCCGGCAACGCGTCGGTAATGCCTCTGGTGTTGCAAACGACGATGCCATAGACGATGGTGAACACCTACAAGAATAGGTCGTTTGCCTGTCTGCTGAACTCTAGCTATAAAAAAATGATCTTCGCCTGTTGTTTATTTTCCGATTGCTCTGGGTGGAATGCCTAAATTTTTTTTTTCTTAAAGCTAAGGCTGTTGTTGTCTCAGACGACTCGCCAGCGACTCCAGACGTTAATGCATTCCAACCCCGTGGGAGCGGGGTCGATCAGCCCTAGCAGCGTGCACGGTCACGCGCCTCTTGTGAGGCGCGTTTCCAGCTCGACCGCTGCATGGGGACAATTGAGAACAGCCACGAATGGCAAGAATACTATTTATTTGGGGACTATCGGCTCCACCGGTGAAGCCGATCCTATACTAATCTACTACCGTTTCGGAGTGCTTGTAGCTGGGAAAGAAGAAACGGCGAAAGAAACTCCCCCGCAACATATCTATTCTACGTGTATTTGTGTATTGTGTGAGTTGTGTAAGTCTACAGGCTATGGGGGGGGGGGGGGCGGAAGGCATCCCTAAACCTGTTCCGTCGGGCTGGTGTACCTAAAATTACAAAATCAGTCCCTAATTTATATTAATTTCTTGTGTAATTCCATTGCCAAAAAACACGCATTCTGATTGGTCAGCGGCCGGGGCGCTCGGCGTGTTCAATTTTACTCTAACCCCATTGGTTAAAAAAACACGCGTTTTGATTGGTCGGTGGCAGCAGCCTGATGCGTGTTTTCGATATTCAGCTAGTCATTTACACTCATCTAAGCTGTACTGTAGATCACTTTGATTTATATGTATCTCAACTTATTTTCCTTTTTATATGTATTCTGAGCTTGTACATTATTATGAAATAAATTAAATACTTGATTTTCAAAAAATGTTCTAGATAGGAACTTATTTTAAATAAAAAATCAGTTTGAGTTGTTTTGCCACCTTTTGTTCTTACTTCGCCCTGCTCTAAATAAATTATATAGAGAACCAGTAAACTTAAAGATGAACTAGTCACCCGTTTAGTGGCCCCATTTTAAAAGTAATTAATCATCGCCTGCGGAGGTTATTGTTTTGAATGCACATACTCTGACCATGGTCAGGCGCAGATGTTCAGATGTTGTATCACTGAGGCACGGATCCGATTAAAAACATTATTTGGAACTCTCTACATTGGCGTTGAACCATTTGACGTATCTCTACATTGAAGTCGTTCCTTCAATTCATGCCAACTTTTGAGGCTGTCTGTAACTATAATCTATATCATTATTAGTGAAATCATCGAAATTAATAGAAACAAGGCTTAAATAGGCTGCTTGAGGAATGAAGGATAATCATTATGCTACCTGCCCTTATCCTAAACTAAGTGGGGTCGGTACAACTGGCACAACACTTCTGGTATAGAAATTAAAATACAAAAACATTTTGTAGTGAACGCGATTGTGAATTTAAACCATTCTCTAATACATGTGAACTTATTTAAAAATTTTCATCAAATCGGTCCATCGATCCGTTTAGGAGAAGATCAATCAAATACACGTGCAAATAAGAATAGTATATCCGTTTACAACAGCCACAAAACAAAAGCTCTGCTGCTTAATATATTTAGAGATAGAGATGACGCTATTTAAATTATCACTTATTATATATACTTGAAAGCACATTGTATTAATTTTATAGGTCCAATCTATAATAGGTACTTAATTGTACAATACACAACCAGTTTTCATGCTGCCCAAACTCTTACATAAATAATTCACCCCAGGAAGTACTGACATTACTACGTTCCATCAATTGAGAGTAATAATGAATAAATAAGTAATATAGGAATCTAGTTAATTATGGATAAACGTGAGGAGCCTATTTCTATAACAAATATTCCCCTAGGTGGCAGCACCCTTAAGAACCTAGATGGAAATGTCTTCGCTAATTAGAAGAGCAAAAGTGTTGTATTTTATAAGAAATTTACAACATATATTTTCAAAGCTAATCTTCTTCTCTTACATGGTCTTCATTACTGAAGGTCGTGCCCGTCTTGAAATGTTCTGACGCAATTGGTGACGAGCTGCTTCCACATCACTGTCTTCGGCTTTCTTCGGGACAGTGGAATCAGTAAGCCCGTTTATCAATTTAATTTGATCAGCCCAATGTGTATGTGATCATCCACGTGGTTTTTACCGTCTATTTTCCCAACTACAACCAATTTTACAAAATCATCTGGCTGCCTACGATGTGATCAAAATAAGTTAGGACTCGTTGAAGATATTTAAAAATGATATCTGGAACAGTATCTGCAGAGAACCCTGCTGAGAATTAAATTTGGGTCGTTGAGGTTATAGCACATTTCGAGGCCAGTTGAGCTCGAGTGTAAGTCTCCATAAATAAATCGTTTTTCTCGACAGGTACACCCGGGAAATTAGTTGTTAATCCCGGAACTGCGAGGCTCAAAACTCGGTCCCAAGTTCGACAGCCGAGTTAAGGCGTAGACGAAGTTGGCGCGAACTTTGAAAGAGTTGTCTTTTACGGAAGATACTTTCGTTAATTGTTTCTTAGAACAAAGTAAGCAATAAAATACTATGTATGTATGTATATATATATATATATATATATATATATATATATATATATATATATATATATATATATATATATATATATATATATATATATATATATATATATATATATATATATATATATATATATATATATACCTAGTCAGGTCATAAATTCTGTCACATGTTTAATGTAAAATAATTGTAACAAGTTTATTCATTATGTAACCATTCATATACCAAAATGAACTTAACAAAACATAGATTCTTATGACATTAAAGTTTATTCAAAATGACCTCCGTGATTTTGAATACAAGCCTTCAATCTGCGCGGCCAGTCGTCTATCGCAGCACGAACGAGGTCCATGTCAATATCGGCGGCTGCCTTAATCAAGGATGTCTTGAGTGACTCCAAATTGGGATGAGGCTTTGAGCACGCCTTTTCCTCCAAGTGTTGCCATATCTTGTAATCTAACGGATTCAAATCTGGACTGGAGGAGGGCCAGTCTTCGTGCCGGATGAAGTCGATTTCACGCGCCGCCAGCCAGTCTTGTGTGCTCTTCGCTCTATGAGCTGGCGCCGAATCTTGTTGGAATACCCAGTGCCTGTTATTGAACATGGTATGAGAAACAGGTTCCACAAGGTTCGTCAGGACTGTATTTTGATACACAACAGCATTCGTTTTTACACCTTTCTCACAAAAATGTACCTCTGTTAAGCCCCAATAAGAAACTCCCAACCATACCATGAGCGAGGATGGAAAATGACCTCTTTGGACACGCGGAATACGGTTGCTCGCTTCTTCACTACTGTGTGCGTACACCTTATCATTTTGTTTGTTGTAGCTCTCTTCTACGGTAAACATTTTTTCATCCGAAAAAAGAATTTCCCGATATTTTTTTCCCGCGTACCGCTTCAACAAAGCGCGGCATCTCTTCAGTCTCAGGTCCATTAGACGAGCATTCAAACGATGTCCTGTTTTTCTTCGATATGCCCGAAGCCCTAAGTCTTCATTTAACACCCTTTTCACCGTGGTTCTGCTTAACCCCATCTGAAGGGCCAACAGTTTCTGCTTACGTTTGGGATTTCTTTGAATTCGTGCCTTCACAGCTTTTATCACTACTGGAGTCCTAACAGACCGAGGGCGACCACTTCTTGACCTGTCATCTACACTAGAGTCTTCATTGTATCGTTTGATGGTACGATAAACGAATCTTTTGGTTATATTCAAATTTTTCAGTATGTTAAAAATTTGAATTGGCGCGTAACCGCAACGATGCAACGCAATAACTGCAACACGGTCTTCTTTAAGCGTCCACTCCATATTTAAAAAATGAGTAAATTTCTAAAAGTATACATTTTTATTTTCATGAACAATTCGAGATTCGAATTCAATAAACTTTTTTGTGGCCAGCATTCTAAAAGAAAAGTTTTTACTGTGTGACAATACTTATGACCTGACTAGGTATATTTAATGAAATTAGAGGCACTCCACCAAGCTGCAGAACAGGATCGATGGAGACAGCTAGTGGCGGAATCAAACGGAGTCACGATCCTCAGCAATGAGGGACCGATTAAAGACAGAGAGAGAATGAAATTAGTATTGTGTAATATGTAAAATCTCAAGGACTACTTTACTTATTGAACATCAAAAGCTACTTTCGCTTCAAAGTAAAATTCTGGCTCAAGGAAAACGGTGATACGAGCTCGTTATTGAAATAATTTGAGGAAAATTTTACCCGGGAAATATTTTATTCCTTTTTATTAGAGCGTTATTTTTAATTAATGTCCAGCCGAATTTAAATATTACTCGAAGGAAATTATTTAATATCAAATAATTTTTTATTCCCTGTTCTGTACGTAGTAGTAAGTGGTGTCATGGAGAAGATCATAGAAGTCACGGGTTCAATTATCAAGATAGCATTATTATTTAAGTCCGCATAGGGGTCCTGGAACCTGGGTCACTAATGTCAAAACACCATACAAGGTTATTATGGCGGCATATTTAAAGGGGTGATCGCAGACGGATTTGGGGTCCTATCACAAAGCTTGGGTTGACACCTTTTACGACAGGTCGACCTTGGCCGCAGGGGTGAGTATTACTACTCCATCCATTCTTGGACAGAGAAAAAGATATTTTTCATCTGTCAATTCCACACTAGTCCTTGGTAATTTTTACTGCAAGGTAAATTATGTGACAGGTGCTCTTTATTGAGGTCGGAATTTTTCGGACCCCTCCTATTCCATGTGTAATACAAACATCAATTCCTTCCAAATAAGTAGGAAAAGAATTCTTCGGGAGGCGTCCCGTGATATATGGGATACATTACAATCCCAATATTGTCCCAGTGGCCCGATATTTCCCACGGGACGAGGTCTCTAAATTAAAACTTCCCTATTACACGCTTTCAGTTTCTGGATCTTTTTCTTTAATATATTCACATATTAGAAATTATTTGAAGTTTTAGTAGGTATTAATTTATTAGGTAAAATAGACTTAGTAAATAAACATTTTTGTAGGTGCTATTACAATAATTAATGACATAAAATCTACATCGTTTTTAAGGCATCCGGGTTTTTTCTGTCCAGGGCCTGGATATTTCTGGCATGGACACTAGTCCATGTCACCAGTCCTGAACTATCAGGAAATCCACGTGCAGAGGAGTAACTCCTCCTGAGTTCAAAATATTTGTCTTTTAACAAAATCCTTTATAAGCATTCTAAACAAGTTAATCTATACAAATGAATAAAATTGGAGTGTCTCTTTGTAATATTAAAATAACCGCTTTTTACTAAGTGCATTTGGATGTATACACGACACGGTACATATACGAAAACAATATTTTTACAATTTTTGTCTGTCTGTCTGTTTGTTCCGGCTAATCTCTGAAACGGCTGGACCGATTTTGACGGGACTTTCACTGGCAGATAGCTGATATAACAAGGAGTAACTTAGGCTACTTTTATTTTAGAAAAAAAAACAGTTTTAGTTAAAAATGATCAGTTTGGACTTTTTTTAATCCAATTTAAGTTGACCTCAGATTTATAACATTAATCATATAAAACAGGGTTTAGCTTAGACTGGACTTTGTAGGTTTGAACGCACGTACTCCGGAGGCGCATGGCGTAACAGTTGCATTTGATAACACTGACTGTTTGTATATTTCATTTATTTATATTTTAGGGTTTATAGGGTTTGTAATCCAAAATAAACCATAAGATATATCCAAAAAATGCTGCCCAAAGTCCACGCGGACGGAATCGCGGGCACAGCTAGTAATATAATACATATTTTTTTTATAAATTCATAATTTTACTTATTATCAGAAAATCTGTGTTAGCATTTCACATACGGCAGAAGTGAAACCTCAGAAAATTAATTTACATTTCATATTTGTTTAGTATAAAAGTTAAGAAAGTTCGAACAAAGAGACAAAAATTATAGGGAGCGATACTTGTATTCTATTTCATTCTCTCGCAGAATTTTTTTATTGCTGTAGGACAGCAGACTGGCTGACGGCCCGCTTAGAATTTAGCAGTTACCCTCGCCTATGGGTGTTTGCAACGCCAGTGGCATCGCGAACACGCTGCTGTCCCGTAAGGGTACAGGAACTTGGGTCACTAATGACGAAACACAAAGTTATTATGGCAGCATACTTAAGACCAAAAGTGGTCGCCATCCATACGGACTTGAGGCTCTACCACGTAGCTAGGGTGGGTTGTTTTGTCGCTTTTTCCAACAAACCGACTCCGACCGCAGAGGTCAGTATTCTTTCTCCGAACCTGCACGGATAAAATAAATCCTATTTATCTATGTTTATTTACATTTATCTATTTTTGGCTTCATAGAATCTTCTTTGTTTTTCGGTTTCATTGAATTTTCAAATCACGTAGAGGCTAAAAAAGGATCACTTCAAATATTTTATAAAAATTGCAAGTAACTCCAGTTATTTTCAATTTTTATAAAATTTTTGATTTTATCGATTATTCCAATAATCAATAAAATTCATATAATTTTCTTAATCTATTTGTTACTCGATATGAAATCACCAAATTGTTGCTATCTGAAACGAACATATGTTTAAAAATAACGCGATGAAAGTGCGAAAAATTCCTAAACGCCTATTTAAATGATTTACAGCGTTACGCAGTGCGTTGCTTTAAAAAGTACAGTCGTTAGAACTTTTCGTGAGGGAAGCCTAAATATATCGCCGGCACATTACGCCCTGTTATATATGAAATTTGTTTCTGAACACATTATTCAAGCTTTTAGCTTAAAAATAAAAAATGGCGGTAAGCAAAAAAGAAATATGGCTACGCTAGAAATCTTGATACATTTGGACGAGATTGAAAGAGAAATATCAATTATTAGTTTCTAAAGCTTTATTTTTGGGTATCTCTGTCTGGGACATATATGTACCGAAAGTTAATTACACGTCAAACTAAGAAGCAAAATTCGAAATATGTTTGGCATTTGTAATGCTTGACACACGCAGTACACTATTCAGTATTTTGTTATTACTTTAACTATAGATTATAATTTATAATTCAACCCTTAGTAATAAGGGTATAAATATAAATTTATATGTTTTATGGTATATAAATAATAAAATGTTTCAAATGTGCAAAATTTATTATAATATAAATATTTTGTAATAATTAGAAGTAATTATTTGTCAGAACAAAAATAATTCAAGACACGTGAGCTAGCCATATAATAACAACGGCCCATAAACGTCCCACTGCTGGGCACGAGCCTTTCCCCAGAGGAAATGGATAGTATACCCGCCACGCTTGTCCAAGGTAGATTAGCGGGTTACACATACCGGTGATCTTGGTTTGCAAGTATTCTCACTTCGTTTTCTCTTACCATCGATATATGGCAATTATCTGTTAATATGCACATAAGACGTGCAGGGGCGGAGAAATAATACTAATCTCTGCAACCGGGATCGGCCTGTCGTAAAAGCCGACAAAACAACCCACCCTAGCTACGTGGCAGGGCCTAAAGCCCGTTTGGATGGCGACCACCTTTAGTCTTAAGTATGCCGCCATAATAACCTTGTGTTGTGTTCCGGCATTAGTGACCCAAGTTCCTGTACCCTTATGGGGCAGCAGCGTGTTCGCAATGCCACTGGCGTTGCAAACACCCATAGGCGACGGTAACTGCTAAATTTTAAGCGGGCCGTCAGCCTGTATGCTGTCCTACAGCAATAACAAAAGCGAGAAAAATTGTCTAAGCGATGCATGTCATCGTAGGGTTAAAACCCGGGAAAGCTATCGAGCTATCAGGTACCTCAGCTAGCCATGTAACTATGTTTTAACTATGTTGTCGAGTATGTGCAGAAGTTATAGTTACATGCGTTTTTGTCTCACTCTTTGCATTCCAAGGTATTCTCTTCAACAGAGCAAGGCAAAAGTTCCAGTATACTTTTTGAGCCAGTGTCTTTTGTGTTCTAATTTAAAAAAGCACAAGTAAATAAATATGAATATAGCAATATTGCTCAAAATTTTATTTTACTTTTAGTAATAAAAGCAAATGACGATATTCTTAGAAAATTTAAGAGAAGGCAAGCTAGAACAATCAAGAAGACAATAAGAAAAATTCAAAAAATAAATCTTACAAAAAGGAGATACATTTTTAAGTCTTTGTTACACATTTTATAAATATGTTCTCATAGCCACGAGATCAAACATACAAAACCTTTTTTACCAATAAATAAATAAATTGGGACATTTCACACAACCCCATCTAGTTCCGAGCTAACAACTGATATTGTAATCTATACATATATAAGGAAAACGGGTTCCTTTGACGCACCATCACAACAAAACTATTGAACATAGTGGGATGGGACTACCATTTTTCGTTGATGGTTATAGGCTATTTATTTTCTTTTGGATTCCATCGACCATTTCTCATTTTTTTCGATTTACTTTTGCCTGTTGATCGGCTAGTACTACATGTATACTTTTTTTTGTAAATAAATACATTTTATACATAAACACCAAGATGCTGGAAGGGAATTGAGCCCGTGTCCTCAGTAAATGTACCGACGTGCGTGAACCGTTACGTCACGGAGGTCGTCAATCAATGACCTCGCACGCTTAATCATAAACTGCCCAATTACGATAAATCGTTAGACCTAAAGGTCTAAAGTGAGATAATATAATAATAATAATCATTTATTTCAGACATTTTTTTATCCATAAGTTATTAGTGGGTTAGTTATATAATAAAATTCTTAACAGTAAGTTAGAATTGTTAGTAGGCGATTCTAAATTAATCAACACTATATTTTCCCCGTTACAATAGCTATCCAATGCTTTTGAATAGCACAATCGTAGCGGGCTAAAATCATTTTAAGAATGCTGTTGGCATATATAACGGGCAGCATTGTATCGACGCCCTCTATCGGCCAAACTAAGAATTATTTCGATATCTCTTTTCCACACTGAGTTATCGCTATTTAGTTATAAGTCAATATATGGGATAAGTCGTAAATGACAAAACGTTTTTTGCGATTTCCCAAAAAACAGGTTTTTTTGAGTTAGGTCAGTTTATGATTAAGCGTGCGACATATATTTTTCTTGTCATTGCCAAATGTGTGTAGAACTAATTCAAGGAATATCACCAGTTAATATCTATTGCCATCTGGCTTCTCAACGTAAGAATACGGTTAACGCATTTCTCCCTCGGGTGTCGTAAGACGCAACTTAAATATTGTTCGTAGAGCAGCCATAGACGGGAATTATTTTTTATCTCTTTATCCATTGTAATGCACTTAGAATTTTATTTAGATTCAGTTCAATTGACAAAATTGGCTGGCATTATGATTAGTATAAAATTAGAAAGCGGTGGCCAGTAGTCAGTGTTTGGCTCCCTAGGAGGATGACAGGGAGCAAAAGGTCTGATTCGGTCCAGTGGTAGCAACAAAATCTCGGTGCTCCGAAGCTGAAGCGGGACACATCTAGAGTGTGGGGCGCCGTACTGTCGTTCCCAGTGCCCTGTTGTTTGCTTCTTCTGAGCGATACGACACAGGTATCGTGAAAATTATTGTTGTCTACTGCTGAAAACGGTTCAATTGCAACTCTGCGATAAGTGTTAGTTTATTTATTTGTATTTATATAATTATGGCACTCCAATGACATTGAATTAATGAATGAATGAAACTTTTTATTGTTCACCAACTAAAGTAATACAGCATCAGCGAGAAAAATAAAATATCTATATACATAGCGTGAACAAGGCGGCTTTATCGCTTAAAGCGATCTCTTCCAGGCAACCATTTATATAACATCCGTATGACACTGTGCTGGTTGGAGAAAATGCTTACGAGGCTTAAAGCAGATTGGATAAATGGCAGGAGAGATTAGAGGGAGTTGGGTTGAAGATAAGTAGAACCAAAACTGAACATCTATTTTGTGCCTGGTGAAATTTCCGCCTTGAGCCCGATTAACTTAGGAGAGGTGTCTTTACTAACTAGTTCCAATTTCCAGTACCTAGGATCATTAATACAGAACGACGCTGAGATAGACCGATATGTGAAAAACAGAGTGAATGCAGGATGAATGAAATAACAACAGGTTTTAGGAACAAATTGCAATCCACAAGTGCTGTTTAGATTTAAAGGTAAAATTTACCAGTCCTATATACATATATATATACCTGTCATATTGTATGAATCAGAATTCTGGGCCACAAAGGGGAAAGATGAAAGATTATTGCATACATCAGATATGCGAATATTGAAATGGATGAGCGGAATTACAAAAATGGATAAAATTAGAAATTAATATATTAGGGGAGTTTAAAAGTAGCGTCAGTGATTGAGAAGCTGAAACTAATAGGTTAGTCTGGTATTTTCATATAATGCGAACAGAAGAGCGTCACATTTGCGTTAAACCAATAAATTAAGTTACAATACAATTAATAATAAGATTAGTTTATTATTTGATTATTAATTTAGTTGGTACAGATTATTAGATTTATGAGAAAGCTCATGGTCGCTCAGAGGGCAATGGAGAGGGCTATGCTCGGAGTTTCCCTGCGAGATCGAATCAGAAATGAGGAGATTCGCAGGAGAACCAAAGTAACCGACATAGCCCGGATGATTGCAAAACTGAAGTGGCAGTGGGCTGGGCACATAGCTCGAAGGACTGATGGCCGTTGGGGCAGAAAAGTCCTCGAATGGCGACCGCGTACCGGAAGACGCAGTGTTGGTAGGCCCCCCACAAAATGGACCGATGATCTGGTCAAGATCGCCGGAATAGGTTGGATGAGGGCAGCGCAGGACCGATCATCGTGGATGATCGATCTTTGGGGGAGGCCTTTGTCCAGCAGTGGGCGTCTTCCGGCTGAAATGATGATGATGATGATGGTACATCAGAATCAGATGGTAGATCAGAAGGTTGCGTGTTCAAATCACGTCGGGGTCACCACTGTAGGGCCTTTCGGCACTAACTACGTTGACTATGTCGAACACAGTAAAAGTCTATATATTTTAGAACGATATATTCACGTACAATTAACAGATTTATATATTTTGTGAGTAGCGAGAATTGCGCGATGGAGTGACGTGCTCTCTCTGCCGCAGACCGATCGGCACCACCGATCACGACCGAGCGAAAGCGAGTTTATTGAGACTCCGCCTATGGTCCATGCGGGTGAGGGGTGCGAGCGGCAGGGGCACGACGCCGCCGCGCGCGCCGTCCGCGACGCGGCCCTACAGATTCTATTATATAAATTTATAATAGTACATAAAATATTTTCTCCATAGATTAAATTGACCCACTGTGGTAGGTGTTCCAACCACATAATAGTTTTCGAAGATTCGTAATGAAAAAACACGAAGCGTTACCCGATAAAAATGTAGTTTATAAAATAGTTTAATTGCTTTTTGATATATAAAGTTTTTTATAAGATACT
Organism: Malacosoma neustria; assembly: GCA_963693495.1. Lineage (NCBI taxonomy): Eukaryota > Metazoa > Arthropoda > Insecta > Lepidoptera > Lasiocampidae > Malacosoma > Malacosoma neustria. The sequence goes on from OY856395.1 coordinate 529,632, forward strand.
TCTAGTTTATTTGAAAATAATATAGGTGTGTACAACAAAGTAATTAAACTGTAGTGAATAGCAGCGCGTTTGCAATGAATGCAGACTTTCTTTCTAAATACTTTTTCATTAGCTATGATATGATTTATAACTGCCGCATGGGAATGTATTAGGAGGCGTGCAACGCTGATCTTCTTACTAAACCACGTCGGTGTTGCTTATAGTAGCTGTAGGACCTCAGTCTAATCATAAGTAGCTGATTCTCTCACAGGCAGGGTGATCAGTATAAAAATACTTTTTTCAACCTAAAAGCTAATTTTCATTTAGGGTAAAGTAAAGAGGTATTAAGTAAATAAAGTCAAACGGTTCTCTATGAAATGTAGCATTAAAATTAAACGAGGCATAAATCTATTCAGTTATTCCATTTGGCTGGAGTAATGTAAGCGCAGTGCCGCCTGTGTATGGACAAAATGCCAATCACAAGTTTATTTTTCGTATTACAACATCAGCCATTCACATATTCAGACCTCAGAGCGTCCTTGTCTATGCACGGCCCAAATAGTTTTGGCGATATACGAGCTCATGTTTGTCGCGGTAACGCGGTGGCTTTTTAATATTAATCGCTAATATTAAAAATTAATTTAGGAAGTATGATTTTTACACAAGAAATTGAAGAAACATAGAAGCATAAGCAAGATAAATACACATACATACCTTTTCGTACACACTGCTGCTTGGGCACGTACAGCGGAGTGTTGTGGCGCTCCCCGTGCAATGCACCAGTGTCGTCTGCTGTCTTTTGCCTAGAAGGCGTACTTCACTATCACCCACTAACCTTCATTACAAGGTTAACGGTACAAGGTACCGGAGCTCTGGAACATGTCGTTAGTTTGACCACGACCCCGACAGCCTACTTTGGGCTCCAAAGTGAATTATTCTTGATAACTACTTGAACGATTATGTTGATGGATTAATTATTTATAGGACAAAAAAGAACTCTATGACGACCCACAGCTGTGATGATGCTTTTTTAGGGATAACTTGCAAAGACTGGTAATCTTAGGTTAACCTGCGATTATTTTATAATAAGTGAATTAGACATGGAAAACTACTTAGGTGTATGCCATAGAGGGGAAGAAACTGTGATTTGCGTGTCAAAAACCACTCTACTACCAGGTTCATTAATTAGAAAAGAAGAATACTTTTAAGACAGCAAAATTTTATAATCAGCATCTACAGTCTATTTACAGTGGTAATTTAATTAATAACCTAATTCAATCTCTAGCAATCGGTAAACTGCTGTAATCCCCTGGTCGATTAGGTAAGCCGCACCCAAGTCCGAAAGAAACCAGTCGAACTAACTTTTCATTTATTATACTGGTCCTTCAGAATCACCCTGAAGTTTTGAGAGTAGTATTTTATATCAGTTTGGTCTAGTTCACATAATATCTTGTTCCCACAAGATGTGTGGATGTAGCCTTTGAGAAAGTCCTTAATTGTTGGTAAAGCTAACGTAATAAAGAAACTATTATTAAACAGAAACGAAATTAAAAGTATAATCAAACAATTTGTTAAAGCGTTAAACAAGGAGGGTACTTGTTTCAAGTATATTTACAGAAAATTTTCTATGTTCGGTAGGGAAAAATTAAAAGTATTTGATGACAAAATTAAAAATATTTCATGTTCTTCAAATTTGGCCAATTGATGAAAGATGCAATTATTATCACAGTTATGACAGTTCCAGAAAGTGAAGCTTGGAAGAGTTTTGTGTTGGTTGTAGAAAATTTTATAGGTAACCATAAAGCATCAAATTATGAAGAAATAGTGTATGGGTATATTATATAAACACGTACACATACTCATAGAAACACACTGACACTCATATACAAACCCTCACATACAATACTCATACATACATATATTATTATATTTATTATACATTATTCAAAGACACACAAATATATAATATATGTAAATCTATAAATATTAAATATAAGTATATATCGACACGACTCAACTCAAAGGCCGTATAGCCTCAGCAGTCGTGTCGTATAAAAAATGCCTCCACTGGCCGCCATAGTGAGTGAAGTTCGCGCGCTTGAAAAAAAGACAACAGAAAAACCGTTCGCTACTAAAAAGTCGAAAAGTGGTTAATTTACATATAGTAGTGCAAATAATGTTAATTACGTGAATTGTTGAAATAACAGCTTGGAATTAAATGTGAGGTGGGTACCGCCAAACCCGTGTTTATCTTATCCCCCACAAGTGCAAAAAATATTTTTAAGTTTTTATAATTCAGGAGCAAATATGAGTATAAAGCTGCATTTTCTCCACAGTCACCTGGATAGATTTTCTGATAATTTAGGAGATTATAGTGAGAAACAAGGTGAGCACTTCCACCAGGATCTAAAAGTAATAGAGGAAACGTCAAGGTAGACGGGACTGTCACATGATGACAGATTACTGCTGATCTTTAAAAAGAGGTTGTCCCCTAAAACTGGTTGATTCACACTTGTCATAATTATTGTCCTTTAGCTGATTGTCAGAATAAAAAGCTCAGTTTGCGCTTATTAAATAAATAGTTTTGGAATTTCATAAAATGTCAAGAAAAAAATTAATTTACCTTTTGCATAGTATGTCCCCATCTTCTAACAGTAACCATCGCTCCAAGTGTCAAATCTGACATCTCTCCGATAACAATAGGCTTAGTAGTTGGAGTATCTAGTACAGGAACCTCTAATAAGACCAACTGATAGTCAAAGTCGTTGTTACGCAGCTTGCTTTTCATTGGGGTGGGTAAAATGGACACAGATTCGATAAGGCTGAGACTTACTGCGAAGGGTAGATCCTACGTAAATAAAAGTTTATTTTTCCCTGAAAGCAACGTGTCATCAATTTTGATGAAGATACGGTGTAACAAGTCATCTAGCGATGATAATAAATTTTCTTTTTTGGACCAAAACTTGTGATGGCGCCGAAAAATGGACATAGTAAATATGTTAGTTTGATTTACCCAACTACTTCATTTTTTTTTTATTTATTTATCAAATTCACAGTTATTACATTGGCTTAATAAAATAATAGCACAAAAAACCACTAAGGTTTGTACAATGCCATCGAAACTTAAGTCTACGCACGTTCAAATGACTGAGTAAATTTAGATTACAATTTCTCTAAAAAGTATTTTTTAAGTGAGGCTTTAATATTTTTTTGGGTTATATTATCTCTTATATTTGTTGGTATATCGTTTAATAATCTTGGAACTAAGTAGGTAGTTGTGCGCTTGCCGTACATATTCTTCGCGCCGCTGATAGCAAACCGGTTTTGAGCAGCGGACCGAGTATATACAGCGTGCTTCATTTTAATTTGTATTTTTTTATTAAAAAAGTTTTTCTTGAGTATCATTTTTTTAAATTGAATTTCTACAGGTAAAATCTTGCAGTGTTTAAAAAGACTGCTTTCATCATCTGCAAATTTATGTTTGATATTTAGGGAAACAATATTTTTTAATATTTTATGTTGCAGTCTATGTATTTTATTCATGTAAGACTTAAAGGTGCGACGTTTTAATTTGATTTTAGACTGTTCGCATACATATTGAGAACTGCTTTTATGACATCTGTTTTCATAATGGAGTTTAAAGATCGCCTGTTTATGGATGGATGTTGGTGATACACTGTTAGTCGCTCGTTTAGTCTGATAATAATTTAGTCTGATAAATAATGTTAGATATATTAAAAGACGAAACTTCAGTGCGTTTGACCCTTTGACCAAAGAAATATCTGGTAAAGTGATAGGTGAAGTGCCGCAACAATCTTGATGGAATCCATTACAAACTTGTCACATCTAACTAGGGTAGGGCTAAGCAAAAATAAAAACTATCCACTTCAATATTAAAATTAACTCTTCATGGTTACTCACTTACAGTGTTCAGCAGTGATGGCCCACTCTGGTACTATTAGGGCTCCTCCACATTTTTTATAAAACTTAATTAATGTACAACCTTTTAAAATGTCTATACTTAAACTTTAATTTAAAAAATAAATAAAATTAAATTCAAAGTGTGCCATTTTATGATGCCTTTTTAGATGTCAACGAGTAGATCAGCTTTCGCATCATTTGAGACCCTAAAAAGTTGCTTAGAAAGATCTGGACTAAGTTTGTCAGCTTCGAAACCTTGAAAATTAAAAGTTTCAACCCTCAACGCAAATATCTAATTTTCATCATTATATTGTATGTGCACAATAAACAAATCATATTTGCTATATATTAATAAATAATTAAATATATAATAAACTAGCTGACCCGGCGAACTTCGTACCGCCATATTTTATTTCTCTAATCGCAACTGAGGAAATAAAACCCTTCCGGTAAAATCGAACAGCGCCATCTATTGGGTGTATTTGCAACCTAGATGTCAAACAATATTGAAGAATTTTATCGATGAATCAACGTACACCGCCATCTATGAGAACCTCATAAAACTAAACAGTAAATAAACACTTGCTTAAGAAACAATTAATTGATACATTTTATTCGTTTACATTCACGACATAAGCGAATAATTGAGATGATAACTATCCTATCCAGTAAGTTAGACCAAAATACGGGTACATGTGAAATTTGATTGAAATCGGTTCAGTAGTTTTGGAGTTTATTGGCAACATACATCGTGACACGAGATTTTTATATATATACAAGATAAATATTCTTCTTCCTGCCCTTACCACAACCATGTGGGGTTGGCACAACATGTTCTCTCCTTCCACTCTCCTCTGTTAGCCGTCATCTGAACATTCACACCCTTTTTGCCATATCATCTTTTACGCACTTTTACCTCTACTCTACTCCTGTGTCCATTGACTCTCATTCCTTGTTATATGACATTTCAATAACTGGCGCTACTTTCACACTTCCTCTAATATACTCATTTATAATTTTATCCATTTTTGTACTCCACGCATCCATCTCAGCATTCTCATCTGCGTAGCATGTAACATCTTTTCGTCCCTCCCCTTTGTGCCCCAACATTCCAATCCATACAATACGACAGGCCTTATTACGGGCTTATAAATTTTAGCTTTGAATTTAAGTGGTACTCTTGGGTCACAAATTGAGACTTGTAGCCATTTCATCCATCCTGCATTTACTCTATTTTTTACATCTCAGCCTATCTCACCGTCGTTCTGAATTGATGATCTGAAGTACCGGAAGTTGGAGCAAGTTGGCAGCGCCATGCCTCCTAAAGTAGTCGAGGTAAAATCGGGTATTCCATCAAAATCGCTAAATATCAACACCCTCTAATCTCTCTTGCCATCTAGCAAATCTGCTCTGAACCTCGTGAACATTTTCTCCAACCAGAACAATCTCATCGGCAAACAGCATACACCAAGGTGCCTCCTCCTGTATTCCTGATGTTACTGCATCTACCACCAAAAGAAATAGTAAAAGGCTAAGAACTGATCCTTGGTGTAAACCTACCGCAACACTCAACTTATCTATGACGCCAGCAAGGGACCGGACCTATGTACTTGCCTTATCGTACCTAACACGAATAGGATGCAAATACTTCACAAGCATTTCTTTCGCTTTCATGGTCCACCACAAAATCTTTCTAGGAACCCGGTCATACACCATTTCAAGGTTAACGAATACTATGTGAAGGTTCTTATGTGCACTTCTGTATTTCTCACATAGTTGGCAAAGTGCGAATATGGCACCTATTTCGGTCTCCTCTCGTAATCGCCTTGCAATTACTTTCTCCCAAATCTTCATGCTATACGACATGAGCTTTATACCTCTATTATTGTTACAAACGTATACATCACCCTTATTCTTAAAAATGGGCAATAACGTACAATTGCACCATTCGGGGATCGCCTCGTCTTACAACAGCTTATTGAAGAGCAAAGTCAGCTACTTTCATCCATTTGATTTCAAGAACTTCCATACTTCTACTGGTATTTCTTCGAGACCAGCAGCGCATTGGCAATGCCTGTGATGTAAACGTTCATAGGTAAACACATGCTATCGAGTGGGATGTTTGCCTGTCTGCTGAATTCCACATCCACTCTCCACCTCTCCCATCTTCCTGGCAGTAAATGGTAAAACCGTCTTTTGAGGATCTCCATTATTCAAGCTATTCTTTAGTGTCTTCATAAAGATAGAAACAGTGCAGGGAATGTGTTATAAACGGGAAAAAATAACTTCTAGCATAACTAATTCCTTTTATATAGATTTTTGTGTGTATTTGTCATTCTTTATTAGTAAAATATTTTATTATTTCTTCGATGAACGTGCACCTTTAGCACGCCAAAACGCATCAGGTGATAATAGATTCGATTTCTGTCCCATGTCAGGATGCTTACGTATACTCTTATAATACACATTCATAAAATTTTAATATTATAATTTTTTATCTTTCGTAGGTATTTACAGATAACGCCGTACCAAAGTATTTGTGTATCTGAAGAGTAAGCTAAAACTCGACGTAACCACTCCACTCAACTCCCGTATGTCTCGCTCAGTCTTCCCAATCTGCATTCAAGGCGGGCGAGAGCGAGTGTTTTCCAAGCGTTTTCGCCGCCCAGAACGAAAGCCAACTACTTCGTATGCCGACGAACGTGACCATGATTTATTTACACGGACCCCCTTTTTTAGGGCTGGCTAAGAGAATAAGGGTGGTACACATATTATTTATGAACGTTATATGTTCTGATTTGACAATACAACGCTGTTTTGAGTTATGACTGAATGCTTAAACGCGTGAGATAAGAAATTAGATTTTTTACATTTAAAGTATTTTCTTTTATAGATGGAGTTTAGCAGACAGGCAAACGGCTGATCCAATTGAAGGTGGTTACCATCGCCTATAGATGTTTGCAACACAATACGCATTAAAGTGCGCTGCCGCCTGTGAAAAATAAATTTAATCCTAATTTAAATTTAAACTTTTTTATTCATAAAGCAGCAATTTTTATCCAAGCAGGGGCGGAGAAAGAATACAAATCTCTACAGCCGGGGTCGGCATGTCGTAAAAGGCGATAAAACAACCCGCCCTAGCTACGTGGTAGGGCCTCAAGCCGGTCTGGAAGGCGACCACCTTTGGTGTTAAGTATGTCGCCATAATAACTTAGTGTTGTGTTCCGGCATTAGTGACCAAAGTTCCTGAACCCATGGGACAGCAACGTGTTCGCAGTGCCACTGGTGTTGCAAACACCCATGGGCGACGGTAGCTGCTAAATTCTAAGCGGGCCGTCAGTCTGTCTGCTGTCCTACGGCATTAAAAAAAATTAAAATTGACACAGCACTGATTAGGACTGTCAGTAATTTTATATGTTATTCAGGTGCGCCATCTGTCAGCAATACTATGTCTCGCAAATAATTGTTTGGGTATATGAAAACCTGAAAAAAAACGTCTTCTATAGACTGATGCTTTAGATGTAGATGCTTTCACGGAAGTCCTCATGACCCCCTACTAGTTACATCTTCTGATCAAGAGTTCAGGAATGTAAAGTGGATAGATATTATAATAACAGTCCGTGCTGTTCCACTGCTAGACTCACGGCTCTCCTTAAAGGAAACGAATAGTATACTTGTCAAGCTTATCTAAGACGAATTGCTGATTACGCCGGCGAGCTCGCTGTCCGAGTTTCTTCATGAAATTTATCTTTACCAGTAGTTATAAAAAAAACTAAGCCAAAATAACAACATGCCGGTATTAGTATTATTATAAATTAGCATGACCATAATTATGTCAGAATGCGTAGAAAAAATTATCATATTATGATTTTTTTTATTGCTGTGTGAAAAATATCATAAAATATGATATTTTTAACGTTTAACTTAATTTTAATTTTTTTAAAGTTTAATTTAATTGGATTTTATAATAAATCCAGACTTCATTGATTCTTGAAAGTAGTCAAAGAAATAAAACTTACGTTTATAAATAAATTTGATAAAATGTGAGAAAGATAATTACAGTTTAAGTATCACGAGAGTAAGTAAAATTTTATGTGTATTTTATTTTTGTGTGTAGCGGAACAACAGATGGACTGATAGCCAACTTAATAGTAATCATAGTCCATTGGATGTTTGCGACGTCGGGGCCTGTCAGTTTTTAGAAGCACTAGAATATGAAGTAAAACGAAACGAAAATATGAAAAACAGTGCGATCTAGGGACGCCCGAAAAAAGCGAAGCTTTATAGTATAAAGCGTATGAAATAACTAAGCGTTAAATAAATAATGAAAAAAAAGCATTGAGAAAATAAAAATAAAACTGAAATCTTGGGAAAATAAAAATAAATACGTTAAAAATAAAATATACGCCTAAAACGGCAAGGCCACAGCGGAGCTCTCCAAATATTTATCTTCAAATTGTGAAAGTACAAAGTTTTAACATAAAATTATGGAATCATTCACAAAGCGTTATTATTTGTATGTTCATCAGAAGTACATTCAGTTATTTGTACACCATTCTCGTTCTTCTATTGTACGAAAGTAACTATTGGTTGATGGTAACTAATAAATATAATACAAAAGTTTTTGGTTGAATATTTTTCAATAAATGTAGAAAATACTGCATCTATAGTTTTTCCTATTTTAATTGTTGAACAGTTAGGATCATTATTCAGCTTTAAATTAAATTTTTTTGAAAGGATATCAACCAACGGTGTAGATTATTCATCTTTCAAATTGCAATTAAGAAAGAAGAAGAAAGATTGAAATTTTATTGGTGACAAGAATGACGAATACATAAAAAATATTATGAAGCAACCAAACATAATAATAAATAAATGGAGAACATATTTTCATCAATATTCGCGGCCATATTCATCAATATTGGTGGGGACCAATAAGGTTTGCACTCAGCACTAGGCCGTATCGAAATTTCAAGGCGGCGCTGATTTTCAGTGCCAATCTATACCTTAAAATCATAGTTGACCCAAGTGTTAAAACCATTATTCCCTTTATTAATTTCAAAAGGTTTGAATAATTTAATTCAAATTTAAAACATTTTCAATATTAAATTAAAGACGACAAATTAAAAAAATAAATTTATCGAACACTAAAAATAAACAAAATAAGAACTATAGAATGTTTCAATTAAAATCTCTACCTAAAATAATTGGCATAGTATGTTCATTACTTCCCGTTAATTTTGTTCCATGTTCTGAATAAATCGTTAGTGATCTTGCAATGAAATTTATAATATCTTTAACGCTAAGTTCAGGATTGATTTCCCAATAATTGTTTTGCTTATATTTAATGGTACATATAGTACAATTACTCCATTTAATCGGCACAGCTGTCCTGCTAAGATTCAATGCATCTCTATCTGCCGCACTTTTTAACTTTATTTTTTCCCACTGTATCTTCAACGAATTCTAATCAAAACTCGTATTCAATATTTACTAATTACCCATAGAACCATTTGATAAACAGTCCTTAACATCTATGGTGAAGGCCACGCACACTGATGTGGGGAGGCAGCTGCCGTGGGCGCGTCGCAGCTCGTGTAACGGTAAAATCTGACGTTTAGCACGGATAGAGAGGCTGCGCTGTGAGCGCCTATATGCGAATGGTCTGAACATCCGTATAGAAGCTTCACTTCAAAATACATTCACAAATGAAAATTAAAATATACGAACCTTATATAAAATTCTCGAAGAAATTTCGAAACTTAATGATATTTTGTTCCTTAGAAAGCATTTTTAAAAATGGTATTCTTCATTACAGAAAAGTAGTCCAGTTTCTAAAAGAAGAATTACATTTTTGTATAAACTCGTAAAGATCATAATTATCATCTTATCTTTTGCTCCGGTGCCCGGAGTCCACTTTCTGACTTTTATTTTCCACTTTGTACGATCTTCGGCATCCCTGATAGAGCCCATTGGCAGCATATCACTCTTTATGAGGTCAACATTTTTGGGCATACTCTTTCTGTCAGGGCCCAGCAGGGGCAGCATGCCTAGACATTTGTTTCCCATGTAAGTTAATCGGTTGGCGTAAGTCCATACCAGCGTAGGTGACATTCCTGCAAGTTATTCACAATATCACGGACGTGAACGCTACCACGGATGCGGGGGAAATATGAAATAATCAACAGCCCTTCTGCTGATATTTTAACATTCAAGAGAAATTATTGTACGTAATAGTGTATATATATACATTCCATTTAAAATGATGGTCGGGTTGAAATATTTGGGAATATGATAGCTCATATCAGCAATAGTCTTCAAACTCATACAAAACTATTTACAATCATTTCCATTGTCACACGTTAAAAGATATCGGAACAAATATATTTAATGTTGGTGTTAATCATAGTTTTTCTATACAACAAGTTACATCCTACTAATATCATAATATTATATAAGGTGACATATGGATTACATTTCCTAATAAATCACAGACGCAGGAAAATATTTAAAAGCAGGAGCCCCCTAATCGATAAACATAGCCCCATTTTTTAATTATAATCATGCTTCTTTATACAAACAAACATTAAAGACGTATTGAAAAGGTATGTAAGTTATGGTTATTATTGTCTTTTGATATTGAAATAGATCAGTGTATTACACCACTGTGGCGTGGGTGACGAGGAGGACACGGTGACCACACTGTCGCCGTGGGCCCTGAGTGGTGCGAGGAGCGCCGCGCCCTCGTCGCCCAAATCGGCGCGAACTTGTCGCTCCCAGGCCTGGTTCTCTCCATGGTCAGGGGCGATCCTGGACGGACGGCTGTCACCTTCTTCTACGAGGCAGTCATGTCCGCAAAGGAGGCGGCGGAGCGGGAGCGGGAGTCAACCACCACACTCCCCTCCCGCCAACGCAGGCCACGTCTTTGGCGCTGGAGGGCAACTAACGACCTACGGCCGCCGTAGAAAGCGGCTGCGGTCGGCCCCTCATGGGAGGATCCGCCGCCCGCACTATTGCCGCAAGGGTAAGGGCCGCATGCTGTTCCACGGCCCCCCCTCAACTCCTAGAGTGAACACAGGAGAGCGCCGGGGGGATGAAACCCTGACCCCCTGGCGCCTACACTTTAGAAGGGGCCCGACTTGAGACAAAGGGCGGGCTGGCACCGGCCCGAGCTACGAGATCGGCAGACCATATATTCATTGGCTCATGAACAGCGGGGTTTTTAGTGGGTAGTCAGATGGCCGAACACCTTTCCCGGAGTCCCACATAACCTTAGGTCCCCCCGGGGTTTTTCCCCGAGACAAAAAAAAGATCAGTGTATTAGAGACATTGAATTATTATAGTAGGTAAGGAAATTTGCACGCACCTTGATTTTACCCTGATTTGCTTCAGGCTTCTGCTCACAGAAGAACTATCACATGGCACCAGCTATACATATTTCAATAATCTTGAAATTGTCAACTTGCCTCACAAAACGAGGATATTTTTGTGAGGCACTTTGTGATTTAACTCATAAAATCGTGAGGTGACCCTTTATACAAGAATAAAATACACGGAGTGTTACTAATTAGTCAATCAAAGATTATTAGTGTTCTAATAATTATTTTAGACTTATATAATTATTAGCCTTCTAATAATTATTTTGGACAAAAATTGTTTCGTTTTCAAAGTGGAAATGTTTTCGCAGTTCCAGGCGCTTGGAGGGGAGTTGTGTCACTGGTACATCATTTAAAACCATACCGATGTGATCTTTTGTACGCCAAGAGTACTAAAGTAGTATGAGGTAATTCTGATCGCGACCCCAAATGCGTAGACCAGTTTTGCTAGAATACAAAGCTCTAAATAATGCCCTAGGCATATTCGTTTTCTACTCATATAATTCTAACCAAGTCCAAGACCTCTTATTTAGTAGATATCACTTACTCTTAGACTTTTATGGATTACCCACAAAAATTATTTTATCTTGAGCTAAAAATAGAATCAACAAGGTCATTATATTGCGTTACAATTTCACTATTTTAAAGAGAGGAGTAAATGATGTAAATGGAAACGCGCCGCAACCACGGCTTTCGTATCACCCAAGAGTTGGGTATGATAATTGTTTCGACTCATACAAATAAAATCGCCGTCCTCTCCTAAAAGGCCGGAATTATTTTGATATTTCCAAATTTGCTTTCGTAGTAATAAACCTGCGATTAACTTCAAATTTATTTTAACTCCAATTACTGTACGTTTTGCAATGTATTTTCATATCAATATTACATTTTATTCCAGTCTCGGTCAAGTAAACTTTGAAAGTCTGGTGGGAAATAGAGAACAATGAACTGTACGTTAGAAATTAAAGAAAAAGTTCGAGAGGAATTTTCTTGATAGATATACAATACCTTGCAGGGGGCAAAGAATTTGCACTGATCTTGATTTCAGCCCTTCTTGGTTCAGTTCTACTTGCAGAGAGGCTGTTGTGTGGCACCAGATATGCATCAGCTTCACAATTGTGAACATTTAACAGAATCTTTTAATAATAATCATTAAATTATAATAATAGTGAGGATATTCCTGTCTCTGGAACTCTAACCGCCGGTAGCTTGGGCTCTTGGCCTCGCTTCTAGCGATTCACAGTTTTTTTTATATTTTTTTAATTTAATTAATTTGTAAGTGTCCTTTTTATAAAATAATGTGTTTTTAAAATTGAAAATGTATAAAAAGATTTGTAATTATATTACAAAATGTAAAAATTAGAAAAGAGCACAAACAAAGATAATTGTAATAATCATTATTTTTTGTTTGTTTATATTATTTGAGAAGGCACCTAGTTTGGAAACTAGGGTCCATTGAGTTCTTCTAATGATGTGTTACAATAAAGATTTATTTTATTAATCATTTATTTCGGAAACTATGTCTCATACATACTTAGTCACAAAATACAAAATCCTTAAATTATATAATTAAACAAAACATTAAATAAAACTTAAACAAACGTTTTGTCGCGGTCAAGAAAAGATGAATCGATTATTATCAGAAGCTGCGATATAAATAATAAATGGATAGAAAATATAATCTGAAAACATGAGAATAAATTTGAGTTATTACAAATTTTAACAATTTGATTAAAAAATAACAATTTTTAGAAGATATTTTATAATAGCATAAATATGTTCAGTCATGCAGTGAATACCCCAAATATCAGTCAGTATATACACTAGTAAACAAATATGATATTCCAACACTGACATGTTTCCAAGAAACGAAACGGGTAACAATGTAACAGGAATATAACTGGGAAATAAATAAGCGTTAACCTTTTCAATTCTCCATGCCCCAATCCTCTTTGTTTATGCGTTGCTTAATGGATGACATTTAAAAATGTATGTGTTCAAATACGTTTATTGACTCAAAAAATTGAAAACTGGATGCCGAGTCTGAAAAAAGGAATCATCATTGGAAAAAGGTTGTGTCATATTTATAACTAGAATGCATAGCTACTTAAGGAACGTATCCCTGTATCTGTAGTATATGAGAAAACCCCCAGCCTCCCTCTCTAGTTTTCACGTAGTATTCACATTGTACAGTATCGTATAACGACATTATTGTATCGATACTGTCATCAATTTGCTTCATAACTATGCTGCGCTACTAGTTTTCAATCAGCTGACGTTCCGCATATTTGTTTTCACCTGTGAGTTTCAAAAGCGCTAAATGCTGTGCGCCGTACCTGAATTTAGCTCGAGAGCGAAGATTTCCTTTATGGGATATCTGCTACGTGACGAAAACCTAAGCCCCACCCTCTTCTCCTTGGTCGTAACCAAGCGTGGTATTTTGACGACCTCCCCTGAACGGATTGCGTAGTGTGTATTCCCTTACTCACTTTGCGCTCATTCCTCTTAAATTCAACCACGTACTTTCTAGCTTTTTCTTGTCATTTATATAATGCATTTTATTTATATGATACATAATTAAGCCAATACGTAATAATTGTAACAGTATGTAGATGTTAGGTCTTTCCGCCATTACATAAGTACGCCATGAGAGCTAGTTTTAATTCAATAGTGTCCTCCAGTAGCTAATGACATATTTCATAATTTCTTGGTTAAGAATAAGAAGAGTCATCAAGACTCGTTCATTTTCATTTCATAGTTTTCCTCTATATCAATGCCTTCCTTCTAAATCGTACAGCCATTATGTGATTTAGTAATAAACAAATATCTATCCAAATTTTCACATTTCTCATTTAAGTATTAAATGGATTATCATCTTTATTGTCGGTTAAAACGATGCTTCTAATTAAACAAAACGTAAACACTGATCAAGATAACTATGCGTTAAACGCAAGTAATATTCATGATCTAGAAACTTAAATACGAGGCTAGGCTGTTTGATAAAGCTGGCGTCATTTAGTTTATGTTTGACAGCCATTAAATGCAGACAACCTCGTGAATAATAACAATGGAAAAAATTAATTTCGTGTGTTTATTAAGCATTATTTTTCACGTAAAAAAATCTTCACTAAAACCAAGGAAAGGCTATATAAATACTATGGGAACCCTGCACCATCAATATTAATGGTTAAGAAGTGGTTTATTGAGTTCCGTAATGTTCGTACCAGCACAATTGACGCCGTACTTTCGAGTCACCCAAAAGAGATCATCACGCCAGATATCATCGATAAAATTCATGGAAAATGATGATCGGAGAATGAAAGCACGTGAGGTGACTAAGGCTGTAGGCATCTCAACTGAGCAAGTACATCTTATTTTACATAATTGGACATGAAAAAGCTATTCGCGAAATGGGGGCCAAGATTGATCACATACGACCATAAGCGCAATCGTGTGACCACTTTAAAGGAGCGTTGGCGATGTTCAACCGCAATCCGGACGAGTTTTTACGCTGTTAGATAACCGTAGACGAAACATGGATCCATCACAATATCTCAGGGCCCAAGAAACAATCAAAACAGTGGGTTTCACCGGGTGAACGAGCACCAAAGAAGGCCAAGGTGGGTCTGTCAGCTAACAAGATCATGGCCACATTTTTTTGGGATGCACGCGGTGTCATTCACATATATTAATTACCTAGAGAAGGGTAGAACGATCACCGGCGAATATTATTCAGAGCTTTTAGATAGATTCGATTATGATTTAAAGCAAAAACGACCACATTTGGCGAAAAAAAGTGGAGTTCCATCAAGACAATGCACGAGTGCACACGTGTGTAGTCACTGTGGCAAATATCCATAAATTGGGCTACGAACTGCTACCCCATCCAGCATATTCTCCAGATTTAGCCCCCGCAACTATTTTCTCAAACCTGAAGAAATGGCTGGGTGATATGAGAATTAGGTCGAACGAAGGTCAAAACTGAACGCATATTTTTAGGGCCTTAACAAAATTTATTATTTGGAAGGAATAAAAAAAATTAGAAAAAAGGAATAACATTTTTTTAATTCAAATAGTCACTGAGCTATCAAACAGCCCACTAATATGTTTTTTAATTGTGTTTACTACTAAATTATATATGTTCTCTGTGCAGGAGTGGTGTAAATATACTGACCCCAGCGGACGAAGCTCGTAAAAGACGAAAATATCTCCCGTACTTAGTAGGGTCCAAAGCCCGTCTGGGTGGCAACTACGCCTGCTTTCTATATTTAGGTTAATGATAATATGCCATCATAATAACCCTGTGTTGTGTTCCGGCATTACTGACCCAGGTTCCAGTGCCCCTATACGAACAGCAGCGTGTTCGCGGTGCCCTAGCGTCGAATACATCTATACGTGACGGTAATTGCTTACTATTAACGTGGCTGTCAGCACGTTTGCTGTCTTTCAGTATTAAAATTAACATATATTTATTATTATAAATTATTTACTAATTTTCTATTCCACGTTACTAATGGACTAGGTTACGAGTGGTTCAATAAAGACAAGAATGGAAAAGGTTGGAGGAGACCTTTGCCGATTGGCAAACAGACCTACAAAAAATAATTAAGTACTAAGAATAGAATAGATTAATTTAGCTACAAAAAATATCTGTATATACATACTCATAGTTTTTAGTTGTACTTTGTAAATAGATACTAAGTGGGTCCGAATAAAGGGATTTATCATTATTATTATTACTTACTAATTTTCTACAATAACTTCTAATTGCACAACAAGACACCTTTAATTACATTTCAATTAGACGTTACTGTATCTCCTATTCTAAGAACTAATTAACCTGGAAGATCTGCAACTGTGATACGTTCCAGCTGACGTAAACCCGTTGCTTAGAATTTAGCGAACCACAGCTGGGTAGAATGATAAGCATTTTGTTTGGAGAAATATGTTGAAATGTCAATGGAATAAAGGAATTATAATATGGCTAGCTGACCCGGCAAACATTGTTCTGCCATATATTTAAAAGAAACATATTGTAGTGGGCCGAGTTCCCATACGTTGTTGAATTTAATAGTATTGATACCATTTTTTACCTCTATTTCACTAACTTCAAGTTTCATTTTCGCGACAAAAAGTAGTTTCTATCGTTCTCCAAGATTCAATCTATCTCTATACCAAAATTCATCAAAATCGGTTCGGCGGTTTAAGCGCGAAAATGTAACAGACAAACAGTAACTTTCATATTTGTAGTGGTTAGTATGGATGAATATAATAATAATACTTAGTGTAGTGATTACAAATACAGTTAAATTGTAATCAAAAGTATATTGTTGGTTTATAAATCCTAAGGATTAGTATTATATCTTCCATATTTAGCAATGGGTGACATAGAACTTTAACCAGTTTGTACCTTTATGGGACAGCAGCGTGTTCGCGATGCCACTGGCGTTGCATACACCTATAGGCGACGGTAACTGCTAAATCCTAAGCGGGCCGTCAGCCTGTCTGCTGTTCTATAGCAATAAAAAAAAAACCAGATTAGATATGCGATGACCTTTGTAAGTGCAGAAAAAATATTTCACATCTAAGGGATCACTTATATTTTGCCGGTTTACCAAATGAATTACTAATTGTAATTTACTAAATGATTTGATCAAACTGTTATTCTAAAAGACATGATAAAAAGTGGACTGTATCGACCAACAACAAGAATAAAGGGCGTTATAAAAGGCGACAAAAGAATTATGATAGCTTTATGCTAGCAAATAATTTCACAGAACTGTAATCACTTTGCACACAGTCAAGTTTTGAGAATAAATATGCTGACATAATAACATTTTATTCTGTTCTGGTATAAACGATCCAGGTTCCAGTTCCCATATGCGGACGACAGCGTGTTAGAGGTGCCTCTGGTGTAACAAACATCCGTAGGCGACGGTAACTTTCTATAAATTGGCCCTCAGCCTATCTGCTCATTCATAACAATAAAAAGAATCACAAACTAACATTAAAGTACGACTTAGCGTTGATATCTCACAATGACATTACTTTTTTTAGAAAACAAAAAAAAAACTGTATAGATGTCGCTGCATTTAATTTTTGCAGGTACAACTGTCGTTTAATCTCATAGTCAAGATGAAAAACTGATTAATACTCTATTTTAATACTGACCTCTGCGGTCGGGGTCGGCCTGTCGTAAAAGCCGACAACATAACCCACCCTAGCTACATGGTAGGGCCTCAAGCCCTTCTGGATGGCGACCACCTTTGGTCTTAAGTATGCCGCCATAATAACCTTGTGTCCGGAACATTTTAGATATTAGTGACCCAAGTTCCTGCACCGTTGCGTTGCAAACACCTGTAGTGTAACCTTAATGTTAATTATATTTTATAAAAAAAATTATATAAATGCCTTTCCAGATTATGACTAAATAAATATTAATTACTCGTCCGATTTGACGTACATTGTCATCCACAAGTCAAAATATTTTATTACTTTAATAATTTAATATTATATAAATATTATGTAAATAAGTATATTTCTCATTAAAATGTATATAGAACTACTTAACTGTTTAATTGAGCTGCTAACCTACACACTCATAGGCGTCGGTAACTGCTAAATTCTAAGCGGGCCGTCAGTCTGTCTGTTATTCTACGGCATTAAAAAAAAAGTATTCAACTATTTTGCCAATTAGTACTCACGAGAAAAAATTATAAAACATTTTTTGAGCAGTTACCGCCGCCTATAGATGTACGACGCCAGGCGCACCGTTAACAACGAACTGGAACCCGGCTCACTTATGCCGGAACACCATGTTATTATTATTGGGGCATATTTAAAGAATAAGGGTGATTGTCATCCAGGCGGGCTTTGAGACCTAGCTATGATTATTTACTGGCTTTTTATAACAGGCCCCTCTCGGCCGCAGAGGTCAGTATTCTCACTCCGGTTTCTAATTATTTTCCAACAAATATTCATTCCAATTACTAAATGTTCGTCATCCTTACGGGCTGTGTGTTTGAATGTATAATGGCCAGGTGCATGCGAATGCCGGCACGTGTCGTCAGCCAATCACGCGCCGTCGGCGAAGATCATAGCCATTATCGCTGGCTCACTTCAGACAATGAAGCTTATAAGAGTGATCCATTCCACTTTCTTTATGAGAATATATATTTTTTTCTTGCTGAGGGACAGCAGACATACCACTTTATAGTAAGTAAATACGTCTATAGATGTTTGCGAAACCAAGGGCACCGCGAACACGCTGTGTCCACATAGGGGTACTGGAACCTGGGTCACTTATGCTAGAACATAACACAAGGCTACTACAGCGGCATAGTTATAAACCAACGGGTGTTATCATCCAGGGTTTGAGGCCCTACCATGTAGGCTCACCCCAGCCGAGGTCAGTAATCTTACTTCGGAATCCCTGCACGAAAAATATTATTTTTGTAAATATAACTCTCCTTCAAATAAAAACCATTAAATTTTGATGCATCGGTTCAGTACTTCTAATAGATCCCCAGAATTCATTGTTGAGTATGGTTAGAAGAAAAAATCAGAACGACTTTATGCATCGATATCTAAAAAAATACATTTATTTCGAACAAATACAAGCACTTACAATAATTAAATAAAATAGACAAATACAAAAGTTGCCCTAAAAGGCCTCAAATGCAGCATATGCTTGTAGAAGCTACAAACGCTGTTCTTCAATTCACCCTTCCTACTACTACCTTATAAACTACTAGTTCATCATTTTTCTTCTTTGACCAAATTCAGTTGACTAATTTGGTTCAGGGCCAGCTGGAGTCCGACACCCCAATTTCGAAAGGAGAGTAGTTGCGTCACTGTGTGTGAACTATCATAAAGAAGTAATCCGTTTTTAGTATTTTATGTCTCTGAGTAGATAATTATTTATTTATTTACATTTCTCGCTGTCACCACTAGAAGGCTTTTCTACCCAAAATTTGTTTTCGTACCCACAAATAGGACTTATTATATGTTATTAACACGAGTATATATTCTATCTAAAAAGCTGCAATACGTACTGACAATTGGAGCCAAATAGACATTTTTAATCACAAGACGTCATCGAAAGCTCTTTGCTGTAAGAATATTATGTAAAAATGTCGTAAAAACACCCTAAATCGTATTTTCCTTTAAAATCAAGCAAATCTTATTCAAATAACCCTTGCCGTGAAGCAGACCCTCGTTAGACAACCAAGTTTATGACCAAAGAATATAAACTCATGTAGAATCAATATATCTTCTACCATTCTTTAGGTGATTAGTTTTACCACGAAGAAGTAGGAACTACCCACATATTTTTTAAATCAAATCAATTTAGAATACTTAGCCTTGTGACTAACTCTCATCTCATTTTCACCTATTTCCCATATCTCCTACCCTTTTGCTCAACCTTCCGACTAAAAACCAATTTCGGGGGAGGTACAAAATACAATGTTCTAACTATAATGAATGTTTTTCTTTTTGTGAATAGAAACCTTTTAAATTAGGTCGTGTGGTTCGCATTACTATGACTGAAACATCTAGTCTAGTAGCTAGGAAACTCGATGACTTAGAGGTCATATGGTAAACCCATAAGGGTTTAAATATTCAATACCAATCAACCTTTTGACCTTGTTTAGAATTAGAGGTACTCTTAGAAATCAAGATCGAATCGTTTTTCAAAAAAATACTCTTATTTTTAATATTGAAAAAACCTCGCTGTTTTGTTTGATATATAGATTACTATATTTTAAGTGGGTCAAATACCTGAAGCGTGTAGACACTGGTTCGAGAATTGTCAGGCTCCACTTATGACGTAGGCATACATAGCCATTGATAGAAGACGACATTACACGGAACTCACCGAATTGGAGGATTCCTTTTTCTCGTACTGCCGCTGTCCACATTTGCAACTATAACACGAGATAATGTTTTCAACTATTTATTGGAAGGCACGCGCTCATTGAGGCAAGTCCCTCCAGTTGTTGAAGGCAAATTGAGATACGTCACGGTTACGACGACCTCTCTTGGCCACAGAGGTAGATGTCACAGGAAAGTTTCGTACAGGTGTGAAAAAAAGGGCATACAAAGCGGTTTCGGATGACTACGTATTGTTTTTATTTATAATAGCAAAATGGCTGAAACATAGTGACGATTAATCTAAAGCTCTGCATAACCTTGTCTGCTCTTTGCCAGAAAAGAAGATGAACAAAAGTCAAATAACTTAGGGCAAGATTTTTGTGTAAATATTTTTAAGAATCCCTCCTGAACTTCGAAATTCTATATTGAAGACTACAAATACGGGACTCAGTTTTGTTTGAGTTTGTTCGCGCTAATTCTTACCCAGATTGTTTTACTATGGGGGAAGTATTTGAGATTTTATTTTGATAAAAACATTGCGTCAGGGGTGCATAGTTTTGGTTACATTTATAATAATAAATATCCGGATGACCGAGCTTTGCTCGGTATTTTTATTTGTTTTGGAAATTAACAATTGATTTTCTTAGTCTAACCTCAAAGCAAACACTCATTGACTTCGTGTTGCTTAACAACGCCATCTGCTGGAATAGCTTTAGTGTTGTTGTGTCGTTAAAACAATTTAAAAAAAATAGTATTATTATTCGCCGATAGATGTCAGGAAGAGTCATTTTTCAGTTTAAATTGGGACTACTCAAACGCCATCTTTTGACATTTTCTAGAAATGATTCCTAGCTAGATCGATTTATCGCCCCCGAAACCCCCTGTATACTAAATTTCATGAAAATTGTTGGAGCCGATCCCGAGATTCCAATTATATATATATATATATATATATATATATATATATATATATATATATATATATATATATATATATATATATATATATATATATATATAATTTGCTCGTTTAAAGATATACATAAGATAACATAGCTTATATTTATTTTATTTCTACAAATGTTTACAAACACTAACAATGAATAAACCCCGCGAAAAAACCTACTCGAACTTCTTCCAAGTCCTTCTGTCTTTAGCTTTGGCCATCCAGTAGGTACCAGCTATATTTCTTCGACCCACTATTCAGAAGGTTGTCTTTTTTGCCCATGTCCTGGAATATGTGCAACATATTCTGCTTACTAAAATTTACTTTTTAAAACTGTGTTTTACGGTGCGATTAGTGTAATGAATATCCTCGTCATACGGTCCGACGGTTCAATCCATCACCCCAATAATTATAGAATTATTTATAAGTAGCCGATTCTGATCTAGGTAGATACTAGCCAAGTTATCACACTCCGCGATTCTATTCTATAGAACACAAGTTCAAATCCCATGCACCATGAACCGTTTAGGTATTTTATTTAACGTGGAAAGGAAACCCCCATACTAAGTGAGCAAAAGATATGACTTACATGCAGGGCTGTAGCTAAAGTCGAATTTGAGTTAGGGCAGTAGTAAAAAAATTTATCATAATTGATCTGACCTCGAAGCACGGGCTCCTAAATCAATCACCATGTATATATGTATCTTTTGTGACAGATCATGAGCATGGATCTAAGAACTATTAAATGCTCAATGATGAAGAACAAGCGAACAAGATGGTTAAACTTCCAGATTTGGATGTAGAGATCCACTTCTGAGTGAGAGTGAGGTAATAATTAATCGTTAGGTGTGGTGATACGAGTTAATAGATACGACCAAAAATACCATTTACATCATATTGTTTCTGCAAACTTATTATAATAATTAACATAATAATAAAAAAACATTTAAAACAGCTAAATTCTACGATTCGCAATGTTATTAAAAATGCGAAGAACGGAAAAGTTTAGGTAACTATCACTATAATTTTTTTTTATCTCAAACTATGAACAAAATTTAATTATAATAATTTATCTTAGTTTTTGGTGTTTTTAAGGTAGGGCATTGCCCCACAATGCCAGACCCCCCCCCCCCCCGAGCTACGGCCCTGCTTACATGGCCAAGAATGACTGTAACAGCTTTTCTGGTCCAGAATTTCATGTCGTTCAAGCTGGGCGTTTTTCTTGTAAAATTACACTGCTGGGGCCGGCGGGCTAATTCAAGGTGGATTAGTGACTTACACATTCCGGTGATATCGGTATGCAGGTCTCAAAATACACATTAGGCGAGAATAACTGCAAAAATGGTGCCTGCCACTGTAGAATTCGAACCCGGGACCTTTAGATTTTCGAGTACCACTAAGCTTCCAGGTACCTAACTATATATCTTCTTCTTTTCCTGACGCTACAGCCGCGGGTGGGCCTTGGTCTGGTCGAGTAAATTTCTCCATCCGATCCTATCTCTGGCCCTTTCCTGCCAACCAGTCACTCCGATTGCCTCCAGATCTTGTTGGACTCCATCAAGCCATCTGAGTTTCGGTCTTCCAGGGGGTCTTCGTCCATCAGGCCTGCCACGCAGAAGACGCTTCGGTGCCCTCGTCTTGCATTCGTTCTACCTAATTACCTAACTATATATCCCGATTACAAATATCACAAAATAAGGATATCTGTAACAGAAATTCAGTTTCAATTAGAGGACAATCAGGGACTAAGATATTTGACAGAGATTTTGGGTATTCTAAGCTCAGCAATGGACCTAATAGCGAACTTTTGATATTTTATAACCTGATATTGTTTACTACGTATAAAAGTACGTAGTTTGAATATTTTAGAAATCGGCGGGTGGTCTAAAATATTAACAAAATGTCGACCGAATTGGCTTTGCATTAAATTCCAGCAAACTTGACAATCAAACACGTTAACAGCTAATAGGTATTATGGTCGCAATTAAGGTCGTATTTGATCAATTAATTAACGCGTTTATTGGGCTTACCAAATGTTTGCGACAATCCAAGGGGTAAATGCCTTAGACATGTATGATCTCAACTCTCAACAAGACTTGCAGCTTTAAAATGCAAAAAAATTGTATATCGTGTTTCCTGTGCTATAATTAGGACTTTATTATTTCATATTATTGTGTATAAGTGTGTGCAGTAGGTACACGATAGACAGATGGGCTTTTAAGTTCATTTTAAATAAAATAGTTGATACGACGTGACTGTAAGTTTTTGGCAGCGAAAGAGAGTTCTATCATCTATTACACTTATGGCTTAAACACCTTGGTGTTGCTATATAACACATGTATTCTTTAATAATTATATTTTTAGATAATCAGAGTAATGTTTACTTAGTTTAAGCAACCCACGATACATAAGAAGTAAAAAATATGAAATATTTAAAGGCATTATATGAGTGAGTAGAACAAGATATGACGGTGAGTTTGATTAGCCCTTTATTTTCTTCCAATAACACGTTACCAAACGGCAGTCGTTTCTCACAGGATGTGCGTCGACGAGCAAGCTGGCATGGGCTGTGAGACCCCGGGGTTGTTAAGCTCAAACTTTCTAGTATCGCTATTGCGTCATTGAAGTAGACAGCTCATCATTACGAAACAACATTATAGAACTCTTCTTCGTGTCCTAATCCCATATTATAAGGGGTCGGCATCTTCCATTCTTCACCGTTCACTATCATATCAACATTAACATTAACCATATTATCTCTTACAAAATATAGCCAACTGTACTTTGATTTACCCCCTCTTTTTACGATATATCTGGACACTAATCATACATTATTTTATGGATTATAATGAAACAACTGAATATTCGCGTAAATATTTCACAATTGATTGTTGACTCGTAACTATCATATACATAAAATATTATTTTATATTATACTCTCATTACACCTCCGTATACATCTACTGTCATTTCTAAATGAGGGTAGCCTTGTGTTTCTAACAAACTGATAATAGTCTAGATTATTCAAAAAGTTTAGAAATACACGACTAACATACATAATATAACTTATGGTATGGTATGACAACATTCGTGACGTAGCGGCTAACTTCAAATCAAATCAAAATCATTTATTTGCTCAAAACACAGTTATAAAAGCTGTTACAGGATAAAAAGGGCACATTATGTTTTACCATTTTGGCATGAAAACATACATAATTTACGGTACTACTTCGGTACGCTGGTCATGGGTTCAATTCCCGTCTCGCGTCTGGGTAAACACCATGTAAATAATTTTCTTTGGTAAAACAAATACATATTATACATAAACATGTATAATATGTATTTGTTTTACCAAAGAAAATTATTTACATAGTATAGTATATCAGTTGTCTAGTACCCATAACACAAGTGCTATGCTACTTACTTTGGGATTAGATGGCACTGTGTGGATTGTCCCAGTATATAAAAAAATATGGTATACATATGAAATCCGAGAGCAAAATATCAACGTACGGGCATAGTGTTTTATTTTATACAAACTACCTTCAGTAAATATAATATTAATCCACAACATGGATGGTAATGTCAGCTAAATATGATGTTATCATTCTCGTTGCTCGTCATCGCATTAATAACATTGTCAGCGCAATCAGTCGGCAAGTTAGTTAACGCGGAATCGGCGCGTGTGTACCGAGAACAAACACGGCACAGCTGAATGGGGTAGTTACGGTCGTTGGCTAACTTGATTGGGTTAAGGTTCTTCATATAGTCCGAGAGGTGGCGGAACTTTCACAACCTATACGATATTATTATTAATAGAAGGAACAAAGAAATTATTTATTTAGGAAAAATTACAAAAAATAAAATTAGTAATAGATTTCTTAAAAATTCATTGTATGGGTCATCTGACACGCTGCTACCATTTCTACAACTGGTAGCAACGCTACTTAACAATCGGCTCCATAATAATCGATATTGATCATACTTCGACACTAAAGTATTTATTAATGTTTAATTGACAACCCAATATCCAATTAAAACGGTCATAATATAACTAATTATTAATGTAATAATAAAATAATGAACGAAGAATATTAGTATTATTGTCAAAAAAACGTGAGGCGCTTTTTTTATTGCTGTAGGACTGCAGACAGGCTGATGGCCCACTTAGAACGCAGTTAGTGTATGCAACGCCAGTGGCATCGCGAACATGCTGCTGTCCCATAAGGGTACAGGAACTTGGGTCACTAATGCCGGAACACAACACAAGGTTATTATGGCGGCATACTTAAGACCAAAGGTGGTCGCCATCCAGACGGGCTTGAGGCTCTACTACGTAGCTAGGGTGGGTTGTTTTATCGTCTTTTACGACAGGCCGACCCCGGCCGCAGAGGTTAGTATTTTTCTCCGCCCCTGCACGGATAGAAACGTCACGGTACGGCTTTATACCATATCTTTCAAACTATTTTCGGATTAATCGCACCGATCGAATAATTTTGAGAACTGATTCATCGAGCACCCCATGCTTTTTTCACAATAATATTATAATACTAATATTTTTCGTTCATCGTTTTATTCTTATATTAAGAATTATATTTCACTTTTTAGTTTGATTTATCCTTAAAATATGTTTTATAGTTTTTATAACTATATTTATTTTTTACTTTTTAGTTCAATTTGTCACTAAAACGTGTTGTTTATTTTAACTACAATTGTTCCAATTAAAATTTGCTTTATAAATTTAATCAGGCGTAATATATAATACGTCACCATTCTTTAAAATCCTGGCAATCCTTATCAAGATCATGAGATAATTTTATTGAATTATTTGTATTGTCATCAGTTGGTCATAACGTTTAAATAAAATTTGACCGTTTAAAGCAGGTGAAAATCGAATGAGTCAGTTATAAACAAACATACGGATGAAACTAATGAATGCGTGTTAAAATACTTAGAACATCGACCGTTCTGTCCGAACAATCTGGAACGAGCGTTCACAGTAGCAGGTAGGTATCGTGATTTTATTAATGTGATTGTTAATTTTATTGTGAATTAATGTATAGTGCATTAGTTTGAATGTATAATAATAATTTTATGGATAACACTCGTTTAATTTTATATCACTTTTGAGGTGCTTGTAATTTAGAAAATGTGTTACGAGTTTAAAGGTGGATTCAGGCAGTAGAATGTTATAAGTTTCTACTTTAGCCTCCTTAATCATCCTATAATATAATATATTTATATTATTGTTATACGATATTGGCTTATTGATTTCTAGAATTATCATTAGTCTTCAATCTCAGTAAAATTCTAAAACATTCAAAATGGTTGCATTTATTCTAGCTTATTGACAAACATATTAAAGTTATCGACCAAAATAGTAATACAAAATACTTTAAATAGGTTACAGTTTTGCTATATATATCTAGTTTTATAAGAATACTACCGCCAAACACCCATCTAACAAGTCTTAAATTGCGATACATTTGCTAGAACCGTAAGATATTTTACGCTAGGTTGAACTATATTGACGTCATGTGAATTTAAATTCCTTCAAGTGTATTTTATATCAAATTTAGATAAATATTGGGCGCCGTGTAAAAATTACACGCCTTTAAATTATTGCACCCTCACTATAATAATCATTCCCAATCTAACCGAGCCGCCAACATGAAACGGCCTCTTTTATAAAATATAAACCCTAAAATTATATCATCCCCTCGAATATCACAGCATACATCACTAAATGTTTATGTTGTCTTCTCCTACATTGTTTTGTTCTACAGTGTACAATATGTGATAATTTTTGACCAAATTCCTGTTTAATACTTACACCAAATTTTGAGAGTGTGATCATTGTTAAATAAGTGTAAAACTTTCAAATATGTGGTTAAAAATACAGAGAAAAATAACGAGCTCATTGCGATGTTTAGAGAGTAGAAAATTTAAAACATTTACTCAGAATAATCGAAGTTTCCAACTGTCGCCTCCTGCACTAGGAGGGGAGGAAAGCAACTTAATAGCATCAGCAATCATGGAGGTCTCAGTGCCGACTGTGACACTCACTTGATTTGATTCGATTAAGGGACACACGCCCAGGAGATGATTCGTTATACATCCTCACTCGAATTCCGCTATTCTTACTGCGAATTTTTGTGATTTACCACTTGTTGGAGTTCTGAATTTCAGACATTTACTTTCCTTAATATAACTATTGTTTCCAGTTTAACCGCACACGTAAAACTACGGGGTTCTATTAGTTCAACGTGATTGTGTGTGGCTTTGGGGCTACCAAAATCGATGGATTAGTTCATGGCTAATGTTGTTAGGATGATCCCTTGCTGCCTCGAAAATCAATTTTCTAACACAATATCCGAAGATAACTTTTAACCATGCTTTTCTTAACTTGACGAGTATGTATCTATGTAACTATCTATATAACGGAATTTTTTGGACTTGATTTTTACCCACTTTGAACGATGAAAAAATTAAAAATTTTGCACACTTGTCAAGACCTGATGACAATACACAAATTAAATAATTTTGTCCCATAGTTCTTATCAGAATCATTGGAATTGACGTTTTCTTTTCCTTCTGCCGGAAGATGGCGTTAAATTAATAAAATATTTACCGACTGGCAATTGACAACATATAAATTTTCTCGCCAGTAATTTTTTAACCCACGAAAAAAACAGAGGGGGTTCTCAAGTCGATGCGTATATTTTATATATATGTATATTTTATATATGATCACAGATAACTTTTTAGAGAGTAGTCCGATTTTAAAAATTCTTTTTATTGAAAAGAAGGTGGTATACTCTGAAGTTGGTCCCATATAAATTTGGGAAAAAATTTACAACCCCAAGGGTACGAAAATAGAGAATGATTGATTGTTCACTCACTGATTATATCTAAGACCACGCATAACTTTTGACATAATTGATTTATTGCATATAGTAATTAGTAGATTATAGCCACAAAAAATTATAAAATAAAATCTATATCGTAAAAAAATTAAAGCGCCGAAAAAAACTGAAAACCAAAAAATAATAAACCTTCTTTTTGTTAACCTTAATAACTAAGTTCTTAAACTAATGTATACCTAAGTAATTTTGAGTCGAATGAATGAACAAATAATGAAAAAATCAATAAATAAACTACATAAAATGGGAAATATATAAGAGAAAAATAAAATAAAATTACATATACATACATAAGATCAATTATAAATGAAGATAGAATTCTTTTACCAGTGACTTGAAGGGGGTAAGTGATTTGGCACTTCTGATGATAAATGGCAATGAATTTCACAGTTTCACAGCCGTAACTGTAAAGGATCTGCCATAAATTTGAGTGGTATGCATTGGAATGGTGTGTCGCAGGTTCGCTGATGATCTCAATAACCTTGAGATACTTTCCTGAAGAAACTAAGATTTTTTTTTTACTTTTTAGTTTCACTAAAAGCGTGTGTTTTAATTCATTTAAACAATAATTTATTTGTAATTTAATTTCCAATTTAAAAATATGCTAATAAACTCCATCGCAGTACGATATGGTTTTTTAAAGGCATTATAAATTCCCTTCGAGGTCAGCAGCGCGTTGGAGATGCTTCTGGTGTCAACCGTCCACAGGCGATGGTGACCGCTTGCTACCGGATGGGCCCATCGCCTGTCTGCTAAACTCCAGCAATAAAAAAAACTGACTTAGATGTGAAATATTTAAATAAAAACCTATTCTACCTGAGTAGCTAGTTGTTTTTTAGTTATAGCTAATTAAATCACACGTAAAAGCCTAGTGGTATTACACTCTGATACAAACCTAGTGGTTACAATTTCGAATCCCACGATGACAAGCACCGCTTAGGCCGTTTCTCCTTCCATGGCAGAGTAAGAATACTAACCCCTGCGGCCTGTCGTAAAGGGCCACAAACCAACCCAAGCTATATAGTAGGGCCCTAAACCCGTGGATGGTAATACTTGATATATAAGTATGCCGCCATAGTAACCTTGTGTTGTGTTCCGGTATTAGTGACCCAGGTCCTTGTACTGCTGACATCCATTTGCGGCGGTAACTACTTACTGTTGAGTGGGTCCTGAGCATATCTGCTGTACCTCAGCAATAAGAAAGAAAATATGTTTATTTGATGGAACCATTTTACAACGAGTTTATAATATTCATCAGTGTTGTTTGTGTGTTTCAATCAAGTTGAGTTTTTTTTCTCTCTTTATATGGAATCTACTTTGAGGAATGGTTTGATTTAATATAGTTTTGAAAGTTTTTTGGAAAAATTTGTAATTTGTAAACTTTAGTTAACTTTAACACTGATAATTTCACCTCAAAGTTCGAGCGATTTGTAGCTCTAAGTTGCATAACTCCATAAACTTTTACTTTTCTGTTTATGTTTTTTATTACATTGAGGTTTACATTTTTCAGGATTTCACTTCTATCATGTGTAAACTGCACACGTGTTATTGTGGTTATTGTGTATATAATGTTAGTGGTGTGACTTAACGGCCCCAGCGGAAGATCAGCGCTGGTAAATTCCACCAGCAAATGCTGAGCTGGGACCAATTTGGGACAAATATATAGTATATAATTATAAATTGTAAATATTAACTTTAAGTCCTAAATAAATATATTTTCTTTCTTTCTTTCAATTGTATATCCACCAAATTAGGTCTACCACTTAGCATGGTGCTTGTCGGTATTAACTGACCCAGCGCTGGTTTTCAGTGCCGACCTATTCGAGCCTATGAGGCGAAATATTGACCCACAGTAAAATTATAATTACATTGACTAAACTAAAGATTAACAAAATATAAATAATACATACACAAATTTTATTTTCCAATAGTTAACAACACACATTAGATGCATACCAAAACATACATACACTCAGAAAATGGTAAATAAATACTTTTAGTGACAGATATTAAAGAAGTTGCTCTACAGATACACAGTTCGAACAGTTGTACCTAGTTTTAAAGTTTCCCTCTTAAGTGCATACTATAACACAACTGCCACGTACCAACGGTAAAGAAAAACATCATAAGAAAACCTGTATTTCGAGTTTACTGGTATAATTCGCAAATCCGCCTAGCAGCAAGATTTGTTTGAATAGTTCTAGGTTTTTGAACTACAAAATGTAGTACGGTTAAATTTACAATATCTTAGAAGACTCCCTTAGGAGACTTTATCCGTGCAGGGGCGGAGAAAGAATACTAACCTCTGCGGTCGTAAAAGGCGACAAAACAACCCACTCAAGCTAAGTGATAGGACCCCAATCCCGTATGGATGGCGACCATCTTTGGACTTAAGTATGCCGCGATAATAACTTTGTTGAGTTCCCGCATTAGTGGCCCAAGTTTTTGTACCCTTATGGGACAGCAGCGTGCCCGCGATGCCACTGGCGTTGCAAACACCCATAGGCGATGGTAACTGCTAAATTCTAAGTAGGCCGTCAGCCTGTCTGCTGTCCGACAGCAATAAAAAAGTCCCAGTAGAGTGTAGAAACAGTGCAGGGAAACATTAATAAGGGCTTTTCATGAGAGAGGTTATTTACGAGAGAACGCGCTAAGGGCCCTACTACGAAAGGCCCCACTCTCCTTCTAGTTTTCACGTGTTCATAAATACGAGTTTCGATTTTTTTTGCAAACAGAAAGTAAATAAATACGCGGTCTTGCCGCGCTTACCGAGTGATACCAATTGTTATAAGCTGACTAGCTGACCCGGCAAACGTTGTTCTGTCATATAAATAATAAAATGTCAAAAAATTTAGGATTGGACTACCCCTAACATTTGGGGGGATGAAAAATAGATGTTGGCCGATTCTCATAGATACCGGATAAGCACAAAAAATTTCATCAAAATCGGTCAAGCCGTTTCGGAGGAGTATGGCAACGAAAACTGACACGAGAATTTTATATATTAGATAAACGCGTCATGACTACGTGACGATAATCCGCCAAAACCACCAGAGTGGTTTACTTACCAGAGGTACAACTGATATACTACTTACACATAATTTTTTTGCAAATAAATACACATATATAAACACCCGGACTCGGGACGAGAATCCAATGCGCGTATCCCGCAGATAGATATGTACGGAAGCTGTTGCACCACGGAGCTCGCTAAAAATGAGATCGTAATTATTTTCGATGACCTCTTGGCGTAACGGATAACGCACGTCCGTACGCACGCGGTCACGGGTTCGATTCCCATCCAGCGTCTGGGTGTTTATGTATAATATGTATTATTTATTTACAAAAGAAAAGTATATAGGTAGTATATTAGGTATCTAATACCCATATCACAAGTGCTATGCTACTTAGTTTGAGACTAGATGGCCTCCAATTTTTTTTAGTGGACCAAAAAATATAATAAAACTACGAAAATTAAAAAATACATTTATTGAGTTGTAAGCGTCAGAATATAAACAATTTGTGAACGAAACTTTCATATCCTATTTAGAAATATCATCAGTAAATACGACTTACTATCAAAATACTTACTTAACTTAGTCTTATATTTTCAAAATATAGTTAATAATGTTTTAGGTATATTTAAAATATTTCATTGTATATATAACACTGATAAAAAATATTTACATTATTTAAATCTTTAATTTTTATTGTAATATATACACTTTTTATATTATTAAATATTTGATCGCAGTTTAGATAAATCTTTGTAATAGGGTTTTATATTGGTAAATAATAGCAAGCAGTTACCGTCGCCTATAGATGTTTGCGACGCTAATGTCTGAACACAACACAAGGTTATTATGACGACATACATATAGACCAAGGTTGCCATGCAAACAGGCTTGGGGGCCTACCACGCAGAAAACTAAACAAAAACATCTCAAATTCTCATTAGATTCATTACAAATTTCAGTCTTTACCGTTCAATGTTGTACGCATTGCATCATAAAATCACAACTCACTTTTCTTTCTCTAAGTCCATATACTTATATTTGCTAACATTTTTCACTTTATTTAATTTTTAAAAACAAGGGGACGTTCAAGTTTTACGTAACGCAATTTAAAGGAAGAGAGGGCCTTGTAAAACATTATGTTGCGTCACAAAGGCGCAAGGGGGGTTCGAACAACACGTTTCGTAACAAAATTTTTTTCGTTTAAATATATAATAATTATAATTTTTATTTATTTCTCCCAACAATATACATTTAGAACATTAGGTAATAAGAAAATAGTTCCAATCTAGTTCTAAGTAATCATGAAACTACGAGAAAAACTAGGGAATAAAAATCGCCAAAGTAGACAAGCGTTTTCCTTTATATTTTACGGGAAGTCCCTCGATTGTATCTATTATGGTGAACGCACACTTGTCCGAGCCGAACGCGCCGAACGAATCGAAATCAAGGAGGCCTCGCACACATATCCGCACCAGAAGAAGAAGAATCGACCGCGCCGAAAGAAGCGACCGCGTCGAAGAAATCGTTTCTATTTCCTTTACGCCTGCAATGCAGAAATAGTACTCGCTCGTTGCTCTTATACGCAACTGATAGAATGCGAGCGCAACGGTCGAGTCGACCGCAAGCCGCGCCGAATCTGATGACGTCATCCGAATTCATGTAGGATTTCTGGGGTTCTTCCAGATTCGGACGATTCGGCTCGGACAAGTGTGCGTTCACCATTATACGTAATTTTTATTTTATGCAATAATAGTTACTCGCTTGTTATGTAGCTTTTGCTAGGAGGAGGGGGTTACAGAAAAACGTTACGTGCGTTCCACAGGGGGAGGGAAGTTCAAAAATTGCACTATCTAATACTTGAACACCCCCCAAGACAATTAACCACCCTATTAAATTGAGTTTTGAAATATCGAATGTTTACGAATAACAATTTTACACCTAAATAATATTTTCTTCTTCAAATCACAGACGAATATAGACTTATTTTAAAGACATAGAAACAATGATCGTTACAATCCGTTACTGGGGCGGTAATATACGGTTTGACCGTAGATAACACATGTAAAAGCCCTCAAAAGAGTCCGACAAGAACAAAAAAGTAAATATGACTTGTCTTATTTTCTTAAAAGCCGTACAATGCAGGTCAGCTAAATGTTTTATACAAGAGCTGATGATGTTACACCGTTCTAATCTCTTACTTCTACCGCATCATACAAAGCTTTGTTAACTTCCCGATAATTATACATTCCTTAACATACAACACAATTGGGGAATATAGTAATTCTTACTAACAAACTAGGAAACATTATTCATTATATTATAAATATATTTATTCGAAGACCTCCTTGGCGTAGCAGCTGACGCACTTCGTTACGCTTGCGGAAGTCAAGGGTTCAAAATTATATATGTATATCAGTTGTCTAGTACCCATAACACAAATGTGGATCATCCCAGTATCTTATTCTATTAAGCTGTTTCCTAATTATTAAATCGTAAATTAGCGTTCAAATCACAAATAAATTCATACAGTCATATAGAAATACCGTTTAAAGTTAAAATATAATACATACATTATACAAATAAAACCGTTGATGTGTCAAATGCAGGGAACCGTTAAATATTCTTCGATGTTACACCTGGTCCTGTTTATGATAGAGCAAATATCGTTGACGGTATTTTGTCTGGTATGGGTGCTATTTTTTAATTGCTTATGAACAGCAGACCGGCTGACGGCTCCCTTAATAGTAAGCAGTTACCGTCGCCTATGGATGTTTGCGACGCTAGGGGCATCGCGAACACGCTGCTGTCCATCACTAATGCCAGAACACAAGGTTATTATAGCAGCATATTTAAAATCAAGAGTGGTTGCCATCCAGACGGGTTTGTGTCTCTACCACGTAAGTAGGGTAGGTTGTTTTGTCGCCTTTTACGACAGGCCCTGCATGGGGAAACTAAAAGTTATTTCCTTATATCTATATTCATATAGTACTTATATGATTGAAATGTTTGAAAATTGCACTCAGTTCATGAACTTACTGTACGATCATTCTATTATTGTTCATATTCAGTTACTTATCAATAAAATTGTCAACATATGAAATAGTTTTAATTATGAAAAGATGTATTGCTGTAAATACTCAAGTGACGAATATATCACAATATTGCAAATAGCAAAATGAAGTAGTAAATTTAATAGCATCTGAAAACAATACCCAAATCAAGTAACCGTTAATTCTGAGTACGATAATTTACCTTTAAAAATACTATCGGCATTACGAAGAGCTATTATAAAAGAATTGATATGCGCTTTATTTAATTCTATAAACACACCTTGGAAACATGTTTTGACATATAAACGGTTTAAAAAAAATCAGAGGCAATCGCCATCAACTCCAGTCATATCCAAGCTGTTTCCATCTGAATCTTCTGCCCCGTTTCTTCCCGTATCTTGTCCATCATCCTCTAACATAGCTCGTTCTAGAATCTTCTCTAATTTAGGTTGAATATCTCCTAGAAGCGCTCTTTGGGAGGGTTCGCTAGCCCAACAAGATGTCATCACTTCCCAACACTCGTTGGTGAAGTGTGCCAAGCGTTCAGGGCGGAGACCTGAAGTTAACACAAATTTATTACTCAACTAAATTTTTTGTTGATTCCAATTTATTATCCGCCTTTTGAGGTACCTCAGTGGCATTACACTCGAAGACTATTCTAAAGGCCCCGGGTTCGAATTCTACGGTGGCATTCACCCCTTAGGCAGTTCTACTCGCTTAATAAAATAACTGCCAATAATTTTTGCCGTAACCCAACACAAGGTTATTACGACGGCATACTTAAGACCAAAGGTGGTCGCAATCCAGACGAGCTTGGGGCCCTACCACGTACTTCGGGTGGGTTTTTATGTCGCCATTTACGGCAGGCCAATCCCGGCCGCACAGTTAGTATTCTTTCTCCGCCCCTGCACGGATAGAAGATTGATGATGATCAAAGATTTTTTGGAAACCTACCATTTGGAGGCAATAGGAATACCTCGTCACAATTGAACGTTCATAACCACCGTTGCGTACAAGATATGTCGCATGCTTAATCATAAACTGACCTAACTCAAAAAACCTGTTTTTATGGGAAATCGCAAAAAACGTTTTGTTATTTACTACTTATCCCATATATTGACTTATAACTAAATAGCGGTAACTCAGCGTGGAAAAGAGATATCGAAATAAATATTAGTTTGGCCGATAGAGGGCGTCGATACAATGCTGCCCGTTATATTATCTCACTTTAGACCTAAATCGTAATCGGTCAGTTTATGATTAAGCGTGCGATATATTTCGCATATAGATAATACTGACCTCTTTTAACTTTGCTCCACAGCTGTTCTTTGTTTAGGAATGTCTCAAATGCAGATGGCAGTTTAATGTTACCGGCGCAAACGTACCTAAAATTTATTACTATAATACATATGATGCAAAGATTGTGTAAAAAAAACAAAGTCAATCACTTAAACGCTATTAAAATCATTCTATTATTATTATTTTCTTGTTATTGACAGCAGACAGGCTGACGGCCCACTTAGAACTTTAGCAGTTACTGTCGCCTATGGGTGTTTGCAACGCCAGGGGCATCGTGAACACGTTGCTTTCCCATAAGGGTACAGGAACTTGGGTCACTAATGTCGGAACACAACACAAGGTTATTATGGCGGCATACTTAAGACCAAAGGTGCTCGCCATCCCGACGGGCTTGAGGCCCTACCACATAGCTAGGGTTGTTTTGTCGCCTTTTACGACAGGCTGACCTCGGCCGCAGAGATCAGTATTCTTTCTCCGCCCCTGCATGGATAGAAGATAGATACACACGAGTAGATATTAATAAATTGGTTAAGCAGATTTGAAAGCTTCGGCGTGGGACACGTGATCGGCAGGCTGCAGTTATCCGTGGGTCCAAGCACAGGCGATAGGACAGCGGGGTTCTTTAGTGGGTAGCCGTGACGACCATCTATCCCCGAGTCACACGTATCACCCTGTCCCCCCAGGCCGGGAGAACTCGCTAAGTGCAGTTTTCTCCCGAAACCAAATAAATTGTTTAGATGCTTATGAGACTTTGCGTCTTTTTGCATATTCTAACGTCTGTACAACGGGGAGTGTTTTGAGAGGTTATTTAGAATGATACCCTTGTCGTCTTTCTACCACCGCACTGCCCGCCATCAGCTGGTGTTCATCTCCATTTCTTGGAGCCTTTTCTTTCTTGTACGAAAAGGTTCAAGAGAACGTTTATGTTTCGTACTCTCAGGAGTTGGAATGCTTCCGGTTGAGATTTTCTGAGCACGGTACGATATGGGGGGTATTTAAAAAAAAAAGCGTTTAAAATTTATTCGAGGCCGGCAGTGCGTTGGTTCTGCCTCTGGTGTTGCGAACGTTCATAAGCGACGGTGCCCACCTGCTAAGGTGGGCCATTTGCCTGTCTGCTGAACTATGCTAAAAAAAGTGACCGATTTTCAAAAAGAAATTATTATTTGAACGCAAAATTACGCCTGAAAATTGGAATTTTAATACGTCATTTCTGTTCCATTAAGCATTGATATTAAAGCCAGGTCACGTAGAATTGATGAAATTTGTACAAAACTCACCAGAACAATATTCCGAATGCATACACATCGACCGCAGCATCGTATTCTCCTGCTAACAATTCTGGGGCCATGTGTACAGGCGTGCCCACAACGGAGCCGGACATGAGCGCCTCCGCTGCGCAGAAACCCAAGTCCGACAGCGAAGCCCTATCATCAGAATCCAAGAGCACGTTTTTCATCTTTATGTCACGGTGGACTAACCCCAACGAGTGCAGGTAACGGATACCTTTGAGGACAATGTAAAATACTGTTAACATTACTTATACAAAACGTGTGTTTGTACATGATGTTGCTTCACGAATTTTGATGAATAACAAGCAAAAATAAACTGATAATTATATGCAAGAAAAACAATATTTTAGTCAAAGCATATTTAGTTGGGTTCATTAGTGTACTCTGTTATATAAATTTAAAAAAAAAGCTTCTGTCTACACAGAAATTCATCAAAATTGATTCAGATGTTTAGGCCTGAAAACGTAACAGACAGACAATTAGTTATTTTCACATTTATAATATTATTATGGATATACAGTAGTTATTTACATATACAAGTGTCCAGATGGACTACATTCTTAAAAGAGAACGTGATCATGTGGATCATGTCCTGACCACAAATAAGATTAGGATAAAACTGTCACTTTCTTCGGTAACCATAACAGGCAAGAATTTGTTATTCACAGGCATCGAAGAACACCATTTGGTTTTATTTGTAAATCAAAATTGACACGCAATTTACTTTTTACTAATTTAAAGAGCATTCTTATTCGGTTCATTATTTACGTTTTAGCCACTTCCAGCAGCAGTTTTCAGGTATCAATCTCGCAATCCACCAGTTTTAAGCTTCTTTAGATGAAGTATATGTAATGTATAGTTTGGAAATATTTTATAGCATTATATTTACTGTTTACTGCAGTTTCCCATAACCCACTAAAATGAGGAGCATAGAGTGGATTAAACATTCTTGTAATAAAAGTTAAAGATATTTTAACCGAAACCAAATTCTGTATACAAAACTTTTCCTGAAAATATTGCATAAAATATTAAAAATAATAGCTAAATTTAAATTATTATGCATTTGACTTACCTTCAACAATATCACAGCTTATTCGCATACGCACCGCAAAACTGAGTCCAGTTCTAACTGCGGAATGTAAATCCCGGCATTTTCTCTGGGAGACTAAAAGAACACTAGGCCCCGCCCCACTGTGGCGCTGCACTATAGACCCGTACAGGGGCACTATTCTCGGGTGAGCGGGGATACTTCTAAACGAAAATTGACAATAATTTAAGATTAATATACCCGACATTAAATTGCTTCTAAAACTTCTTCCAGTCCTTATCCCAAATTATGTCGCGTCGGACATGTTGATGTTCTCTCCTTCTACCATCCTCTATTAGTCATCTTCTCAACAACAATTCTTTTTTCGCCACATCGTCTTTTACACGATCTATCCATTTTTCTTTGGTCTAACCCTCCTTTTGTATCCACCCACTCTCATTTCTAGCTTCTAATCAATCATCAATAGTGATTAATTGAGATAGCATCCAAATCATTCAATTTCGAGATTGACCTGCTGTCAATTAGCATCATTACCTAGACCCACTGTAACCAACAGGTGGAACAGATTGATGTCTTAGTTTTCACATAGCCAACTTCCATTAGACCCCGAAAAGAAACTCAGACAGAGCAAGGTCGGTTAGTAAACACACAAAACACTGATACTCCTTAACTTGTCATATCGTAATTAAACATTAATATTTCGGAACCACAAATGAAGAAACATTAAAGAAACAGCAGAGCTTAGACACAAAATTGTTACCTGGTATAAAAAAATTCCATTGCAAGCTCGTGGTAATGTCTCTTGTCGGCGGGCAGCACTGATTTCACAGCTGCTGGGGAATGGCCTCCCCATCCGCCCCGAACGCTATACACCACGCCATATTGACCCCGACCTTCGACAATCAACTACCGTCACTATACATTCTCTCCTCACAATACATAGTAGCTCTCATAATTCAAGTAAATTCTGATTACATTCGGTTTCAGGAAAATTTTATTTATTCCTGCAAGGGCGGATTAAAAATACTAACCATTGCACTCGGGGTCGGCCTGTCGTAAAAGGCGACAAAACAAACTTAGCTACATGCCCTATCCCAAGCCAGTCTGGATCGCAACCACCCTTGGTTTATAAGTATGCCGCCATAATATTCTTGTGTCGTGTTCCGGCATTAGTGACCCAAATTCCTGTACCCCTATGTAATAGCGTATTCACGGTGCCCGTAGCGTCGCAAAAATCCACTGGCGACTGTAACTCCTTCTATTAAGTGGACCACTAGCCTGTCTGTTGGTGGCTGGCGCATATCTGCTGTTCTAAATAGAAAAAAAATTCTATAACCTAAATATTTTCTGATCAATTCGCTCGACGCAAAATGCATCCCCGGAAGCGGATTTATTTGCAGTCATTACTAAGACGTGAGGTATTTTAGTGACGACCGCACGCGCCGCTCGCCGAGAGAGAACTTAAATCACACCAGTCTATGGCGGGTGCGTCACCAACTCCATCTAGTGCCACCAGGTGGTGCTGGCGTTTCGGAAACGGGTGTTTTGCAACTATTGCCATTAGGTAGCGCCTGTTTACCGGAAACGAAACGTACCGGAAATTAATGTATAGACGCGTTGTTTACCGTAGGAATCGAAACTATAGCAGGTTCGTGCCAGACCACTCTCGTAGCCACTGAACTAGCCATATCCTGACAAGTCCCATAGATGACCACGAATGTTACTCTTTAAATTAAGAAACAATTATACTACTAATTTTCTAAGCCTAGTATAAAGAAACATTGTGCAGGTTGTAAAGAATTTTTGTTTCAAAATTTCTTAATATTAATACTCACCTATTTCCCTTCCAAGTTCAGGAGTTCCGTACATGAGAAGGTCGCACATGGAAGTGCTTTCTAGGCATAGGCGGGCAAACGACGGAGCGTATCTAGAATGTTACACATCGCACACGATAGTTTTTAATTTATTGCATCTAATTCAAAATTACCAAATTGGTTATAAACAATATACATGTTTTCAGGATTATTGCAGCTTATCTGTGCCGCTTTGGAAGAGTCCAAAGGGAGTAGATGCGGGTATGTGGGGGTTCCCCTGCCAGACAACGATCACTTAGCTAGCAAAATATAGTCAGTCCACATTTCCACCACCAAGAGCCTTTGTAGGAAGGTCGTAGAATCAATTTTGCTGCCACAGGTTACCTAACTAACCGTTTTGAGTGCATATTTTCGTATTGTGGGTGTTAGAGTTCACATTACGACCTACGGCGTCCATGGAACCAACTAAACTTTATAGTTATATAGTTTCTTTTATAGCTGTAGGACAACAGGCTGACGGCCAACTAAGAATTTAGCAGTTACCATGACCTATGGGTATTGGCAATGCCAGTGGCATTGCGAACACGCTGCTGTCCCATAAGGGTAAAGAAACTTGGGTCACTAATGCCGGAACACAATACAAAGTTATTATGGCGGCATACTTAAGACCA
Organism: Malacosoma neustria; assembly: GCA_963693495.1. NCBI lineage: Eukaryota > Metazoa > Arthropoda > Insecta > Lepidoptera > Lasiocampidae > Malacosoma > Malacosoma neustria. The sequence continues at coordinate 569,839 of OY856395.1, forward strand.
AAGGTGGTCGCCATCCAGGGCTTGGGGCTCTACTACATAGCTAGGGCGGGTTGTTCTGTCGCCTTTTACGACAGGCCGACCCCGGCCGCAGAGCTTAGTATACTTCCTCCGTCCCTGCACGGATAGAATTAGGATACTTTTAACACGTTAATTATGTTAATTACACCAGATACGAGACGGGTATCGAACCAATGACTGCCGCAGGCGTTCAGCAAAAGAATGCCCCACAGAAATTGGATGACAGTCACTTTGTAAAAACCAAATTGAGTGTAAACTATTACAAAAGCATAAACAAACGGGCCCCAAGTAAAGTACCCTGCAGGCTTTGGATGCGGCCAAGATCAGATATTGGAAGATAATGATATTAAGTCATCAATCCACTAAAGTATTTCTTTACAATTACAATCTTCTAAGCTTCAAATAAAATACCTTACTTTTTCCTAATGGCCAGTTTGATTTCCTCCGTATGATGGAGCCTCCCGCTGAGCGCCGATTCGAGCGTTGCCAATGCCGATTGGTACTTCTCGTGCGCAACGGATAAACGTTCTAAAATCTATAATATATACTTGTCATTAAAAAAATCGGAACACTACTGCAAGTATTATTCAGACGGCATTTAAATGAAAAAAAGGATTAATATCATTTAAGTAAATATACGCCAGTAAATAGCTGGCAGTTTAGTCTACACACGGAATTTCTGCCATTAATCACATTTTTTTTTTGCTTAAATTATAGTTTTTTTTTACTGAGCTCTGAGCTGAGCATGATAGTTAACTAAGCTCTGTGACATCCTACCAGATATTTTCCTAAAAATATGGATACCAACTAAGCTCTGTGACATCCTACCAGATTTTTTCCTAAAAATATGGATACCTCACGCACAGAAGACGCCCGTCGTGTTTTTTTAAGCTATTGCATAGATTTTATCGCGGGCTTTGAGCGCGGCGACCGAATCGAGAAATTCCGTAACGAAAAGAACCTAACACCCCCACTCCGACATCGATAGTTTTAGTTTTTTATTTATTATCGAGTATCGACATATCTTTTTTCTTTGATATAAATTCAAGTTACACTTTTTGAATGTACACCTATGTATACATATATGCCTACATGTATATTTACGGGGCGCACGTGCGGTGAGTTTGGTAGGGATGTGCGATATCTATCGATATTTAAACTATCGATATTTTTTTTCTAAAGTATCGATGTTTTCTATCGATATTTTTTGGACAAGATATATCGATACCCGATAATAAAATCATCGATATCATAACAGCGATAGTTTTGGTTTTTTACTATCGAGTATCGATATATTTTGTCCAAAAACCATCGATAGAAAACATCGATACTTTAGAAAAAAATTACTGCATAAATAAATAATTATAATTGCATAAGTTGATTAAAATGCTATGCAATAGCATTACCGCGGCAGTCCCCGAGTGCCACAATAAGTTTTTTTATTTATGTCGGACAACATTCAGGCTGACGGCCCACTTAGAATTTATCAGTTACCGTCGCCTATGGGTGTTGCAACGCCAGTGGCATAGCGAACACGCTGCTGTCCCATAAGGTTACAGGAACTTGGATCACTAATACCGGAACACAGCGCAGTTATTATGGCGGCATACTTAAGACCAAAGGTGGTCGTCATCCAGACGGGCTTGGGGCCCTACCACGTAGCTAGGGTGGGTTGTTTTATCGCCTTTTACGACATGCCGACCCGATCGCAGGGGTTAGTATTCTTACTCCGCCCCTGCACGGGGAATTATGTTATAATGTATACACCAGGCTAGAAAACTGCTTAAGAGGGGCATGCCGTCGTGGAAATCGAATCCATTATCTTCTGGGTGCTTCTAGTGTAATACCAATTAGTCATCACACACCTGTAAAGGTAGGAAGTCAGGTATAGACCTAAAAGTTACTTAATGTTTTAATTTTTTTTTATTGCGTAGGACAGCAGACAGGCTGACAGCCCGCTTAGAATTTAGCAGTTAACGTCGCCTATAGGTGTTTACAACGCCAGTGGCATCGCGGACACGCTGCTGTCCCATAAGGGTACAGGAACTTGGGTCACTAATGCCGGAACACAATACAAGGTTATTATGGCGGCATACTTAAGACCAAAGGTGGTCGCCATCCAGACGGGCTTGAGGCCCTACCACGTAGCTAGGGTGGGTTGTTTTGTCGCCTTTTACGACAGGCCGACCCCGGCCTCAGAGGTTAGTATTCTTTCTCCACCCCTGCACGGATAAAAATAATATAATTATTTATATAACATACCTGTGCAGATATAACTCGAGCCAGTCTGTGGGGGGACAAGGAATTGGCGGTGTGTTGGGCGACCCGCCTGCGCCACACGGGGCTCAGTACGCAACACGCTTCCTCCGATTCCCCACCGACTATACGCAATCTGGAGAAAGCACATTTATCCTGTCAATGGTCCGAAATTATTGATTGGTTTTTATTGGTTCAAACGTAACTTATACATTAAGACCAGACCGCAGAGTGGGTGGGGCCACCGTCCCACCCACAATGAAATAAGTAACAACCTCCGCAGCGTATACTCAAATCATTTACATCTCATTTAACAGTGAAAGACATCGAAAAACAATTTTGAATTACGAAAAAGTTTAAGTACGACCCCTTTTTCCGTGGAACGCCCACGTGAATGCGCAATTGCAATAAATGAATTAGAATTCATTAATAAATATAATAAAAGAGTAAATAACTAGAAAATGTTGAATTGTTCGTATTTAATACATGCATATAATCACGCCTCTTTCCCGTAGGAGTAAGCAGAGGACCACTTCTTTCCACTTGCCATGATACTTACATACTTGTTTCGCTTCGTCCACTTTCACTATTCCCTTAATACATGCCCTTCGGTTTAGGGTACTCTTGACCTGGCCTTTTTTCAAGACGTCCCTGATCTGGTCTCGAAACGTCCGCCTCGGTCTACCACTTCCAACACTTCCATTCACACTCGCCTTATACACTTTTTTCGTCAATTGTTCTTCATTCATTCTCTCAATATGGCCAAATACTCTCATCATACCTTTCTCAATTTTCGTCACTACATCTTCTTTCAGACCACAACGTTTCCTTATCTCACTATTTCTTATCCTGTCACTCAGTTTAACTACTACTAATATTTAACAAATGTCGACTAAAATCCGACTAAAATCGTCTCCAGATAAAATAGTTTCTTCTCCATTCCACCCCGTCTCATGAAATAGATAGTGCAAAAAACGACAGATTAACAGTTCACTTCAGAATACCATATGTTCAACATAACATATATTTATCAAAAGATCGTTTAATCAAAACTTAACTATGTCAAACCTATTAAAAATGGTCCTTCGAAACATATTTCTGAATTTAAAGACAGGAGAAAAAAAATACAAACTTGTATAAGAATCTCCTTAACGACTCTAGGAGACTCCTGAGGAGGGAGAAGGAGGCACACGGCTGCAGATCCACCTGCCACGCTACGGACACCACTTGGCGCATCGCCGAACTCGCTGGCCGACCGCCCAACTCCTCGCGGCAGGATGACTCCAGGGACTCGAGGCATCTGAAAAGATACACATTTTTCATCATCATGCTTTTAAATTTAAATGAAAATATACTGTATGTATTATATTGTACTCAGCGCCACCCAGTCTCATAGCACGCGACACAGCGCTTGTTATTCTCTTTTCTTTTGTAGATAAACAGATATTATAAATAAATATACAAGGTCGGGGCAGGAACCCACAAGTATTAATAACCCCTCGAAGACACAAGTTTGGGTATTCTCTGACGAGAAAACCCCGTTCGCACCTGCGCCACAGTTACAAGGAACTCATCTTTCCATCGCAAGCAGTATTGGGATCCTTGGTATCGATATCACGAATGATGTGCAGTTTTGGGGACAATTGGAAGGTAAAGCTAAGCTTGCCTCCAAAAAGCTGGGTGTGCTAAACCGGTCCAAGCAGTATTTCAGTCCAAGGCAACGGCTTGTGCTATACAAAGCACAGGTCAGATCGCATATGGAGTACTGCTCACATTTATGGGCTGGAGCACCCGCCTGTCAACTCTATCCCCTAGACTCGATCCAACGGCGCGCACTTCGTATTGTCGGCGATCCCATACTCATAGACGGTCTAGACATGCTTAGACTTGTAAGAAACTTCGCGTCTCTGGTGCCCTCGTCGTCTTTCTACCACCGCACTACCCGCCATCGACTTTGTGTTCATCCCCACTTCTTGGAGCCTCTTCTTTACTGTACAAAAAGGTTCAAGAGAACGTTCCTGTTGCGTAATCTCAGGATCTGGAATCAGCTTCCGGCTGATGTTTTCTCAGCGCGGTACGATATGGGTAATGCCTCTGGTGTTGCAAACGTCCATAGGCAACGGTGACCACCTGCCAGGGTGGGCCGTTTGCCTGTCTGCTGAACTCTAGCTATAAAAAAAGTATTGTGTCACGGAGATCTTCTATTCCAGTATTAAGATATTTATTCCAGAAGGTTTATGTGTAAAACGGAACCCCAGCGAGGTCAGCATCATCATTCAGATCCTAAAATGTATGTGTACCAAGTTCCATTAATTCCTCTTCGTCCATTTTTACGTCATTAACGAACATGTACAAATTAAACTTACACATAGATTATTAGAACTTACCTTTGTAAAGTTCCGAAATAGGTATCTTTGAGACAATCGACGAACGTCACCAGCTTCAAACTGATTTTTCTGCTCAGTTGCGAAAGAACTTAAAAGAAAGACAAAAAATGCCATAACATTTTTGAAAATGCTGTGTGTATATCATACGATAGGGGTTAAACATATAATAACTATAACTCTATTATTATTTTAATATTAAATTTTCATAAAAAAAAAACATTTAAAACATATCTATGATTATAATCCTAACTAATATTATAAACACGAAAGTGTGTTTGTTACGCTTTCACGTCCAAGCAGCTGAACCAATTTTGATGAATTTCGGTATAGTCATAGATTGGACCTTGGAGAAGGACATGGGCTACCCTTTTTTAAATTCATACGGCAGAACAACGTTTGCCAGGTCAACTAGTTTTAAATAAACTAGTTCAGGTAAATTTCCCTCAAACTGTTAATCAGTCTATCTCAGTTATTAAGGATCTATAAAATGACACAATAACATTGTAGTTACTTCTTCTTCCTGTCCTTACCCTACATATGGAGTCGGAGTACATGGTCTCTTCTTCCACACACCTGTTACCGTCATCTCGACATTCACACCCATATAATCTTTTACGCAATCCATCCATCTTTTCTTTAGTTTCACCTGTATCCACCCACTCTCATTTCCATCATTTTCCTTATTACTATTGTAGTTACTATGAAATGAATACTTCTGATTGAAGATTTAAAAAAAATTATAACACTCCGACAGTCGTGAATATATCCTTCTCGCTCCGATGTTCTCTGACCAAGAGTAACGTAGCTGAACGTGACGGTCCACTCACTCAATACCCGAAAAAAGTGCTCATCGACAAAAAAAAAATTATCACTTGAAAGGTAAATATAAATTTATTGCACTTACCAGTTTGCTGGACATCCAACGAAGCCTGTTTAATCGATATATTGACGGTATTCGTGCAAGTAGTGTTACTCAGATCAGTGGAGAAGGTGGAGACGCTGCGGGAGTGGGAGAAATAAGAGTCGCACTCATTCTCCACCCTTATGTTGTTGAACTCAGAGCACGTCGACTCTTCTTGGGGCAGTTGCTGAAATAATTCCGATTTGCGATGAATTCTATATGCATCCTAAATTTGATTTTGATACATACATATATACATACAACGGCAAGTAGAGCCAGTGTTTGAGGAGTTAATAGAGAAAACAACAGACATGTCCAAATTCTAGAAATAAGAGTAATAATAAGCTAAAATAACGAATAAAATAAATACACTGAGACAATTCACAAAGCGCCATCTAGTCCAAAAGTAGTATAGCACTTGTTTTATGGGTACTTGATAACTAATATACTACATATATACTTTTCTTTTGCAAATAATCCTATATCTTTAAACGAGCAATTCTTGTATATATATAATTGGAATCTCGGAATCGGCTCCAACAATTTTCATGAAATTTAGTATACGGGGGGTTTCGGGAGCGATAAATCGATCTAGCTAGGAATCATTTCTAAAAAATTTCAAAAGGTGGCGTTCGAGTAGTCCCAATTTAAACTGAAAAATGACTCTTCCTGACATCTATCGGCGAATAATAATACTATTTTTTTTAAATTGCTTTAACGACACAACAACACTAAAGCTATTCCAGCAGATGGCGTTGTTAAGTAACACGAAGTCAGTGAGTGTTTGCTTTGAGGTTAGACTAAGAAAATCAATTGTTAATTTACAAAAAACACAATTTATAAAAAAAAAATTCGGATATTTAGATATTATACATAAACACCCAGACAGTAGACGGGAATCGAACCCGTGCTATCAACAAGCGTACTGAAGTACGTTAGCCGTCACGCCACGGGGGCAGTCGATGACGGCTAATAGAGGAGTGTGGAATTAGAGAACATTTTGTGCCTATCCCGCATAGTTTGGGATAAGGTCAGGAAGAGATATGTATATAACTCAAATTCACTGGAGCAGAATCCAAAAACATTCAGGTCATAGGATGAAAAAGAAAATTAAATAAATGAAAATTCACACAGCGCGATCCAATCAAGCAGCATAGGACTTGTGTTATGGGTACATACATACACTTCGACTCAGGATGGGAATCGAGGTATAGCGATAACGCTCCACCATGGAGAAACCATAACTTGGCTAGTTGTCATTTTCCCACTTTCGTATCAGGCCTTATGAACCTCGTGTGTCTATAAGTCCACGTCTAGGTTTTCCATTTTTCTTTTCAGAGTTCAAAAGTGAAGAAGATCTGTCTATTTACCTCTCATAAACAGGCAGAATTTTTGAATTGTCATACCAGGCTTAAGCGTTATTAAACAAAACCAACTTACCTTCGAAATTCCATACGATTCGGACTCCACTTCCTCCTTTGAGCTGATAATTTCATAATCATCAAAGGTACCCTTATCAAAGGAGGTGGCCTCCTCCCCGTCGGAGGGGATGCTATCGTGTGCCCTCGTCGCTATCGAGAAGGGACTGGTCCGGGTGGAGTAGAAGATTGAATTCGATATTGTGAAGCGACGGTCTTGGTGGCAGGGAAGGTCTAATAGATATATACTATAAATATGCATGTACTTTAAAAAATAATAAATTAAAAGTCTCATCTATGAATACCGGTGTGCAATTCTGAGCTTGGATCCAAGTTTGAGACATACTGAACGTATTATCAACTCTACGTACATAATAATAAATGTTATTATGTCTCAAGTAAACCATTTATTTCTTTCAATACCAGGGGAAATGCCAACTTATTCTCGAGATATAATTATTTAAAAGGAGAAAAGAGTTTTTACATGTTCTTGTAAATCTCCAAACGGGGATACATAGGACTGGAAAACTTGATTGTTTATTGAAATTGACTGAAAAATAACTTATAATAAATTATTACATCTAAAAGTATCAGCACAAATGTAGAATTTTCTGTATAAATATTTTGTAACTTGGCATATAAACGAGAGCAGAATGGTCATGAATTGAATATGCCGCGGTGGGTGTCTAGATAGACGCGGGGAGATCGCGTTTGAAACTCCCGCGATGAGAAATGATGTCACTCCTAGCAGGGCCATAAATTACTGCTGACAGACTATTACCTATCCGTGCAGGGACGGAGGAAGTATACTAAGCTCTGCGGCCGGGGTCGGCCTGTCGTAAAAGGCGACAGAACAACCCGCCCTAGCTATGTAGTAGAGCCCCAAGCCCTGGATGGCGACCACCTTTGGTCTTAAGTATGCCGCCATAGTGACCTTGTGTTGTGTTCCGGCATTAGTGACCCAAGTTCTAATTCCCCAGTGCGATTCCCCGAGTGTGTTCGAGCGTCGTAAACATCCACAGGCGACGGTATATGGTTACTATTAAGTGGGTCGTCACACTGTATGCTATTCACTAACAATAAAAAGAGAAAGAAATGCTCTAAATACCTAGTCAGGTCATAAGTATTGTCACACAGTAAAAACTTTTCTTTTAGAATGCTGGCCACAAAAAAGTTTATTGAATTCGAATTTCGAATTGTTCATGAAAATAAAAAAGGTATACTTTTAGAATTTTACTCATTTTTAAATATGGAGTGGACGCTTAAAGAAGACCGTGTTGCAGTTATTGCGTTGCATCGTTGCAGTTACGCGCCAATTCAAATTTTTAACATACTGAAAAATTTGAATATAACCAAAAGATTCGTTTATCGTACCATCAAACGATACAATGAAGACTCTAGTGTAGATGACAGGTCAAGAAGTGGTCGCCCTCGGTCTGTTAGGACTCCAGCAGTGATAAAAGCTGTGAAGGCACGAATTCAAAGAAATCCCAAACGTAAGCAGAAACTGTTGGCCCTTCAGATGGGGTTAAGCAGAACCACGGTGAAAAGGGTGTTAAATGAAGACTTAGGGCTTCGGGCATATCGAAGAAAAACAGGACATCGTTTGAATGCTCGTCTAATGGACCTGAGACTGAAGAGATGCCGCGCTTTGTTGAAGCGGTACGCGGGAAAAAAATATCGGGAAATTCTTTTTTCGGATGAAAAAATGTATACCGTAGAAGAGAGCTACAACAAACAAAATGATAAGGTGTACGCACACAGTAGTGAAGAAGCGAGCAACCGTATTCCGCGTGTCCAACGAGGTCATATTCCACCCTCGCTCATGGTATGGTTGGGAGTTTCTTATTGGGGCTTAACAGAGGTACATTTTTGTGAGAAAGGTGTAAAAACGAATGCTGTTGTGTATCAAAATACAGTCCTGACGAACCTTGTGGAACCTGTTTCTCATACCATGTTCAATAACAGGCACTGGGTATTCCAACAAGATTCGGCGCCAGCTCATAGAGCGAAGAGCACACAAGACTGGCTGGCGGCGCGTGAAATCGACTTCATCCGGCACGAAGACTGGCCCTCCTCCAGTCCAGATTTGAATCCGTTAGATTACAAGATATGGCAACACTTGGAGGAAAAGGCGTGCTCAAAACCTCATCCCAATTTGGAGTCACTCAAGACATCCTTGATTAAGGCAGCCGCCGATATTGACATGGACCTCGTTCGTGCTGCGATAGACAACTGGCCGCGCAGATTGAAGGCCTGTATTCAAAATCACGGAGGTCATTTTGAATAAACTTTAATGTCATAAGAATCTATGTTTTGTTAAGTTCATTTTGGTATATGAATGGTTACATAATGAATAAACTTGTTACAATTATTTTACATTAAACATGTGACAGAATTTATGACCTGACTAGGTATATACAGTTTAAGACCAATGTAAAAAAAACATACCATCGACACTCCAGTCCATATTGTTTACTTCAGATCTCATCTCTTGCAATACTTCTTGCATAATTTGAAGCAATTCTTGCTTCTTATCGCCCTCCGAGAACTTGTTGGTTATAGTCTGTGTAGGAAATAAACCATCATGAACTGGAAATTTGTATATCAGGAAAAACCTGTTCATAAACATCTCACCCATACACGCCCACACTACATAAGTGCATGCATATCTATGGTTACAAATAAAAACGCCTTAAAAAAACGCAAATTGTACACTTAAAATCTAAGTTCTTTTACCTCTTGTGCAGAGGAGATTGGGGGTCGAGGCGAGTCTGTTTGCGCCGGCGTAAACTCGAGGGGTGACCACCCCCCTGTAACGTGCAGTTAGTTGGTCGCCGCAACAAGCACGCCTATATCAGCAACGGGGCATCACGGCGGTTCGTAACCAATGTACTCACGAAAACAGATGTATGTCAACATCACAGGGTCAAATTTACAAAACACTACAATCACTCCTGCGGTTTGGATTAGAGAAATTTTATCCGAGATGTGGTAGAACAGCCCTATATTTCGTCATCAGCATTTTCGCCAGACGTTTAAGGGTCTAGATTTGCATAACCACCTACTTACTATACCACCATGGGGGGGTACCGTCAACCCAAAGTGATCTGATCATGTAAGGGAATATATAGTACCCCTACATGACCGGTTAAGGGAGGGAGGAGGACTTCAAAATACCAAGCTTGGTCACAGTGGGGAGGTGGGAGGCTTAGGTTTTCGTCCCGTAGTCAATATTCTCTAAAGGAAATCTTGCGCTTTTTGGCTGGCTTTAACGTTTACTTTTTACTTGTAATTATGGATATGCACTTATGGAGTCACCCGACAAGAATTGTATAAATAACAAATAATATGAGTGTTAACGCCGTTTGGCTATAATGGGTCTAGGTGAGGATGGTATATCCTATCTATTTTCCTCTTACCTAAAATCCGCTCCCCGTCCTTGTCAAATGAAGGGCGACCGATTTAAATGGCATTATAACGTCGATGGTTGAACGGTGATTGTCGGTTCCGTCTTATTTTTAATATAAACTGAATAATTTAGTATAATCGGGTGTAAAATTGGTGTAAAGGTGTGTTTGATTACTCCTACGAGTGGTACATTAGTGGGCCCACGCGAAAATAAAGACGAGTAACGAGAATTGTGAGTACCCTTAAATTTTTTCCTTCGATAGCTCTTCGCCTAGGAAGACCTAATACCAGCGCGAACAATGAGTTAAATTATTTTCTTTTTCTCTAACTGCAAAAATGATTGAAAATGGTATTTATGATATATTAAATGAAAACTAAAGGGGGAGGATGGGGTTCTCATATACTACGGATGGTCACCAAAGGGAAGGAGGGGTAGAAAAGTAGCAAAAATAGTCCACGTGTTATAGATAATTAGGGAATAATTGCTACTGACAGTAACTGGAATATTCCTATATTGTTCCCATAGGTAAAAACCATTGCACCACATAGGTAAAAACCACCAAACACAGTTCGACGAATCACAAATACTCACATCATAAAGCTGTTGCTCCTGCTTGGCGACATACTGAATCTTCTTCGGCACCACCTGGAGTTCGCGGGCCATATCGAACGAGGCCAGAATGAACTGTTGTAATAACTTTACTTGCACCTATAGTAAATCAATACTTAAAATATTTGCATATGAAATATACACGGACTGTTTATGAGGGGAGGTTGGATAATCGGCAGTCGCTTTGAAACTGTTTTCTTTTTTATTGCTCTAGGACGGCAGACAGGCTGACGGCCCACTTAATTTTGCAGTTACCGTCGCCTATGGGTGTTTGCAACGACAGTAGCATCGCGAACACGCTCCTGTCCCATAAGGGTACAGGAACTTGGGTCACTAATACCGGAACACAACACAAGGTTATTATGGCGGCATACTTAAGACCAAAGGTGGTCACCATCCAGACGGGCTTGAGGCCCTACCACGTAGCTAGAGTGGGTTGTTTTGTTGTCTTTTACGACAGGCCGACCCCGGCCGCAAAGTCTTCAATAACTGGTGCTATTTTCACACTTCCTCTAATATACTCATTTCTAATTTTATCAATTTTCGTAACTCCACACATCCATCTCAGCATTCTCATCTCCGCAAAATCGAAACTCCTTTGCGCGACCTTATATGGAGTCTAGGGGATTGAGTTGACAGGCGGGTACTCCAGCCCATAAATGTGAGCAGTACTCTATATGCGGTCTGACCTGTGCTTTGTAAAGCACAAGCTGTTGCCTTGGACTGAAGTACTGCTTGGACTGGTTTAGCACATCCAGATTTTTGGAGGCAAGTTTAGCTTTGCCCTCCAATTGTTCCCTAAACTGCACGTCATTCGTGATGTCGGCACCAAGGATCCCAATACTGCTTGAGATGGAAAGAGGGTTTCCTTGGAACTGTGACGCAGGTGCCAACGGGGTTTTCTTGGCAGAGAATACGCAGACTTGCGTCTTCGAGGGATTGAACTGGAGAAGGTTTTGCCGTCCCCATTCAGTGACTCTCTCTAGAGAGTTCTCTACTTCAGGCACAAGTCTGACCCGACTTTTTACCAAAACCGAAGGAGAGAAGTTTACACGATCAGTGTACCGTGCATCATCGGTGCTATTATCTGCATAGCAATGAATGCCATCAATGGTTAATATGTCATTGATATGCAGAACACATAGCGTCGGAAACAGCGCACAACCTTGCCCTGTTCTACTTACCTTTAACCCAACAATGTCCAATAGTCCCTCTAATCTCTCCTGCCATTTAGCTAATCTGTTCTGTACCTCGTGAGCATTTTCTCCAACCAGCACAATATCATAGACAAACAGTATACACCAAGGTGCCTCCTCCAGTATTTATGATGTTACTGCATCTACCACCAGGAGGAACAGATAATGGCTAAGAGCCCACCACAACAATAAACTTGTCTGTGACGCCAGCTAGGGACCGGACGTGTGTACTTGCCTTATCGTAGATCACACGAATAAGAGGCAAGTACTTCACAGGCACTTATTTTCTTTCATAGGCCACCATAAAACCTTTCTAGGAACCCGATCATACGCCTTTTTGAGGTCAACAAATACCATGTGCAGGTTCTTATGTGCACTTCTGTATTTCTCGCACAGTTGGCAAAGTGCGAATATGGCATCCGTTGTCCCCCGTCCGGGAATGAAACCAAATTGGTTCTCACCTCTAATTTATTGCATCCCACCATACCCAAAACGGATAGGATGGGATACATTAAGGGATACGTCGGATAAACGCCGATAAAGTCGGACATAAATAATTTTATTGGATTTTCTCTAGCATATGAGACTATATGTGAAATGTGTTATATCCTCTATAATATAGGTTTTATACTCCAAACTGAATATTAAAAATCTAACCTCACTTAACCTCGTACAATACGCGAGCAAGTAGCTCTGCGAGCAATCCGTAGCAAACTTCACGACAGTGCTCAATAGCGCTGTCCTCGTCTTCGCGGTCCTTCCCCCGTCTTTGCCCTTCGACACAGTTTCCCCTGTACTTTGCACCTTATTAGTTGCGTACACTGGCATTGGAACTTTCTGGTCGAGAGTACGAAGTACTTCCACGTCGTTGAGTATCACCCACTGGCTTTTCACGTAATGCTTTGGGGTTGGACTAACTGGAAGTAGGATAAATACATTTTATATGAGAAAGTTTTTTTACAGCATTTGCATCCACTATCGCTTCATATTTATTCATTTATATATAACGACCTCCTGGCGTAACGGCTAATACACGTCCGTACGCTAGCGAAGCTCATGGGTTCGATTCTCGTCCAGCGTTTGGATGTTTATGTATAATATGTATTTATTTACAAAAAATGTATATATGTAGCATCAGTTGTCTAGTGCTATGCAACTTAGTTTAGGACTAGATGATGTGTAAAATGTCCGAATATATTTATTTATATCAATCTTGAAAACCCCCGAACGGAACGAAAATTAGTACCTAAATCAATCCGCTCTAAGAGATCTTTATGTATAATATGTATTTATTTAAAAATAAAAATGTATAAGTATTATACTATATTAGTTGCCGAGTATCCATAACACAAGTGTTATTACTTATTTTGAGACTAAATGGCGCTGTTTAATTTATCACAATATATTTATTTATTTATATTCTCCGTGATCGTAGCCGCTGAGCCAGTCGTGTCATCAAAAATGTGTCAAAGTACCATTAGGGTAAAAGAATCAACTCACACATAATTTCCCACTGATCCAAGAGTTCATTCAAGAAAGCTGTTTGCTCTTCGTGTATTCTTCTCTTGGCACTTTTTGATGCTCTCACAGAAGATTCTAGGGAGCGTCTGAAATCCAAATCCACTGCTTAGTTTCAGTAACTTTGATATATTAAGGACAGGAAATCATTGAGTTTTAAACAGATTTATTGAGGGTAGGCTGAAATAATTTGAATACTTCGCATTGAGGACTGCCTTCATATTTGTATATCGTTTTTGTATTTTTTATTCGGTAGAAATAGTTGTAAATAATAGCTGAAACATACACAACAAAAAAAAACAATGTGATTTTAATCCAAAAAATGCACTTTTAGTCTAGTCTCTTCTAGTCTTTCTATAATTATAATTATGGGTAAAAACTAAAGGTAAGTTTAAAATATACACTTCTCATCAAAAAAATCAAAACACCATGAAGTTTGGTTTTGAATGAGTTTAATTTTTTTTACATTTAACTAAAAATATTAGTAATGTCAGTTAATTGTGGATATTATAAGGCACCATTTAACGAATATTAATGTTTCAAATTAAAATTAAATTTAATTAGCAATTGGGTTTTGTTCAACATGTATGTATGTTTTTACCCTTGAAGAAGAAATTGTTAAATGTTAGAAACAAAGACGTGAAACAGAAGTGTTAAAAAAAGTTTATTCAGTATCTCTTATTTTCTTCCCGGGCTCTTATCACTGATTCCATGCGGTTTCTCGTGGAACGAGTAGCGTCACAATCTTGTGCTGTTATCTTGTGCTGGATGTTATCCCACTCTTGTATAGCATCCCATAGGTGTTCTATAGAATTCATATCCGGGCTTCTAGCTGGCCAGCCCATATCCCCTGTACGATGCCGGTCACGGACCGAGATTGCACCGTACGGGAAGGAAGGATTGCTCGAGAGCAGTGGACTGTATGAGAGGATTGGGATAGGAGCGGTGGCAAGAGAGACACGATGTCTTGCAACGGGCAAAGAAATTCGCACCGACCTTGATTCCACCCCTTCCCGGTTCGGTTCAGGTCCCTGAGGAACTGTTGCACGGCACCAGCTATAGCACAACACTGAACACAGATTTAATGGCATCGCACACGGTGCAAAAGCGGTTATCTGGTCAAACGTTGACACAAGAACACAGTTTTTCCGTCCCACCCTCGCTTACCATTATTGTCTCACCGAGAGTGAGGGTAGATAACAAAAATCAGGTGGCGGGATTTCAAATACCCTTATGCAAGGATCGAACAACCCCAATATCGACTTCGCTCAGGTATTTATTTACAATACCTGCGGTATGAGCCCTGGCATTGTCCTGCACAAAAATGCAGTCTTCGACAATAAAATGTGCATAGGATACTATATGAGGCTCCAGACACTCTTCGATACATCGAGTGTCTGAAGCCTCATGTGGTAACGTTACAACGTGACCCATTTAATGACGGTAAACGCAAGTTCAGTTTTTCTATCGGCGCTTATGCCTCCCCAAACCGTCCATAAACCGCCACCGTAACTGACTCTTTCTTCAATGCAGCACTGTACAAAACGCTCTCCTTCTCTTCGACACACCTTCTTTACTCTCGTCAGAAAAGAGAACTTTGCTCCATTGACGGTATGACCAATTTAAGTGCTTAAAAGCAAACTTGAGGCGCGCTCTTCGGTGGTCTACCGTCAATTTAGGGCCATTAGCTCTTTCTTATGGTAGAATCGCTTACAGTCAATCCTCGAACCTCATGGAGACACTGCTGCAGTTAAATAGTGTTAAAGTGGCGATTTCTTAGAGAAACTGACACAATATACCGGCATCTTGCTCAGCCGTGACTCGATATCTACCAAATCCTGGACGGCGAGTAAACATACCAGTCTCACGATAACGCTGATATACTATTGAGAGCAGAGAGGCTTAGATACAATCGTGCAGCCACAACACGCTGACTATGCCCTGCATCCAGCAACGCCACGACTTGGGCGGCTTCTGTGGGCGAGACATCCATATTTTTTAGGAAAAAATCTCTTTGGTAGGATGTTACAGAGATTAGTTAGAAATCACGCTCATGAGCATCAGCTCAGCTCAGAGCTCAGTTAAGAAAAACGATAATTTAAGCAAAAAAGAAATGTGATTAAGTGCAGAAATTTCGACGGAATACACATTGAAAACAATGTTTACATTCATTTTTTTTTTGTCTTTTTTTGGCATGTCACGGCTTGCGAACTTGCCAGTGCATTCATTTATTGGATGAAAATTCTAAAATCTAAATTCAAATTTGGAATTCTGGTACACCGTTGTGTAGACTAAACTGCCAGCTATTTATTGGCGTATATTTTTTTTAATGATATTAATCCTTTTTTTTTTCATTTTAATGCCGCCTGAATAATACTTGCAGTATTGTTTCGATTTTTTTGGTGATAAGTGTATATAAAAAATAAATATCACCTCAAAATCCCATCGTGCACCAAACCCTGGTCAGACTCTGGCAACTCCTCGGCATTATAAAGTCCCTCGGTAGATTCCGTTGCTTCTATATCTCTATTGCTAACTTCTCTTGCGATCTCTTCTCTGCTAATATCCACTGAATCCGAGAAGAGTATGAAGAGCACTTGCGAGTGGGTGTTGATCTCCTTTATTTGGTGGAGATCTAAACAGTTCTGAAAACATGACGAAGTTAAATATTTAATAGTACTAGAACCTTCTTTTTTCATGCTTTACGCTGCTGACAAAGGATACTTCTTTGCGCGTGAATTGCTGTCTTTTTTATTGCTGTAGGACAGCAAACAGGTTTCCGGCCCATTTACAATTTAGCAGTTACCGTTGCCTATAGGTGTTTGCAACGCCAGTAGCATTATGAACACGCTGCTGTCCCATAAGGGTACAGGAACTAATGCCGGAACACAACGCAGTTATTATGGCGGCATACCTAAGACCAAAGGTAGTCATCCAGACGGACTTGGGCCCTGCCACGTAGCTGGGGTTGGTTGTTTTGTCACCTTTTACGACAGGCGGACCCCGGCCGCATAGGTCAGTATTCTTTCTACGCCCCTGCGCGGAGAATGAGTTATAATAGTTACAACATAATTAAACAAAAAATGTGTGATGTTACTGAGAATTTTAGTAAAAGAATTCTTACCTCCCCATCAAACACCGCCGTTTCCCTGCTTCCGCCTTTGAAGACTTCCCCATTATCCCCAGATTTCTCCCCCTCTTTATCCCCGTTGACACGTGTCATATAATAAAGGTTAAATGTACTCCAGAAGTCTTCATCACTACGCGACATAACTTTGGAACCACACAAATTATCACAGAAAATATTCTTCCCAATTCTGTCTACACCATATAAATACACAGGATTGAAGTTTTTCAATATACTGTCTCGCTTCGAGTACAGTTCTGAATGGATTTTCTTTAATGTCTGATAATCTTTCGGTTCTGATGAGTCTGATGATTCTGATATGTCTGGTGGAATGATTATGTAAAGGCCGTCTTTTAGGAATTGATTATTAATTTCTACTTCTAATATCGTGGACAGATCTGTGTTGTCTCGACGTATGAGGTCCTGAAAGAGACGATTAATTTTTATTAATTTATTAACTTACCCCCAAAAAGTAATATAATAAGAACAGCCCACAACGTCCCACTGCTGGGCTCGGATCTCCCCCTAAAGCGAACTGACCCTTATCCAAGGCGGATTGGCGGGTTACCCATACCGGTGATCACTGTACGCATGTTTCCTCACAATGTTTTCCTTCACGTGCGTCGCGTCGGTACGTGACAATTATGCTATAATACGTACATTAGACGAGAAAAACTGTCTAAATGGTGCATGATGGCGTGGGATTTGAACCCGATACCACCACGAGAGCTACCAGGTGCCCAAAAAGAAATAACAGCCCAGCTTCCAGATGAGGTTTTCTCAGCGCAGTACAATATGGGGTTGTTCAAAAAAGTCGTTATAATATTTCTTTGAAGCCGACAGCGCCTTGGTAATGCCTGCCTGATGTTGCAAAGATACATAAGCGACGATGACCACTTGCTATCGAGCGGGCCGTTTGCCCATCTGTTAAGCTCTAGCATACGTGGTGCATGCCATCACATAAATTGGCCCTGAGACCACCTGCATATCAGAATATGTTCTTCAAATTGGTGAAATTGTTTAAACCCCAAACAGATATTGATTGATAATATGTAAACAAGACGACTTAATAAGATCATAAAAATCAATGTTTGCTTACATTTCAGTTGTTGTAATTTACATAAAAAAACGAGGTAATAACTTAAGTAAAAATATATAGGTACCGATGGTGAAGGATCACATCGTGAGCAAACCTGCATATCGATATCACACACTAGGGGGGGGGGGGGGGTCTGGGCGAGGCGAGCCCAACAGCGGGACGTTATTATTTATTAAATAAAAAGTACATAGCAAAAGATCATTTAAAGAGCGCGTAAGTTCTCTCTTTTTCGTTTGCCCCGCGCAGTTGCCTGTCGCATAAGGTGACAAAACAACCAAACCTAGCTACGTGGTAGGGCCCCAAGCCGCCATAATAATCTTGAATTGTGTTCCGGCACTAATGACATAGGTTCCTCTACCTCTATGGGACAGCAGCGCGTCAGCCTGTCTGCTGCTCCTCAAAAAAATAATTTAGATAATAGGAATATAATTTGGATTAATATATTTTACCTCAACAGGTAAAGTGTTCCAATGACGTTTATTGCACTCCAACTCTTCGACGAGCTCGAACTCCGAGTTGCCGAGGGTCATGTGCACCTGCGTCGAACTACCGTATTGGATACGGACCTGGCACAAGAAATTAATGGAAATAGAAAACAGAAAAAAGTGTGTGTGTGTGTGTGTGTGTGTGTGTGTGTGTGTGTGTGTGTGTGTGTGTGTGTGTGTGTGTGTGTGTGTGTGTGTGTGTGCAATTCACATACGGCAAAAGTTCACTTCCGATGTTTCAACTTTTGGAAAGTAGGTAATAACGTTGGTCCACACAACACACATAACACGAAAGTCCGAATAGGGAGGAGATGAAGGAAACACTGTACACTTGTATTCTATCTCATTCTCTCGCAGGCTAAATCCTATTTATTAATGCTACATTGATCGAAAAGTTCCCGGACTGACATATAGATGGCGCCACATATGCAAAATATATTCGATAGCGCCATCCTTTATAAGGTATGTGTCAAGCATTGTTTTTGATCGAAAACAATACGAGACGCGAAAGAGTGGTTTGATAAGCATTATTCGGATTCTGCTCCAGAGAAATCAACCGTTTGCGAATGATATAATGAATTTAAACGTGGTCGTAGTGATTTCAACGACGCTCAACGCAATGGTCGCCCAAATACGGCTGTTAACGAAGAAAACGTCAAAAAAATCCGCAGAATTGTTTTCACCGACCGCAAAATAAAAATCAGGGAGATGGCTGAGGTTTCAAAGTTATCATATGGCAGCGTGCTTACTATTTTATACGACAATTTGGGTATATAAAAGCTCAACTAAAAGTACGTGCTGCATTTGTTAACACCGGATCAAAAACAACGAATCGACGATCGGAGGTCTGTCTGACTTAACCATAACAAAGCGTATTTTTTGCATTGGTATGTGACCATGGATGAAATCTGGAAACACTATTACACTCCAGAGTCAAAGCGCTCGTCAGCTGAATGGGCTGAGGCAGGTGGAAGCATTCTAAAGCGACCAGACAACAATCGGCTGGTAAGGTTATGGCATCAGTATTCTGGGATGCGCATGGTATTTTGTTTATTGACTATCTTGAGAAAGGAAAAACAATCAATTCTGAATACTATATAGCCTGATATACTATACAGCTTTATTGGACCAATTGAGCGAAGAGATAAAGAACAAATGGCCCCACACGTCAAAGAAAAAACTACTGTTCCACCAAGACAATGCACAATGGATCGCATGTTTGGCCCCCAGCGACTACTGGCTATTCGCAGACCTGAAAAGGATGCTCCGGAGAATAAGATTTAGCACCAACGAGGAAGTGATTGCCGAAACTGAGGCCTATTTTGCGAGCAAAGATCAAGCGTTCTATAAACATGGTATCGAGAAGTTAGAGAAGCGTTGGGCCGATTTTATCGCCTTAGATGGAAATTATGTCGATGAATAAAAACGAATTTTCCGCAAATGTTGTGTTTTTCTTACTTAGTCCAGAAACTTTTTGACCAATGTGTTATTTGTCTCTTATTCATCTAATTTTGAAATCACAATATTACTAAAGAAGTTTCACTCCGAAACCACTCTAAAAACATTAATATGATATAGCATGCAGAATACCTACTCTAAGAATAGCATAATTCACAAACCCATCGACAGCCCCTGGGCGGTGGATCTGGCAGCAACTGCCTCCCCAGCAGGCAATGCAACAAACGCGCTTTCGCCGACGGAGTAGTTCCGAGCACAACCAAGGCCGTGGACCTCTCGGATTGATTACTTATCTCTTGGACAGTCGTGAGAATTTCTGGATCTAAAACAACGAAACATTGTTATGATGTACATGTCACTTATCCTGGCAGACCACTATATTAACATATCGCACGCTTAATAATAAACTGACCTAACTCAAAAAACCTGTTTTTTTTTTTTAGAATTCGCAAAAAACGTTTTGTCATTTACGACTTATCCCATATATTGACTTATAACTAAATAGCGGTAACTCAGCGTGGGAAAGAGATATCGAAATAAATTTAAGTTTGGCCGATAGAGGGCGTCGATACAATACTGTCCGTTATATTATCTCACTTTAGACCTAAATCGTAATCGGTCAGTTTATGATTAAGCGTGCGATATATGTACATATAATACATATTATTATATTTGTAAACAGTTTTCACCAAGAACATTTCGACGCTAGAAATGCAACCTTCACTAAGCGACATTGACTGAACTTTCCAGGAAAGTGATATTTTGCTCCTTATTGCGCCTCTCCAACTAATGAAGATTGGCAGTCAGCTGCGCATAGTTCTCTCGATCCTTGGCGAGGTTAAAAGCTTTGGGTGCACTTGTGATTCCAGATATTTCACAGTCAAGATTTCTTCCTGCGTACAACCGCTCTTTTTTCAACCACTTTTCTCATGATTATCCGGGAAAGATCAGAAAGTGATCTGAAATTCATATATTTAGAAAAATAATATTATAACTCACCTAATTGTTGGATTGAAATGACTCAATAGAGAATAATAATAATTACCATCCAACAATTAGGTGAGCTACGCCATAATAAAATGTAAATATTTGAATAAATTTGAAACATTTTTGAAGTGAAACTTCTTTGCGCGCGAGAGTAAATTTTTTACGGATGAAACGCAATATTAGCGTCACGAAGATGTGAAACGTTTTTTGCTCCAGTAATACTAATCTTATAATGGCTTAAGGCTTATTCTGTAATGTATTTTTTAAATGATTGCATTACCTAAACTATTCTTACTTATATCTATTCGAATTGCGACTTTATTGTAATAAAATACATTTGGGTTTTGTTTAATAAGATATAAAATGATAATATTTCATAAATTATCTTTTCTAAATTTATTAGAAGATTTAAAAATTAGTTTACCAAAGAAATTTCACTTCTGACATGTGTACTTTGTACGCACGCACTTTTTATTCCAATTACTTTCCTGGAAAGTTCACTCAACATCGCTTAGTAAAGGTTGCCTTTCAAGCGTCGATTTGCATTTAACATTAGTATCGACTCTAAAACTAATATAGATTTTTTTAGCCCTAAAAGACTTGGTCATCCTCGGCGTCCCTTTGTGTATTCTACCGTTTGTACAACGGAGAATGTTCTGAGAAACTGTTTCGATTCGTGCCTTCTTCGTCTTTGTACTACCACACTGCCGGCCGTCGGCTTGGCGTTCATCCCCATTTCTTAGAGCCTCTTCTACTAGTACTACATATATGAAATGATTCTCGAGAACGCTCATGTTGCATACTCATCGACTTTAGATCTAACTTCCGACTGATTCCGATTGCAGCACGACATGGCGTTTTTCAATAAATGCGTTATAAAATTTCTCGAGAACCCGTATCGCGTTGGCCCTATGCCCCTGGTGTTGCAAACGTACATAGGCGATGGTGACTACTTGCTATCAGGTGGTCTGCTTGTCTGCTCAACTCCAGGTATATAAAAACACTTAGAACTTTATAATATAACAGCGACCCTTTTTATGACTAAAGAGGGCACAAAAAAACCTGGAATAAATAAATATTTTTGTGACAACACACCGCTATCTACTCCCAAAGTAGGATAGCACTTGTGTTATGGGTACTAGACAACTGATATACTTTTCTTTTGTAAATACATATACATATTATACATAAACACCGAGACACAAGCCGGAAACTGAACCCGCGATTTCCGCACGCGTTCCAGTTACCCGTTACGCCTCATAGATCGTCATAAATATGGCTAATTTGGTTTTTAGCGAATTCAAAGCGCATTTCACTGCTCAGCATGTACACTTACAAAGTGAGTAAGAAAGGACTTCGTTAAGTTTCTTGGCATATCTGAGACTTACCAAAATGCAATATATCGCAGACGTCGTGCAACGCACGTTGCGTGTCGCGCACGAGGCCGCGCATGGTGCGCGTGCAAGCCGCCATGCGACGGGACCACGCGCAGCCGCCGGCCATCGCGCTTACTCCACTGCAGGATTGACAGGAGTGTCGGGAGGGTCATGCGGCTATCTGAAATAAATATTTTCACCTGTCAAGAATTGAACCCACAAATGCGTGACTGATCTGTATGACTGAGATTAATGGCTTGGTTAATATAAATTATTAAGTGATCGGTCAGTTAATCGAGAGAGATGAGAAATAAAACAACTTTTTAAGAAAACAATATTAAGCTACAAGAAATGGCAAGAGGTTAATAACGTGCTATGTCAATCTACACTAATATTATAAAAGAGAAGTTTGTATTTTTGTAACGAATAAACTCGTAAACTACTAGATCGTATTCAAAAATTATTTCACCATTAGAATGCTACATTATCCCTGAGTAATATAAGCTATATTTATTCCAAAAAAACAAAATAGGCATAAAATACTTAAAACTTCCATAAAATAAACTACTTATCTCCTGCTTAAAGTACATTTACACTACGTTTATTCCAAAATGTAATGTCCACTCATGCGAAGTTGAGAGGCAAATCCTCAACGACTCAATTTAACTAAAAGAAGAAATTAGCAACTTGGTTCTTCTGCCATACGTAATCAATGCTATAATAATAATATATATATACTATATAGTAAAAAGAAAGATAGAAAGAAATAAAGGAAAAAAACTGTGTGTGTCAGCTCCGACACACGACTGGAGTTTACTACTTAAGTACGATTATCTAAACATACGCAAAAAGAGTTTATTTAACTAAAAAAAGATTAATACCATATGAGAGGGTAAATTAACAAATTAATTAAAATAATATACATATATAAAAAAAGTTTTAAAACAATTTAAGTTCAACCTAATTACAACTATGGCACCTAGTAATAAAGTCACAAATCTCCAAAACATTATCTAATACTTACGATCATTCGTCATATAAAATGAGCAAAGCAATAAATTACTCTTGTCACTTACAAATGAAAAGACATGTGTTAAACAACATTTAATGTGAAATCAACCTTAAGTTGTAACAAATAAAGTAATTTTTGCCTTGCGCACCAAAAACGTAACGAGGTCATTCATTAGTAGATTTTACTCTCACATTTTTCTCATACCGGGCGCCTTATATATGAAAATCGATTCTTAAGGAGTAAACTCCAAAATGTTTATTCAGAGCATAAAATAAATAAATAATAATACATTAAATAAAATTACATTACAAATATAAATGCCCTAAAAAGGTCTACTGCTCAGCATAGTTAAATATACGAAACCAACGCTGGTCTGCTGGTCTTCCACAGAGGCCTACGAGACACTTTTGCAATTGTTTTATTTTATAAAAATACATCAATATTCCTTATAAAAAATTATTAAGTACTAAATGATTGTATAATATTAGGAAAGGAAAGGAAATATATTTATTTAGAACTTAAAGTTATTATTTGCAATTTATAATTATATACTATATATTTGTCCCAAATTGGTCCCAGCTCAGCATTTGCTGATGGAATTTACCAGCGCTGATCTTCCGCTGGGGCCGTTAAGTGACACCACTAACATTATATACACAATAACCACAATAACACGTGTGCAGTTTACACATGATAGAAGTGAAATCCTGAAAAATGTAAACCTCAATGTAATAAAAAACATAAACAGAAAAGTAAAAGTTTATGGAGTTATGCAACTTAGAGCTACAAATCGCTCGAACTTTGAGGTGAAATTATCAGTGTTAAAGTTAACTAAAGTTTACAAATTTCAAATTTTTCCAAAAAACTTTCAAAGCTATATTAAATCAAACCATTCCTCAAAGTAGATTCCATATAAAGAGAGAAAATAAAAAAAACTCAACTGTATCTCATTGCAATAAAGTGGCAATTCAAATAGATATATGAGTAATACAATGCAATCATTTAAAAATTACTCTATAGAATAAGCCTTAAGCTATTATTCATAAGGTTGGTATTAGTGGAGCAAAAACACTATTTATAATTACACAATGACATATTAATATTCCATCAGAAATACAGTTAGGTAAATATAAGAAGATAAATTAAACATCAAGTTTGGACAGAGTGCTTTGGCAACATGACTTTATAAATCGCTAAATTATTATGTTGAAAGTAAGCTCCAGGGAACCTCTCTGTAGGTGTGCTCACCACACTATATGCTTTTTATTTTTAAAAAGCTTTTCTAAGATAAGACTGTCTTTTGCAGCTATGCTAGTAAGGTCACATAATTAGTGTGATAAATCTTCCTATTTATGAATGTTTATTTGCAAGGAATCTATTATAATAACTAGCTGTGCCCGCGGCTCCGTCCACGTGGAATAGTGACTTTGGGCAGCATTTTTTGGATATATCTTTAGTTTGGATTACAAACCCTAAAATTTAATATAAATAAATGAAAAATACAAACTGCGTTCGAACCTAAAAAGTCCAGCCTAAGCTGAACCCTATTTTATATGATTGATGATATAACTCTTAGGTCAACTTAAATTGGAATTTAAAATTTTCGAACCATATCATTTTTAACAAAAACTATTTTTTTTTTCTAAAATAAAAGTAGCCTAAGTTACTCCTTGTTACATCAGCTATCTGCCAGTGAAAGTCCCGGCAAAATAGGTCCAGCCATTTCAGAGATTAGCCGGAACAAACAGACAGACAGACAGACAGACAATACCATGTATACATCCAAATACATTTACAATGACATATTAATATTCCATCAGAAATACTAATTTACTAATAAAAAGCGGTTATTTTAATATTACAAACAGATCCTCCAATTTTATTTATTTGTATAGACTATCACAAAATGAATATATATGTGTTTTGTCATTAAACACTTTTTCTTCTTCCACTTATTCCAACAATGTGGAGTTGTCACTTGATCTCACCTTCCACTCTCCTCTATTATTTATCATCTGAAAATTTACTAATTTTTAATTAAGACCCTTTAGACTAAAGAAGAATCGTAAATCTTTTATTTAATTAAATATTACTTTTTCGCAATTTTACTCAGTTTCTTACGAAAAAGTAAGATTAAATGAGACTCGACTCGACTCCGTCCCCCTTTGAACACTGCACGTAATTAATGTAGGTACGCCCCCTAACAGATTTCTTGAAGCTCTTCGTTCGTCAGCAGAAGTTGAACTTTGTCCTTTGTCATTTAAAAACAAATTTCATAAAAGTCAAATGAATTATGAGACATTTAAATATTATTGCGCAATGCCATAGTAAGATGATTCAACGGGGATTCCCAACTAATCATCATGACACATTTTCATAGAATACTAGCCGTTCCCGCCCGCTTCATTAGTAGAATAACAGAAAAAAGTAAAAAAATATGAGAAGTTTTCGTACGCACGCTACACCGCTTGCCCAACTTCTCCGGGGCACACACACACACACACACGTCACTGGACACGTTAGTGCTTATAAAAATCATTGTTTCTTAAAGCTTTAATTTAATAACTTTAAATTAAATGAAGATATCGCTATTATTTTATAATAAGGACCAAGTGTCTAAGAAGTTAAACTAAGAAATTTAATTGAAATATTTCAAGTAGTTTTGCCGTGATGCGCGTACAACTGCAAACCTCTATCATTTTATTTATATAGAAGATTTACAATAGATAACCTATTGTAAATCTTCTATATAAATAAAATACGTGACCTTATAACTACGTGACCTATTATTGTTAATTTCTACCCCCTCTCTTTCCTTGGTTACCATCCGTAGTGTATGAGAAGATCTCCCTGTCTAGTTTTAAATTTATAAATACTGTTTTCAATATATTTTTTTTTGCAAACAGAAAGTTAAGAAAATTGCTCATATTTGTTTTTGTTAATACAGCACTTGCCGCGTGACGCCAAAGCAGGCATACCTATAGTAAAGAAGAAGAAGAAGCGCGAGAAGATATTAACTAGTCCTTTAGAGGATATTGACTCCCTATGGCTAAGCTTGGTATTTTCAAGACTTCCCCCCTGAAAGGGTACGTTTCCATATTATATTTCATACTTACATTTAGTATAAGTCGATCAAATTTATTTTTGAGTGTCATATTTACAATAGAAGAGTTGTATGAAAGGAAAAATATTGTTACATTTTAACTACTTTGTTCAAAGTGAAGTTTTTTTTCGGGACACAAAGAACTATAGTTACTTCTGACTGTTTATATGTACCTATATATAAATATATATCCATACTAATAAACGTGAAAGTAGCTGTCTGCGTCTAAACCGCTGAACCAATTTTGATAAATTTCGGTATAGAGATTGGACCTCGGAGAAGGACATAGGCTTCTATTTTTTTTTATATGGCAGAAGAACGTTTGCCGTTTCAGCTAGTGTTATACATACATACATAGTTATTGAAGTGTGGATAGATTCCCTCCGTTAGGTAGTGTCATTCATTATTAATGTATCCTTGATAATTATTTATCATTTTAATGACGCAAAAACTATTTTCTCAACAGATGTTATGTTGAGTCATGTTTAACAAAATAAATACACAAAAAAAACTTATCTTTACTAAACTATCCATATCTATTATTAAAATTATATATTCTCTGTGCAGCGAGGAGTAAGAGTGCTAACCGCTGTCGTAAAAGGCAACAAAAACAAAACAACAGCTACGTGGTGTATAAGTATGCCGCTATAATAACCTTGTGTTGTGTTCCGGCATTAGTAACATAGTGACCCAAGTTCCTATGCCCTTATGGGACAGCAGCATGTTCGCGATGCCACTGGCGTTACAAATACACATAGGCGACGGTAACTACTAAATTCTAAGTGGAACGTAGCCTGCCTGCTGTCCTACAGCAATAAAAAAAGAAAATAAAATATTAATATGTATTTATTTACAAAGTATAGCTTTTTATATCCTTATAAGTCAAGTATTCCTGAGGTGACCTCATTTAAATTAAAGGCAAGAGTAACTTTTTTCCATTATCTACATATACAAATAAATAAAATTGAAGGGTCTGTCTGTAATATTAAAATAACCGCTTTTTACTAAGTGCATTCGGACGTATACACGGTACATATACCAAAACAACATTTTTTACAATTTTTGTCTGACTGTTTGTTCTGGCTAATCTCTGAAATGGCTGCACCGATTTTGACGGAACTTTCACTGGCAGATAGCTGATGTAACAAGGCGTAACTTCGGCTATTTTTATTTTAGAAAAAAAAATTGTTTTTTGTTAAATATGATAAGTTTTGAAAATTTTATATACCAATTTAAGTTGACCTCCGATTTATATCAACAATCATATGAAATAGGGTTCAGCTTAGGCTGGAATGGTAGGATGAATTTCCAATTTAAGTTAAACTCAGATTTATGTCATCAATCATATGAAATAGGGTTTAGCTTAGGCTGGAATTTGTAGGTTCAAACGTTGCATTCGATAATACTGACGGTTTGCATATTTCATTTATATTTTAGGGTTTATAGGGCTTGTAATTCAAAATAAACCTTAAGATATATACAAAAAATTCTGTCTAAAGTCACTATTCCACGCGGACGGAGTCGCGGGCACAGCTAGTCTTCAATAAACGCTCTTGCAAGAAACACTCTGTTACATAGATCTTGTCTTAAATATTTATAATAAATTTTAGACCAGTATTGACATTTTTTGCTCTAACATTACAAATTATAAATCGAAAATAATCGAATTATGCAAATAACTAAATTATTAAGTTTAAATCTCTCAATTTTTTTATGTAGGTATTATATACTTTTAGTTTATGACATTACTATTATAATGTGCATTACCTTTAAGTGGAAACTTTACTGATTTATTAATTTTAATGTTATCTTTATATTGTGATTTATTGTTATGGTATCTTTCCCAAATAAATAAAATAAAAGTACTAACTAATATTGTAAATGCGAAAGTGAGTTTGTTTGTTACGCTTTCACGCTTAAACTGCTGAACCAATTTTGATGAATTTCGGTACAGTCATAGATTTTACCTTGGAGAAGGACACTCTACTTTTTTTTATTCATATGGCAGAACAATGTTTGACGTTGTACGTTAGTATCCATAACATAAGTGCTATTCTGCATACTACAACTAAAAACCAACAAACTAGATATGCTGTTAGTGTGAATTGTCCCAGTATATGTATTTATTTATTTAAATGAGACCCTAGATGATTATGGAATTCATTTCACAAAATGGAATATTAGCTATCATAAAACACCTTTTTACTTAACACACTTTTAATAGATAATAATATTGTACCTATTCACATGGTGCCACCTAGTCCCGAAGTAAGCAGCAGAGCACTAGTGTATTGGATAATAGACAACAGATATTTTTCTTTTGTAAATTAATACATATAAATAAACACCTACACACAGGACAGGAATCAAGCCTGTGACCACCATAGTTACTTTTTTCCAGATTTAATTTTGAACAAATATATAAATTAAAGTACAATATACCTAGTCAGGTCATAAATTCTGTCACATGTTTAATGTAAAATAATTGTAACAAGTTTATTAATTCTGTAACCATTCATATACCAAAATGAACTTAACAAAACGTAGATTCTTATGACATTAAAGTTTATTCAAAATGACCTCCGTGATTTTGAATACAAGCCTTCAATCTGCGCGGCCAGTTGTCTATCGCAGCACGAACGAGGTCCATGTCAATATCGGCGGCTGCCTTAATCAAGGATGTCTTGAGTGACTCCAAATTGGGATGAAGCTTTGAGCACGCCTTTTCCTCCAAGTGTTGCCATATCTTGTAATCTAACGGATTCAAATCTGGACTGGAGGAGGGACAGTCTTCGTGCCGGATGAAGTCGATTTCACGCGCCGCCAGCCAGTCTTGTGTGCTCTTCGCTCTATGAGCTGGCGCCGAATCTCGTTGGAATACCCAGTGCCTGTTATTGAACATGGTATGAGAAACAGGTTCCACAAGGTTCGTCAGGACTGTATTTTGATACACAACAGCATTCGTTTTTACACCTTTCTCACAAAAATGTACCTCTGTTAAGCCCCAATAAGAAACTCCCAACCATACCATGAGCGAGGATGGAAAATGACCTCGTTGGACACGCGGAATACGGTTGCTCGCTTCTTCACTACTGTGTGCGTACACCTTATCATTTTGTTAGTTGTAGCTCTCTTCTACGGTAAACATTTTTTCATCCGAAAAAAGAATTTCCCGATATTTTTTTCCCGCGTACCGCTTCAACAAAGCGCGGCATCTCTTCAGTCTCAGGTCCATTAGACGAGCATTCAAACGATGTCCTGTTTTTCTTCGATATGCCCGAAGCCCTAAGTCTTCATTGAACACCCTTTTCACCGTGGTTCTGCTTAACCCCATCTGAAGGGCCAACAGTTTCTGCTTACGTTTGGGATTTATTTGAATTCGTGCCTTCACAGCTTTTATCACTGCTGGAGTCCTAACAGACCGAGGGCGACCACTTCTTGACCTGTCATCTACACTAGAGTCTTCATTGTATCGTTTGATGGTACGATAAACGAATCTTTTGGTTATATTCAAATTTTTCAGTATGTTAAAAATTTGAATTGGCGCGTAACTGTAACGATGCAACGCAATAACTGCAACACGGTCTTCTTTAAGCGTCCACTCCATATTTAAAAATGAGTAAAATTCTAAAAGTTATACATTTTTATTTTCATGAACAATTCGAAATTCGAATTCAATAAACTTTTTTGTGGCCAGCATTCTAAAAGAAAAGTTTTTACTGTGTGACAATACTTATGACCTGACTAGGTATAGTCCATTCAGTGTAGTTTTACTCTTTGATATAAATCAAGTACTAAAAGGACATATCCTTGAACAAAATTACTTTTAACAAAAAATTCACTTCATACAAAGCTGCCAGGAATATAAATGATGTCTAATCAGGAGCCCTGTCTCCTAACAATGTATGAGACAATATGTTACCCCAGTGCACGGAAACTCACAAGGTCACATCATGATAACCCCAGGACAAATACCTTGGAAGGGGCTGTAAACATGTCACATGTTTATTGTTTGATATAAAAATAATTTATTATACTACACTCACTTTCATTGTTGATTTGGTTGGTTTGATTGTGCGCTGGGCGCAGTCAACAGGCTACAAAAAGAAGACAAGACAACCAATGTCCAAATGGAAGAACTAAAAAGTTAAAAATAAATTACAGTTAAAAATAACTAAAAACACCCTTTTATATAAAAATAAAAAAATAAATCGTAACACTGGTCACTGGTCTAAAAAGCATGGGCTGGGATAAATGTTTTTATTATTTAATGCCATCTTTCTTCTGGCAGAAGGAAAATAAAGCATTAATCCTGACGATCCTGATAAGACTATGGAACAAAATTATTAAATTTGTGTATTGTCCTCAAGTCTTGATAAGTGTGCAATTTTTTAATTTTTTTTATCGTTCAAAGTGGTTCAAGATCGGGTCCGAAAATTCCATTACACAGATACATACAAGTCAAGTTAATAAAGCATGGTAAAAAGGCCCCAATGGAAGACCAACAGAAGACAGTTTTAAGTACTGCTGGTTATTTTAATGAATTGGGTGCCATTCTAGAGCTTTATTGTTGTTATTATTAGTTTAACTTGTTGTTTTGATATGTACCTAAGCTGTAATAAAAAAAAAATCTTTCTTTCAAATCTCATGTTTATGAAGTTACTATATGATTACGAAACTCACAGATAAAGAATAAAAGGCAAAATGTTTTTCAAAAAAGAAAGCAGCAGAGCGTTTGTGTCATGGGTACTTGACAACTGATATACAAGCAGTATATTATACATACTTTGTTTGGTAAAAATACCTATATTCAGGATGGGAATTGCACTTGTGACTTGAAAAATATGAGAAGTTTTCCTAATCATGCGCGCTACACCACTTGCCCCACTTCTCCGCCGTAAGAAAACACATGTATTTTGTTGTTATATCTTGCGATATAGACTTGAGAGTTAGACTATGAGCAGATGATTTGTGTGCTATTTTGCAAGCAACGCAAGGTATTCAATAAGCTAGTGAGTTAATTGAATGTGGAGTGGAATCGTAAGCTGGACTGCTAGTCAATTGGGGTGTTTTTCCAGCCTTATTTTATATCTAGAACTCCAAATATTTATTTCTTTTTTGATTGTTTTGATGTTTAAGTACTTGTGTATTTCAGAAGTTTTTAAGAACCAAAGGCAATTGGATATTTGCTTCAGAATATAGTTTTGTGCTCTTTGGATTATATTAATACTTGGGTCACATGCTGAGCCCCATAATGGAATCCCATAAGCCCAAATCGGTTTAAGCAGCATTTTTGAAAAGTAACTTGTTATCTACTGAGAGTTTAGAGTTTCTACCAAGTATTTTTTTTATTCCTGTAGGACAGCAGACAGGCTGACAGCCCGCTTTTTTCTTTCTTTCTTTCAGTTACCGTCGCCTATGGGTGTTTGCAACACCAGTGTCATCGTGAACACAGTGCTGTCCCGTAAAGGTACAGGAATTTGGTTCACTAATGCCACACCATGAAACAACACAAGGTTATTATGGCGGCATACTTGAGACCAAAGGTGGTCGCCATCCAGACGGGCTTTAGGCCCTACCACGTAGCTAGGGTGGGTTGTTTTGTCGGCTTTTACGACGGGCCGACCCCTGCCGCAGAAGTTAGTATTCTTTCCCCACCCCTGCACGGATAAAAAATAGCCAATGAAGCTCTCTGTACTTCACATTTATTTCATCTCTCTTTTTTTTATATGTTGTTTCCAGACAAGTCTTTGATTCAAGTGGATTCCAAGATGTTTTATGCAATCTTATTGTTGGAGATGGTTATTCAGAAAAGTCACAGGAGGGACTCTCAGAATGATGTTCTTTTGTTGCTATGCAGCCACAATCATTAGTGACGTCTTTTACAACACTCTAGGACTGAGTCCCGTTCTTATTGCTAACCAGAACTACTCTACCAAAAATACAATTATTATTAGGTATAATATATTGTATAATTAAATTTTATTCAACTTCAATAAGGTTTCACTTAGACCTAAATGGACGAAGGGTATTTCAGCAGTGTAAATCCAATACACAGTGTACTGGATCTTAAGTAGATACAGTGAAAAGGCTCTTCGTAATGCAAAAGTAATATGCACGGATTTTGTTGCACTTGCTTTTATCCTCCATTTAGATAACCAGGCTTCTATCTCTTTTAATCCTGATTGTAAAAACTCAGAAGCTTGCCTCAGATGTCCAATACAGCAGTATCATCTGCGAAAGTTGCTACAGTGACATTTTCACTTTAAGGCAGGTCATGGGTAAATATTGTGTATAGTACTGGGCTAAGCACTGAACCCTTCGGTACGCCGGCTAGAATTGGGTAAAGTGAGGAAGTGCACTCTTCTTCTTTGATTTGAAAGAGTTTTTCTCTAAGGTATGATTCCAGTATAGGATAAAATGTATATAGTAATAAGGTTTTAATCTTGTACAATAGGCCTTTGTGCTTTACCCTATTAAATGTTTATTGTACATCTAGAAAAGCGCTAGAGCAATATTATTTACTTTCCATTGCCTTTCTGTGTTTAACAAATTCTGTGAACCTGTTCTAGAGTCCCATGTTTTCGTTTCAAACCAAATTGATGATCTGGAATAATTTTCCTTATTATTTCCTCGAGTAGCCTACAGAGTAAGACTGATTTAAATATTTTAGAAGTTACGGGCACAAGTCTTATCGGTTGGTAAGAGCTTATTTCATTGGCTGGCTTTCCTGTTTTAGGTATTGTCATTTGTCAGATATTTAAGTGAGGGTATTTTGAAAATATTTCAGTCTGGATTTTACTAACAAACAATGTGCATTGTGCTCCCACGTATAGTGAGTATATATCAGGCATCATTATTACCTGGAAAAATTTTCAAAGGTCTGGGAAGTGTCCAGTTCTTATTATGCCATTGAATAGGGTTGAAAATTTGCCATCCGCCACAAATTATGACAGATGAAGAAATGTATGAAGCAGTACAAGAAGAAAGCTTTGTAGAAGTATTAGAGCCATCAACTACTACAATTGTTAAAGTAAAACATTTGTTTCAATACCTGCATAAATTGAATAAAACAGTGTATCTGCTAAAGATAATATAACTACCTAGTCAGGTCATAAATTCTGTCACATGTTTAATGTAAAATAATTGTAACAAGTTTATTAATTCTGTAACCATTCATATACCAAAATGAACTTAACAAAACGTAGATTCTTATGACATTAAAGTTTATTCAAAATGACCTCCGTGATTTTGAATACAAGCCTTCAATCTGCGCGGCCAGTTGTCTATCGCAGCACGAACGAGGTCCATGTCAATATCGGCGGCTGCCTTAATCAAGGATGTCTTGAGTGACTCCAAATTGGGATGAGGCTTTGAGCACGCCTTTTCCTCCAAGTGTTGCCATATCTTGTAATCTAACGGATTCAAATCTGGACTGGAGGAGGGCCAGTCTTCGTGCCGGATGAAGTCGATTTCACGCGCCGCCAGCCAGTATTGTGTGCTCTTCGCTCTATGAGCTGGCGCCGAATCTTGTTGGAATACCCAGTGCCTGTTATTGAACATGGTATGAGAAACACGTTCCACAAGGTTCGTCAGGACTGTATTTTGATACACAACAGCATTCGTTTTTATACCTTTCTCACAAAAATGTACCTCTGTTAAGCCCCAATAAGAAACTCCCAACCATACCATGAGCAAGGATGGAAAATGACCCCGTTGGACACGCGGAATACGGTTGCTCGCTTCTTCACTACTGTGTGCGTACACCTTATCATTTTGTTTGTTGTAGCTCTCTTCTACGGTAAACATTTTTTCATCCGACAAAAGAATTTCCCGATATTTTTTTCCGCGTACCGCTTCAACAAAGCGCGGCATCTCTTCAGTCTCAGGTCCATTAGACGAGCATTCAAACGATGTCCTGTTTTTCTTCGATATGCCCGAAGCCCTAAGTCTTCATTTAACACCCTTTTCACCGTGGTTCTGCTTAACCCCATCTGAAGGGCCAACAGTTTCTGCTTACGTTTGGGATTTCTTTGAATTCGTGCCTTCACAGCTTTTATCACTGCTGGAGTCCTAACAGACCGAGGGCGACCACTTCTTGACCTGTCATCTACACTAGAGTCTTCATTGTATCGTTTGATGGTACGATAAACGAATCTTTTGGTAATATTCAAATTTTTCAGTATGTTAAAAATTTGAATTGGCGCGTAACCGCAACGATACAACGCAATAACTGCAACACGGTCTTCTTTAAGCGTCCACTCCATATTTAAAAATGAGTAAAATTCTAAAAGTTATACATTTTTATTTTCATGAACAATTCGTAATTCTAATTCAATAAACTTTTTTGTGGCCAGCATTCTAAAAGAAAAGTTTTTACTGTGTGACAATACTTATGACCTGACTAGGTATATAAACATGCCAGAAAAAGTTATTAATCATGGACTATGTGCAATAATGTGAACATTGCAATAATCTGACAGCAATTGGTTTTTAATAATTCCAGATTAGTGAGATTCTACTTGTGTGATTGGCCGCTAAGCAGCCATAGAGTAGACATAATTTATAAGATAAAATATATTCACAAGTGAGGGTAGTTTTTTAATTTTAATGTTTTACAATGAGTCTATTTTTTCTAATCAACTGATCATCATTGCCTTTTTTAGAATTATGAAAAAATAAACATAAGCTGAAAATCAGTATATTAATGACATAAATTTCTAGAAAATGTCTATTTCAATGTGCACTCTTTTATTTGGTTGTGTGTTCAATTACTGAGTTGTGTATTGAATTTTAATGTATGAACTCACTGGTAAATATTATTAGTTAATATAACATCAGATAGAGACAAAACCTTGGAATAAAATATTATATATTCACAAAAGAAATATTTTTAAAGGTACAACAAGTAAATGGGGGTCTTATCACTGGGAGCAACCATTTCCCTGACCTGAAACTACTGGTCATTTTTACTATGAATCTTACTTAGGACTTAAATGAAAATTTTCATAATCTAATTAGAGTAAGTAACAGTATATCTATCATGTAGAATAATTACGAGACCACCAAAACCAGATAATCAAGGGAATCCATACAAGAGGGCAGGATAAATGAATCTATTGTATATCTAACAATGTAAACAACACTTTTGACTTCCAAATCACATTGACATATATCAAAAGTTCAAGGATAATCAATTTTCACTAGTATTACATACAAACAAAATATAATAAATATCATGTAAGTATCAAACCAGTTTTACAGTTTAATATATACAATATAAATATTAATTTATGATAGGGTACTATACTTGTAAACAAAATATAAATTTGAATAATACCCAGGTAGTGGGCTCAATTTTTTATGTTTAAAATTATAACTAAGGAAGCATCCATCCTCAATTATCATAGCATTACATTCTCTACTAAAATATACTTACTGTTAGTATGATACGGAATGTACATAATCCAAGTTCCTAACAATTTAATTTCACTTTAGTAACATTCAGTTGTAAAAACCACTATTTATGATCTGACCTTTTAAAAGTTTGGTTGCATATCTTTCACTGATTCCCACTTTTTCTTTAATATTCAAAATACAGGTACAGGAAAATGCAGTCAAACAAAAATAATGCACTCGAGTTATGTATGTACGTATTTTGATAAAACATTGTTTTTGGTCAGTGTTGCCAGACGGTCATGTGAATTTCCCCCCAACTTTTTTCGAAATACCCCCGAAAATAAGCTTTTTGGAAAAAAACCCCCAGAACAGTTTTTACTTATTTTAAAAAGAGAAATAAAAAAGCAAAAGTAGCTAGATAGATAATTCTTTATTGTTTACCTCATTTTTAGAGTTAATTCAGATATAAAATAAAATAAATATATAAATACATGCATACATATAATCTCTGCCTACCCCTACGGGAAAGAGGCGTGATTATATGTATGTATGTATGTAAAATAAAATGCCGCATAAGCTCAAGTGACAGATGTACAAAACAGCCAATAAACCTGCTCTGCTACTTTTTCCTGCAGGAGGCGGCAGAGCAGAAAGCCAGACAGACAATGAAACGACTGATATGGCTCACCCAAACCCTAGTTAGTTTACTCGTCTTATTTAACCAACACCAATACTCAATTAGTTAGTGCATTCCAGTGAATTAAGATTGTACCACCACCCATCGGCCAACATCAATACCCATTCACACAATAATCAAATCACAAAAGAAAATAATGCAATGCAAACGTAGTTTTTAATTTGCCTCCACCAACTTCATCTTTACTTACGTAACTTTTTGATAGGACATGGTATATCTTTATTTTATAAACATATGATGGACATTATCATGAACAGGACGATCTGTTTCATAAAAATAAAAGTTTAATGTACTGAGTAAGTAGCTATATAAAAATAATCGTAGTATGTCTAAACAGGGACACTATTATTTTTTGAAATATTCTGAAGTCCAATAATTATGATATTAATGATTACTTATGTTTCATTCCGAGTAAAGTTTCTATAATAATAACCTGGTACTCAACAGAACATACCTCATCATCATCATCAGCCTATTGAAGTCCAATGCTGGACATAGGCCTCTGCCAAAGCATGCCACTGAGCCCGATCTTCGTCTCTTTCATCCACTTCCTGCCAGCTGCCTTGCGAAGAATAAAACTACTCCAGTGTTTTTTTTTGTTTATCTTGAGTGTCGAAGCCGCGTAACAACAAGAAACAGTAACAAACCTTATGAACGAATTAACGAAACTCATAGGCACTCTCGGCTCTTGCTATCGCATCGGCAATCGTCAATCGGCAACATGAGTAAAAAGACAGAGGTGGCATATTAACGAACGAACGAATGAATTGAATTATTAATGAACGATTGAATTGAAGTTTATGTATAAATAAACATATAATTAATTATAAGATAAAAATATTTCGTATTATATATTAATTGTAGTGATGGTAATTGTGTCTATGGATGAATTATTGGCACTTAAAAATCTCCAAAATTTCTCCCAATTTCATTTTTCCCCCCGTAGGTTCCCCCAAAGAATCTTTCCCCCCGAATTTCCCACCCAACGTCGAAAAATCCCCGAATTTGCAGGGAATCCCCCCCATCTGGCAACGCTGTTTTTGGTATTGTGTATAGGTAGTGACACTTGATAGTGATATCTAATTTATTTGACATTGACAATAGTTGGAAAAATAATGTTGCCAGATTACAAATTAAAATATAATATGGTACTTTAAAATATATTAGAATTAGTCTAAAAATCGATCTCATCTGAAGTAGATTATGTAAATTTTATGTACTAAGTCTTTTTAAATGACTTTTTGGAAGACTCATTTATCCGTGCAGGGGCGGAGAAAAAATACTGACTTCTGCAGCCAGGGTCGGCCTGTCGCAAAAGGCGACAAAATAACTTTAGCTACGTGGTAGGGCCCCAAGCCCGTCTGGATGGCGACCACCTTTGGTCTTAAGTATGTCGCCATAATAACATTGTGTTGTATTCCGCATTAATGACCCGAGTTTCTGCACTCTTAAGCGACAGCAGCGTGTTCGCGATTCCACTAGCGTTGCAAACACCCATAAGCGACGCGACGGTAACTGCTAAATTCTAAGCGGGCCATCAACCTGTCTACTGACCTACAGAGAAATTATTTTACTTATACATATTATATTGTTATTATCTGACCCAGCAAAGGTTGACATATTATGTATTACAGATATTTTGTAAAGGAAACAATAAACAATTAGACATCACTAACGTTTTTAATGTATTTTCAATACATATGATCGACATTTTAATTATTATATATACTAAAAAAGAATCAACTTTCATATTATTCCATTTATTTTCAAAAATAGTGGCATTATTCCTATATATCCATGAGGGATCTTTAGAGATATGCTTTCGACGAGTTCGTACCACCGCATTTGGATAGCAAAATCAGTGCTAAATACATTGTAAATTTTTATTTCGTACTCGACTCTGTCACAGTTTTTTGCAGACCGACGAATTGCTCGCTATAATCTTCAAGTATTTGGCTCTATGACCATTTCCCAGCCAACAGATGCATTGAATCAGCGGCGACTGATCTTTTGCGATTAGGCTCTGGATGTCGATATGTATATCGTTAGCAGCCATTACTCTCTGCCAAACCTGTGGATAGATCTGGAACACCACGTGGCACTGGTGGGGATTTCGCATCTTTCTATGATAGTACTCCTTTATCCTTAAAATTCTGGGATCAAAATTTAGCCACTACTTCAATGCTTCGGGAGTTTGATCCCCATCTCAAATCGCAATGTTTAATGTATTTAATTACAAAAAAAACTATACATGTAATGAAAATTATATATTACCTAGGACCTAGGGTCTTAATTAGCCACGTCTCTGTCTTACTTTTCATAGCATTATCATCGAATGTCTTTCGAGTTCATTTTCTTTCCTAAATAATTACCAATATTTTGCGTAAACTAGATTATTGCAACATTTAAAAATAATGTTAGACTCCGTTTTATTATTGCTGAAATTGCTAATTCTTACTTCACACATTTGAGTGATATACATTAAACACATTTGTTACCAAAATAATAAGTATTTCATTTGTTTCAATATATGGACCTAATGAGACAAAGCGAAAGATTACGAACAACTTTACAGGAACAAGTAAAAACTTTGTTTTTGCTATGCACGAGAATTATTTTACTCACAACACTGTCACTCATAACAAATTAGCCATATTTTTGTAGAACATACGAAATAATCCATTAAATAGGTTTCAAAATACCGTCGAGAGAATGAATGAAGAACGATTGACGAAAAAAGTGTATAAGACGAGGGTGAATGGAAGTGTTGGAATGGGTAGACCTAGGCGGACGTTTCAAGACCAGATCAGGGACGTCTTGAAAAAAGGCCAGGTCAGGAGTACCCTAAACCGAAGGGCATGTATGAAGGGAATAATGAAAGTGGACGAAGCGAAACAAGTATGTATGGATCGTAGCAAGTGGAAAGAAGTGGTATCTGCCTACCCCTATGGGAAAGAGGCGTGATTATATGTATGTATGTAAATACTCCACTAGCCATCTCGTTAAATTTAAAAGTTTAATTTCGATATTTTGTGGAGTTCTTATTGTGATATATTTTATTTTAATATATCATAGAAATAAAAAAATATAAATACAGTTCCTACAAAACTGTGCATCGAAGACTATCCTAAAGGTTGAGCAATCATTCAGCTATTTCACAGATTTAAATCTGTCAGATTTATCGTACCAAGAGAGGTCTTTATGTAAACCGTATTTCATCTATATAAGTTATACATTTCAACGTTGATAGCAGAAAATAAAGAGTTCCACGGAATTGTATAGGAGTAAACTGTCAAGATAAAGCTCGCACTGTAATACTGGAATAATGTACTGTGATAATTTACACAGCGCCATCTAGTCCCAAAGTGTGTCGAGAGCGTTTTTGTTGTGGGTACTATAAAACTGATATACTAGTTTTCGTTTGTATATAAATACATATTTACTATGTATAAACACGATGCAGTAATATTTTCTATGTGAAACTGGGTTCAAAATTCGATATTCATATTAGGAATTATTTGTATAGATTTTTTTTTGGTTTGTTTCAAATATGTACAGAATCAATGTTGTTAAGATTTGTCAAAATGTAATCACTTATCACGAGAGCATTGACTACGGAAATCTAATCTTATCATCCACCTTACAATGATAAAATGATAAAAGTAGCAGTGTTGACACAACATCAAAGCGGCACCTGTATTTGATTTTCAAAACTGAAATGCCCGCCAGAGAATAAAACAATTAGAATCCGCTAGGTGTCAACTGCCGACCTATATCCCTAGATGAGCAAAAATAGAAAGCTGCCCACTATTTTTAGACAACACATTGTAATTTAAAATCAGTTAAATACACATTGTTTTTTTAATAACAGCAGGCAAGTGACACGCGCTGCGCAGCTCGCGAACGGTCCTGCGTCAATCGATAAAGATATTTCAGTTGGGTC
This sequence comes from Malacosoma neustria, assembly GCA_963693495.1. Lineage (NCBI taxonomy): Eukaryota > Metazoa > Arthropoda > Insecta > Lepidoptera > Lasiocampidae > Malacosoma > Malacosoma neustria. Next base: position 610,240 of record OY856395.1, read on the forward strand.
AGTTGTATTTTTCACGGTGTAGTCTACGCTAGTTTTAGTAAACAATGAAATGTTGAATTAAAGACGAAAAAAATAATAATATAAAATGGAAGTGAAAAGATATATACGAAGTGATTCGGCCAGTTGTGCTCACATGGTAGAAGAAGGCACCGCGAACAACAGAAAGAGTGTCGACCCACATGAGAAGTTAAAAGCTTTGTTGAACTCCCCCGAAGAAGACACGGACGACACCCTGCCTCCGTCAGATGCGCCGAAATTTGGTACTGTTATACATAACAGAATATTTGTGGGGGGCTTCTCTTTGACCACCACTGATGAAGATTTGTGGAAGTTTTTTTCCACGTTTGCGACGGTGACGGCTGCCAGGGTCATATATGACAGGGCTGGCGTGTCCAAGTGTTATGGTTTCGTCACATTCGCCAGTCCCAGGGTCGCCAGGGTTATAGTTAAGCAGGTGAGCCTATTTTTGATTTTAATTAAGACTTAACTAATCATATGTCTTAGTTATTAAGAACAGAAGCATGATTAATATATTTATTTGTACATGGTTAATATTTTATTCATGACTATTTCGTACATTCTATATATAAAAACGATTTTTTTTTCTAAAATCGATTAGTGCTTAGGTAATAAGGTCATAAGTATTTATAATCCTTCTGATTTGTAACTTTTATTTTTTTAAATATCATATAAAAAAAAAAATATATATATATATATATATATATATATATATATATATATATATATATATATATATATATATATATATATATATATATATATATATATATATATATATATATATATATATATATTATTAAATTTACTACGAATTAAGGTAAGTATCGTGTAAAACAAATGTTCAAAGAGATAATAAAAACGTAAAATTGATGAATCAAAATACTATGATATTTGTTCCGTATTTCGTTTATATAATTGGACTTATCATGGCACACGTGGACTTTTGGAAGAGTGTTATAGGCGACGCGCTACGATAAAGAATTACACGAGTTCTTAATCATATTTTATGCCGAATTGGCGAAATGGCGTGAATTCTAAATATTCAACATAATAATCTAAAAGGCGATATTCACACTTAATGTATGAACATTGGGCACGTTTTAAACTATTGACCTGTTGGTTGCGCAGATTCGTAATTTCATATCTATTAAGGTGGAATAATAATACTACCCCTTGCCGCTGGAATCGTCCTATGTAAAAAAGGCTACAAAACAACCCTAGATCGATGGTAGAGCTCCAAGCCCGTCTGGATGGCAACCCTTTATCTATAAGTAAGCCGCCTTGTGTTGTGTTTTGGCATTAGCGACCCAGGTTCCTGTACCGCTATGGGATAGCAGCATGTTCGCGGTGTCCTTAGCGTCACAAACATCCATAGGCGACGGTAACAGCTTACTATTAAGTGGACCGTCAGCTTTTCTGCTGTTCCTCAGCAATAAAAAAAATTGTAAATCCTAGACGTATGTAAAATATGATTTTTAAAGAATCTTGTAAATGTTTCTGAAAACAGTTTACATGGAAAACTAATGTACGAACATCACTACTGGCGCAGGTTTTGATCAAAAACCAAGCCGTTCGGCAGCATTTCATTCCTTCAAAAATATAAAAAAAAATTATCCTGGTTTTATTCTAAGCTTTTATTTTGTTTTTACCGATGAAATTTCACTAAGATAAATAGCGCGATTGTTTCCTCAGACATGTGATGATACTGTTTATCCAAAAAGGCACTAAAATGTTTATTATTTTAATGTTTTTTTCTTACATGTTACTTTCTTACTTCTTAACTTCATCCGCGTGAAAATCAATTTGCACCTACACAGTAAGCATTTAGTAATGGTGAAAAAAATTAAGTATAAAAAAATGTACTTCAGAAGTTTCAGGGTATGAACACTAATATTATAAGAACTAATGTTAATATTTATCACACGAGTTCAATAGTTCTTTTTCTATTTTTTTTTCATTGTTATTAACTATTTTTGATAGATTTTACTCTATCTAGAAGATGAAGGACTATTATACCATCAGTTAAGTTAGGAATAAGTTACAAATAAGTTAGATTTCGAAAATTACGGGCATAGTTACCCAATGATGTAATAAATATATACACCTACAAGTTATCATCTGCCGTGTATCATTGAACATAGATAACGATAAAGAGTTTTGCGCTTAAAATATATTTCTTATCTTTGAACTAAATAACATATATTATATTAAAAGAGTAAATAAGTTTTTGTTTTGGAGGGAAAAGGCCTCATACACAAATGCAAAGCTGTTAGGCTCGTTTAACGCACCCTTCTTTTACGGTGACGCAATCCGGATATATATAAACCCTGCTCCAGACTTCACTCCTTGTGGTGACATTATCATCTTCTGTAACAGGCTGGGCGGGAGAACAGGATTAATTTCACCAGCTTCAGTTTAATAAAAGAATGGCTGGCTTTTCCTATTCTAGAGAATCCGAATGGTCATTACCATGCCAGACTCCAGGGGGAAGCCTGGTTATATCTAATCGTTCTAACCGTACAGAGGTCGCCTTTGTGCTGCCGACTGAAAGGCAGCCAGCGGCGGCTACAACGGCATGCCGACTAAACCTGTCAATTTAGTCTTATGTGTGTATCACAGGATCGAGTTTTGGTCATTGCTCTACGACGCTTCGGATAAGGAGGATTGCATATCTAATACACAAATTCCGTAACTTAATGTAGCGAGAACAATAATAGAATTTGAAAGATTCTATAGGCCTTCCGTTAAAAAATCAGATTTCTGTAATATTAAACAGCGAATCTCGTAAGCGAAAATACTTATTCCTGAATTCTTACTACTTCTACGAGGCTATTACTAATAAAATAAATAAATAAAATAAAATAAGCCTTTATTGCTGTATCCTAATCCTAAATATATCAAAACTTAGATGTGTAAAAATTAGACGTGCTTAAAACTACATTAGTATTAATTTATATTAGATTTATATCTAATTTAAAATTAATTCTAACTTAAGCTAACGTCTGCCACTGGTTTTTCTTTTAAAGCTTGTCCTTCGACAAAGGCCTTCTCTAAAGCTTTCCATTTGATCCTGTCTTTGGCATTGCGTGTCCATTCCGACCGTGCCATCCTTTTCATATCATCTTCCCAACATTTAAACTGTCTAATTATGTTTTAAATCAGTTCACACTTTAAATTTCGTCATCGACAGTGAACTTGATGTTAAAATTCACGTTGGAGTAAACTGATAATGCAATCTCGCGCCTTATCGCCGATAGATAAGACATTCTCGATTCCGCAGTGACGGATTGGGGTCTCGGGGACACATTGAGATGTTTCTAAAAGATTTAGAATCGTAATATATCTTGTTGATAGTCTCATATTTATACATTTTCTCTCGTCGTCATTTTTGTGATTTCTACATTCTTTAGAGTTTTTTTATTTAGCGTATTTTTTATTGCTGAAGAACAACAGAGAGGCTGACAGTCCAGTTAATAATAAGCAGTTACCGTCGCTTATAGATGTGTGCGACGCTAAAGACAGATTGTTCTTTTTAATGTTCAATCATGTCGATCACACCCTGATTGTTTTTGCGTGAGTTTTGTTGTTCTATTCTGTCTTGCAAAACTTGAGATAGCAGACAATGATTTGTCCAGACACGCTGATTGGCCAATATGAAGTCATCGAGCGATTCCACAGCCCATGTCAGATCCGCACAGAGGGCTACGTGGGCCCACGAAGACGAGTCCCGATCCACGTCGAAACTCATTCAATGTGACATTCCACCATTCATCTTTAGAATAAATTGATACTAATAATTTTCACAAGTTTAAGATAAAACTAGAAAAAAATGACGACTATCTATTTGAAATACATTGGTCTTATCATACTAAAAGGTCTAAATATATTATAACAGAAATCATTAACCTTAATCAAATGCTTGTAATGCAATGTTGCTATTCCATTTTGGAGCAGATTAAATGCAATTTAAAAACAGCCTTTGATCATTCTCGACATAACACTCACTCCATAACCGGGATCGGTACACATTCTATCACTAAGTGAAACCCTTGATATTGGTAAATATTCAAGCTTACAAACAATTGCAATTCATATTACTGTTACGAACTGAAACTATAATTAGGGCTAGGTAATACAGAAATGTCAGAAGCCGAGCTCAGGACACCCAGATCCTAAAGAAAATGAAATTCATTTCTTGATTTGTTCTAATTGGAATAAAAATCTGCCCATCACCCTGTATGAAAAGCTTCGGTCAAAACACGTTAAATTAAGGTGAAAATAGCATCAGTGTAAATTTTAAAGGAAAGCGCTAAAAGTTACTAGAGGGGAATAGATTATTGAAAACCCGGCATACCTCAATCAGTCTACAGTCATAGCATCTTTACTAATATTATAAACGCGAAAGTTTGTATGAATGTTTGTTACTCTTTCACGCAAAAACTACTGACTAAATTTTAATGAAACTTTATAATAATATTGATTATACATCAGAATAATACACAGGCTATAAAGATATCCTGTGAATTGGCCAAAATATAACGAGTGTCAAGTAAGTAGGAAAAAATTGTCCCCTCAGGGGCGCTCCTCTGTCCGAGGAGTGCACGGGTGTGCGTACCCGAGGTGCCCGAGCACCTGTCGCCTCACTCCTCTTCCCGTCCGAGGCGACGGAGTCCTACCTTTCTTCCCGTCTAACTCCATCATCCTTTTCCCAAATTCGCTCTCTGTTCGTGGCGCGGTCCCCGGTGGGATGGTTGCGGGTACTGACTGGGGTTTCGGGTTCTGTCCCGGGCCTTGATTTGGTAGTCGAAACCATGCCCATTTCGACTGCGCCTGCACAGAGAGTGTTCCTGGGGCGGGAACGGTATCTCCGCTATCCGTCGGTCTGGCTGGGCCGGCTACGGCGTTAGGCGACTCCCTGGTTTTTCTAGGGTGTCGTCTGGTAGTCATGCCTACGCCTGGCTGGCGCGCGGCGGGGATGCCAGCCCCGTCCCGTTCGGAATCCCCCAGCTTTGGGGGCTAAGCGGAGTTCGTTTGTCTCCTCATTCATTGAGGAGCAAACCTTTCGGCGGGTCCGCTGAGTCGGGTTGGCCGGACAGCGGATGGAGGCATGCTTCAATGCCGCCGTCGGGGGGCTTGGCTTAACCGCCCGGCCCCAGAGGAAGGACACCTCTAAGATAAAAAACCACCCAATCCCAAGTTTTAGGAGCGCGGCGAGGGGATGAATGGCCGTAGGGGGTACGGTCGTTAGCGCTCCCACCTGCTGGTACCTGCCGCCCCCAGCAGTATGTAGGCTTACCCGGGTATTTAAGCCTCTGCCCGGGGTTGACCTTTATTAGCTTTTTACTCGTGGGACTAAAATGGAGAAACAATTAACTAAAACACAAAATAAAAATGATGTAGTGGATGAGAGAGTACCTCTGGTACTAGTTGAGCGGATGGGCGTGCAGTCGGACTCCGACAGCGCGTCCAGCCTTATGAGTGTGGCGAGCGCGGTGAGCGCAAATTCTAAACGCTTACGCAAACGCCCGAGAGAGGGTGCAGATTCAGGGTCGAACTCGGCCCTGAGCGACACAGCGGTGCCGGCCCCCAAGGTCGGTGCCAAAAAAGGAGGGAGAGGTAGGCCCGCTACTACCGGCAAATATGCCGGTATCGGCCTATCCAGGCGTGAGGCTGCGGCTGCAATGAAGGCCGCAGCAGTCGCTGAAAAACTTGAGGAGGACGAGCGGCAGATTGCGGCTCTGACGAAAAGGGTGACGGAAGGGAGAGTCACTCGCCTGTCGGAGTCGTCGTCTGCCTTCTCTGATATAGGAGTCGAGGCAGAAGAGCTACCTGCCTCCGACCTAAACCAGAGAATGGCCGACGCGGTTGCAGTCATAAAAAGGGTGAGCAAGGTCTCGAAAGGCCTTAGCGGCTGCAGCCAGAAAGCACTTAAAGAGGCCACGGCCTCCATTCTGGAAAGTGCTCAGGTGCTTATGACCCGCACCACAACTGACGAGACGGCGCTGCTGCGGGCCCAGAACGCAAAGCTCGCAGCGCAAATGGCGGAGCTCCGCAAGGAGCACGAGGAGCTCAAGGCAGAGATAGCCAACTTCCGCCGCGAACACCTCAGGCGGGAGGTGGGCCTACCGCACGCAACGCCGCAACCGCAACCGCAGTTGCTGTCACAGGCGTCAAAGCGGCAGTCGACCCAGGAGACGGAGTTGACTCGCCTGATCCGTCAGGAGATGGCGAGTTTCAACGCGCGCTTCTCGGTGCTTGAGGGGAGGATTCTACGTCCTCCCCTAGCTGCAGACCAACGCAGCACACCGGCGCCGACATACGCAGCCCAAGCCGCAGCACCCCGTGCCGCCCAACCGGCACAAGCGGCTGCTGTTCCAACTGCCGCCTCGCAAAAGGAAACTGCGGGGCCTAAATCCAATCGAAAGTTAAAAAAAGAGGCGAAACTGGCCAAAAAGACAGGTGCTACGGCTGCTCCACCTACACAAACTACTAGGCCAGTAACGCGCGAACCCGCCACTAGACCTGAGGCGGAGTGGACGGTTGCGGGCGCCGCCAAGAAATCCAAAAAGGCGCGCCAGCGGGCCAAGAAGCAGGCCCAGAAAGAGCAAGCGGTGGCCAAGCGTCAGACCGCGAGGCTCAGTACACCCCGCTCTACAGCAGTGGTTCTCACCCTGCAGCCAGGGGCGGAGGAGCGGGGCCTCACATATGCTGGGATCCTGGCAAAGGCGAAAGCCGAGATTTCGCTGAGTGATCTCGGCATAACGGGCCTCCGGTGCAAAACAACAGCTACCGGCGGTCGACTACTAGAGATATCGGGAACTACTAGTGGTCCCAAAGCAGACGCCCTCGCCGATAGACTTAGGGCGTCTCTAGGCCCGGATGATGTGAGAGTGTCCAGGCCAACCAAGTGCGCAGATCTGCGCATTTCAGGCCTGGACGATTCCGTCACACAGGAGGAGGTCGCCGCTGCCATCTCCAAGGCAGGAGGATGCCCGCCGGATCAAGTCAAGGCGGGCACGATACGCCGGGGTGTCTCCGGTCTCGGGACAATTCTTGTCAGGTGTCCCGTAGCGGCGGCCAAAAAGATTAAAGATAAGCGGCTTTTGGTTGGATGGGTCTCGGCGCAGGTCGCGCTCCTAGCGCCCAAGCCCTATCGGTGCTACCGCTGCTTAGAAGAAGGACATGCGGGGGCACGGTGCACCGCTGGGGTAGACCGCAGCCAAATGTGCTTCCGCTGCGGTCAGCCCGGTCACAAGGCTGGCACTTGCACTGCCACGCCGCACTGCGTCATCTGTGCGGCATCTGGCAAGCCAGCCGACCATCAGATCGGGTCAAAGTCCTGCGCCAGGCCCAAGAAGAACAATGCCAGGAGACAGCCGGCTCATCCGCCGGCGAGTATCATGCAAATAACAACGAAGGCAACCAGCTCCTCGCAGCCGGTTCACCCGCCGGTTGCGGCAGAACATCCGCCGAGGGCTGGGGAGGAGAAGACGGCCATGGACACACAATAATGGCCCTATGTCGCCTCCTCCAAGCCAACATAAACCACTGTGCCAGGGCTCAGGATCTCTTGCTCCAGAGCATGGCGCAGTGGTCGATCGACGTGGCAGTTGTTGCCGAGCCGTATTTTGTGCCACCCAGGGATGACTGGGTGTGCGACACGAACCGCTCGGTAGCACTGATTATGAGGTCTGCCGCCGACACCCTTCCCTTCGAGGCCGTCACCCGAGGGCGGGGCTATGTTGCGGCAATTTGGGGAGATGTTATGGTCGCGGGGGTGTATTTCGCCCCCAGCCTTTCTCTCGCCGACATGGAGGATATTATCTTGGAGTTGGGCACGGTCGTCAGTCGTAGCCGTCCTCGTCCCGTGATGATCCTAGGGGACTTCAATGCCAAATCTACGGCTTGGGGTTCCCCGGCTACGGATGCGCGGGGCGAGTTAGTGGAGGAGTGGGCGGTCGAGCAGGGCCTGCTTCTCCTGAACCGGGGTTCCGTGCAGACTTGCGTGCGGCAGCGGGGTGGGTCTATAGTGGACCTGTCGTTCGCTAGCCCCGCTCTCGCGCGCACTGTCCAGGACTGGCACGTCTTGGAGGAGGTGGAGACGCTGTCCGATCATCGATATATTCGATTTAGCGTCTCCGCCCAGACCTCGGTTGGGCCGGTCCAAGCGGCCCCGGGGGGCGTTGGAGACGGCCCGCGTTGGGCGCTGAAGCGGCTGGACAGGGAGGCTCTCCTGGAGGCCTCTATCGTCAAGGCCTGGCTGGACTCTCCAGGCAGGCCAACCAACATTGACGAAGAGGCGGAGTGGTTCCGGGAGAGCATGTCGCACATCTGTGACGCTGGCATGCCCCGAGTCCGGCCGGTACCATCCAGGCGCCAAGTGTACTGGTGGTCGCAATCGATTGCGCAGTTGCGCATCGCTTGTGTGCGGGTGCGACGCCGGTACGCAAGGTGCCGAAGAAGAAGACGCCGCCGCCCCTTTACAGCGGCAGCCGAACAGGAAGAGGCGGAACTATACAACCGCTATAGAGAGGCGAAGAGCGCCCTCCAGCTGGCCATTGTCCGGGCAAAGGCCCAGGCCAACGAAGAGCTGCTGGAGACTCTGGACCGAGAGCCGTGGGGGCGCCCCTACCTTATGGTACGGGGCAAGTTGCGCCAATGGGCTCCCCCATTGTCCCGGAGTCTCCAGCCACAGCTGCTGGAGGAGGTGGTGTGTGCGTTGTTTCCGTCGAGACCGGAGCACACACCACCGGCTATGGTTCCGCCTCGCAATATGCCCGACGCGGAAGACGACATTGACGACGACGTGCCCGAAGTGACCCGGGTAGAGTTGAGAGTGGCGGTGGCTCGCATCAGGAACACCGCCCCAGGGCCCGACGGCATTCCAGGCCGTGCATGGGTCCTGGCCATGAAGGCTCTCGGGCCCCGACTAGCGGGGCTCTTAAGCGCATGTTTGGAGCGGGGCCAGTTTCCAAGCCGGTGGAAGACCGGAAAGCTGGTCCTGCTCAAGAAGGAGGGGCGCCCCGCAGACTCACCATCTGCGTACAGGCCAATCGTGTTGCTGGACGAGGTGTGTAAGATCTTTGAGCGAATCATCGCCAGTCGCCTCGTCCAGCACATGACCGCGGTGGGGCCCAATTTGGCGGACAACCAATTTGGTTTCCGCCAGGGGCGCTCCACGGTAGATGCGATCATGCGCGTGAGGGTCCTCGCGGAGGAGGCAGTCGCCCGGGGTGAGGTGGTCTTGGCGGTGTCGCTCGACATCGCCAACGCTTTCAACACCTTGCCCTGGAGTACTATCCGAGAGGCACTCCGGTACCACGGGGTGCCGCGCTACCTCCAACGCATTGTCGGGGCCTATTTGTCGGAAAGATCGGTGGTGTACCCGGGTCGAGAAGGATGGGGTCGGCGAGAGACGTCGTGCGGCGTTCCTCAGGGTTCGGTGTTGGGACCGCTCCTGTGGAACGTAGGGTACGACTGGGCTCTGCGCGGTGCGCTTCTCCACGGCGTCGGCGTCATTTGTTACGCCGACGATACGCTAGTTACAGCGCGTGGGAAGTCGTACCGGCAGGCGGCCATACGCGCGACTGCTGGTGTCGCGCACGTCGTGGGTAGGATCCGGCGGCTGGGCTTAGAGGTGGCATTGCACAAGTCTGAGGCCCTGTGTTTTCATGGGCCCAGGATGAAGCCGCCTCCGGGGTCCAGCATCATAGTAGGAGGGGTCGCCATCGCTGTCGAGTCGACGATGAAGTACCTTGGACTCGTCCTCGACAGTCGGTGGAACTTCGGGCCGCACTTTACACGGCTCACCCCCCGGTTGTTGGGTGCTGCTTCTGCGCTCTCGCGCTTGCTGCCCAACCTGGGAGGGCCCGACTCCTCCTGCCGAAGACTCTACATGGGGGTCGTACGGTCGATGGCGCTATACGCCGCGCCAGTGTGGGCGGACGCCCTGACGGCCCGCAACGTCGCCGCGCTTCGAAGGCCGCAGCGCGCGATGGCCGTCAGGATCATAAGGGGATACCGTACGATCTCCTTTGAGGCAGCGAGCCTCCTAGCCGGATCCCCGCCCTGGGACCTCGACGCAAGGCTCCTCGCGTCACTCTATTGGTGGCGCGCGGAGGCGGTCGAGCGGGGCGAGCGCCTGGTGCCGCGACAGATTAAAGCACGCAGGGCAGAGCTCCGCCAGGTCCTAGTGGCGGAGTGGCAGACGCGCTTAGCGCAACCCACGGCGGGGCACGCCGCTGTAGCGGCGGTAAGGCCCATTCTAGAGGAGTGGCTCAATAGGAGCCACGGCGCCCTCAGCTTCCGGCTGACACAGGTGCTTACCGGACACGGGTGTTTCGGGAAATACCTGTGTCGCATAGGCCGGGAGCCGACGTCCCAGTGCCACCATTGTGTTGATTGCCGCGACGATACGGCGCTGCATACGTTGGCGGAGTGCCCAGCTTGGGCCGAGCAGCGCCGAGACTTGGTCGCGGCCGTAGGAGCTGCGGGAATCCTCTCGCTTCCGGCTGTTGTGTCTACCATGGTCGGGAGCGAGTCAGGGTGGAATGCCGTCGCCACCTTCTGCGAGGCCGTGATGCTCGCAAAGGAGGCGGCGGAAAGGGAGAGAGAGACTGCCTCCTCTCTCCCCTCCCGCAGCAGACGCACTGGGCGCCGTAGGGTGGCCGACTTCCGGCCACCGTAGGGCGCGGCCTGCGGACGGCAGACTCGGGGCGTCTTGTCGTCCGATCAGCGGCAGGCCTCGAGGCGGCGGCGTCTTGTTCCGCGCGCGCCTCATAGTGGAGTCCTGCGGCCGGGGTGACGGCCGCAGTGGGTGACGGGGCCCGCCTGACCATCTGGCGGGCCAATACCCGTCGGGGGGTGGCGACGAATGCTTCGGCGATACCCGCCCCTTCGACACACGGGTACATGAGGAACACGGGTTGGTTTTTAGTCAGTAAGAGTTTGACAGTCCCCTTCGCCCTTCCCCGAGGGCGGAGGGCCTCCATGAGGATTTTCCAACCCGATACAAAAAAAAAAAAAAAAAAAAAAAAAAAAAAAAAAAAAAAAAAAAAGTAGGAAAAAATTGTGCCGTGTGCAAGCTATTCTGGCGTGCGCTGCAAAAGCCGTTAGAGTTACACGTATATAATGTATAATGGAAATGTTTATCTTAAATACTCCTATAAAAAGCCCACTATATCATACTATATTTTATGTGTAAGCCATTATCGCTAAAATTCTTCTTCTTAGTCGTACACTCCTGGCGGAGTGGTCGTGGTCATGGATCGTCTGCGAAGTTGGTTGCGGCTTCTGCAATGCTTCTCCATCTCTCCCTATTTGTGGATTGTGTTTCTCCCTGCATGTACATTCAGTAAGGGGTGTATTACCACTACTTCGTAGTTGATTTAATGAGGTCTGCCGATCTTGTGGGTGATTGGCAACGAGAACATTGACCTTCTACTCTTCCCTGTACCAACAGTTCCAATGAGCTTTCGTTTCATGTTATGTGTCCAAACATCTTAAGAATTCGTATTTGTACAATCGACGAAAGATAGAAACCTTAGTGCGGTAAGCTGTCCAGTTCATCCTCAGCAAACGCCGCCAGCACCACATCTCAAGGCCATTTATCTTTCTGAGATGTTATTGATTGATCGTCCATGTTTCAGCTACATATAGGAAAATATGAAATACTAACTAAGAATCTTATTATTTATTTATTTATTTTTATTGCTATGGGACAGTAGACAGGCTGACGGTCAGCTTAGAATTTTGCAGTTACCGTCACCGTACACCGGTCAGCCTATGCACAAATGTCGAACGCTTCACGCTGCTATCCCATAAGGACACAGGAACTTGGGTCACTAATTACGGAACACAACACAAGGTTATTATGGCAGCATACTTAAGACCAAAGGTGGACGCCATCCAGACGGGCTTGGGGCCCTACCATGTAACTAGGGTGGGTTGTTTTGTTCTATTTTGACTTGAGATGTCGCAATAAGAGTAGTGTCATCTGCATATCTCAGGTTTGATATCAACCGGCCTTCAATTGATACACCTTAGTCTCAGCTCTCTGAAACCATCCGCATAATGTATTCGGTGTAGACATTAAACAAGAGAGGGGATAGAATACATCCCTGTCAAACCCCGGCCTGCGTTTTTCAACTTCTCCATGAAAGATAGCCCTCCTTGCCTCTACTCTACATACATCCAACTCAAGGCGTTGCAATCAGGTAGGCTATGACCTAAAAGATATCATTGAAATACACGTTTAAATTAAGGATTAAGACCAGCTCCTTGAGCCCTGGATTATTTATATAAAAACATCTCATCTCTAAAGGCCTGAGCTGAAAATAAATGTTCTATATAGATTTCACCATGTGTCACTTTTATTTGGAAAGGACAGCTAAGGGTGGTATGAAAAAGAGAATCTTAGAAAACAGCATTTAAATAAGTAAATGCAAAGACAATATAAACTTCTAAGTACTTAAATGTCTTCACTTAATCAAAACGCACCTGCCGGTACAAATTCCACCGATTAATAATCTTCATAATCTAACTCCGACTCTGTTCGGCCTAATTAGAAATTAGGCCGAAAGCAAAGCCGAAAACCATTAATCATTCTTGGGCCTATCGCGGTCCTTGAACAAACATCTGTTAGAAGATATTAGGTTAAAATATATGAGATCCATATAAGTCTTAATGAATTATGTTTGTAATTAATGGAATTATTTACAATTTAATTAATAATGGGTACTGCTTTTGTTTATAAGAATTGATCCCGGATACCTACATTTACAAGCTTGAGGTACTGATTACTGGAACAGAGCAGATTTATTTAGAAGCCCGCGTATAAAAGACTACCAGAATAGTTTTCGTGGATTTTTTAATGATGCGGGACAGCAGACTGGTTGACAACCCACTTTAATATGCGCCAAGAGCACCACTAACTCGCTACCATCCGCGTAAGAGAACTAGAAACTGGTCCCTTAAGCCGGAACACAAGGTTATTATAGCTGTATATTTAGAAACCAGAGGTGGTGTCATCCAGTGCTTAGAAAGTCTTATTACTCCGCTCCTGCACGGAGAAATGAAATATACCATTTTATGGATATAGGTACGTGCCTCTCCCTACTAGGAGCAGAGTCGTATTGCTTTGGAGGTCTACACTACTTGCTTTTGCTATAATTTTGCAGAACTCTTTCATTACACTTCCTTTTTCTGAGTAAACAATCATTTGTTTAATCACAATACACATAAAATTCATAAAAAAGTTCACATCGTAGTTGTGAAACTTACATCTGCTAAGTGCACTTTTTTGATAATCCTACATTTTGACTGTTATAACTAGTTTGATATATAAAAACCGTTATGTGATTTTTATTTAATTGTTTCTAATAAAATATTACATGAGAATGTTTTTACTCCATATCTCAAAGTTTAACTTATTGCACACAGCGGATATTGGTTTAACAACGACGATATTCAAACCGAGGTTATATTGCCTACCGGTTTGATTCAAAAGTGGTAAAACTCCTCAAAAATGGTAGATCAAAAAACCACTTTGCAGTGTGACAATAAATATTCCAAAGCCTCGAGCACGTCGAGTGGGTATCTGGAAAATGCTTTGAAAGCGAAGAGGCACTCACGGTATCGAAGGCTTGAAACAATCCGCGTCGCCTGCTGAGGCCTACTCGAGTACCTGTCTTCGATTATACTTCATACATGTCTCAAATATTGGCAAACGGTATTTAACTTTGTCCATTTATATCCAAATGACAAAAACTGAAATTTAAACCCATAATCCATACTAATATTATAAGTGAAAGTAACTCGGTCTGTCTGTTACATTTGTACGCATAAGCTACTGAACCAATTTTGATGAATTTCGGTATAAAGATGGCAGAACAACGTTTTTCGGGACAGCTGGTATTATTTATATAAATATGTAACAATTGACACAGCGCTTGTATTACGAGTACTTTACAACTGTTGTATAAATTATATACTTTTTCTTTTATAAATTATTAGCCCTGTTAGTTATTTGCCCCCTCCTCTGGGCGAATAACAGGCAAAAGTAAATAAAAATAAATAAATTAAAAAAGGCGATGGAATCTAAAAAATAAATATGTTCAGTAGTTTTGTTGTGATGGTGCATCAAAGGAACCCTATAAAAAGGAGGAGGAGAAGGTTAAAGGAGGGCTATATATATATATATAGACATGCAGATTCGATATGGGGTGTAACTCTTTACCCCGTTTCGACACGCACAAGTCGTTGCGCCACGAAACTCGTCAATAGTAAATATTTCAAATGTATTTTATGACGTTGATTGTTGAGAACTTTATATTACAAAAAGTATTTTCGATAATATTAGAATGAAAAACATCATTTACTGATTTAAGTGTTTGAAGGACACGTACATCCTACCAGTGTTGACACACGTGGACACTGACGTTGGCACTGGTTCACAAATTTCTAGTGTTTCTGTTATTGACAAAATTTTAAATGAAGAAATCCAGGTAAAACAACCTGCACCGAAAGAAAAAGTATCTGTCAAACCAACCTCAGTTACACAGCATCAGCTAGCTTGGTTAATTAAATTTTAATGTAAACAAGAAACAATATTAAACTTTGAACTTAATAAAATACAAAAAACAAATATTGTTACAATTTCAGAGTAGATCGATTTATAACAGCGGATATGATTCGGTGCTTTGGGCTCATTCGAAGACTAATTGCACCGAGCACGCGATATGATGGATGGTTTTCATTAGAGCCTCTGCTACGTGCTTTGTTTATAAGTGCTATATTGAGCCCCTTTTATGACGATTGAATAGAAATACTTACACAATAATGTTACAGTCTCTTTGCATTTATACATACATAATATACATGGTTCTGCCTTATATACTAGGGGTGTATAAAAGAAATAATGAGTATGACGCAATCATCTTTTACTTAATGTTATTTTATTTTTCGGCGTAGTCACCTTTCAGGTTTATACACTTTGTATATCTTTTTTATAAAGTTAAAATTCTCTTTAAAAAAATCTTATTCCTGATCTCTTATAATATCGTGTACTGCGGTGACTACTGCGTCAGCATCTTCAAATTTATGGCCCTTGATACATATCAAGGAACATTCCTTTAACCGCGGAAATAGGTAGAAATCACAAGGAGCTAAGTCCGGTGAATATGGAGGATGTTCCATCAATTCTGAGCCAGCTTCTTGAATGGCAGCCATTGCAACACTAGACTTGTGCGCGGGGGCGTTGTCTTGGTGAAAAAAAACAACTTTAGCGAGTTTGCCACGCCGTTGCTTGCGTATTTCCTCACGCAATTTTGTTTTTTGGCCTGCGTACAAAGTCCCCATAATAGTGGCTCCATGATTAAGGTATTCGATCATTACCACCCCTTGGCTGTCCCAGAACAAACAGCCCATGATGATGGCGATTCCATCCACTGGCGAATGGCATCGCCTTAAATTTCTTCGGAGTTGGAGATGACAGTCATGGACTATTTTTCGTTTCCAGGTCATAAAGGTGAAGCCTTGTTTCGTACATACATAGTTATGAATAGAGCCAAAAATCATTCAAGATCTTATTGTAACAAATCCAAACAGCTTTGTTAAATTCTCAGTCTTGTTTGTTTCTGGGCGTCAGAAAGCATTTTGGGCACCCAGCGCTCTGACACTTTTATCATACCCAAATGGTTGTGTATATATTTATTGACACTTCCTATAGAAATCTTCATTTCTTCTGCTATAAAACAAACTAACAGTTACAAACGATCCGCCAAGACGATGTTTTCAACTTTTTTAATAATTTGTTCAGTCACTACCGATGTTGGACGTCCCGTGCCGGGGTCGTCTTTAATGGAAGTTCTTCCTCGCTTGAACTCAGCACACCAACGTGCAACCGTAGAGTATAGAGGAGCATGAACTCCTAATGTTGCTCTCAAGTCTTGATTTACGAGCTCCGTAGTAGAAATTTTCAAGCAAAGATATTTTATTACGCGTGAACTTCAATGTTATACATTTTTAACAACACATTCCGACACGACGCAATCCAATGACTTCTATTTTTTTTAAAAAACAAAAGAGAATTGATTGATTTTTTTATTATTATATCTAATGTCTGAGCTATACCTGCCACTATTTATTTTCTTTTCAAGGAGAATATATCTCGTTATCACTATTTATTGAACACCCCTCGTATAATAAAATTGGATACGATTTCTATGTAATCCGTACTTAGTGAGCATCTATATTGCAAAATGAGTAACTAAATTTCAAGTCACTTGGATAAAGAGATACTAGTGTCCTCGACAGATCAGACTTTTTCTTCTGAATTATTACCATGAACTCTGGTTTCATTCTCTGATATACTAACATATTTTTTATTGCTGTAGGACAGCAGACAGGCTGACGGCACGCTTAGAATTTAGCAGTTACCGTCGCCAATGGGTGTTTGCAACGCCAGTGGCATCGCGAACACGCTGCTGTCCCATAAGGGTACAGGAACTTGGGTCACTAATGCCGGAACACAACACAAGGTTATTATGGCGGCATACTTATGAACAAAGGTGGTTGCTATCCAGACGGCCTTGAGGCTCTACCACGTAGCTAGGGTGGGTTATTTTGTCGCCTTTTACGACAGGCCGACCCCGGCCGCAGAGATTAGTATTCTTTTTCCGCCCCTGCACGTATTATGTATAATGTATATTTTTTATTGCTGTAACCCAGCAGACACGATAGACAATTTCGTTGTATTTACCGTCACCTATGGATATTCGCAATGCCAGAGCCCCGCTCACGTTGCCATCCACCCGGGGGAACTGGAACCTTTGTCACTTATGCCGAAACACAAAAAGATTATTATGATGGCATATGTAGAAACCAGAGGTGCTTTTCATCCTTTTTTTTTTGTTTTATCGCCTTTTATGACAGGTCGACCCCGGTCGCAAGGATCAATTTTACTCCGCCCTTGCACGGAGAAAATATATAAAACTTTTTTAATAATTAAAAATATGTTTAAATATTCAAAAAGTCAGTATCCACCCATGATTATTTCATTTCAACAAATTTAGTCTTATCTATCTAACTATTCTATCCCGAAATTCGCTTAACTAGAGGTCAGTGACACGGCTACTGTAATCTCGCCTCCACACGCTGGTATTACATTAATTTCGCTCCCTGAGAACTCAGACACGATATAACGTTTAAAGTTATTTAAGGGATAATATCTGTTGTTGTAAATAGTTTGTGTGGAGTTTATAATATTTCTGCGATACTGGAACCATGTATTATTAATTTTTTTATTGCTCTAGGATAGCAGACAGGCTTACGTTCCACTTAGAATTTAGCAGTTACCGTAGACTATACAGGTACAGGAACTTCGGTCACTAATGCCTGAACACAACACAAAGTTATTACGGCGGCATACTTAAGACAAAAGCCGGTCGCCATCTAAACGGTCTTGGGGCCCTACCAAGTAGCTATGGGCTGTTTTGTCGCCTTTTACGACAGAGGTTAGTATTCTTTCTCCACCCCTGCACGGATGAAGATAATTACAAATATGCACCTATAAACCATGCCAAATAAAATAGACTGTATTAACTCAGTACTGGAATTATATAAAAGTAAAGTCAAGTTTTTCTTCATGCAGAGGCGGAGTGACAATTCTAAACCCTGCGGCCGGGGTCAGCCTTTCCTAAAAGGCGACAAAACAACCCTACGTAGTATGCCCCCAGGCCAATCTGGATGATAACCACCTCTGATCTATAAGTATGTCGCCATAATAACCTTGTGTTGTGTTCTGTCATTAGTGACCCAGGTTCGAGTTCTCCTACGCAGACGGCAATATGATCGCGGTACCTTAGCGTCTCAAACATACTCTTATATAAGCGACAGTAACTACTTATTATTTAGTGGGCCAACTACTGTTTCTCAGCAACAAAAAAAAAATACCAATATCCAAATGATTTAAAAAGTGAAGTGAATTGTAGTTGATGGTAGATTTTTATATAGCAGACAAGCCAAAGAGCCACCCGATAATAGGTGGTTACCATCACCTGTGGTCGTTTGCAAGATCAGAGTGACCAACGAGTTACCAACACGCTGGCGGCCTCCTATTACATTGGGAGAAGCCCAGCAGGAAGCTTATTCCAAAATCGAAAAGTACACAAGCATTAAACAAAATTATATTAAGCATTTGTAACAGCTGAAGAGCCAAAACATATATTACTTAACGTGCATTCAAAACCTACAATAATCATGAATTTCATGCATTTTTTTATTGCTGTAGGACACCAGACAGGCTGACGGCCCGCTTAGAATTTAGCAGTTACCGTCGCCTATGGGTGTTTGCAATGCCAGTGGCATCGCGAACACGCTGCTGTCCCATAAGAGTGCAGGAACTTGGGTCACTAATGCTGGAACACAATACAAGATTATTATGGCGCCATACTTAAGATCAAAGGTGGTTGCCATCCAGACGGGCTTGAGGCCCTACCACGTAGCTGGGGTGGATTGTTTTGTCGCCTTTTACGACAGGCCGACCCCGGCCGCAGAGGTTAGTATTCTTTCTCCGCCCCTGCACGGATAGTTACTTACTTATCTGAGAATATTTCTGTTTTAAAACGATCGTATTTATTCGAATAATAATATGAAAATAGTCAACGAAGTCCGACTACTGGTATCAGGTCATAGAGCGTGGACATTTTATCCAACGCTTGTCGAATACAGATTACAGTTACGCATACATATAACCTAGGAGGAGGATTTAGCTGTATATGCGATTTAATCTTTAGTGTGCCTTTTTTATAGCTGAAGAACAGAAAACAGGCTGACGGCCCACTTAATATTTAGAGAACACGCTACTGCCTTGGTACTAGAACCTAAGTCACTAATACCAAAACCACAATATAATGTTGTTATCATGTCATACTTATAGACCGAAGGTCTAAGAAGAAAGGGGTGTTCACGCCCATTTCCTGGAGCCTTCTTTTTTGTACGAAACGGTTCTCAAGGACGTTCGTGTTGCGTACTCTCCGGATTTGGAATGATCTTCCGGCTGAAGTTTTCTCATCGGGGAACGATGCGTAATAAAATTTCTTAAAGGCCGGCAGTGTGTTGGTAATGCCTCTGGTGTTGCAAACGTCCATAGGTGGCGGTGACCACCTGATTTAGGGTGGGGTGGGCCGCTTGCCTGTCTGATGAACTCAAGCTATAAAAAAGATGGTTGCTATCCAGATGAGCTTGACCTTACCACCTGGCTAGGGTTATTTTGTCGTCTTGAGATAGGCCAACCCGAGGGATTACTATTCTTACTCCACTCCTGAACGGAGCAAATTTAAAGCATGCCTGAAATGTAACTGTCAAAATCTTATGGTCATTTTCAAGTCACAGGAACAAGTCACCAATATACGTATCCATTGGCGAGGTTAGGTATTCTATGTTAATACTATACCAGATATTTAGGGTTCATAACGATATTTACTTAAATACACGGTAATTGTATACATCAAACGGTAGTTGTATTTCGTTTGATGTAATACATCAAACGAAAAAGTTATTAGAATAAGTTTAGTATATTTATAAGTTTGAAAATATTTATAAATCAGATAAACTTAAGTTATTTCTAAGAAGAAATCTATTTTCCCGTCTCCGGATATATTAAGTTTACGTCAAGAATAAATACAGTCCATTATAAATAAGAGTGTCGCTCAAATATCCCGACAGCAGCAATATTGATTTATTAAAGGTATTTTAGGAAAATTCCAGTGTATTTTGGTAAGACTTCTATTTGGAGAAGCTATAATTGAATCAGTTGGTTTTAATTTTAGGATATGTGTGGCACGGGTAGGTTATGTGCTTTCAGACTGTGTGTTCGTAAATAAAAGTAGTGCCTAGTTTTTTAACAGGGTCAGGTGGGGGAAATGCAAAAACGGGGTAAATGCAGTAGCGTTGTATTGCAGAATTTATCGTATAGGGACCAGTTCCACCATCAACGGCATAGCATACGTACTTTTTATGCTATTACATAACTACTCGTTCGGGCTATTTTATCGACGGAGTAATGAATGACGTATCACTTGGCAAGAGACCTTCAAGCGACGTGTTATACAAATTCAATAACTTAACATTAATCGAGTTTTATTTTGAATTGCGAAGTAAGTTTTTATTTATTTTATAGTGGTTTGATAAGTTATGGTAATATAAAGCTATTTGTCGGCGAGACGTCGTGTGCGGTGTCCCGCAGGGGTCAGTCCTGGGCCCTCTGCTGTGGAACATTGCATACGACTCGGTCCTGAGGGGGGGCGCTCCTCCCCGGCGTCGGCGTCATCTGCTACGCCAACGACACGCTTGTCACAGCGCGCGGGAGGAACCCTCACCAGGCGTGCCTTCTGGGCATGGCTGGGGTGGCGCAAACGGTGGCTAGAATCCGGCAACTCGGCCTGGAGGTGACCTTGAACAAGACGGAGGCCCTGATATTCTACGGGCCCCGCCAGAGGCCGCCACTGGGCCTGAGCATAACGGTGGGAGGCGTCCGCATCGCCGTCGGGCCGTCCATGAATTACCTCGGACTGGTGCTCGACGGGCGATGGAACTCTGCGGCGCACTTCGAGCGCCTGGCGCCGAAGCTAGTTCGGACGGCGGCGGGACTCTCCCGTTTGCTGCCAAACGTTGGCGGGCCGGGCGCAGTGTGCCGCAGGATCTTCGAGGAGACCGTGCAGTCGATGGCTCTTTACGGGGCCCCAATTTGCGCGGATCGGCTGACGGCCAAAACGACGGCGCTGCTTCGCAGGTCGCAGCGCGTCCTCGCCGTCAGGGCGATAAGAGGATACCGCTCATGTTGGAGTGGAAAGAGCGCCTCACGCACCCCAGCGCGGGCCTCGCCACCATCGAAGTGGTGAGGCACGTCCTGGCTGAATGGCTGGAAAGGCGCCATGGCGCCCTGACCTTCCGCCTGACGCAGGTCCTCTCGGGGCACGGTTGCTTCGGGAGGTACCTGTGTCGCATAGGGTGGCAGATGACGTCAGGGTGCCACCACAGTGGCGCGGGCGACGAGAAGGACACAGTAAACCACACTGTCGCCGTGTACCCTGCGTGGCGCGAGGAGCGCCGCACCCTCGTCGCCCAAATCGGCGTGGACCTGTCGCTCCCGGCCCTGGTTCTGTCCATGGTCGGGGGCGATCCTGGATGGACGGCCGTCACCTCCTTCTGCGAGGCAGTCATGTCCGCAAAGGAGGCGGCGGAGCGGGAGCGGGAGTCGACCACCACACTCCCCTCCCGCCAACGCAGGCCACGTCGGCGGCGCCGGAGGTCAAGTAACGACCTCCGGCCGCCGTAAAAAGCGGCCGCGGGCGGTCCCTCGGGGGAGGACCCGCCACCCGCACTATTTCCGCGAGGGTGAGGGCTGCGTACTGTTCCGCGGCCCCCCTCAACTCCTGGAGTTATTACAGGAGAGTGCCGGGGGGACGAAACCCTGACCCCCTGGCGCCAACACTCTAGAAGGGGCCCGCCTTAAGACAAAGGGCGGGCTGGCGCCGGCCCGGGCCACGAGATCGGCAGGCCATATATCCGTGGGCCCGGGCGTAGGCGATAGGAGAACAGCGGGGTTTTTTAGTGGGTAGTCGGATGGCCAATCATCTTTCCCGGAGTCCTACATATACCTCGGTCCCCCAAAAAAAAAATCTGCTACACATTACATCACATGGTCGTTAATACATTTGCCCTTTATTTTTTTATTTGCGGTAAATGTGATTTAGATATTACATTTACCCCAAAATATTTGTTTTTGTGATATATGATGGCCACTCCACACACATTTCGCCTGACTTGGTTGAATAAGCTTTGGCACAAAGGATAACAATTTTAAAATTATCCGCTCACAACAGTGTAGAATATTACAGCCATTGGATGTTTCTGTCTTCAAGTCGTACAAACAAAAATGGGACCAAACTTGACAACCACAACACATCGGTCAGAAGCTACCTAAATCTTTTTTATTTTAATTTATAGGAGCAACTTGGACTCAAGTAAATAAAAATGTTTGCAAGAATAGTTTCAGTGCAAGACGCTCAAACAAGGAAATTATTATGAAGAATCGTTCTATTATGATATCACCAGTGTAACCTGTCAATCTCAGACTGAAGTGGCGGATAGACTAACTACTTCCTGAAGAGGAGAGCTTAGTGGTACATAATGAGCTGATATACTAGTAGTCTTTGGATCTCCTTAATCGGTAACTTTTACGCCAAGTATATGTGAGGTGGTTTTTATAATTGGTAACGTACCACCTCATCAAGTACAAAACAAAAGTGCAGTCCCGATAAATTTTTTTTTACTTAGACCCAACTTTAAAACTCATTTATTCACCGCTTGACTATGCAGTTTATGTAATATCTTTATTTGCTAGACTAGCACAAAACGGCGTGACTGGCAGGAACATTTGCCAGTCTGGGTCCATGTCATCGACCTCGGATGGTGCCTACACTCACATAAACCGTCGAAATAACAAATTACGCTCGCAAGTTATTTATTAGATTTTCTCCAAGGATATTCTTAGGGCGGGTACATCTTTACAGAACATTGTCATATGTCGGAATATTTAGTTATTATATAATGATTCATTATTTACGTGTTTTTTATTGCTAAGGAACAACATACAGGCTGTCGGCCTACTCGGCGACGCTAGGGGCACCTCGCTACTGTTCCATAGGGATACAGGAACCTGGGTCACTAATGTCGAAACACACCACAAGGTTATTTTGGTGGCATAATTTAAGACCAAGGTAATTGTCATCCAGACGGGCTTGGGCCCTATCACGTAGCTAGGATGTTTTATCGCTTATTTATATTTTATATTCTTAGTCCGCCTATGCACGGAAAAAAATATAAGTATAAATAATAAACCTCTTAATTCTGTTTGCTACGCTCATATTTCCTCTCCTCTGTTTTAGCAGGCTGTATACCTACTACGCTAACCGTAGCCAGGGCGGGTTACACACACCTAACTCTCTGTGTGCAGGAATCCTTACATATTATTTCCTAGCAATACTTGTAGGCGTTATTTAATAATATACTGATGGACTCTATACATTATCCTGCATACACGACTTAAATTAGAAAATTACAAATATAAAAAAAAAATATAGTGGACCAAATTGTGAACTTAAACCATTCAAGAATCCGCTTGAACAAGAGATTCATCAAAATTGGTTCAGCTGTTTAGGGGAAGTTGAGTCACATACACACGCACAGAAAAATTATACATGTTAATACTTGTTACGGGTAACATAGGTCATATTATTAATATTGATGTTGCAAGGACATATTATAGTGAACGCGAAAAACAAGATAGGTTAGATAATAGCTACTTTATATCAAACTAGCTGACCCGGCAAACGTTGTTCTGCCATATAAATAATTAACGCCCCCGCAACCCCTCTTGGGGGTGGAATTTCGTAAAATCCGTTCTTAGCTGACCTCTACTCGGTGAAAAGAATATTCCTACCAAATTTCAAGTCTTTAGCTTTAATGGTTCCAGAGATATCGTGATGAGTGAAAAAAATGCACGATAGAAAAGGGGTTAGATGGTGCCATTTTAAAACTCAATTTTAATCGTAATTATTCCACCTTTCTTCTTGTAATTTCTTAGCCAACTGATTAGGATAGTTTAATCCAGCCGGAAGAACCGCGCTGGCCTTAGTTGACTAGCACCATGCTGCGTCTGGAAACATTTTGTGACAATTATGCTTTTAGTTTATGTTTGTTTGTTAGTCAACAAAAGCTTTGTAAAGCATTGTCTCTTTGGATAATAATGACGAATATTTTAACTCGGTATACGAATATGGCTCAGAATATTCCAACGTTTTACATTTCCAATTGAAAAAGGGTTTATTTATATAGGTTTGTTGATTTACGCCCACCCGTTTCCTCTCCACCGTATTTTAACTTCATGCTGCTTAAATCGTAAATAATTATATAAATACTCGTATTAAGACTGTTTTAACATTGAGTCTAAATGATTTTTGAGGTGTTGAAGAACAATTACCAAGAGTAGATCCTGCGAGTCTCCAAACAAGATCAGACTGACGAGCGGAGTTTCTAGTCTACTACCCGTTCACTATGGTGGTCACTACTAACTACTCGATTTTAGCCAACTCAGAGGGAGACGAAGGGTAGATAGCTAGAAGCACGAAACTCTATAACTGAGGCTTCCTCCAGAGCTTTACGGAGCAGTACTAGTAAATAATTAACTCTGGAATAAAAAAAGATCTGCGTTAAGGAGAAAGAAAGAAACAATTCTTCTTTCAAACTCTTAATCCCAAGATAAATAAATAAATAAATTATTTGTGACAATTCACACAGCGTCATTTAGTCCCAAACTAAATAGCACTTGTGTTATGGCTCCTAGACAACTGATATACTACTTATATACTTTTTTTTTGTAAATAAATACATATTATACATAAACACCCAGACGCGAGACGGGAATCGAACCAGTGACCTCCGCAAACGTACCGAAGTGCATTATCCGTTACGCCACCGAGGTCGTCAAGATTTCAGTTTTAGAGTGGGGGAGTGGGGTTATTCTGGGAGTACCGTCAGAAAAAGCGTAAAGATTTTGCCCAGTGAATATACACAGCAACGCGACTAGGCCTCTGAAAATTAAAAGTGTAAAGGTGATATTATATGTTCATAGTTTAAAATAACAGCCCTTAATGTCCCACTAGTGGGCTCGGGCCACCGCCTAAAAGTAACTGATATTATACCAACCACGCGTGTCAAGGCGATTGTAATGCAATATGTAAATAGGCGAAAAAATCTGCCTAAGCGATGCGTGCCATCGTGAGTTTCAAACCAGTGACATCTAGATTAGTGTCTGAATATCTAATAAGCTACCTACGGACAATAAATATTCTAAATAAACTTTTAATTTCTAACTCGATAAAAAACGTAGCAATTTTCCTGCGAACAATAAATCAAGGCATACGGAACCCCACCTGTCCATTGTGATTTTTAATAAGACCCCGAAACTGACTCAGCTATAAGGGAGGCCTTCAGAAACTTTTGTTCGATATTTTCACTTCGTACGAGTGGAATAATTCACTGGACGTTATTGTTGGAAATTCAAGCATGGGAAATGTTTTAGTACTTTAGTTTTCTAGCTCTTCAGGAATTCCGACCTCGATTCACGTTAGCTTAGTTCTGTTGAAATGTTCATGTTAGTGTGCTATTTTCTTTATATGTTGTAGTTAGTGGTTGTTCAGCGACTTTAAATATGCAATTTTCAACTATGATTATTATTATTATTATTGCAGAGGTACAGCAGATAGTCTTAACGGTCTACTTAATAATAAGCAGTTACCGTCACCTATGAATGTTTGCGATGCTAGAGGCACCGTGTAAACACGCTGCTATCCGCTTAGGAGTATTAGCGAATTCGCAGAATATTAGAAGAAAAGTAGGAAGAGAGTAAGGTTTGGTTTTCTTTTCGGTTTTTTTTTCCTTTTTTGGGACTTCAATAATAATATATACTGCGACAATTCACTTATCGCCATTTAGTGCCAGTCAAGTGCTTGTGTAACGTATACTAGATACGTTATATACTTCTCTTTTGTTAAATACTCTTATAAACACACAAACTGACTACGGGAATTGAACCCGAGAATCTGCAGGCGTTCCAACGTGTGAAAGAACCACGAAGATTACCTCGCAAGTTCCTTACCAGGGATAAGGGTTTATTTTAGAAATAATACTAATAGGAGTAATGTATGTATGTTTGTATGTATGTATGTATGTATCTTCTTTCTACTCTTCTACTTAAAAGTAATAGACTAGCGTGGATTGGTCGTGTATTGCGCAGGAAAAAATGCCATATAACAAGGAAAATGATAGAATTGAGAATGGATGGATATAGGAGCAGAAGTATACCAAAAAAATGGATTGCGTCAAAAATTATAAGGCAAAAAAGGGTGTGAATGTTGGGATGACGGCTCACAGAGGAGAGTGGAAGGAGAGAACATTTTTTTTGTCTCGGGGAAAAACCTCTCTTGACGGGTTCCCCCGGCCCGGGGGGACCGAGGGATATGTGGGACTCCGGGAAAGAGGTTCGACCATCCGACTACCCACTAAAAAACCCCGCTGTTCTGCTATTGCCTACGCCCGGGCGGCCCGCCCTTTATCTGAAGGCGGGCCCCTTCTAGATTGTTGGAGCCGGGGGTCAGGATTTCGTCCCCCTGGCGCTCTCCTCCTGGATCAACAGTTGAGGGGGGCCGCAGAACAGCACGCGGCCCTCTCCCTCGCGGCAATAGTGCGGGCGGCGTGTCCTCCCCCGAGGGGCCGCCCGCGGCCGCTTTTTACAGCAGCCGGAAGTTGTTACTGGCCCTCTGGCGTGGCCTGCGTTGGCGGGAGGGGAGTGTGGTGGTCGACTCCCGCTTCCGCTCTGCCGCCTCCTTTGCGGACATGACTGCCTCGCAGAAGGAGACGACAGCCGTCCATCCAGGATCACCCCCGACCATGGACAAAACCAGGGCTGGGAGCGACAGGTCCGCAAACATGTGCCGACCCCATATAATGTGGGATAAGGGCAGGAGGAAGAAGACTTTTCTTTCTACTCTTTCTTATTTTTATTACTCTACAATCACTTCCCTCAGTTACAGATTGTTAAAAATCACACCAGTTTTTTACATCCCTGACTTATTTCTTGTGACTAGTGTATTTAACTCGCCAATCCGCCTTGGTGGCATTGAGCACCCATTTTCTCTATTGCCTATAAATGTACAAAAAAAAAAACAATTAATATAAATAAACTAAAGAATATATGTGTGGTGTATTTGTTTCTTACAT
Source organism: Malacosoma neustria (assembly GCA_963693495.1). NCBI lineage: Eukaryota > Metazoa > Arthropoda > Insecta > Lepidoptera > Lasiocampidae > Malacosoma > Malacosoma neustria. Next base: position 637,102 of record OY856395.1, read on the forward strand.
GATGTTTTAAGAACGAGACTAAAATCTATTCTATTTAAAGTGAGGACCATACAACTGAGTATAAATAAAATTGGAGGGTCTGTTTGTAATATTAAAATAACCGCTTTTTACTAAGTGCATTCGGAAGTATACACGGTACTTATACCAAAACAACATTTTTTACATTTCTTGTCTGTCTGTCTGTCTGTCCGTCTGTCTGTCTGTTTGTTCCGGCTAATCTCTGAAACGGCTGGACCGATTTTGACGGGACTATCACTGGCAGATAGCTGATATAACAAGGAGTACCTTGTTATATCAGCTATCTGCCTTAGGCTACTTAGGCTACTTTTATTTTTAGAAAAAAAAATGGTTTTAGTTAAAAGTGATCAGTTTCGGATTTTTATTAATCCAATTTAAGTTGACCTCAGATTTATATCATCAATCATATAAAATAGGGTTCAGCTTTAGCTGGACTTTGTAGGTACGAACGCAGTTTGTATATTTCATTTATTTAAATTTTAGGGTTTATAGGGTTTGTAATCTGAAATAAACGATAAGATATATCCAAAAAATGCTGCCCAAAGTCACTATTCCACGCGGACGGAGTCGCGGGCACCACTAGTATTTTATATATATTGTAAGTACTGAGTAACGAATATTGATATCGAAATAAAGTATAACATAATTTCAATACTACCCCACAGTGGCAAATCGAGTGTTCCTTTCACAAAAATAACACCCGCTAAGTGCTTTCCCCTGTTGTCCCCAAAATGTACCCGTGACCGGAAGGGGTATCGAAATGTCCCTATTTCGGGGCTAAAAGGCCTAATAATAGTTGGGTACAATTCACTCCATTACACGAGCCATAAAGGAAATTCCGCCATGTTAACACCTTTTGTGTTTTTGATTTTGTTTCGGGCTGTATTTGGATTCAATTAATTTTATATTGAATCTGATTGGAATAAAATATACATTATTTTGTAATTGGCCGATTTGCAAGCGTATAGCCATGTTGGCTATCTTATTAAGCTTTATAATAAAATATATTTGTTATTACTTGTTAATTAAATGTTGTGTAATTAGAAAGAAATAATATAAATATACTGGCACAATTCATACAGCGTCATCTAGTCCCAAACTAAGTAGCATAGCACTTGTATTATGGATACTAGATGAGTAACATTTTTCTTTCGTAAATAAATACATACTATACATTAATAAATAAGAATAATAAACAAGAAATTAATGAAATCAAAAAATGTTTATTCAGTACAGGCCTAAACTAATAACTTCTTATTGCAGGGCAAAATTATTTACATTAGGTTTCACGTACAGGGGCGGAGTAAGAATGACCCTACCCTAGCTACCTGGTAGGACTCCAAGCCCGTCTGGATGACGACCACTTTTGGTCCGGCATTAGTGACCTAAGTTCCTATACCCCTAAGGGACAGCAGACTGCTCGCGGTGCCTCCAACATCCATAAACGACGGTAATTATGTACGGCTACGGTTAAGTGGGCCATCAGCCTGCCTGTTGTTCCTCAGCAATAAAAAAATATTATATACGTAACAATTATCATTTCATTATTGACAACATTTTTATCATTAAGATAAATGTATAATATACTTATTTATTACACAATCATGTATTATGAAATAAAAATATTAAATTAATGATAAGTGCATAGTTTCCATGAGTATAGAATACTCGTAATTGTATTAATTAAAAAGAAAACACATATCTAACTTACATACAAAAGAAAACAATAGGCAGGCTTATTGCTAAAAGAAATATGATTCATGTACTTAAAATATACTTGTACGATTCCGGTCACCGACGGATGGATAGCTCCAGAACAGTGGACTATATGAGAGGGGGGGGGGGGGAGAGGAGCGGTGGTTAGAGATACGCGATACCTTGCAGTGGGCAAAGAAATTCGCACTGATCTTGATTCGCACCCCTTCCCGGTTCGGTTCAGGTCCGCTCGCGGAGGAACTGTTGCACGGCACCAGCTAAATGTCACGCACACCTAACACACAATCTTATGGCACAGCCAATGAGTGTTAGGAGCATCTGAAGCCAATTGCGCACGGCGCAGAGAATGGTTTTCAGGGAGGTCGAACGTCGACCGTCCCGCACGTTTCGGAGCTCGCGCGTTACTACTTATATTAACTACTAATAAGTCTAATAATAAGTCCTACCCTCGCTTTTATCATTTACCTCACCAAGAGTGAGGGTAGGTAACAAAAATCAGGATGCGGAATTTCAAATACACTTTATCCAAGGATCGAACAATACTTTTACTTATTTTAACAATATTTTACAGCTTAAAGTATTTACTATATGCGTATAGTATGCTTATATAAAAATATATCACAATCGATCATCTGAAAACTAAAATATTAATAGAATAATCAATAGTTTATTAGCGATTTGCTGACCCTGGCCTCTGACCTTGCTTAGATGATGATGAAGGTGATGAGATTGTAGCATGTCTAATCTCTATCTCTAATCCACCGCTGTAGGATGACCTGATTCAACTGAACCCCCTGTTTTTAATCTACGGCATTCGTTTCCCTTCCCTGGGTCGAGACGGATTAATAAGAATGCCTCGCTGGGCCCAGAGGCGTATTAAGGAAATATCACAAAAGCACGATTGGATTTGCTGTCAAATTAAAAGTTCCCAAAATAAATCATGTTGTGTTGTGTAATTTGTTTTTATCTAATAATGTAAAATAATTTAATTATTTTACGTTTACTATTATACTACCCCGAAGTCGAGTATTTTAGACGATAGCGTTAATCACTTAATCGCCTTTCTCTCTTTTCACGTTATATTGGTAACATGTGAAGCTTTTTGGAAATTTCTCTGAAAATTTTATGTTTTAGGGGTTATGATTGATCGATCACCTAAATCTTAGCTTTATATTGCTGCTGCAAATGGAAGACACTTCAATTGTATATTATTAGGTTTAAGAGGATCTTTTATACTATATTAAAATATTTATATAGAATAACAATCATGGATATGTTATAAATTTACCAAATCCCGAGATGCTCATGACGCGGAGTCTTGGGCAAGAATAGAACATAGAGTCGTCTTTTGTTTTATTTTGGAACTTTCAAATATGAAATAATAATTTCGAATCCTCATCGGCCACAGTATATGCAGAGTATAAATTATTAATTTAGACACAAAAAAGTATTTAATCATAAACATCGGATAAGAGGTCGCTTCATGTTGAACAGCTCAAAAATAGACATAGAAAATGAAAGCGCGTTAGTAATTGAAGATGCAAACGTTGACAGTGGCTTATTGATAAGCTACGTTTTTCACTTTCTACTACTACCTAGCGCAGGTATGCTGTACTTGTGTGTCTAAGTATAGTTTTGTAGATGTCTCTGTTAAGACACGAGAAGCACGGGCGAGTGTGGGCGACATACAGATACAAATCGGCGAAGGAGATACCTGGACATAGCCGAGCCTGAGGCCTGTGCTAAATTTGTGGAATTCTTATTTAAATACAACTAATCTGCCGTTAAACGTTGCATCCGTACAAAGACGTGGCGTGTAGCTGATTAAATTTGTAATTAATCAAGTTTGTGTTAATAATTTATCAATGTGATTATTTCTCGTTAATTACAGAGTGGAGGAGTTATGTTCTCTCCGCTGGGACGTCTGAGAGTTGCTCAAGCGGTAAGGAAACAGGTGCGTATAATATTGTTGGAAATATTAACAATCTGAATGACAAATTTCTAATACGATTTTCTTTTCTGGAGGTTGTCACAATTCATATATGTAATATAGTTGTAATCTGAATCTTTATTTGGAAGATGTACCTTTCCTGCTCTTTAAGTGTATCAAATTATGTTTTTTTTTTAAATTATTATTTGTTTTTTTTTTTATTGCTATGTGACAGACTAAATAGTAAGCAGTTATCGTTGCCTATGAACGTTACCAACGCTAAGGCGGGAGATAACATGCTGCTGTCCATATAAGTGAACTGGAACTAATGCAGGAATACAATATAAAGTTATTATGTTGCAATTGACATTATGTTAACTCATTTTTTTCCTCCATTTAAATTTTGTAATAAAAGTAGAACACAATAAAAGACAAATATGAGACTAAAAAAACATTCGTTGGGGAGTTTGATTCGCCGTTTCTTCTCTAGCCAGTCAGCGTTTTGTATTGAAAATGGTAGTAGATTCTTGACATTAAATAAGTGATCTGTAAGATTTTATAATGAAATAAATTATTTGGATTTAATTTATTTTGATATGGCTGCATTGTTGGATTTAGGCAATATTTCAATGAAACTTCAATTAGATTTCTTAATAACACGGTATATATTAGCACACAACTTTCACACATACATGACATCAGCGAGAGGGCAAGACAAGAGCGCCTCAAGCGGTAGAAAAACTTAACCTTAGTTTACATTTACAAAGACAGTTCGCAACATAAACGTCTACGAAGACACTCAAGAACTATCTTATAAATTTATTTATTCAACATGCATATTTAGAAACCCTGCCTAGAGCCCTGCCATCTAGCTAGGGTTGTCCTTTGGCTTATAACATATAAAATATATTTAAATTTGATTATAGGTGAGCCAGATACCAATGTTGGGGGCTGAAGCAGCCCCCCTGCAGGCGCCGCTGTGCTACCAGTTGCTGTGTGCACCGCCGCTCGCGCCCCTTCCTGCGTGCGCACCTTGCGAGCTTCCGCCTCCTCCGTACGCGGTATATCCAATGCCATACGACAGTGAGTGATTTTATATAACCACCGTTTACTGTCATCTACGTCATATTTTGATGACGTTCATTCTGCACCAGCCTGCGTATGTCGGAACATGTACGGAGGTCACGATTAGTATTCTCATGTCACTCGAATCTGAGCGTTTTTTTAATTATATAATATGTATTTATTTACAAAAGAAAATAAGTATATCCGTAGCCATAACACAAACGCTCTGCTGCTTAGGACAAGATGGCACCGTGTCACTTGCCGCTGTATATTTATTAACTAAGCTTGTCCGATGGTTTTTATCGCTGAAGAACAACAGATAGACTGTCGGTCTACTTAATAGTTAGCAGTTACCGTCGTCTATGGATGTTTACAATGCCAGAAACACCGCCAACACGCTAAACACAAGGTTGTCATGTAGGTGGTCGCCATCCAGACGGGGTTGAAGCCCTACAAGTTGTTTAGCCACCTTTTACGATAGGCCGACCCCGGCCGCAGAGATCAATATTCTTTTTCCGCCCCTGCACAGATAGATCAATAAAGAGTCACTGGAACCACCAACGCAAAAAGTGTTGAATTTTTTCCCTATAAGATTCTTCTTTCTCCTCGTGAATATCAACTTGTAATGAATCCAATGCTTATCGCATAAACTTGTAATTGTAAGTAGAAGAATATGTCTGAGGAAGTGAATGCAACTGAAATAGTACATAGTTAAGTGAAGTAATGAAATAAAATTAATCATTAACAGTTTTTAACCTATCGAACAACACCAATACCGGTTTGTTTTACTCAGAAAAGTAAAGTTAACCGTTTCTGAATTCCTTTACAGCAACCCCGGCAATCTATGGCCCGCCGGCCCAATACGCGCTGGTTCCAGCACCGTTCTCAGCTCCTTGCTGCGAGGCTTCGTGCTGCGCACCCTTGGACAAGCAGCCTCGTGTTCCACCACCACCTCTTCATCCTGCGTTTATATATTAGAATTTTACATGATGTGAGAGAATTCATTTTTAAATTACACATCCTTTTACTTTGCGAGTCTAGAATATTGTTTGGAGAAAATATCTTCAAAAATAAAGTAAATAATTTGCCGGAAGGTTTAGTTACACTTTGTTCGTAATCATATACATACGAAATACGACTATAACCTGCTTACTTACTTACTTCAAAGAGAGTTTATTATTTCAAGTTCTCTTCAGATTAAAGTATACTTATTGTGTGTGAGTTCACGCAGTCAAATATGTATACAATCTTGAACGTAGAGTCACAATAGTTTTAAGTGTACTTGCAAATGATTAAAAATAATTAAAAATGGAAAATCACAGCAAATATATGTTATTTCAAAGATAAACAATGAGTTATAATTATTTTTAAAATGCTTGCAGCTATTATATTAAAACTTACTTGTTTGAACTCGATTTAAAATATAAAATTTAATCTCTCACGTCAATATTTGAATGTTAACGATTAAGTTTTGACATATTTTAGTACTGTTATAAAATGCTTAAATAGCTATATTCCATCTTGATTGCTCAAGTCTTCCAAACTCTTCATGCTCAATCGTTTCAGTCTTTGTTATATTTCCTATTTATAATTCGTCCTACAAGATAGATTTAAAGATTTTCAAAGACCTAGGTTTTACAATTTCTTTAATATTATCTACATCTAATGCAAGATTTATATAAACTTTATTATGAAGGTCAGCTAGTGAAATATTAACATTCATCATCATCATCCCAGCGCTAAATCCCGGTTGCAACTCAAACTTTTGCTTCGTTGCTTGGGGTCCCCATCACTTCAAACCAACATATCAGCATGGGACTGCAACTATTGAATTCAGAATTTTTCACAGATGGTTCTGGGCTTCTTACTTTTTGGATCCCATCAATACTTTCCGATTTTTTTCGACTTACTTCGCCCAGAGAAACGAGTACGAATAGTTAGTATCCATATAATATTTTTTGTATGTTTTGGTTATTCATTAGTTGAGAAGAAATTCTAACCTAAGTCATTGAAAGTTTTGTGAACACTGGATTGCTAATTGAGTGACTAAAATGTTAAACCAAACTTGAATTTTTATATCATTGTCTCTGATGGTGTTGGTTTTATTTATTGATCTTATGTATATTTAGCTTTCATATTGTAACAGCGTGGATTCGTGTGTATCATTAATGTTATTGTGAAAGTTGTTAAAGTTCTTAGAAATTTTCTGCTGATTATTTTGGATACCATTTTTGTTATTTGTTTGACTATATGAATTATCTTTGATAAAAATTCTATAAATGTTGATGTAAAAATTAGAAATATAGATTCAATAGATAATGATAAAAATATAATTTTCGAAAATAACGGTAATTGTAAAGAAATCATCATCATTCAAAAAAAGCAAGTTCATATAAATAAAATACAAAACTAAATACACAAGAAATTTCGGTATTTATTATAAAATTGTATTCTAGCAGCTTTATTTTTTATTTTTGACAGACAGCACAAGTAAATTATAACAAAACTACAATATATGGCAGGAAATAAATAAAAAATATTGCAATAGTGAATATTATATACATTTAATATTCACACATTACAAAAATATAATAAACACGGAAGATGAACGTATTAACAAAATATAAAGACAACTCAACATCAACGCAACTTAGAAGTTTTACAACTAATGAAGAAGAGAATTGTGTGAATTTATAACAATATTATATCAGCAGAAGAGTTCATCACCTATTATTAAGTAAATTATGTGTAATTAGTACAACGAATGTAGCACAACAATTAGTTGCTAGACTTAGGAAACTGTATGAAAGACAATCGTTGATATCGCTTGTTATCCTGTGAAAGGAGTTCTGTTCTTTAGCATAAGATTTTTTTATCACGTTTATGCCTAGAACAGAGAACTATTTTGTGTATTATATTATTCAGTTTTTTACATGTTACTGTTGAGATTCTGGGGTCCAAGGTGAAGGATGGGAATTTTAAAATTTCAAGGGTTAAAATTTTAAAATTTACATCATCATACCAAATGTTGTTACTTTGGGACTATTTATATTATTGTTGACCATTTAAATTATTTTTTGAATGTTGAGAGTTAATACGTATCAGAAAAAAGTTAATCATTATGCCTGTAAACACTTAAATATGCTAGAAAAGGGATTGTTGTTTGATTCTTAACTGCGTTTTGATAAAAAAACTTATTTAAATATACTTATGTACGAACGAAAGAAGTTATACTTTTTTCGCGTAACAGAACCAAAACAGCTAAAGATTTCATCTCTTACACTACAACTCTTTCTTTGTAAAAGGAATGATAAAATAATAGAAAAATAATTTATAATGTAAACATATAAAAATAATAAATGCCGACAACTACATAACCTGAAATTTACAAATGCACCTAAAATAGTTTTATACCATTTGATACTAGATGACAGTGCTATTGTTCTCCAACCCGCAATAGTTTTCAAATCATGTTTCATACAATACAATTTATTTTTCTCTTTATTTAAGAGCGTATTCTTAAATAGAATATGTAGCTCTATAAAAACACACTTATACCTAATCAGTTATGTAGATTTATGAATTGAATGTTGAGTTTCTATTGTGAATATAGTTACAAGTAGCAATGGATCGTTGACGGTATTTTCGTTAATGTCGATTTACGTTCGTCAACTAGTTAATCAACTAGTTAAATTTGTCAACGAGTTAACGTGCTATTAATGTCACTTGCAACGCAAACCCGAATGGTTTACGTTGCAAGTTGACATTCTTTTTAACGTTACGCATAGTTTCATTGAATATTTTTAACTCTACAACGTTCAATGAGTCTCTCTCTACATCTACTGACCTGATATTTCATTATTTGATTTAATGTATTGAAAATCGTTTGATTGATGCTTAGATGACCTTCCCTTCATACTTTTTCTTCAGGCTTAGGACTGACTGGTTCCATCTATATATAGGTACCACCATAAATCTATCTTTTTCTCAAAAAATAGTATTTCAAAAATCAACTCTTAGGTCGTTGACGAATTCAACTAGTTGATTTGTACGCCGTTATCGTTGATTCATTGACAGTAGATCAACGGTTGATTCAACGCCCATCGCTAGTTACAAGTTTTCACGGAACACAGTTCAACACGGAACGCTTGAGACTGTTACTTATTTAACTTAATCTTTTAACTTCATCATGTCGCATCGTAAAAAAATTAACTCTTATAATTTTATATAAACACGCCGAAAGAGGTATAATTTCAAAAATAGCTCTGTTTTTACTTAATTAAATTTAGAGAAAATAAGACAAACATAAATCGTCAACATTGTGATAATAAATTTTGATGGTAGTACTTTAATTTTTAGATTTATCCTACTTAGATTCTCGTTGACGACTCTGATAGACCAACGACTTTTAGCATCTGCGCTTTTAAATTTAATACAGTCTTATTATTCCGGAAGAAATTATCCATTTTGTATTATGTCAAAATAAGTAACTGCAGCTATTGTGGAATCTACATCATTTACCATGAAGGCCTTTGATATGATCTAGTCAGCTTAGTAATGTTATTAAAATTAGGCTTAAAATTGGCCTAATTACGTATAACTTAACTGAATATAAAACTATCTAACTGTAACATATACTTAAAGAAATCGAAATCGCAGATGTTAAACAGCGGAATTCTATATGAGTTATTAAATAAAATTATTAAATGAAAATAGGACCAAAAATTATAACCAAAAATGACAAAAAAAAGTAAGTAATTCTATTAGTTTTAGTAGTGTCCGACCGAAACTGGTTTTCCGGCTGAAACCGAATATTCGGCCGTGGGTTCAATTTCGACCGAAACCGAATCTCACGTGGTCAAGTATAAAATTCCTTAAAATCAGTATTTCAGTAAATTTGGTGCATTTTACCCATTATTATTTAAAATTACGACATGAAATGGAAACACAGTATATTAATTTTGTTGTTATTTATTTAATATAATATAAAAAAATGTTAATAATATTTTTATTATTTTTTCAAATTAAGTTCTCATAGCAAAATGTTTATCAGTTATCAATAATCAAATCACCAATTGTTACTGTTTCATTAAATACTAAGTATTATTATTTTGAAATCTTATTAATTAATACTTTGGTTTGTATTTGTACTTAGAAGAATCATCAATCTCTTTTAGGTACTTATACCTCTTATAAAAAATAATAATTACTAAGATTATTATTACATTCTTAGTTCCAGTCTCAACAAAGATCAAATCGCACATTTAGAATTAACAAAGATACCTAGATCACAATTAGTAGGACAGTCATACTTACATTTAGTTAGTGTAGTAAATGTAAGTTACTCACTACTAAACTACAGTAAACATTTAGATTGAAAACAGTTATAAAATCAAATTTAAAAAAAATTCTAAATATCTTATATTTAGGGTTACTTTTTTGGTTTTTCGTATTATTAATATTCATAATTAAAGTCTTAATATTGTACGCCAAGAAAAGCAGTTTGTCTACGTTTCCGCCACGTAAATTATTGTGACGATTCGAGTATATTTGGCCAGCACGTCTGAACAGCTGTTTACTCGGGACACTGGTAGGTAGAGCTGAAAGGTATTTTAAAACTGCACTTCTCAATATAGGATATTGACTGCTGTTCCAATAACTGTATATGTCAGCATTGCGTTGTAATAATGGCTCCGAAGTCTGTGTTGCTACTTCCGAAATCAATTTCGGTTTCGGCAAAAGTTTCGGCCAATTTTGGCCGAAACCGAAACTGCCGCCGAGACTTGATTTTTGGCCGAAACCAAAACCGAACTTTCGGTCGGATACTAGTTTTTAGTGAATCACCTAGAAAAGTTATACGTAACGTTTGTTGTAAATGTGTGGATGACAACTATGATCAAATATACTATTGACTAATATAATAGAATGTGCAAGAGAGAAAATTGCTTTGTCAATACTATTTACACTTTGGTAAGTTAATGTAGCTTTGAAATTTAGCGTATAATTTAAAATCGCTAAAAAATCTGCAAAATGCATATGATGCTTATCAATTATATTCGTTTTAAATAATATATGTAATGATCTTGAATTTTAAAATAAGTATTAGCATTAAAATCATCTTCCAACTAATTGGGTCGGAAATAAAAATTTTACGTTTTCAGAAAAAAATATTGCACCATCTTTAGAAAAATTATTTTATCATTGAATTTTTCACTTTATTTTTGTTTAAAATTGAGATCCAAGTCTATGAAGATAGTATATTTAATTATTATATTACAATTCATTCTTGTCAAATAAAATGGTCGAATTACAACTATTGAAACTGTAAATTCGCTTCATGTGAATTATATGAAATTGAGAAATAAGAAATTAATTGTAAAATCTTTTATTAAAGCTTTTTAAGGCTACACAAATATAGTAAACAAAAACACGTTAATAATCTATTAAACGAAGGAGATTATTGTAATATAAATAACAAAAAAATTCTTGTTTTTAATAGTAAGGCGTTTATTCTTGACTAATAAGGATCTTAATATCTTTATAAGTATTATGATATTATATGTCTCTATTTAAGACAACTGAATATTTTAGTATTTTTGAATATTTAAATTGTCGTTATATTAACAGTCGATCCTAATATTTAATCTACCCATTCTATGCCAAGTGGATAAGTGATATAGAGCTAATACCACGAAAAAGAGTTGAAAGGGTAGATTGAGTAATTTGGCTTTTAACTCGTCCTCTATATGTCTATATGTCGTGTGTATCTCTTATATAAGACTTACGGCTTCGTATCAATTATTATATATAACATTAAATATATACGATTTATATAAAGGAAATGCTGTCAATTTGTCGTCTTTGAACTTTTACTATATCGTACAGGTAATTGTAATGTATTCAATGTGCTTTAAAGCTCTGAATATTGGTGTTTTTAAAATTGACTTCTCGTTATATCTTTCCTCAAACTTGTTTATTAGTTTTTTTAACGCTTGAACTGACAGTAATATTAGCATCTGCAATTTTTAGATCATAAATTCATTTTCAGGGAACATTGAAGGGAGAATAAATAGGACCACCCCACAGAAAGCTCTAGCAAAGGGGCCGCTAGCTTTAGGAGTTTGGAGCTACGCTGTAAAATTAAATTCAACTAATCCATCCATCTATTTGAGGAAATGTGCTGAAGGGCCACCGGTATCAGGAAAAGTAAATGGAAAATAATTCAGTAATTTTGTTATTACATTATAGCGGAACCTATTTCTTATGCTAGTTCTATATAAAATTAGCGTTGGTCTTCCATTACACCCAAAGAGTACCATGGGCATACTATAAACAAAAACATGAGGATTATACACAACAATAAAATATAAGAATTTTATGTTATTTAATTAAGAAACATAAATAATTATGCGAATGAAATGATGTTATACGATAAAGGTAATGCTAAAAACGAAAGTTTTCATTCATTCAAGAGTATAGTATCAATAAAGCAAGTATCAGGTATAACCCAGATATTTTTATCCATTATTTTTCTTGATAAAGGAAGTAGGTTCAAAATTGCAGATGCTAAAATTTTACTCAAGTAGACTAGTCATGCTATAGACTATATTAAAATATCATATATGTCAAAATTTTAAGTACATGCTAATAATTATCGAATACTAAGTAAAGAAGTCTAGCTAATTTATTTTCACGTATCATTTGCTTCAATTCTTTGGTGTTGAAAATGAACTAGATTATTCTGTCACCTTATTTTCATCGTATTTATTTGCTCAAAATATAGGATAAAAATTATTTACACATCGTATAGATTTTTCGATTTTAATAAACACACAAACGTTTTATTATATTTTTATTGATGATTACCTCAATTTTTAAATGAAAATAATCAGCCACATTTAGAGTTACGTTTAGAGTAATGTAAATACTGGGAGCATACCTTAAAGCTTTCATAACTTATTGCAGCTAAAATAAAAATAAACGGCAAAGCAACTCTATGTAATAATCTTAATTTGAATGTTGTTGAAATAGTTTTGTAGCAAAGATTATAATCTCATAGAGCAACGCAATAGTGTTGTAATATTTCAGTCGTTTAATTTTAAAAAATACATACATTCAGTAATATTTTCAATACCAATGATTAACTGTACCTACATTTCGGTGCCTAGTGCTCTTCCTGCCTACATATCGAAAATCAGTATGCTATATTCTCTTATAACTCTTGTAAATAACTTTCGCTAGATGAAGTTAGTGATGTGAAATCAAACGATGTAAATTAGACAATATTAAATGTAAATTAGAATACAATTTAACATATATTTTAGGACTGGCTTAGTGTATTTTAAATGTTGCCATTAATATTAAAATACGAGGCTAACATACATATATTTGGAATATATCTACGACTTTTGATTGCTTTTTCTATAAATATATTAGTGAAATATTAATATATATAGGATATAAGAAAGTTTAATCTTTATAGTTGTTGAAATCGGAAATTATTAAAAAATCTAGTGTTCTGTTTATGTTTGGGACAGCAGCGTGTTCGTGGCGTTTCTAACGTTGTAAACAACCATTGTCGACGGTAACTGTTTATTACTAAGAGGGCCGTCAGCCTATCTCCTGCTCCTCAGCAAAAAAAAATTACCTAAACAATCAATCAAAATTTAAAATATACAAATAATTTTAACAACATATATCTTGGTACTCCAAAAAATTATTCACTCGAATTCGTAAATATGAAAATATTTATGATGTTACAATATCTCGTTATATCGTAAAAATCACCATTATTACAATGTTACTCCATATGTGGGTAGTTTGTATTTAAAATGTTTTCTGTGTATGCGTTTTTTTTTCGACTATCTTATTTTGGATCAGCTCTTTGTCAAAGTTAGATAAAAATTAGATTTTAAAATTGAAGTCAAATTATGTTCTAAATTCAATACATACGTACACATACAAGATGCATTATGAAAGTAATGCGCATGAATTTTTTGTGACGTAACTATTCATTGCAGCGTGTTCGAACTGGATAGATAAAGTGGTGGAAAATCTTCCCTTCCAAACGCGCCTAATCGTAGTTTGCTACGAGCAGTAGAAGTAGAGGTTGGACGTGTCTTCGCGCAAAGTCCTTTTTTCGAGTTTGTACCGCAAATACTTCTCTACAATCGACTTCTATACAGGTGATATGTGCGATAACATCTTGTATTGTTCTAAAAATCATATAAAACCTGGTCATCCAATGCATACGCCATCACATGTGTTTGGCCTTTTCAAAATATGGTAATGAAAATGTATTTAAAATATAACTTACTTAAATTAATTGACTAAACCATCTTCATAACATTCAATCACTTTATGTACAGGGAAGTTGACAATACCAAGTTGGTTAGATAAAAATATTTTGGAATGAAGTTGGCATAGCCGATTTACATACTACAAACCATTTTTTCTCCCATTAAAATTTTAAATTATTTTATGTTAATAATTAGTACTACCAATCCATGGGGTCGTGATAATTTCTTGCGAAGGTGGTACGCGATCGCCATACTCGACAGTTTGCATCCAGTAACTGTTGATTGTTAAGGTGTTAGAATCAGTCATGCAAATAGTTTTTATTTTATTAAAATCCAACTGTTATACAATTCAACAGCGATACAAACTGTTAAGGAATAATGCCTGAAAACCTTCGGACGCCCAGCTTCTAGTATTGGAATTATTCCTGAAACTCATTAAATTACTGGAAGTCCTATCTAACACATGAACCGTTAAAATACTAAAGTTGATAACTATAATCACAATGGATGTGCAAACTAAAAAATATTTCAAATAATAAAAATATTAAAAGTGTAATAAAATGCCAGAAAAATAATAGGGGAGTCTGCTAATTATATTTCAAAAATCACAACAATATTTACGTATCCCTACTGATTTATTGAAGCCGAGAAATGTTCTTTGACAAGCGATGGAAGATATTGTAATAGTTCTATCCCTTTAGTGAAATCTGATTTTTATAGTAATAAAAGTATAGGTTATATCATTATTGTTGACTACTTTTAAGATGTCTTTAGAGCGCTATTCCATTAATATCAGTAAATTAATTCATCTATCGAATAGTCTAAACTTTACTTAGTATAATAAGTTTGAATTCAATTATTTCTAAGACGTGAATTTGTAGTTGACAGTATGACTATCTGTGAGTTGGCTTGTCGCAAGCAGTCCAGTCACCAGTCCCACATACAACCGTTTTTCGGGTAGCCTCATACTCGTCACACTATATTTTTTGAAGAAAAGTATCCCTTTATTGCTTTTGTTTCATGTTTTTTTTTCGATCCCGGTATCAAAGCATTACTTATATACATTTTAGTAGTATTCTTTAAAATACAGTATCATTAATATTGTCCTGTATACCAATTCATAAATTAAGTGATTAAATTTATGAGTAATTCAGTTTTTAGTCATGCGATTTTAACTTTATAAAATATATTTAATATTATATAAATCATATATACTGCTTTAAGGCATTGTTATATTGAGTAATATACTATTATATAATATAATTCACACTCATTGTTTGAGACACTGCTAGATATTTATGAACGTTCACGTTATATTATTATATGTATACGTTATATAATAACAATAAATAAATATTGTTATACAAATTATAAATTGGCACAAAATTCTATCGTTAGTTATGCATTTATATTTTAAATCTAATTTGATATTTTATTATAACCCTATTACTTGATTATTCTAGTTTAAATAATATAATATTTTAAGTTGATATGCAAAATTATTAATAACAATCTCACAAATGCAACGCTAATAATAATAAGGCTATTCGACCATACAAGACTATTCATTATTATAGTTCGTTATTGATGTTGAAATAAATCTATATAGCTTTTTTGTTAATATATAAAAAGGGATAAAACATTATTTTAATTAACAATTTAGGTCAAAAATAGTGACGTAATCATTGCATTACGTACATAAATAATAACTATATACGAATTAATAATAGGTAAATAATTACACCACTGTATCATCGAATAAAATTGTTGATTGTTATTTAATGTGTCTAGTGTTTAATTACTATTATTATATGTGATATTGTTATTCGTGGTAAATATTTTAAAATGCTAATAAATATAATAATTTTAATATTCTACTTGTTGACTTGTGTGTGCGTTAGGATTATATTACAATATATAATTATATAAAATGTATAAGTAATATTTAATGTCGAAATTGCTTTATATAATAAAATATAATATAGGTTAAGCAAATAGTACGTTATTTGTATTCTTAGAATACTTATATTATTGTTTCAGTAATCTAAAAAAATTAGATTATTTTACGTAAATATTGTATTATATTACAAATACGTTTATGAGAACAGAAAAAGTATCGTTTTTCTTTTTCAAAAACATTATATTATTGTATTTATCGTTCAACTTTATTTATTGTTAGGGTAATGAAATATCACTCAAACGTCGGCCTGGAACACGCGATCTGCGGGCCAAGTTTATCCGTGGGTCCAGGCATTAGGCGATGTAAGGACAGCGGGATTTTTTAGCGGGTAGTCGGCTGTTAGCCATCTTTTCCGGAATCTCACATACCAACCAATCTCCTCGGGTCAGGCGAACTCGTTAAGTGTAATTTTTCCTCGAAAAAAAAATCAATCAAAAGACTATGCACATGCATACAAAAGACTACACTATTTAGAATCCTGTGCACTGATAAATTTCAATGATATCAATTCTAATCTACCATCTACTATGATACAATATTTTCATTATATCACCAGTTTGAAAAATTGTTACAGAACATATTTGTATACAATATTAAATAACATATATTAAATAACTCTTTCTGTAT
This sequence comes from Malacosoma neustria, assembly GCA_963693495.1. NCBI lineage: Eukaryota > Metazoa > Arthropoda > Insecta > Lepidoptera > Lasiocampidae > Malacosoma > Malacosoma neustria. The sequence goes on from OY856395.1 coordinate 653,717, forward strand.
CATAAACGTATTCCACTTTACTAATTTCTATTTTAAATAACAATATGTAATTTTTCCTTAAAATTACTATCAAGATAATTTCAAATACCAGTAGATATTTTTAATTCTATAAAAATATAACAATACAAACCTCAACTGTTTAATACAAGCATGAGTGTATCCGCTAAGTGTTGGTGACTTTTGGCGTAGAAATAGAAAGACGACTATGACTCTAAAATCTAATACACCGACTACGTAAGTTTTGCATCACTGCACGGCTCAAGCTGTGTGCTAGATACTAACGCCTACGAGATACTACGTCAAACGTAGCACGCGTAGTAAACTACGCACGTGAATAGTTTAATTTATGAATCCAAATATTGCAGCAATATTATTGAAGTTACCTGACAAAGCAATTATTTATTTCTAGTGTGTATTTTAATAGGACTAAGTACAATAAATAATGATAATGAAGCAATAACCAATATAAATAATTGTTAGTCACTTAATGTAATAAATATAATGAATGTATTGCTTTGTGTTTTATTTCGAGCCACACTATTATTAGTGTGTAAAAGACAAAAATCGAAGTATTTTATAATTAAACGAGTTTATTAGAGCCGCGGCAGGCAATGCAGGGGCGGTCTTAGAGTATACCAGCCACCTGTATCCCCTTAACAGCGAACAGCGATGAACGCGGAAATCCTGCACTGCACTCCCTGACTTGGTCTATAAAGAAAGGGTGTGCGAAAAATAATCCCATCTTTAAAATAATACAGGACTTTAAAGGGTCGTTTATGACTTCTAAGGCAAGTAACGCGGTAACTATTCTAAATTCCTTTTTTTAGGTATCCATTAATTGAACTGCTTCAGAATGTGTGTAATAATAACAATTAGTGTTCTTATAATTACCAAACCACGATATATTATCAAATTTAATTGTTTGAGATTAATGTTACGTCCTTTTTTGAGTTCGGGTCTACCCTTAGAGGCATGAGACAGTATACCCGTCACGAGTGTTCAAAGCTGATTCCCTCGGTATGCAGGTTTCGTAGTTATAATTATCCTTCACCGTCAGTGAAAAACTGTATTAATAATATATTAATTATTAATAAATAAATAGATTGGGACATTTCACACAACACCACCTAGTGTTAAACTAGATGTTATGGATACTAGACAATTGATATGAAAAACCTTCATACATACTTTTCCTTTGTAAATAAATACACATTTATGTATATAAACACCCGGGCGATGGACGGAAATCAAATTATTACGTCAGGAGGTCGTCAAAAGATATTGGAAAAATGAAAATGAAAAAACCTTTATTTTCTCATAAAACTTAATACAGAGTAAATACGAGTACATATAAAAGTGTAACACGTTTGAAAATATAGTATAAAAGTACTATCAGCAGCTCAATGAAGAAGAGGGCATTAACTGAGCAGAAGCCCATCCTGTGGAACTCTTCGCCTCTTCTCTCTTTCCGATGACATAAGAAGGGCTAGTAAAAAACAAAATATTTGTGTGATCGCGCGTGCATGCGTGTGTGAATGATTTGTGCAAAAAAATAAGTTGTATGATTAGAAATCTACTTGTTACAAATTGTAATTACATACAATAGGAGAATATTATAAGAGTATTGGTAATATCTCGACTGTGACTGTGAAGAGGAAAACTAAGAACATTGTAAATAAATGAATAAAAACTTAATAATAATTTATATTGCTGTCAAACACTTGAACGGGGCTCGTACAATTCCAATTATGGGCATCGCCAAGAAAGACCCATTTCTGTATATATCCATAAATCTTTAAAGGCATTAAAGTCCATATTAATTTAGTCTACAGTCCTTACAATTGCGGTAGAGTGGTTCTTTCACCACAACGGCGACCCAGTTTTGCATTCATTGGCTGCAGGCCAGAAGCGACTATGGGCACTCCGTACTTTGAACCCTCGTAATGCACAAAATCTTACAAATAGTCCTGATTTGATTACTTCTGGGGATGAACATATACCGAATCCCCCAAATTTAGATGCCTGGTTTTTAAAAACCAATTCACACATTAAAACTAATATCATGTCACTTCCGTCTGGCTTGATAAACCAAATAAAAATACCAGTTTAATGAAGTGATTGGTAATATGTGTATAATACTAATAAATTCGTAGACTACATGAATAAAAAAAGTTAAAAAACGGACCCCGAGCCGTAATGCGAAACTTGGCTTGCAACCAGAATTACACTATATTATAACAAAACTATTTTTTCTAATATTTTTTCAGTTTCAGGTTTTAAACCTGTCTCCTACATGCATGCATTAAGATAATTGATGAAAACTCGTATTATTTTTGTCTTGATTTCAATTGCAAATTCTGTGTTTATTGTAAAGCAAAATTATTTCATCAATATAAAGGTTTCTTTCATTATGTACAATGTACATAATATACACAGGAATCTAACTAAGACTTTATAAACCCAATTTTAATTAAATAATTATCCAACCTTTGATTCCATGATCTACTTGCTTGTTTCAAGCCATATATAATTTGAGTTTGCACACCTTCTCCTCTCCATTTTCATAGAGTGGTGGTTGTGTCATGTACAGCTGTACATCTAAATCATCTTGCAGAGAAGCTGTTATTACATTCAGCTGTTCTATGTGTAGCTTGTATCTAGCTGCTATTCCAAGTAGGTATCGGATAGAGATGCGACGTACCACAGGGGGTTACACATCAACATAATCAATGCTATAAGTTTAATACCCTTTTATGAACAACTTGGGTTTATATTTGCTTATGTTTCCATCGACATTTAGTTTGGCTTTGTAAACCCATTTACATGGAATTGCACTTTTTTCTGGTGGTAGCTTAGTGAGAGCCCACGTGTTGTTTTCTATTAGCGATTCATATTCACAGTTCATTGCATTTCTACATATCAGTGCGTTTTCACTGTTTATAGCTTCCTTTACCGTCTGAGCATCATTTAATAAAGTTGCGTTTATTGACATGTTGTTGTTAAATTAAACGACGTAGCTCAGGTTTTATCAACTATTTATTATAAAACTAGCACGAAATACATTAAGTAATACACGGTCGCTTGATATCACGGAGTAGAGAATGACAGCTATTTGTTAGAAAGCGCAATTGAATAAATAGGCGCGAAATTCAAAATTACATTCAACAGTTGTGACACACATAAGTAGAATTTTCCTTCCTTTTCTAGGTCTCAGGTTTCAAGTGATAGAAGACAGTGGTCTCGGGTTGACATTACGTTCAGGAACATAATCTTCATCCTTTGTATCATCTTCACTAAAATAAGAGCTCTCAATCTCCCTGACTGTACTAGTACTTCCATAAGAGCTTGATTCACTACCAACCGTTACACTAAAATTTTCATTATTTTCTTCATTTTTAAGTGGCATCGAAACAAAATATTTCTGTATATTTTCTTCCAAGAAAACAACATCTCTACTTCGAAGTATTTTTCCTTCTTTTTTATCATATAGTATATATCCTTTAGATTCTGGGCAGAATCCAACAAATATGAATTCCTTAGATTTGCAGTCCCACTTTAGATGCCTTTCTTTGGGTATATGCATCATAGCCGGACCACTAAAAACTTTCATGTGTTATAAATTAGGCTTCATGCCTTTCCACATTCCTTCTTATGTTTAATAATTAATACATTTGGTTGGTGAGCGATTAATCACATAAGCAGCAATAGAGACAGACTCTGCCCAAAATTTCTTTGGCATCTTAACATCTATAAGCATCCATTTAGCACGTTCTATCAATGTACGACTCTTTCTCTCGCTCATTCCATTTTGCTCGGGAAAATATGGTATAGTAAATCGTCGGTTGATCCAGATTCTATACAGAATTTATCAAATGCTTCATTGGCATACTCTTTGCCATTGTCACTCCGTAATATTTATATTTTGACCTGTAGCTGATTCTCAACTAGTTTCTTAAATACTTTAAAATAATCAAGTACTTGACACTTAGAATGCATAAAATAGACAAATACCTTTCTTGAATAATCGTCGATAAATGCGACACAATATCGAGCACCACCAAGTGACTTTTCTTCCATTGAACCGCATACATCTGAATGTATTATCTCTAGAAAAACGGAAACCCTTGTGTCAAGATCCTTAAATGGTTCCCGGGTTTGTTTACCTTGTAAGCAAATGGCAAGTCACATTCTTCTCATGATTAATCTTTACATCTATTTCTTCAACAAAATCAGTAAATTTCAGTAAATTCTGGTAATTCATATGACCCATTCGTTGATGCTATAGGTGATATAAGGTGTCGATAATATTGCAAAAGTATCATTATTAACCACATATAAACCATTTTGCATATAACCTATCATAGCTTTGAATTTTGGTATATTCTGCAACACTTCTCATCAAATTGTACCTTACAATTCTTGGTTATCTGATGTATTGATAGCAGGTTTACAGCTAAATCTGGGACATGTAATACCTTGTTTACCTGTACAGTGCCAATTAATTGCTTGTTTTGTCCATCATAGCTTTTATATTTAACTTATCACAGCTCCTCACAGACAAAGCTTTATTGTCTGCAACAGTAACTTTATTAATTGCAGCGGGTTTCAAATCATAAATACAGTCTTTATTATTGGTCATATGCATCGCAGCTCCTGAATCAAGGCACCAGCAGCTGTTTTTCGATACAGTTGAAACTGAGAAAGCAACTACAAAACTAGAAGTCCCATCAGATTTATCATTTGGTTTGTTAAAATTTGTGTTTTGATTTGATCTTTTGTTGCCACTATATTTTAAAATATGACGATATTTGTTGCGCTTAAAGCATCTGGGGCCTTTGTCTGAATGCTAGAAGCCTTTGCATTATTCTTGTTGTAATGTGAGTAAAATGCAGATGAGTCTTTTTCATCCTTGACATCCTTCAAATTTTTTTTCACTAAATCTGTACTTAACATATGGTCACACCTCAGCTTTCCATTGCTATTATCATGGGTTTATATGAATCAGGTAGCCCTGCTAAGATGAAAGCGGCCGCGGGCGGCCCCTCGGGGGAGGATCCGCCGCCCGTACTATTGCCGCGAGGGAGAGGGCCGCGTGCTGTTCCGCGGCCCCCCTCAACTCCTTGAGTCAATACAGGAGAGCGCCGGGGAGACGAAACCTTGACCCCCTGGCGTCAACACTTTAGAAGAGGCCCGCCTTGAGACAAAGAGCGGGCTGGCGCCGGCCCGGGCCACGAGATCGGCAGGCCATATATCCGTGGGCCCGGGCGTAGGCGATAGGAGAATAGTGGGGTTTTTAGTGGGTAGTCGGCCGGCGGGTAGATGGCCGAACATCTTTCCCGGAGTCTCACATATCCCTCGGTCCCCCCGGGCTGGGGGAACCCGTCAAGAGAGGGTATTTCCCCAAGACCAAAAAAAAAGCCCTGCTAAGAGGAGCGTACCCAACCACTCATCAACATCAAACCCAATGTTCGTGAGCTCGGGCACACAAGTAATTATCTTATTAATAATTTTAATTATTTTAATTTTCAACACTTCCACAGCTTTCTACATCTGTTACTATAGATTATTACTATAAGCTCACGCAGTAAACCCACCTTCTTCGTTAATCCTTCGTGAGTCACTTTCCAGTTATCAGGCCTTTCAACTTTTCTATGTTAATTAAATTGGCACTTGAAGACATTTTTGGTTTTAATTCTTGTTTTTATATTATTTAGAAGTTTTGCTGAAAAAAGAACCCCGAAGACCGAAGAACGTGTGATAAAACCGATTGAGGTTATAAGTTCAAATTCACTTTTAACACAAAAAAAAACTAACAACTGTTTCTAATGGAAAACTAATCGGGTCTGAGCCCATAACCTGATAAAAAGTAGTATTTTTTTTATATTTCATCATTTAGGTCTAGCTAATTTATAAACTTATACTAGTTTTCATCAATAATATTTTTGTAGTAAACGTATTATGCAAAATAAACTTTATAAAAGTATATTTTTATTAATATTTTTAAAATGTCTAGCGTAGACCCTAGCTGAAAGCCATCGCTAGCTGATACATTGCTGAGCTATTTTAATAAAATTAAAACAATATAAGTTATTATATTGTTTTAATTATAATATTAATAAAATACACTTTATTGCACACATTACATTTACATCAAGTGATACATATTAACATTTAAAAGCACAGTGGGCGGTCATATCGCTGAAAGCGATTTCTACCAGACAACCTTAGGATGGATAGTATAATAAAGCAGGAAGGAGGTAATTTTGCATGCTATTACACAATACAAATATTCAATAAGAACAATACTAAGAAATATATATAAATATATATTACATACACGCACATTCAAATATATACATATTCATGAACAACAAAATACATTAGATATACAATTATTTGAATAATTATAGTTTACATTAGATACACACAGCTATAGCATAAAATATGCAAAATAATAAACAAAAAATGAATTCAGTTCACAGCTTCTAATAGTGCTCCTTGGCAAGATTATTGAATGAATTTACAATAACAAACAATTAAATTAGTCCTTAAGACTTAAGCCATATGCTTGATGGCCTCAATACAGCTTCCCAAGGAGTAGGTCTCAAAATGAACATGGACAAGACGAAGATCATGTCTAATGTCCATGTCGCACCTACCCCCGTAACAGTTGGGAACTGTACTCTCGAAATTGTTGACGAATACGTCTACTTGGGTCAAACGATCCAGTTAGGCAGGTCCAATTTCGCGAAAGAGGTCACCCGTCGAATCCAACTCGGATGGGCAGCGTTCGGGAAGATCCGTAAAATCTTTTTGTCCCAAATACCGCAGTGTCTCAAGATGAAGGTTTTTAACCAATGTGTGTTGCCAGTGATGACATACGGAACGCAGACGTGGTCGCTAACTATGGGCCTTATGAGAAAGCTCATGGTCGCTCAGAGGGAAATGGAGAGGGCTATGCTCGGAGTTTCCCTGCGAGATCGAATCAGAAATGAGGAGATTCGCAGGAGAACCAAAGTAACCGACATAGCCCGGATGATGATTGCAAAACTGAAGTGGCAGTGGGCTGGGCACATAGCTCGAAGGACTGATGGCCGTTGGGGCAGAAAAGTCCTCGAATGGCGACCGCGTACCGGAAGACGCAGTGTTGGTAGGCCCCCCACAAGATGGACCGATGATCTGGTCAAGATCGCCGGAATAGGTTGGATGAGGGCAGCACAGGACCGATCATCGTGGAGATCTTTGGGGGAGGCCTTTGTCCAGCAGTGGGCGTCTTCCGGCTGAAATAATGATGATGAAATTAGTCCTTAATAACCGATGTCCACTATTGTTAGCGACCTCTATACGTAAATACCTGAAACATATTATCTACTTTGTGCCGAAACATAATACAGAGACAAAAAGTTCTGTACTCGTTATCATTTCAATTAATTGCATGATATTTAATACAAATAACAAATCAAATAAAGACCTTTAGTAGCTAAAATATTAAAGTCAAATCTTTACAAATGTATCACATCTCAAAACTCTGTAGGGCCCATAGTCCGCTTTTTGGTTCAAAAATTGTTGATCAGAAGATAAATTCAATAGTTCTGTTTTTTTTTTTTTTTTTTTTTTATTTATTAGGAGCTACAAACAATTTTACCATAAAAATTACAATAGAGGTAAAATACAAATTTAAATTACTAATGGTAAAACCAGTATCGTTGCCCACAGTGACAAACTGCAAAAAAAAAAATTAAGCTAAGGTAAACTACATTAGATTAAAAACTACACATTTTTAACATAACTTATAAACCTATAATAAAAAGAAAGATATACATACATACAGACGGTCATTCAGTTTGCATAACCAATTGTTTAGTTACACTATTCCTAAAAGCAGCAGCAGAAAGGTGAAATATATCTACATCCGTGAAGCTTTTATTATATTGTCTCATAATCTTATTAAGAGGGGCACGAGCCCCCGCTGCAGTTTTACAAGTGCGAGAAGTAAATGAATTACGAGTACGTGTTTCTCTAATTGTTTGATATCTCTGCGGAACATGGATATTCAGTTTACTAATTAATGAATTACAGTCAAATTTATTATGACAAATATTATACAGAAGTATAGCGTCAAGCGACTTCCTTCTCGTCTCAAGTTTGTGTAAAGAATATTTGGTAAGAAGCGAGTCATACGAGGACTTAGCGCCATAGCAGCGGTAGTTCATAGCTTTTAAGTATTTACGCTGTACTAATTCTATCTGCGCATTGTATTTGTTATATATTGGATTCCAAATAGTAGTGGCATATTCTAATTGTGATCTTATGAGGGATTTGTACAATAAAAGATAAGATGATGACTTTTTAAATGGCATACTAGAACGCATTACGAACCCATAAAGTTGTAAGGCTTTATTGACAATATAATTAATATGAAAATCGAAATGTAATTTAGAGTCTAGGAAGACTCCTAAGTCTTTAATTATGGAAACTTTTTCTAAACTGTTACCTGAAAGTGAATAAGTATAAACAATATTTGTTTTCTTTTTGGAGAATGTTATAGATTTACATTTTTGTATATTAAGATGTAGGTTATTTGCGACACAGTAATTGGACAGTGCATTGAGATCTTTTTGTAACATATAACAATCTTGTACATTTGTAATCTCCTTAAAAATTTTGAGGTCATCAGCATACATTAAAAATTGGGTATTTTTAAAACACTGCTTAATATCATTAATGAAGATGTCAAAAAGCAAAGGTCCTAAGATCGAACCTTGGGCCACACCGGAACTTACAGAAATTAAGTTGGAATAGATTCCATGTATAGCAACACGCTGTGTTCTGTTTTGGATGTAGGAGGAAAACCATCTCAATAAGTTTCCTCGAATACCATTGAACGCAAGCTTCCTTAGGAGTATATCGTGGTCCACTTTGTCAAAAGCCTTGCGAAAGTCAGTGTAAATAGTGTCAATTTGTATACGGTTATCCATAGATTGAAATAAAAAATCTGTAAAAATAAGAAGATTACTTATAGTTGATCTCTTCTTTACAAATCCATGTTGTTCTTCAATAATAAGCTTATGTAAGTGAGGATATATATAACTGTGTATCAAGCGTTCCAAGACTTTTGGCAAAACTGATAGTAACGATATAGGACGGTAATTGCAGGCGTCGGTTTTAACTCCGCTCTTGTGAATTGGTGTTACATTTGCTAGTTTCCAAGTATTCGGAACAACTCCTTCTTTTAAACTTCTATTGAATAATATATATAGAGGAGTAGCCATAACGTCAGCAGTATTTTTTAGAAAAAAGGAGGTAGGCCATCAGGTCCTGGACCTTTAGTTATGTTTAACAATTTAAGTTCTGTTACTATTTGGCTTTTGGTCAGAGATAATTCAGACAAAACACAGTTACAATTTACATTCATATCCAGCGACTCCATATCGATAGAACTGCATACAGTCGAGTTAAGTTCATAAACCGAAGAAAAAAATTCTGAAAAAATTTGACAAATTTCCTCAGGATTACTACTTTCATGGTCTCCATATTTCATATTCAATGGGATACCACATTTTCTTTTATGTGATTTTATATAATTCCAAAATGTTTTAACATCCTTTTTTAAGTTACTTTCTACATTTTCTATATACTTATTAAAACAAATTTTACTTAATGTCTTAAACCTTTTTCTAAATAAAGAGAACTGTTCATAGTCACTCAAGTTTTGGTACTTTTTCCATTTAATCCACGCCTTTTCTTTGTTTTTGAATATATGAATAAGAGGACGTGAAAACCAAATAGGAAAGCTATTATTTTTAGTTCGTCGTTTGGGCACGTATTTTTTTATAATATCATAAATGATCTCATAAAAAGTATCAACTGCTATATCTATAGGTGAACTACAGAGTTTTTCGGACCAGTTAATATTTTTAATTTCCTCTCTAATAATATTATATTTTCCTTCTAAAAATGAGTAATTAAATTTATTCGAGGAATTTATTATTGAATAGGGTACACTAAGAGAGATGAGCGCCATAAAAGGAGGGTGCAAGACATCAATTGGCACTAATGGCGTTTGAACCGGTTCACAACAAATTGCTTCTGAATTAGAAATAAATAAATCCAATATACGTCCCATGCTATTTTTAATATTAAAAAATTGTTTACTTTTTGTAAAATGCAAGAAGTTATATAAACAAGTACTAATATTTACATTAGTATTGATCAGTAACGTTGAAGATAGATTTAATGAAAAATTTTGCCATTCCAGACTTGGTAAATTGAAGTCACCGACAATATAAAAATATTCAATACTAATATCATTTAAAATGCGTAAGAGATTATTGAGAAACAATGCGTAAGTTGATACACTTTGGTTGGGAGGAATATAAACACCACACACCGCAAAACTTTTGTTATTCATTTTAAATTTAAGTAACACGTAATCAATACAAGGTGTAGTGGTGTTTTGGTCTTCATTATCATTAAATGATACAAAAATTCGCTGTGCGGGTAAGTCGCGGCGTACGGCAATCAAAACACCACCGCCAACCTGCTTTCCTGATGCGATACGATCTCTGTCGCGTCGGTGCAGAAAGTAACGGGAATCAGCAATTTCACTGTCAGAGATACTCGGCACCAACTATGTTTCAGATAGAACCAGTACATCATAACATTCCGTCAAAATATTTGATCTCAAAATATTTAATTTTGTTCTAAGTCCTCGACAGTTTTGATAGTAAATTGCTAATTTATACATCATCGATATGCCTATGTATATATATTAAACAATAAACGAGTATATTAAAAGTACACAAAAGTGAGACGAGAATAAATATATCCATTACTGTGTATACTTTGTACTTTACGTACTTAGAAAGATACATTTTACAACAACATATTAAATATATTATACTCCAAAGATGAATTAATATGTAATATTCTCTGGAATTATCACTGTAATTATTACACAAAAATAAATAAACAATGTAAACAAGAAGTAACATTTGCAAAATGTGGGTGGATAGAAATATTATCCATAATAATGAAGTGTTATACAAACCGAGAACATCGCGTAAGTACACAGAATAACAAACAAAGCAGAAGTACCATGCCTCACATGTGCTGTATGTACACATTTTAAACCTTAAACTAAGTAAATAAGAGAAGATAAATTTAATGTTATATAGAAATATTAAATAGATTTTACAAGTTAGGTGATTAATCTTTGATTTTTGACAGATCACTTTCCGATTTAATAATAACAACATGTACAGTTTCACTAGCTCTGGCGAGTATGGTGCCATTTTTAATCCATACAAAGCGAAAATTATGTTTCTTGGCTGCTTCCCGTGCTTGTCGGAACAAATTTTTGTTCATTATGGTTAAGTGTTCATTGAAGTATATTCTCTTAGCTGGACCCGAAATCTTTAGCTGTTCAGATGTTATTCCCTTTTTTAATCGCGCTGCCGACAAAAAATTATCCCGAAGTATTCTTGTAGAGAATTTCACTATGAAATTTTTAGGATTCGAACTGTTTGGCGATAGTTGAGCTACCCGGTGAATAGATACTACATCTTGTTTTGTGATTTGAAAATTGATTAAAACAGAAATTTCTTGTAAAATGGTAATGAGATTTTCACTACGTCTTTCCGGTAGATTACTAATTTCAACATTGCATTGTCTAGCTTGCTGCTCCATAATTTGCATTCTATTTTCAAGATTAATAACTCGCAAATAATAATTTTGTAGGAAAGTAGTTTTTTCTTCCACGGCTGTCAGACGCTGTTCATTTTTATCGTTTCTAAGTTTAAGGTCCTCATACTGGTCACTCATAAATTTAATAGACGATTTTACCTCAGTGAGCTAATTTAAGAGTCTATTAAATTTGTCATCTTGTTTACCTAACCAGTTTTCTAGCATATTCATCATATTACTTTGGAATAAATGGAATTCCTCTTGCAAGCCTTGTGATCCCGTGCTGACATTACGTTTCCGTGTAGTAATGAATTGCGGCGGTGATTCTTTTTCAATTATTGAATTATCAACACTCATTTCACCGGGAATGCATTCTTGTCCATCTTCTCCGAACCGATCAAAGGTTACATTAAATGGCATCATTGGCATCATTGGCATTGGCACTGTTGGCATCATTTGTCAGCAATTTCAATTGCTGTTAATAGATTGCAGTGACAATTATTACCGAGGGAGTTAAAAAGTCATTACTTGAATCCTGAGCCTAATGTTAGTTTTGAAAATAAAATAATAAATATTTGAAAAAATAAAAAATATTTGAAAATATATAATTTATGTAAGTCCCATTTATTCTTCTTATATTACGAAGTAAATAAAAATTTTAATACATAAAAGCTATTTTAATGTTTTTCAAAATTGTTATCCGAGCCAAACAGACTAAAAAAACAAACACTTTAAAAGACAACACGGGAAGCTGCAAATGGCTTTAATTAAAGTAAGATCTCGCAAGTCTTTATATCAGAAGTATTCGTTTTAAGTTAGTTGCTGTCCATTCAATCCACCTTATTCATCGATTATAGTTTTTAGTGAATATCGCTTATTTCCAGAAGTAAGAAACTATTATAGAGTAACAGTATTGATAGCTTAACTAACGTCAAACGCGTCAAAAATAGATTGATTGGAGAATACACAAATTATTTAAAGATAGTTTGAAAATTTATTTTATTGTTGTATATTAAATCCATTCTAAAGATATAATCTATACTGACACAAATTAAAGTGAAATCGCCAGAACTTAAAAACAAACTAGATTTAAGATTGTTTGCACCAATACGAGGGCTGTTTGAAAAGTCGTTTTAAAAAGTAAAAAAAAATATATATTTTTTAAACAATTTACATTTATTTCTCAACATAGTCTCCTTTGAGGGCCAAACACTTGTTCCAGCGAGTTTCCAATTTTTTTATCCCCTCCAAAAATACGTTTTGTCGAGGTCTTCAAAATAGCCGTTTACACATGCGATGCAGTTCTCATTTGTCAAAAATTATTGCCCTCCAAGTAATTTTTTCAGATTTGGGAATAGGTAATAATCACACGGAGCTAGGTCCAGCGAATACGGAGCATGCGGAACCAGCTCGAAGCCCAACTCGTGGATTTAGGCCATTGCAATACCTGACGTGTGCACTGGGGCATTGTCTTGATGAAAGAGGACTTTCTTGGGGGACAATTTTGGTTGCTTTTCCAACAATTCGGCATTAAAACGGTCCAATAAATCTGCGTAATAACGGCCAGTGATAGTCTTTCCCTTTTCCAAGTAATCAATCATAATGATTCCTTCGCCATCCCAGAAGACTGTCGCCATCACCTTCCCAGCCGACAAAACAGTCTTGGCATTCTTTGGGGCACGTTCACCAGTCAGCATCCATTGTTTTGATTGCTGTTTTGATTCAGGTGTATAATGATGGACCCAAGTTTCGTCCACAGTGAAAAAATTCCGAGGATTACGCTTCATCATATCCAAACACAGTTTTGAAATTCGCTTTCGTTCGCGTTTTTGTTCGATTGTCAACAAACGTGGCACCCATCGTGCAGACAGCTTTGTTATACCCAAATCTTCATGCAGGATTTTATGTACTCGTTCAGTGAAGATGCCTGTGTTCTCAGCTATTTCACGCACCTTCACTCGGCAGTCGTCGAGTACAATATTATGGACTTCTTCAACATCCTCAGTAGTGACTTCGATTGGGCGACCAGAGCATGGAGCATCAGATGTGCTTGACCGACCACCTTTAAAATCATTTATCCAGTTATAAACAGTCTGCAACGTTGGTGCGTTAGTGCCATGAATAGAATCAAGTTCAGTTTTTATTGTGGCAGCACTGCAACCCTTCATAAAAAAATGTTTTATAACGGCGCAAAATTCAGATTTTTCCATAGTTGTTGAAAATTTACGAGTGATCACAGTTAAACAGTGGTTAAACTGACAAAAACTTGTTTTTTTTTGCTGAATTTTTGACAGTCTTCATTTGAAAGATTGTGCCTGCCAGTGTTAATGACATTTACCAGAAAAAAGGTTTTATATATAGTTTTTAAAAGGACTTATCAAACAGCCTAGGTAGATATGGAATAACTTTTGGTCCCTCATACGACCCGTAGCCCGCTTATGTGTTAACCCCTTTACGTGAGACATGCATTAAGTTTTATGACGTCACAGATATTTATGCGCTTTGGAAAACTGCCATCAAAGGGACTCTTCGATCCGTTGCAACTGTTTACAGGGTAAGAATCTGGCGCATAATAACTGGTGCATCACAAATATTTCAACGAGCTGAAAGGTTTTATTTTATCGTTTTTATTAACAGATATCAAAATTTATTTAGAGATTTTTTTATGTTGTAAACAGTTTCATATCGTCAATTTTAATAATGCTGATCCGAAAATTTTATGATGCTTTTCATAATGTCACGTTTTACGTTCTGAGGTAACTTTGTGACATCACACTCAGAGACTAAGACGTCAAGGCTTTGATACCTACAATGACATGCTACGATGTAACTCTTAAGCGGCCTACACACGACCCTAAAATCAGTGGCGATATCGGGACAGCGGTGGTGGGGATGAAATCGGCTACTACTCTACACACGTCCCTACCAGTCAGTACATAATCGACCGTGCAACAGACTGCTCGTTGATCCGAGATGCCACTGATACTCTCAAAACAGCAAAAAATAGGCATTGCCTTGGCATTTACTATGGTGCCACCTAACCAGAGACGAAAAAGGAAGACCTGGGTTAAAAACTGCGACTAAACATCATACTGCGTAAAAATCAGGCCTGATTTCGCTACACACGTGCCGACAACGTTCCCTAGACGATAATCGTCCCTAAATCGTGAGCTCGCTCGAAGCGATTTTAGATTTTTGGTTAATAAAAAATCGGGTTACGATTTGCCTATACACGAGGTGATTTAGGGTACGATTTAGGGTCCTCCCCACCACTGTCCCAATATCGCAACTGATTTTAGGGTCGTAGGTAGGCCTTTTTAGGAACTTTTTCAATTATTTTATAATATATAAAAACTTTATATATTATAAAATAATTGGCACATAATAGCAGTAAAAGAAAATATTGTAAGAAAACATGCATACCAAGATAACGGGTATATGTAACCCATCAATGCACCTCGGACAAGCGTGGCAGGCCGGCTGTGCGAACCTTTTAGGGGAAGGCCCGAGCATATTGAGACGTTACCGGCTGCTATTATTATACAACGGTGAAATCCATTCTTCGTACAAGCGCAATGCCAGCTGGGAGAAAGCTAGCGAGATTATGAGGTAGATGAGCTACTTTAGCTACTTCACTAGCAAGCACGTCCTCACGCTAGTCTATTAGCGTTTGTGCGAGCATCGGAAAATTTCATTTTAATCGTTTCTTTGTAACACTTTTTGTCGTAAGCATTTAGTTACTAAAATATTCTTATCCAACAAATTAAGATAAGTTCATTTGGAATCCTATTCTCCATTTCTATAAATTAAACCTTAACCTTTTTATAGTTTAATGAGGTTGTAAACTTCGAATTCTTATATAGATTTATGTGTTGTCATACAGCGAATGTGGGGGTGTTTCTACCCTGACCGCTTTATCGGAGTTTATTCCACCCGAGGTAGGACTCTTCCCCCAGAGCTGGCATGGTTTCTGTATCTTGGGTTTTCTCGAGATGTAAAAAAATAAAAATTTTACTGTTAGCCTTTTGGAGTCCCTTTGATGACAAGTTCTTCTACGATATAAAGAGAAGTTTATTCTTCATTTATGCATCTATTTTTTAACATTCATATAACATAATGAACAATATTTTGTTAAGCTAATGATAGTATAAAATATTATGTTACCACTATGGGACAGCAGCGTGTTCGCGGTGCCTCTATCGTCACAAACATTCATAGGCAACGGTAACTTTTTACTATCAAGTGAACGGTCAGCCTATCTCCTGTTCCTCAAAAATAAACAATAAAGGTACACAAAAAAAGTAAAATAAAATGTATGCCTATTTACTTTCATTTTAACATGCTTTTATTAGTATCACCTGTATTTGTGTAACCGGCTTCTTTGAACTCGATGTTGACCCATTTTAAACAGTCAGATTTTATTCAAATGATATGATTTTACTTATGATAATACAATAATTCGATAAAATTATCTCATTATCACTTTTAAGATCGCCAGGAATAAAAAATGGTGACGTATTATAAATTACGTCCGATAAAGTATTTTTTCAACTGGGAATAACATTGCTATTAACTTTTATTAAAATTAATCTTTTTTATTTTATCGTTATTGTATTGTATGTCAGAAATGGCGTAGATATTGCAGGTGTCTACAGAACACATTTTATCCGTGCAGGGGCGGAGAAGGAATACTAACCTCTGTAGCCGGGACCGGCCTGTCGTAAAAGGCGACAAAACAACCCACCCTCCTAGGGCTTGAGGCCCTACATGGTAGGACCTCAAGCCCGTTTGGATAGCGACCACCTTTGGTCTTAAGTATGCCGCCATAATAACCTTGTGTTGTGTCCCGGCATAGTGACCCAAGTTCCTGTACCCTTATGGGACAGCAGCGTGTTCGCGATGCCACTGGCGTTGCAAACATCTATAGGCGACGGTAACTGCTAAATTCCAAGCGGGCTGTCAGCCTGTCTGTTTCCTACACAATAAAAAAAAACAAGCACAATCTAAAGAACAAGAAAAGCTTTAGTGACAAACTGAACTAAAATGTAAAAAACAAATATACTTAAAGTCGAACTAAAAAGTCAAAAACAATTCTGAAAAAAGGAATAAAATAATGAATGAAAAATAAAGAGTGACGACCCATTTAATAGTAAGCAGCCTATAAATGTTTGAGACGCTAGGGGCACCGCGAACACGCTGCTGTCTCATAGAGGTACAGGAACCTGAGTTACTAATACCGGAACACAACACGAGGCTATTATGGATGCATACTTAAGAACAAGGGTGGTTGCCATCCAGACGGACTTGAAGCACTACCACGTAGCTAGGGTGGGTTGTTTTGTTGCTTTTACGACAGGCTAGCCCCAGCCGCAGGCAATAGTATTCTTATTCCACCCCTGCAAGGAGACGTGACATATTTTTAACAAAAATTTTCAATGGTTGATTGCTTAATTAATAAGGCATAAAATAGTTGTTGCTGTTTATTTGTTACAAAAAAGTTAAAGTTGAACATGAGTGCTCAGACACGCGGTTTGCAACACCCTTGGTTATGCACGATGATGAGGCACCTAGCGATTCCATTATGAGTAACATTCTCGACACAAAAAGGAAAAATTCGATTCCACTATGAGATGAAAAGTATGGTTAGGAAGTGTGATGAACTAGTGTTATTGCATATATAAAAAAAATATCACGTACTGACAATTAAAGAGAATGTCGCAATCATCGATGTGTAACTAAACTAGCGGCTCTAATAGAACTAAATGACTCTAATAGACGGGCAATAAGAACTATTATTTGTGTCTTATATTAAAATTTAAATGATACTTACCATGTATAATTTATTATTTACAACTAGTCTAAAAACTGCTATTAAAATAGCGTAGAAATTAAAGAATAATAATAATTTCATTTAAATCAAATATTCATAATATTTTATGTCACAATTTTGATTATTATACCTTTTATTATGACCTTTTTAAAAATTGAGAAAGGTATGCTGAGATGGTTTGGCCATGTCGAGAGAATGAATGGAGAACGATTGACGAAAAAAGTGTATAAGGTGAGTATGAATGGAAGTGTTTGAAGGGGTAGACCTAGGCGGACGTTTCAAGACCAGATCAGGGACGTATTGAAAAAAGGCCAGGTCAAGAGTACCCTAAACCGAAGGGCTTAAATGAAGGGAATAGTGAAAGTGGACGAAGCGAAACAAGTATGTAAGGATCGTAGCTAGTGGAAAGAAGTGGTCTCTGCCTACCCCTATGGGAAAGAGGCGTGATTATATGTATGTATGTATATTATGTTATCTATGGGGACAACAACTTTCTGATTCTTACTCTAGCTTACACTTTGAAACATATATACTTCACCATTAATTGTATTTACTTAGTAATGAACCGCTATAACTATGATAAAAAACGCCTTATTTATCGACTCTTATTTTGACGGTATTTGTTGAAAAATATATTATAATTACCCGCCTATAGATAAAATAGGAATCCTAGCTGAGAGAAGCAAACTTCACAAGGCATATAATAACCGTAATGTTTAGCTTAGCAGAATATAAGTTGACACTATCCTAATTATTTGTTACGATACTATTACAACAACTTTAAAAATATTCGACAATATCTGTGATCCAATGATTTTCATATGCTGGAACCCCTGCTTGCAATAGCAAGAAAATTACCATATTCGAACATACATGCATCATATTACTTAGCCCTAAATAAGTATTATTTAGTCAAAAACACTACTATCAACGTAGCGATATAACTCATCACATTGCTGGCAAGTTCTTCTATTACATAGTTTTAAATTTGTGCCAATTCTGAAAGAGGTTATTACATTTACAATGTTGTAATGGCAGTATAGATGCATTTAAAGTTTAAAAAGTAATATTATTTTATAAAACAAACTGTATAAGACACAGCATAGCCTTAAACACATAAAACCTAATAAAAATTAAAGAACAATGAATGTATAATGTTATTATATTTTTAAATAAACTATAATATATAGTAACTGCACTGTATACTGGACTCGTTATTATCTCTGGTCATAAAATGGACGAAAACAGTTTTGACGACTGTTCTTCGGCATTTTTAAACGATGAATTTCTTGTGACTATTGTTAGTATTTTATTGAAACTAAGGTTATAAATGAAGGTATAAGACATCAACTGTAAATGTTTAGTACGCTGTGATGGCCGTAATAAATTTATCCAAAGATATTATCAGAGCTATTAGAAAAAAAAACATAAACCACCGCTAGCGAAGTAGCGAAACTACGAGTGAGTTTTTAGAGATTTTTTTTTGAATGTGGAAATGCATGAGGTACATATCGCCGCGTGGGAATAGGCAGCGGGCTAGTGTGGGACTCCCCGTGCAATGCGCCTGTACGTCCCCTTCTCTAGGCTGGAGGACGCACTGGTATAGCCACTAAAACCACCCCGATGTTCCTTCATACGCCTTAAGTGCCAAGGCCATGGGACGCGATGGATTTGTCAGACCGCGGCTCCGAAAAGCGCTTGCCCACGTTCACGGGCCTCTTCAAAATCGTGGGGATGCTAATCCCTAGCATCTGCTTTCTCACGCAGGGGTGAACTGGGCACGTAGAACACCGACACGCGCCCCTCTTTCGAGCTTGTGTGTGCGGGCTGCGGCCCTTTTCTAGGTGGCTACGCTCAGCGGCCGATCTGTCGCCAACCTTCGGCGACGTGTGACTCTGCGTGAGTGGGAGGGGAGCCTTGGGTGCTCCCTCTCCCTCTCCGCTGCCTCCTTTGCGAACTGTCCTGTCTCACAAATGGTACCCATGGCGTCTTATCGTGCTTGGTTCCTGATTATCGCTAGAATGATGGTCGGGAGCGAGAGGTCACGACCGATGGTCGCGATGAGATTTCAGTGCTATAATACCCAAGCGGAACATACTTGGAGGATGTGGAGCGCTGTGTTCTCGTCACTAGCGTCACAGTGGTGGCACTCTGTCGTTTGCTCCTTTTGAGCGATGCAACATAGACACTGCCCGAATATTATTTCGAGCTTTTAGACAGATTCGATATTGATTTAAAGCAAAAACGACCTCATTTGGTGAAAAAAGTGATGTTCCATCAAGACAATGCACGAATGCACACGCGTGTAGTCACTGTGGCAAAAATATATGAATTGGGCTACGAACCGCTACCCCACCCAACCAGCATATTCTCCAGATTTAACCCCCTGTGACTATTTTCTTTTTCCAAACCTGAAGAAATAGCTGGGCGGTAAGAGATTTAGATCGAATGAAGAGGTCTTAACCGAAACAAACCCCTATTTTAAGGGCCTTGAGAAAACCTATTATTTGGAAGGAATTAAAAAATTGGAGAAATGCTAGACTAAATATATTGATCTGAAAGGATATTATGTTAAAAAGGAAAACGTGTATATGCCGAAAAAAATTTGAATAAAAACGTCACGAAGTTATCAAACAGTCTTCGTACTTTCGAGCACTTACAAATTACATTTTTGTCGTACGGAGCATTAATCAAAGGAATTGTCGACGAACTAATGACTAACGCACTCAAACTACAAGTACTCGTATATATAACGTGACAAAGATCACTGTTTATCATCATCATCATCCCAGCGTTACGTACCGGTTGCAACCCAAACTTTCCTTTCGGTGCCCGGAGTCCGCTTTCCGACTTTTTCTACCCCACTTCGCGCGATCTTCAGCATCCCTGGTAGTGAGCTCATTGGC
This sequence comes from Malacosoma neustria, assembly GCA_963693495.1. Lineage (NCBI taxonomy): Eukaryota > Metazoa > Arthropoda > Insecta > Lepidoptera > Lasiocampidae > Malacosoma > Malacosoma neustria. The sequence continues at coordinate 674,138 of OY856395.1, forward strand.
ACGCATATCACCCTTTATGACGTCAAGACAGCACTTTTTGGGTCTGCCCCTCCTGCCGGGGCCCGGAGGAGGTAGCATGGCCAGACATTTGTTACCCACGTAAGAATCCGGTTGCCGTAAAACATGGCCGTACCAACGGAGCCGACACTCCTGCAATTTATCTACAATTTCACGGACATGAAGACTGTCGCAAATGTGACAGTTCCTAACGCGATCTTTACACGTTACTCCACACATCTACCGCAGCATACTCATCTCCGTGACACGCAGTTCTTGCTTGTATCGTTCTAACACCGGCCATGCTCCACAGCCGTATAAAAGGACAGGCCTAATGATGGTCTTGTATGTAGACCTGCCCCTTCAACTTTACCGGTATCTTGGGGTCACAAATGACACCAGTTACCTCACGCCATTTGGCCCACTTTTATATCCTGCATAAAGATACGTTTACGCAAAGTTTATCCCAAAAAGTTTAAAAAATAAATATCCTTTCGTGTGAAGCCGGGACGGGCCGCTAGTATTTAAATAAAAAACGACGTTAGTTAGTTTAAAGTACCAATTTTATACAGCCAATGCCTCCTTCCTATTTAGCGCAGCAATGGGATATAAATATATTATTTTAAGGGTTACATAGTAACATAACCTAATCCCTCAACGATCAATCAATTTTCGTGATAAAAAATCCCGTCGTGAGGTCTGCATAGATAGACTATTTGAACGAAATAGTAGATACCATCACATGTAAGATAAAAAGGGACAAACACGGCTAGTCAGAATTATTGTATTATACATAATGATTGTCGAGTACTTTGACGAACATGCTAGAAATGTAGAAGCATACGTTTTTTTATTATCATGAAACAGAAAATGCTATCATACAAAATGCTGTTTATTATCATTTCATTATTATTTAAAAACTACCCACATATTGATTTTCAAATATCGAGGATTCCTTCTCGCTGGCTATTATTCAGTTAGTAGATTGCGTTTCATTGCGGTTACATCCGAAGTTACGGTAATAGAGGTGTACTTATTGTAACATAACTAAGTTTCTAAGCACCTATTTGCTATAGCTATAGCCTTCTTTAAAATAGAACTACCTTTCTGTTATCATACTGGGGAGGGGGGAGCTGCAGTTCGTATTGACTACTAATAATCAAACATTCTCGTTGCTAGCTATTATTAATCTTTTAAAACAAGCGCCAAAGATGCTCAATATTGTCAATACCCTTACTCCGAAAGAAAATCAACCAAGTTTCTTCCTTTTATATCAATGAACTAGTTTAGGATAGACCCAGACATTCATAAAAGCCTAATTATCACACTATTTAGAAGGAAATAGAAGCAAGGGCCGCTTTCTAACAAGATGGATACAACCCACTCGGAAAGCTACAAGAGCCACTCTACATTCTTCCATCTAAATGACGCAGGAAAAATGCCTGGAAAGAAAGAAACTTATGAGATTACGACAAAAACGAAGATTGAGAATATTCCTGAATTGTTTAGCATGGATTTTTTTTTACAAAACAACCCTTTACATTGCGATTCGGTTTACTAAAGGGGGGTTTTGTGGGGGCTATCAGCCTACGCGCTTGTATAGGTAGAATCTTTAGAGAAATAAAAACAAAGCAACCAATTTATTGAAGTGACAAGTCCTGGAGAACTTTATCTACTATAAGGTTTTATTGAAGCAACCATTTTGTATCAAAGCTTTTTATCTTTGTTGCATTTTGTGCAACTGGTGCGTCGTTCTCAAACCAATCCGGCGGATACGAATTCGATTCTAATGGTTCCGCGCACCAGTAACCATCAGTAAAAGAAAAAATTGTGAGGATAGTGACATATCGAGCTCGTTGGTATATGAAACTCGCTAATCCGCATTAGAAAAACATAATCGATATATGGAGGATGAACGCGAGCTTACCATTAGAATTGTCTATAATTTTATCTTGAAATTTAGTCATTTACTTCTCTATCTGATGTTTTACGTATACTACTATTAACATCGTTTTGTCTCCCATAAAGGAGTCTGCCCACTAGACCGTTCCATACCATGACCGTGCTAGGAACATGCCAGGCAAAAAAATATTCTTTGTATTAAAAAGTATGTGACTATGCCCACTAGACCGTTCCGTAACCGACCAGCGCTTGCTTTTGTGTTTTGATACGGTCCTAGCACGGTCATGGTATGGAACGGTGTAGTGGGCAGACTCCTTTACTCAACACACCCTGATCGAACTCTCTTCTCATCCCTCAAACCTTTTTAGTTTAGAAAATATCTTAGTGCCTATTCTTTAAATTTTATATTTCCTTATCAATATTAAATATATACATCCTTTTGTATCGTTACCCTCGTCTAAGTAATGGCGGCAGTATCTTTCATTTAAAATGTATTCTTAATTCAGTGTATTAACGCAGTAACTGCAATGATGACAGAAGAGACTTATAGCATATAGTTATTAAAAAGACCTATGTGATCCGACTGTAAAAACATTAACTGAAAAATGTATCTTATTCATCTCTGATAGAGTAGTAATACTGTTAATAAATTTATAGTTACGACTTTTTGAAATAAAAGCGACAAGTCACAATGCTAGGAGTCTATAAAGCAATATAGACTCTTTCTTGTTGGTCGTAAAAAATTTTAATGACTCACTATACAGATACGTTTAGGCCCAATTTAAAATTAAATAGACTTAAAGATTTGTGTTTTTGAGCAATACGATTTTTCCAACTATTGTACAATTTTTAATGAAGCTTATGTTATATTTTATTTGAATATCGTATTCCACGTGGTTTCTGTTTTAAAGTAATAATAACTTCTCCTTTTTCATACAAATGTTGATTTTGTCGATTATTTCATCATGTGTGAATCTATGATAGTTGACAATAAATAAATAAATATGTTGGGATAATTAACACAACGCCATCTAGTCCCAAACTAAGTTGCATAGTACTTGTGTTATGGGCACTAGAGAAATTCTTTTCTTAGTCTTAGTTGGCGAGCCACCCGCCTCTTCAACTAGTGAAGGTTGGCAGTCAGCTCTGCACACTTCTTTTTATCCTTTGCAAGGCGAAACAATTCAGCAGCATTTGCGATTCCAGTCCATTCCCGAATATTTCGCAACCAAGATTTCCATCTGCGGCCTCGACGTCTTTTTCCGGCAACTTTTTCCATCGTAATGAACTGCAATAGTTCGTAGCGGTCATGCCTAAGCACGTGACCCAGGTACCCAACTTTGCGCTGTTTGATGGTCTGCAAAAGCTTGCGTTTTTGACCAACTCGCCGCAGGACTTCCTCAACTAGACAACTGATATACTACATACATATATACTTTTTTATGAGTAAATAGATATTATACAGAAACACCCAGACACGAGACGTGAAACGAACTCATGACCTTTTTTTTTTGTCTCGGGGAAAAACCCTCTCTTGACGGGTTCCCCCGGCCTGGTGGGACCGAGGGATATGTGGAACTCCGGGAAAGATGTTCGGCCATCTGACTACCCACTAAAAAATCCCGCTGTTCTCCTATCGCCTACGCCCGAGCCTACGAAAATGTGGCCTGCCGATCTCGTGGCCCGGGCCGGCGCCCGCCCGCCCTTTCTCAAGGCGGGCCTCTTCTAAAGTGTTGACGCCAGGGGGTCAAGGTTTCACCCCCCCGGCGCTCTCCTGTTGACTCAATGAGTTGAGGGGGACCGCGGAACAGCACGCAGCCCTCTCCCCCGCGGCAACAGTGCGGGCGGCGGATCCTCCCCCGAGGGGCTGCCCGCAGCCGCTTTTTACGACGGCCGGAGGTCGTTGCTTGCCCTCCGGCGCCGACAACGTGGCCTGCGTTGGCGGGAGTTGACTCCCGCTCCCGCTCCGCCGCCTCCTTTGCGGACATTACTGCCTCGCAAAAGGAGGCGACGGCCGTCCATCCAGGATCGCCCTCGACCATGGACAGAACCAGGGCCGGGAGCGACAGGTCCGCGGCCAATTCCGGACGGGACACGCATCCCCGTCGCGTGCTAGTCAGGCGTGGGCACTACCAGGCGACACTTCAGAAAAACCAGGGAGTCGCCTAATGCCGTAGCCAGCCCAGCAAGACCAACCGACAGCGAGGATGTGATTCCCACCCCGGGAACACTCTCTGTGCAGGCACAGTCGAAATAGGCATGATTTCGACTACCAAATCAGGGCCCAGGGCAGAACCCGGGACCCCAATCAGTATTCGCAACCATCCCACCGGGGATCACGCCACGAACAGAGAGCGAAGTTGGAAAGGATGTAGGAGGTAGACGGGAAGAGAGGTAGGACTCTGTCGCCTCGGACGGAGAAGGGAGTGAGGCGACGGACCCTCGGGCACCTCGGGTACACCCGTGCACTCCTCGGACAGAGGAGTGCCCCTGAGGGGGTGACCTACACGAGCGTACCGAAGTGCATTAGCCAGTACGCCAGGGAAGTCGACAATGAGTTCGCTTTTAATTTTTTTGCTAATTTTTTGGCAATGAGCAATTTGTAAAATTTTGATACGCAGTTAGGTATCCGATAATTTTTTATCCATGAAAGGGCGGGCTAAAAATATTGACCTCTACGACTCGGGTTGGCCTGTCGTAAAAGGTGACTAAACATCCCTAGCTACTATGCTTTAATTCCGTCAGGATGGCTACCACCCTGGTTTAAATGCCTGGTAAATATGCCGCTATTATAACCCTGTGTTGTGTGTTCCGGCATAAGTGACCAGGTTCCTACTACCTGCTAACTACAATACTATGTGGACCGTTAACCTGTCTGCTGTCCTAAAACAATAAAAAAAGGTACTATTAGAAATCTGAAAAATTAATGTATATATACATAATGATTACTTGCAATATGACTGACTCGTGACGGGAATGTAACTCGTGACTCTCGCAAGCATTTCGACATGCAAAAACCATTGCACCACAGATTATGCTATGTAATTAATACTGCACAAGGTGTACGTATACCACAATTGTTTTTAATTGCTGAGGTTATGTGCTTGTATATGGGTATTTCTGTATTTCAATTTGTTTTTTTAATATATTGGACTGCTTACTTTGGTAAACTACATCTTCTGCACGTCTTTAATTAAGTTTAACCGCTACAGCATTTTACCAGCCATCGCCACCTGTTTTATAATAAGAGTATATATAGTCTTGTATTAAAACATGAGCAACGGATACTACCCTTCTCGTTAAGCTCGTACAAAAAGCACCAATTCGTACAAACCACGAGCGAGAACCCATTTAGTACTCGGACTATAATAATACAATTCGGAAGACAGTTCAGAGTCAACGTCGAGCCGAGACTGAGAAATACTTTTACGTTTTTCTTAAAGCTAAAGCTATTGTTGTCTCAGACGACTTGACAGCGACAACGGCCGTTAAGGCATTCCGACCCCGTGGGAGCTGGGTCGATCAGCCGTGGCAGGGTGCTCGAAGACGCGCCTCCTGTGAAGTGCGTTTCCGGCTCGACCGATGCATGCGGACAATTGAGAATTACTACGAATGCCAAGAATATTATTAAATTGGGGACTATCGGCTTCACCAGTGAAGCCGATCCTATTCTAATCTACTACCGTTTCGGAGTGCTTATAGCTGGGGAGAAGAAACGGCGAAAGAAACTCTCCCGCAACACATCTATTCTACGTGTATTTTTATACTGTGTGATTGTGAGTCTATAGGCTATGGGGGGGCGGAAGGCATCCCTAAACCTATTCTGTCGGGCTGATGACTGAGAAATAACGTTGCGCGCATGGTTTTTATATTCCACGCTCTCCCACTAATTCATCTGCAGATTATTCGGTTTCGTCAACCGTTGGTATAAAATAAAGTGGTATTTTCCGTTTTGAAATATTCTTAATCAAAACCCACATAACAAATATAGACATAACTGTCTATTTCCATTTACCACATCGTGCTGTGTATTTATATTTTACATTTAGCATCGCTTTCCTACTTTTTTAAATGAGAGTTCTAGCTAGTTTACGGCATTTCCGGATATCTTCGCAGTTGTTTTTTTCCAATAAATATTATACTTTCACGTTTTACTGCAGTTTCTAGTTTGCCCCCTACATCGACTTTACTGGCTATACAAGCTAATAGTCCATAAGGTCCCACTGCTAGGATCGACCCTTTCCCAAATTCAGTATACTTGGCACGTTTGTTAAAAGTAGATTGGGAAACTACACATATTGATGGCATAAAGACTTTTTCGTAATGTTTTCCTTGAAAAATTTGACTAGGAAATCAGCTTAAAACGGTCTCTAAGTTTGATACTACTTAGCATCTAATCTAGTCTAGCATTTTTTCTATATATTTTAATTAAATGTTTTTGAATTTAAGCTATTTATAAGTTTAGAAGTTAAAATAGTAAGTTCTGAATTGATTTTGTTAAAGGCTCTCCTTACTTACTTAAAACTTACTATTTTAACTTCTAAGGCTTAGATCCGCTGTCTGGGAGAATTTTCAAGTTTTGGAAGGAAACGAAAACCCCACAATAAGAGAGAACAGGAATAGATATAAATTTCTTCTCTTACGTACTACTGTTACTACTACTACTGTTTACCTTAGTTTCTTGTGAAAATCACGTGTGGTATTCAACTCAAATAATACTTCAATTCTTACTATAAAACACGGGATGATGTACTGTCTTAATTCATTTATTAAAAAGCGCGCGTGCTTAAGTAATATCAATCCTAGCATTTTAACATACACTTAGATACGTCAAGGCTGCAACGAGTGTTGGTGAGGATAAAAAAAGTGTCACAGAACATACACGTATGAGGAAAATTGTACATAAAGCGTTTTACCTGACTACGTGTTATATTTACGAAAAACAGCAAACGGTCCAAACATAAAAAAAAATATGATTTCCTTCATCTTGTAAGGGATATATTTATTCTACTAAATCATGTTGTAATAATGTATTTATTGAGGACTGATTATCAAAAGGATGTAACATCACCATGTTCTAATGTCTCAGGAAATCCGATGCAGTTACGGCGTTACTGAATAAGAACGTAGTACGAACAGTCAATGATTTAAATTATTAGAGCAAAATGAATCATTTACGTTTACAATAGAGATGTTATTTTATTTTTACTTTTTCCTAGATATGTCTTTTTATAAATTAGAAGAACTAGCGAGACCCGACGGCGCGAGGCTTCTAAGGAAATTTCACCACTTAATTTAGGGTTAACTATACTTTGCTTAATTCAGAGGGAGTTTTAGGGGATACTTTCAAGGTCGTCAAAAACTAGTTTATCCCAGACTAATTAACTCTATTGTCATCAAAAAGTTATTACTTTGTGGTGTTAGGTTTTAGACGTTTTTTTTAACTGTCTTTCAAAATTAGTCACACTAGTTTTATGAGTTCACACATATGAGTGAGCTGACAATTCTTTTAGATCTATTTAGATTTTTTCAGGGTAAACCTTAAACCTCTTTCCCAGTGTGATTTTACTGGGGCAACGTTATCTGGCAGCACCACCCCTAAAGGACGACTTAGCAACAAGGCCGCCCCAAATTTTTAGAAGTGTATATATGTTATCAGCTAACAACTAAGGTTAACTTAGCACAATGTAAAAGATGGGATAGCTTTTTCTCTATAGTATCACTTAGTTAAAGATAACCTTTGTGAATTGGAAACAGATCTGAATTTAATTTGACAGTAACGTCTGATTCAAAAAAGTCAAGGAACCGGAAATTAGATACTTAGATATGAATACAAAATCTCCATGACTAACTTATTTTGTATAAAATGCGTAAGTTCTGTTTTTTTACAACAGGAATAAATCTATTTAATCAAATATATTATAATTTAAAATACAAATTTCTGATTTAATTCATCAGAAGTAACAAAAAATTAAAAAACTATCAATTTATTTAAAATTGAAACGCTACAACTAGCTACAAGATGCGTAGTCGCGTAGCAAGAACGTAGTCTGCGTAAGGCATTGATCTCGTAGCTGTATTACCACTTTTATACTACGATCATTTCACAGAACTGTTTATGAAAGTGGTCATAACGTGAATATGAGTTCGAGCAGAATGTGGTATATAAACTGCAAATCTGTTCTCACCTGTTTGAATTGGCATCTAAATATTGAACTTGTGTTAAATATTTAATCATAGAAATATTTCTATAATTTACAATGATGAAATGCTAAATTCAACCAAATTTATGTTTTGGTGTCCAGGTTTTCGACGGTTCATCTCCATTTTCCATGGCCTTTATTATTTGGCTAGTTTTGTCGTTTGTAAAATAGATTACCGTCAAACCCGGCCTGAAATAAAACTATCACCAGTCTCTTCCGTTATCCTGCATTGACGACAGTGATCAAATAAGATTAAAAGATACAATTTAATATTGACTCTAAACCATTGCTTTTACAAGAGCTAAATAACAATTAGTTTTAAGATCCTGGGGTTGGCATAATTTTTGTGGTAAAGAGCATCAGTTCCTGTCCATATTTTCCTGTTGAGTCAACATAGATTGATAAAGTATTTCTAATAAGTTTCAGAGGTATAAATAATTATGAAAATAATACGTAAAATAAAGGCTATATATTTGGACGCTGTAAATAGCTTTACTGCAAATGCAGTCGTAAATTTAAGACATTCATAAGTTGAACTCTTTTATGGTGATTTATTTTACGCATTCATTTCGTTTTATGGCCGACATAAAATAATTACTTTGAGAAAAAATGTAAATATACAAATAATTTATATTTAATTTAATGTATGTGTCTGAATGTCATTGCTGAAATAGTTTTAATATATTTTCAGGTAATTATTGAACGTTTTGAACTATGTGCTTTATTATAATAGTTGTATAAATAGATTTTGATTACGAGGTCGTGCGATTAAATACTTACTTACGAGTTTAGCCATAATACACTAACTATTTTATGACCCACGCTGTCTCCGTGCAGGCGACCTGGCAAACTCGTTAAATCTAAAACATAAAACGAATCCATTGGTTAACACATTGACCGTCATTTTATATTTAAAACAAAACTAGAGAAACTGAGGCGTGTAGTTGCAAAACCCGCTATAACAATATTTTTTGGAAACTCGTAAACTGAACTAAATCTATGATTTAGTGTGATTTGATTCAAAACGTTAAATGTAATATTAGAACATATAGAATTTAGAAGCATTGATACAATAAAAAGTTTATAGTAGATAGTTCAGTGTTTTCTAACGATATATCGTCATTTTGTGAAAAAAAAAAACATTTTAATGCCTCAACTGTTTATTTTGTAATGTTTATTCATGTATACTTATCTTATCTTATTTTTGGGGCCGAGAAATATCTCGGACACTTCGACCCAATGGGATCTTTTGTGTTCCCCTAGATAGCAATCACTCCTCTCCAATCTCATTGAAGATTTGCTTCATGAGCCTAACAATGAGGTATGGAGATAGGAGCCTGTAGTCTTCCGGTGTCGGATATCCTACCCTCAAAATATTCATTCGCCTCCTGGCCAATGCATCACATGTACACAGTAGGTGTTCCATGCGTTCTGTATGTTCCCCACACAACCTGCACATGGGTGTCGCGGTTAGACCCATCTTCATGAGCATGTTGTTGATTCCAAAGTGCCCAGTAAAGGCTCCAAGCAAGTAGCGTATTTGCCCCCTGCTCATGTTCCAGATGGATCCTCGTGCTTTGTACGTGGATCCCAAAAATTTTTTGGAGTGTTTCAGACCGATTCTAGTCAGCCAGTGTTGTTGTTGACTGCGGTCTGCAAAATCCCTGAATGTGGCTTTCACGAGGCTAGTCAGAATGCCTACACATGGTTCCGGACCCATAAAATCATTAGTTGAGCCCTCTCTTGCCAGTTCATCTGACATTTCTTTGCCATGTACTCGCTCGTGTCCCGGGACCCACATTAATCTTACCCTGTTATGCCTTCCAAGCCTATTCAAGGTTTGAATGGCATCCAGGACAAGTCTGGAGTCAACTTTGAAGGAGGCGATGGCCTTGATTGCAGCTTGACTGTCACTGAGAATATATATAGATTTGCCTTTGGTGCCTCTATCTATGTTCTCCTGAGCACAGGTTATTATGGCATATGTTCATGTATACTTAATACTGACTGATAAAATACGGTTATTATTTTTATATTATTTTAAAAATAATATATTATTATAAAAAAAACTCTTTGGATCCATGTGAATATATCCGAGTGGATAGATATTGTGAATATCGTCCCACTAAGATCCACTAGTACCACAGTATTCGGTATTCAACGAGTTAATCACTTATGAGCACTTATAATTAACTTAATTTGTTCAATTGTAATTATACTGCGTTTTCATCTGTTTATGTACAGATATATCAGTTTCATATGCATACTAAATGTGAAAGTTACTCCGTCTGTTTCATCTTCACGCCTAAGCCGCTGAACCAATTTTGATGAATTTCGAAATAGAAATAGATTGGGCTTTGGAGGATACTTTTTTAACTTTTCGGTAAAAAACGTTTGTCGGATCAGCTAGTATATGATAATATTTGAACAAAACAGTATAAGATTATTACAACAATGTAGACTGAGTCTTCATACAATGAAAGAGGCGAGATAACATGCCATTCATGCAATTTACGAGAATCGAAACGCCCTACAAACACTGTTATCACAGTATATTGAGATTGCGGTATATAATATCTAACACACGTGATTTTGGCTTTTTTATATAAACACTTCATACAAACAACATAAATACTCTGTCTGAACTATTTGTTGTAACAAACTTGCATTTTTTATTGCTGAACAGAAGACAGGCTGGGGGCTCACTAATACTAATCAGTTACCGTTGCCTATAGATGTCTGCGACCGGTACAGGAACCGGGATCACTAATGTCGGAACACAATACAAGGTTAATTATAGTGGCATACTTACAGACTAAGGGTGGTCATTAAATTAGGCATTAGATTAAAGGTTTAATTAACTTAAAGTTAGTAATGAAGTTATTTAGCAAGATGTTTAATTTCTCATAAACTACATCAAACATCGTATTCGAATAAATTTTTTGCTGGCATACATTAGACAGGCATATAATTCGTTGTATTTAAGTTATCAAAATCATTCATCATCCTTGTCATATTTCTTCTTCTTAACATATTCTCGAGTATGAATATTTTTTATATAAGGATCCGGAGAACACTGTACAGAATTACTATAGAACAAAATTTGGTTTTTGGCGCCAGTGAACCTTCGTGACTCTTTCTTTTTTGACCAAAAAGGCATACAAGAATAGAAAAAATTTAATATTTTTTATAAAAACTACTTGATTGGCTTATGAACTATGAAACAAAAGACAAATAATGATCTTTATTAAGTTAGCACAGGGAATAATCTAATCGCCTCGCGAGGTGGAGGTAAAGCGGGTGGAGCTGCGCGCTGAGGTACTCATGGTGGAGTGGAAGGAGCGCCTCGCGCACCCTAGCGCGGGCCTCGCCACCATCGAAGCGGTGAGGCCCATCCTGGCCGAATGGGTGGAAAAGCGCCACGGCGCCCTGACCTTCCGCCTGACGCAGGTCCTCTCGGGGCACGGTTGCTTCGGGAGGTACCTGTGTCGCATAGGGCGGGAGATGACGTCAGGGTGCCACCACTGTGGCGCGGGCGACGAGGAGGACACGGTGAACCACACTGTCGCCGTGTGCCCTGCGTGGCGCGAGGAGCGCCGCGCCCTCGTAGCCCAAATCGGCGTGGACCTGTCGCTCCCGGCCCTGGTTCTGTCCATGGTCGGGGGCGATCCTGGATGGACGGCCGTCGCCTCCTTCTGCGAGGCAGTCATGTCCGCAAAGGAGGCGGCGGAGCGGGAGCGGGAGTCGACCACCACACTCCCCTCCCGCCAACGCAGGCCACGCCGGCGGCGCCGGAGGGCCAGTAACGACCTCCGGCCGCCGTAAAAAGCGGCCGCGGGCGGCCCCTCGGGGGAGGACCCGCCGCCCGCACTATTGCCGCGAGGGTGAGGGCTGCGTGCTGTTCCGCGGCCCCCCTCAACTCCTAGAGTTGTTAGGCCGGGGGGACGAAACCCTGACCCCCTGGCGCCAACACTTTAGAAGGGGCCCGCCTCAAGACAAAGGGCGGGCCGGCGCCGGCCCGGGCCACGAGATCGGCAGGCCATATATCCGTGGGCCCGGGCGTAGGCGATAGGAGAACAGCGGGGTTTTTTAGTGGGTAGTCGGATGGCCAATCATCTTTCCCGGAGTCCCACATATCCCTCGGTCCCCCTGGGCCGGGGGAACCCGTCAAGAGAGGTTTTTCCCCGAGACCAAAAAAAAAAAAAAAAGGAATAATCTAATCATCGCTTTTGTCGACACCTTGTGAATGAATTAAAGTCTTATTCTAACATTTCGATCAATAATTAAATAACAAATACTGAATTTCAAGGAAATCACTATTATAAATATTATTTGATATAATGTACTGTGTACACACCACTGTCTCGTCTCAACTGATCATAACTTAACATGAAAACGTGCTCGTCTCGCAAAATGAATCATCTATATTCATGGTCTGGCCCAGTGATATACGATTAGACGGTTCGGGCTACAAAATACCACAAAAAATCTAAACGCTTCAAATACTCTGTCTCATTTGTCGATGGAGCTTGAGTTCACAATTTTATTTTCGGAGTGAAAAGTTTGGGTCAATTTGTTTGGGCGTTTAAATTCAAGGCAAGAGTCACTTTTTTTATTACCAAGTCATTACCAAAGTCAAATCTTGCAAGAAACACTCCTTTACAAAGATCTTGTCTTGAATAATAATAAATTTTACACCAGTGAAGACATTTTTTGCTCTAACATTGTAAATTATAAATCAAAAATAATCGACTTATGCAAATGACTAAAGTATTAAGTTTAGATCTCTCAATTTCTTTTTTAATGTATTTTATAATTTTAATTTATTACTATTGTTATATTGGATGATGCAATTATGTGTATTACCTATATGTGGAAACGTTACTGATTTGTTAATTTTTATGTTATCTTTATATTGTGATGTATTGTAATTATATGTTTCCCAAATAAATAAATATAAAATAAAATTCCTTTTTAAACCTCATTTGGGAAAAGTACATAAACACTTATTTTTTTTAAATGTATTATGTCAATTGTGCTGATGTGTTGCATCGCTCTACTTAGGATTGGACCTTAAGGTCCAATGATAAATGAGAAACCAATTAGGACTTACTTAGGATTAGCGAATAACAAATTCAGAATGTAACAAAATAAGTGTAACGAATGAGCATCGATGTAAATGACATGACCAGGTGTATCCTTCCCAAAACCTCGAAATCAACTGTTTTAATGGTGCTGGGACAAAACATTCAAATGATGATGAAATTGCTTTTAAAACGAACTCTTACTTATTAAAATATACTTAATATGTTGTATACTAAAGTTAAGTAAGTTAAGTATTATTCACTTCATGGAGGGGTGGAGTAAGAAGACTAAACTTTACGTTCAGGATCGGCCTGTCGAAAAAGGCGACGAAACAACCATAGTTCCGTAGTAGCGCCTCAAGTCCACCTGGATGGCAGCCACCCTCGGTCTATAAATATGCCGAGTGTGATCCAGTGATAGTGATCCAGGTTCCTGTACCTCTATGTTGTGTTTGCGGCTCCTATTAAGAGGGCCTTTAGCCTGTCTGCTGGGTAAAACATTGATATTGGCCATAGACATTGGCTACGTCTGGATACTGGCATAAATATACCAAAACAAGCCTCATAAAACAGCCTTAAATTATTAGCAAATTCTTAATACTTTATTATATACGTTAACAGAAATGAATACATTAAAGAATAGCTGGGAGTGGGCAGTGGCCAATGAAGGCTGATGCAATTACTACTTGACTCATGAAGGAACCACGATGCGGCGTTCGAATTGCAGCTGCGTGTATATTCTCCCGATTATCGGCGAGCATTAAAGCCGCAGACACATTTGTTCCAAATTTTTTGAGAGATAGCTAGCTGGTTCGCAATCATTATAGTTTTTGGATTTGATTACACTGACATACTCTCAAGAAACCTCTTATTGATCCGCTTAAAACAAGATCTTAAGGGTCACCTTTCAATGCTTTAAATATCCTTAAAAAACTACGTGACAGATTATTTTATAAAATTCAATAATTGTACGTAGTTGGTACCAAATAGTAGCTGCTATTTAATATTCAATGCTTACGTGTGTAATGAGAAAATTTTATTATGTGTATTTGATAAAAAGTTGCAAAATTCATGATGTCTTCACTACATTTGCTGAGGGTAAGAAGAAAATCTTACAAATCTGTCTGCGGCTTTAAGGATGCAGCGGGGGGCGCGGCGCCGGCGGGAGCGGGCGCGGCTGCGGCGAGGCGCGAAGCCGGCCAGTCGCCCCTGGATCCTGCCACGCGCGCACGTGCCTCACGCGCTACTCCACTCAATGGGTATTTCGCGCGGCCACTCATAACACATACCCACGTTACTGTTCACAGTGATTTTTATTCAGTTTTCTTTCGACGTCAACCTTCAACTACAAGTATTAGACTCTTTTGGACTGTTCCTGTTTGTGGCTAATGTGAGTTCAAATTTTGTTGCCCGCGTGTGTGTCACGTGCCCTAGATTTGGGGTGTCATCGCTGGTCAGCTAGAATGTTACATTTTTCGTTCATTCCCCACCAGGCAACGCTTCAATAGTGTTTATTGTAGTCTTAATTATGTAGTGCTATTGTTAATATTTAGTCTCATAAGAAATTTGATGGCACATGTATTGAACGCATGCGATCTGACACAGCGATGTGATTTTGTATTATCGCCTTATTTGTAGCTTAATGCGATTAAATTATAATTTTAAAATATTGTTTTTCTTTTTGCACACTAAGTAATTACTGATATTACCGTAAAATTGTTAGTCTTGCTAGACTGTTTTATATTTACGTGATATAGATATAATGATTGTAAATTAGATCTTATTGCGTAACTGTAGAGTTGAGATTTGTATTTTTGTGGTATTTCGTAGCATTAAAATGCGACGTCTGTAAATTCACTGTACTCTTTCATTTTTAGTTAACTCATCTGCAATGCTTATCTAATAGATTTTTTTTTGTAGTTGTAAAAATTTTAAAGCTTAATAATCATGTTCATGCAGTAAAATGAATTATGGCTACCACGTGGTTCACCTGCAAGTAAATAATTGTTGCCACGTGGCTTTTACCTCAATTAAGCCTCCCCTTGAAGGGTCGGAACGCACGCTTTCTCTAATGGGAACTGTTTACTATACCAATAAATATTTATTAAACATCCCTCATATAATAAAATTATTATTTACTTTTAAATTGACATAATATAACTACATACACGATATATAAAATATTTTTTACTCTAATTAGTAGTTTTTAATTATCTCTATAATTGTAGAGTATTGAATATTTAATATATAATGCTACTATCGCACAATAATTATCATAAATTTATTTTATTAAAAAAATTAACGACTACCCTTAAAGCGCAACATAAAAACAAAATGACGATGTCGAAATATGTATTGGTGATTTTTTACTTGAACAACAACCCGTCTTTGGTATGTAGACAACTTAATATTCTCCACGGCTCATTTGGCAGAACACATTAAAGCAAACGTCCGCGAGTGTGCGTGTCTGCGTGTCTATGCGTGCGGGTGTTTGTGTCTGGGGCTTGTGGGGGTTTGGGGTAGGGGGTTGCGGGCACCGGCACATGGCGATCGATGCGGCGCGCGTCGCCCGCGAATCATTTGCGTGCGACCAAGTCCCCGCACCCCGCGATGACCTCACTCCCGGAGCCTCCGTACGACGATCTTACTTCAAGAGATAACTCACTTTAAGAGTTATGGGTTAAAAGTTCATAAACTAACGGCTTTAGAGAATACACTTGGTTAATAGATTTCATTATGAGAGTAATATAAGAGAAATGTTTAGTTTCATATTAAAAAATGTGACGTAATCAAGATGTTCACATTACAATTAATTATAGCAGCCTATAAAGATTCACCTGGGCTAGAACTTCCGCTTACAGTAAATGAACTGTACACCCGCCACACTTGTCCACACACATGAATTTGATGTACAGGAAGGATTTCTCACGTGTTTTTTGTCTTAATTATATTGTAATATTTAAAAAACTATTTTATATAATATAATTTTAAAATTTGGATGGCATAATGTGTCATTTATCTTAAATTAAATAATCAATACAATAGTGTATTGACCCACAATCTTTTAGACTCTATAGTCTAAAAGATTGTGGGTTCCAGTCTAGTCGGATGATGACCGATACATGAACTCATTTCTATAAAAACTTTTTTAGTTAATTCGGAGAGAATACAAATCTTTAAAAATGTTCTATTTAGTGAAATATATGTATAGAATACCATAAATTTTTACTACATTAGACATAGTAAATTTTTGAGTCATTTTTACTGGGGGTACATGTTATCGAAAAAAATAATAACTAAGGCTTCAAGATTCACTTCATTCTATTATCACGTATCTCATATAATTAACGATTAAATAAAATTGGAGTATCTGTTTGTAATATTAAAATAACCGCTTTTTACTAAGTGCATATGGGTGTAATACAAGGTACAGGACAGATAGCTGATGTAACAAGGAGTAACTTAAGCTACTTTTATTAAAAAAAAATAGGATCACACGATTTTTTTCTTTTATTCAACCAGCGAAGTGGAATGGCTAGTTTTCTATAAGAGGAAAAGCTTCAGCGTTTCCTAATGGAGATCTATGTATGTGTAATACAATTATATCTCAAATTCCATTACTATAAACGTCTGATCATAATCTTGCCTTATAAATGCAAGGTGAAATTTGAACCTGACAGAAAACCTACTTAGACACATGCCTTTCCGTATATACATTATACATATACAGGTTAACAGGATTTTGTATTCCGTTATCTCTCTCCTCTCTCTTCAATCGGTCCCTCATTGCTGAGGATCGTGACTCCGTTTGATTCCGTCAACTAGCTGTCTTCATCGATTCGACGACGATCTTCATCGACGAATAGTAAAAAACTATAGATCGACGATGTTATTAACGACAGCAGTCATCAGTGTTTTGTACCCTTTGTATAGAATCTATTAAGACACTAATCACAAACGAATAATAAAATCCAGCATTTTGAATGCAGGAGATAAAGCTTTTAAGAAGATTTTTACTTGTAAAAACAAAACTATCCTCAATTATCAACAAGCATTAAATCCTTTACAAGTAATACTATAAAGAGAAATTAGTCTGAAATCCTTGTATTGGCCAAATGCTATTCAGGAGTGTTCAAACTTGATAGACATTATGTAAGTAGGGTAGACGAAACTTAAGAATGTTTACAGAGATATCGAATATCGCCTGAATAGAAAAGTTTTCGAACAGATTAAGGGAATCCAGCTGACCTATCGGCCTCCAATCCGATAGAACGAGTAACACAAAGTCTATATGATTGCTAGAAATTAATTAAATAATTAGCCAATTACTAAATATGTGTTCGGTATTACATCTCGTTTTTCTTAAAAACATGTCATCTTGATTGGATCTGAAGTGTATACCTCGGTTACTTTTTAATTTGGTTCATTTCTTGACTGTGAACCATCAAAACAATAATTTATTTATCACCATTTACGGCTATGTCATTAATTGACCAGATCTCATGTCCAAAAGATTATGTATTAATTCGATTATGTATTAATTAAATTTATCCACACTAATATTGATAGTAACTCTGTCTGTTACATTTTCTCAATTAAACTTGAAACTCAATGAAACCAATTTTGATGATTTGGTATAGAGATATATTGGACCTTGGAGAAGGACATAGGGTACTTTTTTGTTTTTCAATTTATATGCCAGAACAAATTTTGTCGTACAAACACAGCCAGAACAAATAAAATCATAAAGATTACTTATTGAATATCAAGAAGCTACCACCGTATCCAATACAAAATACTGGCTAAAGCACAAACTGCGACAAAAACTCAACGACTTTTATACAGTGCTATTCCATATAGATCATCCATATACCTATTTTAATATTATTATTTCATATACCTATCAGAAAAAGAATTATTGACATTGTAATTATTCACAGATTGTGCTGCAGTGTATCTAAAACGATTGTTTCAACACGGTTCCCACGTGGTTTCCACGAGGCTTTGATGCCGACAATATTGTCAAATACAACGATTACGTTTGGCAGTACGATTTTACGACCAAATTATGCCTACTTGAGGGGTTATAACTGTACGCAAAGGTTGTAATCATTTGCGTTATTTTAATGTAGCAAAAACAATTTATTACGTTACATTTAGTTGGGGATTCAGAACAATGAGAGGTCGAGGATGTATTTATAAAAAATAAATGATTTTTTTATTATTGTACGTAAATATTAGGGATTGAAGTATGAAATTGCTGATTTGTACTGAAAAATTCAAACATGTTTTTTCTAAGATGTAACATATTTATTATTAGTAACCAAAATATTTATCCTCATTATGTATACATTGCTGTCATCTAAGCGGAAGATAATTTATGCCTTTACTGTAGAACTCTGGGGATCTAGATTCGACAAACTGTGTGAAAGCGTTTTGTACTGCTTTCTAGGAAGATTTATTTTTATCAGGTAGAAAATTGTCTAAATCACGAAAAAAATGGTAGTCCGTTGAAGCAAAGTCAGCAAATACGGTGGATGACGTGTGGTTTCTAATTGCAGCTCCTTCCATAGTTACAACGATTTCTCGTACAGTATGAGGTCTTGCGTTATCATGGAGCAATAATGGTTCAAATCGATTCACGAGTCGGGGCTGTTTCACTGCCACTTTCGCCATCATTGTTTGAAATCCAGCACGGTAAACATCTGCTGATATTGATTGACTATACCTGAGAAACCTATGAGTGAATAACATCATTAAGAGAGTTACCTGTTTGGTGGTCATTACCTTTTTATTGGTAAGTTTAGGGCACTTTTGCGGTATTTGACCTGGAGTCAGCCATTGCATTTTTTGCTTACGATTATCGTAAAGAATCCAATCAGATTCCAATCCAATTTCCGTCAAGAATTGAACCAAAAACGAGGATTTATGCGTGCTTATACTAGTCCCATAGTAGGGGATGCGTAGGGACCGAGACAGTTTTTTCTTCTTTAGACATGTTAATGACGCAGCTGAGAGAGTTTTCGCTCAATATCCATCTGCGGAAGTGGAGATCGTCCTTGGAGACTTTAACGCTCATCGTTCTGAATGCTTAGGCTTCTGAGGACAGATCTGCCAGGAACTAATGCCCTTGAATTTGCTCTCACATATGGGTTCACTCAGACGATCTCTGAGTTCTCCAGTATACCAGTCAGAGTGGACCATGAACCGTCATTGTTAGACCTGCTGACAACAAACCCGGAGAACTACCTGATTTCAGTCGGTGGTCCTTTAGGATCCTCCGAACACTGTCTAGTCTATTCGGAAGTGTCCCTTCCTGTTCCAGACGGGCTTGGCCCTGCCACTTAGCTAGGATTGTTTATTCGCCTTTTACGACAGGTTGACCCCGGCCGCAGGGGTTAGTATTCTTACGCCATGTATGCACAGAGTAAAATGCTGCATTAATAGGATTTTTATGTAGATTTATTTCATATAATCCCCTTTTCCCCACATTTTCACTTACATCCGCAACTTTCTTTTCTTAATAAAAATTTTGCTACAACATTTATTTCAGGACAACACACGCACCTCCAAAATAACGCGTAAATACTGGGTCAGGGATATAAAACACGGTCATTAATTGTATTTTAAGCTAATAGGCCATCGTACGATGACTGGACAGTATTATATATTGATCATTAATTTGATAAAAACGAAAACAGTTTAAAAATAAAATTACTGATGATAGCAACCCGAATATTTATGAAAACTTGAAAAACTAATATTGTTATTTTTTCACAATTGTCAAATGCTTGAAGATTTCTTTAATTCAGCTTTTGTCGTGAAATTATTAGCTTTGAAGCAAGGTTCACATGGAAAGTCCTAATACTATTCCATCTACTTTATTCCTATCCTTTGAATTTTTAGGGCAGCTACAAATTTATCTCGATAATATTGTTACAAAACTCTATAGATGATAGTAAGCACTTCTCATAGCTCGTGTTTACAATTTTTTTTGTAAAATATGTTAAGATTTTATATTAAAAATAAAAAAACACAGAACAGAACATTTTTTCTATGAACGGTATAAAAATTACAAAATTACCGACATTATATTTTGTTTTCACGTCTATGTGTGTGCAAATCATTCGACGAAGCGGTGTTTCATAGAAATAAAGCCCCCAGCAATAGACGCTTATTAACCATAACCTATTTTATATAACCGGTTTTATCTAGGCACACACACCCGGTTCTTTGAGTCATCCAAGAAACCGGTTATTCAGTCTAGACAGAATAAATTAATGGGAGCATGACAGATTGTCGGTCATTCAGTCGATTAACCGGATCTATTAGACGTTTGTAACCGGACTGGTTATAACATAAGTTTTTTAATATGTTTTATACTAGTTTAAGATTATTTATCTACTAGTGTGACAATTTTGTTGGCATTTATTTGGTATTTTTTTACGTATTGTCATTAAACTGCTGAATCTATTTTGTTGGTAGAATTCTTTTGTGTATTTGGATAGATAGCTGGTTGATGCAAAATAAAATGTGATAGGTATACTGTAATAAAGCTGAAAAAATTTACCAGCTTGGCTAATTCATGGTTTTTCTTTTACAATATCATTATTGATCTTAAAGTAGTGACAGAATTGCAATTTGTTTTGAATAAGTCTTCATAACATTTGTAACTTCATAATATTTGTTACCTGGTAGATATTATTGGTGTTGTTTGTGCCCTTCACACTAAGTTTAATTATATCAACACTCATGTAACTTATGAGTGACAGCATTTAGACCTTATATTTAATTAATTTAATTATTTTCGTAAAAATATAAAATGATTATAATTTACTCTGAGTTTAAATATTTTGTGATTACTATTTATCAAGTTGTATAAAAATTTAACAGATTATTCAGCAGATTAGACGAAATTAACAGATCGTTTTCAGCTTAGCGGTAAATTCTTCATCATCATGATGTTTGCGTTGAATCCCGGTTGCAGCCCAAACTCTCGCTTCGGCGCCCGGGGTTCGCTTTCCGACTTTTTCTTCTCCACTTCGCACGGTCTTCAGCAACCCTGGTAGTAAGCCCATTGGCATGCATAGCTTAGCGGTAAATTCTTATTGTATTCTAAATCTGATGGTAAGTCTCCAGTTCACTAAAAAGTATTTTATTATATAAAATTTGACGAGGGTGTCAAATCTATCAACATTAATAGGCGTCAGAACCTCCTCTACTATTCAGCATAAGCTCTTATAATTGAAATTGAGCTTAACTAGAAAATGTTTTAGAAGGTAAGTAACCTTAAAAATATATTACTGTAACTTTTTGTTATATTTTATTTCTCTTGTTTAAATATCTAAACATACACAATTATTATAACATTTAAAAAAGTAAGAGCCTATGGTAATGCATCGGCTTTCAACAGGACAATTCTGCGCCGCTGTACAGTAAGAACCAGCCCTCTCATCATGGGTGGATTCAATGAACCTCTTAGAAATATATTTGTCGATTGCTTGTCTTCAGCATTTCAACTCCGAACAACACAAACACTTGTACTTGTTCATTATAAAAAAGAGAAATAAATGAATCGTGTATTTTTTATTTAAACCTGTTACAACAATGAAGAAAAAACCAGTAAACAAAAGTAATGAAATAAATTATTTTTTAATTAAAGTATCTCTAAAAACTTCGTCAAATATCATTAGCGATCGAGCATATTTGAAGAACACAAAAAATATAAAATCGCAATGTAACTGAAATATGACCTTTTAGCTGAATAAAAATATATGGATTTGCCATCCGAATTTACTGCCTATTCATCAAAGTTCATTACAGATCATATAATTATCGATAAAAAATGTTCTGATCAACTAACTCTTAGTTAACATGAGCCCTAAAGACCTTGATGAGTTTATAACCTAAGAACAACAACGAGTCCCTGAATAATATTCGCAAATAAAAAGTTTTCTGACAAAAATATGTTTACCGTAAACTTGTGATTCATTTACCCATTCTAATATTACCACACATGATACATCCGGACAACATACGTAGCCTTATTAATAACCGGATATCAATTCATACGCCCGGCCTAGACAACATTAAATTAATCAGAGCATGAATAGTAACCGGTCATTCGACATATAATTCGTGTTTTATTGTTTTTTTTTATGATTTGATCTATCTATTTATATTTTTACTTATGATTCTGGCCACAAATACTAGTGAGTACTGAGAGAGTCGTAAAGGGCGACAAATCGATTGCTCCAACAGACAGAGGTTAGAGGAGTCAATCGCTCCTGTCAAGACCAAATTTAGTATTTTTTTTCTGGCTCTTTATTTATAAAACACATATAGAAATGTACCAATCCAAAACGGAGAACAAGGATTTTTCCTTTATAGCCCTCACAAGAGTATCGTAAACTCCAAACTCCTTGTCCATTTCTTTACTTGTCTGACAAAATAAACGTTTTCTAGTCCTTTTTAGACTTTAACATATATTGTGTTTTTAATTTATTCGCTTTTAACTTGGACTGAATCGTTGTGTTTTTTTCAACTAGATCTCTAAATTTTCTAAAATTTAGATATCTCTTAAATTTGTTCAACTAGATCTCTAAATTTGACAAAAGAAAGAATGAGTTTGGATTCAACTGAGAAATGCTTGCACGATCTTTTATATTTCTGGATAATGTAATAAAAATCAAATATTCAAAAGTTAAAGGTTTTTAATGCTACCTACATAAATATATATATAATTATTTGCGTTCTTTTGTTAGTCTTCCATAATTATTAAGTTACATAATGGCATACATTTATGAGAGCTGCGCCAGCCTGCTTTCTAAACTAAGTTCTTGTTTCTCAAACATAATTCAAGCCATCTGTCAAACTTAAATGACAAAGTTATCAATCTCTAAAATTACGAAGACACACAAAACTTTACACTTCTGTCTCGACAGTTTCCAAAAGTCGAGACGGGATCAGCTTTCTTGTTTCAATATAGGGGAAATTATGCTTTTAAGTTTGACAATACGTGTATGTCAGTTGGATTAAAATTGTTTATCTAAACTTGGACTGGAGTTGAACTGAAGTTTTTATATGTTTATAAATGAAGAAGCGACTATTTTAGTTACTTAGTATGGTCATGTGAGTTTGATCCTGACCCACGATAAATATTTTGTATGATCTGCAAAGAGTTCGTTCAGATCTAAATGAGTAGTTCTAATGAATTTTTGTTAAAAAATTATTCATTACAGGTTATCGGCTGTGAAAGACAAACATCACTATAGTACACTTAGATCTTTATTTAAGAAACACCTATTAATACAATCAAATTTACTTTTTACCAAAAAAATTACTACCAGAGAGTCAAAAAGTTAGAGGACTTCTTGAAACTATTAGAATATTTTATGCCTATTAAGTCAAAATATACTTCAGATATATTTTTTAATGATAAAGAACAACAGATAAGCTGACGGCCCACTTAATAAACGTAAGCAGTAACCGTTGCCTATAATGCGGCACCAGGGGCCCCACGAACACGTTGCTGTCTGCGTAGGGATACTAGAGCCTGTATTACTAATATCAGAACACAGCACAAAATACTGAGCAAGAGTGGTTGCCATCCAGACGGGCTTTAGGCAGGCCACTTACCTAGACCTACTCTGGCCGCAGAGATCAGTATTCATAATCCGCCCCTGCATGGAAAACACGGAGAATAGTAGTAATATGAATGTTATTCCCGCATTAAACCCGATCTTTATAATATTATACTTGGCACTAACACTTATTAGTTTAGTCCCGGATATACAAACCGGTCATAAAATGAAACGGTTAAGCTGATTTAAACTGAGTTATTAAAAACTTGAAGTTACTTATCGTACTTTTAAGCCCGAGTTCATCGAGTTTTACAATTGCTATTGAACTTTCTATGGAGAATATAGATATATTTTCTTCTTTTTTATTGTTGAGGGACAGCGGACAGGCTCACGGTCTACTTAATAGCAGTGACTATCGCCTATGGTATGCCGTCCGCGTAGGGTTACTAGAACTTGATAACTTATGTCGAATAAGTTAAGGCTATAGCGGTACATTTAGAAACCAAGGGTGGTTATCGAGCTAGAGTTATTAAGTCGTCTTTTACGACAGTCCGACTCTGGCCGCACGGGTCAGTTATTTCACTTCTGCACGGAGAAAAACTTCTCATAATTCTTGGATCCAAGCCTTTCTCGGAGTCTGACGCTGAAAAGGACTATCATAATATTCCGTTCTTTTTTACTTGATATGCTTGTGGTATTTTATTTTCGTGATCAAAGACCAACCAGAACACAAATGATAAGGATGCGGATAAAGTTTTTCTTCCACATACTTCTTTATTCCACAATTCCTACAGGAAACCACACGGTCTCTCTTTTCATGACTGCAAACTAGCAAAAGGAGCAATTTTTAGTCACATTTCTAGGTAAGTGTCCACCAAAATATTCCTCCAATTATAATCACAATGGTAAAGTGAGTAATTTAACTAAGATAAACAGCGCGCGCCCTTTTTCCTCAAATATCATAAATATCATAAGATGATAAAAGATCCAAAGAGACACTAAATTTTTTATTTTTTATTAAATACTATTACTTTTTTCGGATACGCACCTTTTTCAGAGTGGAAATCAATTCGCATCTACATACTACTGATTTAGATATCTATGAATGAAACATAAAGTAATGGCGAAAAATATTTTATATAAAAAAAACCCTTCGGAAGTTTCAGGGTCTAAACACTTATGGATATCACTTGCAAAATAAATAAATATACTGTGACAAATAACACAGCTTCATCTAATCCCAAAGTAGGAAACAGAAAATTTGTGTTATGGGTAGTAGAAAAATGACATAGTATTTATTTTATCTTTTTCTTTTCATGCTTGTGTTGTAAATATAGCTGATAAACTACTCTTATACTTTTCTTTTTGAAAGTAATTTTATGCATAAACACCCACACTAGGAAAATGGGAGTCAAATTTGTGATTCCCGCAGACGTGAGCAACAGAAGTTCTTAGATTTCTTACTTAGATTAGTAAAATAGCTGGCAAGGACTGGATGCAACGAGCCGGAGATAGGACTCTGTGGCATGTCTTGGGAGAGGTCTACATCCAGCAGTGGACTTCAATAGGCTGACGATGATGATGAGACTTATTATGAAAATGAACAAAACAGTTAATACATAGCCCTACATGACACATCCCCTACCAAATGTCCAATATTATCAACATGTATCTCATCAGGTACTCTAACTGAAATATTGCAAAATTTCTGAATTGGAGGATGACCAGATCCTATTGCTGGATATTTATAATTTTGGGGACATGTTATATCCCGAAAAATATGAAATTGAAAAAAAAAACTTATAATTCCGAGACTGAATTATTTATATCATCATAATTTTTTTAAACTCTGTATTTTCTTGTTTAAATTTTTATATGAAATATAATTTGCATACGGAAAAATGGAATTTGAAACAATTAATTCTTTTTTCCAAACAAAATCTTGTTTTTTACGTTTTTTTTGTGTAGCTTCAAAATCTTTAAATGTTTCTTCTTCGTGTCCATTGAATGAGTTTCTCGTAATAATATAAACAGTATCCTCTAGTTGACGTCCAATTATCTTCTACAAGCAATTTGTATAACACCATCCTCAGCTTCTTCTGCCAAATCTTCATCGGAAATTTCAGCAGGTTCTTCTATACAAATTGCTTCGACGTCGCAATTTTCATCATTCTAAAATAAATCAATCACATTTTTAACTTCATATCCCTAAAAATAACAAACAAAAAATAGTTTTGAGTAATTTATATTTTTACACTGACTGCCTAGCGTATGAACGCACTGAACAAACAGTAGCTATAAAAATCGCTACATTAAAAAAATTACTAAGTTTTCATTTCATAGTGTAATTTAGTCTTTTGAGAATGAAATAACAAACAAAATGAGTTATTTGGAATAAATGAATTTTTGCGGCATGGCACGAATGGGTTAGATTTGTAATTGATATAAATGGATATAAGACATTAATATTATTAAAATAAAAGCATATAACGTAATAATAAATAAAAAGAATACAATTTGTATTCTAGCTAGATCTAACATTAGATAAAAGCACTAAGCCTCTAAGTCAATACTTATGTCAACTAGGTGTCACGTAGGGGTGACATTGGGGAAGGTTACGACTCTATTGCGTTATAAGACACCCCACAATTTAATTAAATTTTCTGTTAGAAGATATTTTGTGTTAAATTAATGTCAAACAAGCTCAATCACGATCCAATTCTAAAACAAAATAGCTAATGCTAAATAATTATGTTGCTTATAGCTTGATGTTTTTGATTCTAAAATTCAGGAAATAAAGCTTTACATTTTTGTTCTTCATTTTCGTTAACATTGAAATTGAATTTTTCTACACAGCTGACTTAATTTGATGCCCGGATAAACAAAAATAAACAACTAATAACCACCTTGGTATAAATAAAATTGTTTGTCAGGCCTTTTTATGAGACTTATAGTGTTCTAACGAATGCTTCAATGGCTTGGTGATGTTCATGTACCCTAACCCATCGATGTATATCATCTAGTGGCGTAGCTGGCCATGGGCGAAGTGAGCCCTCAGCCTCGCACTTAAAAAGGCCTTTCCTGGTATTTGTATATGCGATGCCACTAGACTTAAAATCTTCGTTTATTTTTAAATTAAATAAGAACCTAAAAATGTCGTCATAGATTGACTACTATAAAACTTCAGTAAAGCAAAAATCCGAAGAACATTTTTTTCGCAATAATACTAATATTTTTCGTACATTACTTTATGTCTATATTAACATTTATTTTTCACATTTTAGTTCGATTTATCGATTAAGTGTATTTTTTGTTTTTTTTTTAAACTATGTTTATTCAAATCTATATGCTTTTCAATATTTTCCCACCGCGCATTTATATTTTTTCACTGTTATGAGCAGGTATGTCATGAAATGAGAGTAGATAGTAGAGTAAAGAGTAGTAATAGGTTAGCCAGGTAGGTCAATATAATGCGAAGAAAGGAGCGTCATGTAACAAAGAGGATGTTGGAAATGAGAGTAGATGGTTACAAGAGGAGAGGTAGACCAAAGACAAGATGGATGGATTGCGTAAAAGATGATATGGCGAAAAGGGTGTGAATGTTGAGATGACGGCTAACAGAGGAGAGTGGAAGGAAAGAACATGTTGTGCAGACCCTACATAATGTGGGAAAAGGGCAGGTAGAAGAGAATAGGTATGTCGTGTCAAAGCATGATTGGTAAAAGAGATTTATTGGGGAGATCTTGGGAATCAAAGAGAAGGGGCCCCGCTGATGCGACTTCGCCTACGTACGACACACAGGACGTTATAGCTATGCTGAAAATACCGACCATAGACTAAATAGCATACACTCCAGGACGCATGATTTCAGTTAATCCACAAATCGAATACCTAAAGCAGCGTTTCTTAAACCCGGGTCGCGACCCAAATTCGGGTCGCGGGCGGTTTTGGGATGGGTCGCGACAATTTTTTAAATTACGTCATGTACGCCGTAATCAGTGACATCTCGAGTCTTAACTCGGAACGCACCATAGGTTAAGTACAATGCGGGTAGTGAAGCTGAAAAGGCTCTGCTACCATTTCCAACTACTTATTTGTGTGAAGCAGGATTTTCGTGCCTTGATGTCTTCAAAAATAAGTAGAGAAATAGACTGGATCCTCAGCATGATATGCGGTGTGCACTTTCCATAAACTTAACTCCACGTATAAATCTTCTTTGCTCAAAAATACAACATCAGGTTAGTCACTAATATTGCCGATGTATGCTTGTTTCACTTTGATTTGAATAAAGAAAAAATTAATAATGTAATTTTTTATTATATTTCATAATGACATAAATTTTAACAAACCACGGGCTTTTAGTCAATCCTATTTTTTTATTATCACTGGAAGAAAAATAAAACATTAGGGTCGCGAGCATCAAATATATTTAATCTTTGGGTCGTCAGTCAAAAAGGTTAAGAACCGCTGACCTAAAGTAATGTAATTCTGTGTTGGTTTAAGTACCTTTCTATTAATAAATCATGAAAATAATTCTCTTGCAAATCAAAAACACAGTGTTTTCTCATTGAAAACAAAACATTTGTATGATGCTAACAGTTCGTTTCAACTGGTTAAAGTAATTTTAAAAAGAGAGTTATAATAGTTTTAAAACCCCTGCCAAAATCTTATAGCAAAAACGTTACGTACAAAATAGTTTTATGAGCTAAAAAGTTATACTAGGAGAGTTTTATTTTATTTAATTTACACGGAAACCGAATGTTAAGTTCAGAAAATATAACAAGTTACCTTTTTATATAATACTAAATTGTAAGACACATTAAATCAATAAATTACGTGTGTTCAAATGTAACTATTAAAATTAAATTAATATAATTTGATTGTGTATAATTTTTAAATATACTATCTCGATATATTAATCAGATTTAATTGATATGGATACAGTAATATGATTGAT
Source organism: Malacosoma neustria (assembly GCA_963693495.1). Classification (NCBI taxonomy): domain Eukaryota; kingdom Metazoa; phylum Arthropoda; class Insecta; order Lepidoptera; family Lasiocampidae; genus Malacosoma; species Malacosoma neustria. The sequence goes on from OY856395.1 coordinate 702,864, forward strand.
TATTACAGTATTTATAACCTAAAAAAGCTAATGTGGCATTTGATATTAAAGTTTATTTTAATAAGGTAACGTTTTTATCACGTGCTTAGTATATGTGATAATGCGTAGTAGCATAAATGATAGTTTAATATAATAAATCGCACCTTACAGAAAATGATAGCAAAAATTGTAACCATTGTTGTTTAGTGTCTGCCAAAAAGATGAACAGGATCATCCCATTTCATTACGTCTGTACGTTTGTGGACGATCGATTCCCGTCCCGCGTCTGGGTGTTTATGTTACAGGTATTTATTTACAAAAAAAAAGTATGTATGTAGTATATTAGTTGTCTAGTACCCATAACACAACTTATTTAGGGACTAAATGGCGCTGTGTGAATTATGACATATATTTATATATTTTATTTATTTTTAGTGCGTCGTAAAAGACGACACATAGGAAAGAATCAGATAGCATTCTTCTCAGTGAAAATAAAATCATAGATATTTTTGTATTTTCTTGGGCCAATGCGCATAAAGAAAGGGTATAAAGAAGTTTTGTCTACGTCATTAAGAAGTAGCTCGTGGGGTCTGCGTTAAAATTAGTCACATACAATGTCATTTGTTTTACCCCCATGGCGCAACGCAACGACACTTCCGATTCAATTCCCATCCCAAGTTTGGGTACTCATCATCTAGCGTTAAATCCTGATTGCAACCTAAATTTATGATTAGGTATCTGGGGTTCACTTTCTGACTTTGATTCTCCACTTCACACGATTTTAGCATCCCTGGTAGTGAGCCCATTCCCACACATATCACTTTTTACGACGACCTCCCGGCGGAGATGCATGGCCAAACATTTGTTCCCTACATAAGCATCCGGTTGCCGTAAAACGTGGCCTTACCAGCGAAGGCAACACTTCTGCAATTTATCCGCGATTTCAGGGACATGAAGGTTGCTGCAAATGCAAGAGTTCTTAACGCATACTTTCCGCCTCAGTCCACACATCACCGCAGCATATCTCCGTGACACGCAGTCGCTTGTGTCGCTATAGCATCGGCCATGTTTCACAACCAAAAACAGCCAAAATGGCCAAAAATGATCTTATAGACCTGTCCTTTCAACTTAATCGGCATCTTGGGGTCACAAATGTCAGACTTGACGTCGCAATCGATGTCACCAGACGCATGAAACACAGATCCCAGGTGTTTCACCTGATCCGTGCGCTCGACCGTGTCACTGCCTATGCGCACAGGTGTGGGAGCTGTAGGGTTGTAGGCAAGTTAATATCAGTAATCTATTACTCATAACACATGGACTCTACCGTTTACTTTGGGACTAGTTGGTACTGTGTAAATTAAAACTGAATAGCGATGAAAGTAACCTATTTTATTAATATTGATACCATTTATAAAGATAAATTTAGTCTATTTGCAAAAAGCGTTGAATAGTGACATTGGACAGCCCTAAAAATCAGCAGATACTATTAACCCAAGCTCAAAGCCATTACTCGTGTTCACAATACAAATGCGCACATAGAAACGTCTGTACATAGCAATATTAGCGTTGTATATCCCAAAACGCAATGTGCAATGTCTACATGGCCATTAAATCTGCAATAACTGCACCCATTCCGTATTCTTTGAACAAGACTGGCACTAGAAAAAATCTTTATTATCCTACATATTGTTTGAATGAGAATTTAAAATGATTTATGAGATTTCATGCAGTTTATTGCCATTTTAAATTGTACTTGCGAGTTAAGTCTTCATTTTTTTTTGGTTCTTTGTCAACAGTGTTGTTAAGTTGTCGCATTTAGTTGAATTATTTGTTTTTTGTACTAATGAAGTTTATATTTGTATTGCCTGTCTCTTTTATGCTATCATTTGCAACAATTTAATTTTAGTGTTTATATGTCATGAAATGGCTTCATTGTTTATTTTTGGAAAATTCTATTTTTCAAAATTTGTCAGTAATGTATACATTCACACACATGTTAAGTGTTAATTGAAAGTGTATATAATTTAAGTGAAAGAAATCTTAGGAGTTAATATAAATTTCTGCTGACGTCATTTAAGAATTATAAGCAGTACATTAGCATATTAATTAATAGAGGAAGTCATCGAACTTAGCATTGTGCAACTATTTTTCAAGCTGAGTCAATTTCAACAGATAAATTAATTTAATTTTTAAAAAGAAGGGGTTTCTTACTAACGCTTTTTCTTCTTCTTATCATTTGGGGTCGGCACAACATTTCACATGTTGTAATAATTGTAGCTTAGTTTTTACAATCGACCGCCTGCCTGACATTAACCTCGTTTTGGGGGAAAATCTGTCATCCTTTTTATTTAAATTATTTTTCCCGTTTCACATTGAAAGTAGGACACAAATTTTGTTGTTAATCATCTATATATAGATCTATATATCTATATATAGATATAATAATATCTATATATTACTAACGCTTTTTATTTGACTCTTTTTTTTTTCCTTTAAACTTTTTCTGTTACTGAAGAATTTGTGTAGCTTTTTTAATGAATATTTAGATCTGATGATAGGATATAATATGATAAATTAAGTGATAACATGTACGGATGCGGCAATTTTATTAACAAGTGATGAGACGTTTGGTTAGTGACATTGGATAAGGAACTCATGATGAAAACTGTTTAAGTAGTTCATGGAGGAATATGACGATTCTTTGTTAAGATATTCAAGCACTGTTGAACTGACCTGGTGATGAATCTTAAAGGACAAGAATCGGATTTTCCTAATAAAATGACGTATTCTAGACGTAGTTCAATTATTTATGACAGTGTTCAATTATTTTGATTAAAAATCAGTTCAAAATATATATAATAATTTTTTTTATTGATGTAGGACAGCAGCATATTGGTGTTTGCAACGCCAGTGGCATTGCGAACATGCTGCTGTCCCATAAGGGTACAGGAACTTGGGTCAATAATACCGGAACACAACACAAGATTATAATGGCAGCTACTTAAAACCAAAGGTGGTCGCCATCCAGACGGGCTTGAGGTCCTGTCACGTAGCTAGGGTGGGCTGTTTTGTCATCTTTTACGACAGGCCGATCCCAGCCGCAGAGATTAGTATTCTTTCCCCACCCCTCCACGGATAAAAGGTACCGTCGCCTATGGGTGTTGTCAGCTATGCTACCGGCACGCTATGATGGCCGTTTTGACGTTTGTCCACTCATGAAGTTTCGTATTAATTAGTAATTACATTTGAAGGAGCAAATTACTGTTCTTTATAGTCAATATCGACGTGCAATTATAGTGCCGGTATAGTAGTAAATAATATTTATTATTTGACGTGTTTTATGTTTAAAAATTACACTTTCAACAATTTTTTACCAGTTTAAAAACATTGTAAAAATGCAATGAATAATGACGGCAATAAAATATTACGAACCTCCAAATTATCTATTCAGCCTGAACGTTGTCGCCGAAACTTCTTTTTAGGTTAATGTACCACTTAAACGACAATATTGGCAAAGTCTGAAAGCCTCTTTTTGTAACGATTTCAAACATAAAATAATATTTTATGCATTTTCATTAATAAAATTATATTTATTTACCACCAAATTTCTATATTTACTATTATTTATTCCTTTTTTCGAAATTTTCATAGTATAGGTCCTACCACAAACTTTTAGATCCACCTTTTGTTTATTTACATTAAAAATATTCAATATTCCCTGAAACCACTTGTCAAAGCTCATTTTTAAAATTATCTTAAAAATGTAAACATGTATAGTTTTAATTAATTAATTCTTTTCGCGTGCTTGGAAATAATTATAAGTATAATTTTTTTACGACGCGTGCGCACAGACAAAAAGCGCATAATGAAATAAGTTGATTACTGTCCCTCAAGTTTCTGTGAAAATTCCCAACTATATTCACAGTAGTGTCTCAATTTCATACATCGGCAACACGTGTATCAGGAGATAAAAAATTATATTTATTCATAATACATGTGTATGTGATTTTAAATAATATATGGTAATGAATGATGGCCATTGTAAAAAATCATGATAAAAGTGACTTTTATTTTAAAAACCTTTAAGAGTATTTGATAGAGATTTGCGTGTAGTAAAAATTTTTCTCTCATATTTTTTTTCCAAACGCCCCAAAGTAAGTATATCTTCTACAAGAGGATTGAAAGATAATTTTTTTTATAGCGAGAGTTCAGCAGACAGGCAAACGGCCCACCCTAGCAGGTGGTCACCGTCGCCTATGGACGTTTGCAACACCAGAGGCATTACCAACGCGCTGCCGGCCTCGAAGAAATTTTATAACGCCTTTTTTGAAAAACCCCATATCGTACCGCGATGAGAAAACCTCAGCCGGAAGCAGATCCAGATCCTGAGAGTACGCAACATGAACGTTCTGGAGAACCGTTTCGTACAGGAAAGAAGAGGCTCCAGGAAATGGGGATGAACACTCAGCCGATGGCGGGCAGTGCGGTGGTAGAAAGACGACGAGGGCACCATAATTATACTCTTATAATTTCATTTATAATTCAAAAACATCTTTAACTCACCCTAGCTACGTGGTAGGGCCCCAAGCCCGTCTGGATGGCGACCAACCTTGGTCTTAGTGCCGCCATAATAACCTTGTGATGTGTTCCGGCATTAGTGACCCCAGTTCCTGTAGTCTTATGAGACGGCAGCGTGTTCGCGATGCCACTGGCGTTGCAAACACCCATAGGCGTCAGAAAAAAACACTCATTGAATTTACACACACACACACACCAATTGTTTATTAGTATTCATAAAATTGATTTTGTGTTTTTAATCACGATAAAAAAGTATTTGAGTACAAGTATTTTTGGCATGTGGTTCAAATAGGTAGTGGAATCCGGTCAACTATTCAGCTCGATATCTCAACCATCTATGGGTTCCTTGCAAACTGCAGATAGTATTTTACAGTAACAATATCATATCTGTATCTTTTGTAGAAATGTATAGATGAAATATAGTGATCGTCTTTAATAAGAAGAAATTTATTGTATACATCTTTTAATTTGAACTCAGAGCTTACCGTTCTGCGTAATCTGTAAATCCACTTTAGACATTTACACTGCTCACTTTCATTAAGAACAGCCTCATAATATACGATGTAGCATATAAAATATGCTGCTGGGGAAATCCTCCCACACAACTCAAAAAACTGGTGGTCTAAAATCTGAAGGTCTTCATCCTGTCGTTATCCCACATTATATGGGATACAACATTTATCTCGTTCCACTTTTCTTCTCCTCTGTTAACTGTGATCTCAAAATTCACACCCATTTTCGCCATAATATACTATACGCAATCCATCCATTTTTTTTGGTTTACCTCTCCTTCTGTATTCTCTCTCATTTCTATCATTTTCCTAGTTATATAGCATTCTTCCCCTTGCATTGTTTGGTCAAACCACGTTTATCTGTTACTTTTAAGTTTTTCAATAACTGGTTCTACTTTCACACTTCCGTTAATAAACTCATTTCTAATTTTATCAATTTCCGTAACTCCACATATCCATCTCAGTATTTTCATTTACCCAACATGTAACCCTTTCAGCCTTCACCTTTGTGGCCCAGCATTCCGATTCATACAATACGATGGGCCTTATTACGGACTTGTAAGTATTAATAATTTTATAGATCGAGTTATATAGTAAATAAATTAAATTTTTAAAGTTTTTATTTACATATAAATTTCGCGTTTTAGCATTTTAAATATTAACATGTGACGTTACAAAAGTTTTCATCTCCCCTTGTTACACAATGTTACATTCCGGTGATACCCTTTAACGTGTGACGTAATTTAAGAATGACCCCTTAGATATAAAGTAAAATCGGAAAGTATTGTAAATAAATTAATATGTCATTAATTCAGATTTTTTTTAGAACACAATGATCATTAAAACCTTTTTTAGGCATAATGCAGCGCATATTAAAAATTTAATTAGTTTAACCTTAGTTCTACGTAATATGCATAACGTCCTTTACGAACACCGGTGCTACGAATCGTAGCAAGCTACGTTATAATTACTACGCTGTTAATCGCGTATATGTAGATGAATCATTGCGTTGAATGAACACGCTTGAATACGAGTTTGTACCGTCACCATAAGAATTCACGAAATGATATTACGCATTTGAAGTCCACAAAACGTAGTTTTAATCATTCATTTGACTGTGATCGTATTTTTTAAATTTAATATTGATTTGTAAATTAATATAAAAAAATAAATGTGTATAAGTAATTTTTTGCCGAACATTCAACAAATTCTCTTTACAACCCTAAATAATCAACATAGCCAGCAGTTCCAAGTTTATAAGGTATTTAACCATAAGCAGAAAAAATACCTATGATCAGTACTTTGCGTGTAATCCTATGGAAACACAGACATGTTATAGCGATTGAACACATTAATCTTTTTGATTGTATTTTATATAAACATCAATAATTTCAGTTCAATACTTCGTTTATCCGTGTCATCATTTGGTGGGCAAATGCTGAGCTAGGTCCAATTTAGATACATTTTGGTGTTATGTTTTTTTTTATTGCTGTAGAACAGCAGACAGGCTGACGGCCCGCTTAGAATTTAGCAGTTACCGTCGCCTATGGGTGTTTGAAACGCCAGTGGCATCGCGAACACGCTGCTGTCCCATAAGGGTACAGGAACTTGGGTCACTAATGCCGGAACACTACACAAGGTTATTATGGCGGCATACTTAAGACCGAAGGTGGTCGCCATCCAGACAGGCTTGAGGCCCTACCACGTAGCTAGGGTGGGTTGTTTTGTCGGCTTTTACGACAGGCCGACCCCAGCCGCAGAGGTTAGTATTCTTTCTCCGCCCCTGAACGGATATGTATGTATTTTCCTTTGTGTATAGTATGCAAACCTAAATAATTATATTTCTTTCTTCTTTATTTATATGTATTTAAAACCAAAACGACATTTAGCAAAAAAAGTACTGTTTCATCAAGATAATGCACGAATGCACACGTTAGTAGTCACTATGGGAAAAATCCATAAATTGGGCTACGAACTGCTACTCCATTCAACATATTCTCCAGATTTAGCCCCTTTTGACTATTTTATTTTTCCAAACCTGAAGCAATGGCTGGGTGGTAAGGGACTTGGGTTGAATGAAGAGGTCATAACCGAAACAAACGCCTGTTTTGTGCTTCAGAAAATCTATTATTTAAAAGGAATAAAGAAATTGGGAAAACGCTGGACTAAATGTATTGATCTATAAGGAGATTATGTTGCAAAATAAATAATTTTTTAGCCGATTTTTTTTAATTCTAATAGTCACGGGTTTATCAAACAGCCCTCGTACAATATTTCTAAGCATGTTAAATTGTCTGCATTTTACATATAAGCTAAATTGGAAGATGCAACTATAATTTATTTTGCAAACTTCTATACCTTTAGGCTCCCAAGAGTTTGTCCGTTCATCAGTATGTCAAGCAATTAACTGTATAATGGGTGTTCAGTAAAAAGTGATAATGAATCATCAGATATGCAACGGATAGGCACCGATGGAAGCAGATTATTAAAACAAGGTGCACCACAGCCCCGATGCGATGCATCCAGCGGTAAATACGATCCTCAGCTATGAGGGAACGACCGCAGTGAAAGAGACTTTTATCTAGTAAGGCCCATTTTTGGGTAAAGGCCACCTCCAACTTCATGCAGGCGGGCCTGCTCTTTGCTTTAGATATGCAGCACGAGACGGCTGTATAAATTATTTCATGGCACCACCATTCCGGTGGCCTTCTTCTCCGTTTGCCTGTCAGTCCTGTCCAAACAGTACTCTTCAATGTCCATCTGCTATCTACTGCACGCACTACATGAGGGAGTGCGTCTAGAACTTTAGATTATTTTCATATGGAAGTATTTCTTATAGAGAATTTAAGAATTAATCGACAGATATAAAAATAATTTAGAATTTATTAGCGATACGATACAGATCTTTGACAATATGTATGAGTAAGTCTGATTTACAAAACAGATTTTCTATTTCATTTTCTATGTCAAATAAATTAATTTACGTTGAAAAAATTTCAAATTAATTTTATAATATTACGTCTTGCCGATAGAAATCAATATGATTGCCAAATGATAACGGCAAAATTATAATAATTGCGTTATACCGTAAGGAACATAGTGATATAAAAAACAATAAAACTAGTACTCGTAAAGATCGCTCGCGCCAATCGTAAAAATCTGTAAATCTCGGCGAATCGGAAAGTATGGTGCGTACTATGTTAAACTAGTAGAAATCTATGTTTTACGACTTTTGGATTTGGATGTTGCATAATTTTTAGGAGTAAATTTTATGGCAGTTTTGGCAACTGTCAAACAATATTCATTAAAATATCTTTCTTTGGAAGTCGAAAAGAGTCCTGGTGTGCGATGTGGGTATACCCTTAATTTTTTTAATAATTTTTATTATAATAACATCCATGTTATCCCAATGGTGGGCCCTGGTCTCCCCGTAGAGGAAACGAAGTGAATACCCGCCACTGTATGCATTTATTTACAAAAGAAAAATATACTACTAGTATATCAGTTGTCTAGTACCCATAACACAAGTACTATGCTATACTTACTTTGAGGCTAGATGGCGTTGTGTGAATTGTTCTAGTATACTTATTTATTTATAATGTTTTTACATTGCTGTAGGACAGCCGACAGGTTGACGGCCCGCTTAGATTTTAACAGTTACCATCGCTTTTGGGTGTTTTCAAAGCCAGTGGCATGGCGAACACGCTGCTGTCCCATAAGGGTACAGGGCTATTATGGCGGCATACTTAATAAGACCAAAGGTGATCGCCATAAAAACAGGCTTGAGGCCCTACCACGTAGGGTAGGGTCGGCTAGGGTGGGTTGTTTTGTCGCCTTTTACGACAGGCCGACCCCGGCCGCAGATGTTAGTATTCTCTCTCCGCCCCTGCACGGATAAAAATCCAAATAGCTCGTACTAATATGGGTGTCTTGTCAGTTACCGGTTAGTAAAAACGACCTTAGTGTAGATATGTATTTAAAAAACAATCTAATGTATTTACAATTACTGCAAATCTTTTCTTTTTACAGTGTAAGAATAGATAATCATCCAAGATACAGTACTTACACAGTTTTCAATGTTACAATTCCCAAATGTGTACTTGGCCCCACCCCTAGGCCGTAACCCAAACACGTTGTGCGCCGGCCTACATCTTCCCCCCTCTCACCCTTCCCCAGACCAGACAAGCCGGCGCCACTCAAGGATGTCTGTTCCCGAAGGTTAAGGACTGTCAAGACTGATCGGGTTTATAGGTTTTACAATTTAAAAGTTACGAAGACGCCGACATTTTGACTTATATTTTTATATTTATACAACGAATATACGGACCCCAAAGAAAAATTGACGACTATACATTACACGTTCGTGTGAGTATTCTAGATAGGATAACATTTAGACTGAATACGGCTGACAACTACCGTGACGTAACAGCTAACACGGAATGCCTATCAAAAGGGTTATGGTGTTGATTTCAGTCTCGAATCTGGGTGTTTTTATATACGTTTTTAGTCACAAAAGAATATATATTAATATCAGTGATCTAATACCCTTAGTACAAGTGCTTTGCCACTTACTTTGGGACTAAATGGTTTTGTGGGAATCCCAGTGCTTTTATTTATACATACATACAGATATAGGTTGTTACAATATCAGCTCTAAAATGATCCTTCCTATTCTCGATCTCATCCTTCCCATAATCACCCACACACTTTCAACTTTTCAGTATCTTCTGGTACCTCTCCGAACAGCTGGAAAGAAGCTCATGTCATCCCTGCACCAAAAACACCTAACCCTGTCTCCTTTTCTGACTATCGTCTTATATCCATTGTCCCATTTCTTTCCAAAGTCCTTGAATGTCTTGTCTATAATCAGATTAGTACATTCTTAAGCTTTCATAGTCTCCCAAATCCCCTACAATCTGGCTTCCAACCAGGACATAGTACCACTACTGCTCTTGTAAAAGTCACTGACGATATACGCGATGCCATGGAGCTAGGTAAAGTCACAACCCTAACGTTGCTTGATTTTAGCAATGCCTTTAATACAGTAGACTTCGATATCTTACTTGGCTTACTGCGCTCACTTAATATATCTCCAACTGCAATTCAGTGGTTTCGTGGTTACCTGTTTGGTCGCCGGCAACGTATCTGTATCGAGAACACTTATTCTGCTTGGTGCAATACTACAGCCGGCGTACCACAGGGTGGTGTCTTATCTCCTTTGCTTTTCGCCGTATTTATTAACTCCATTACAAAAGATTTTCAATGTTCCTAAAACCTCTATGCTGACGACCTACAAATTTATAGGCACACTAAAATAGACCAACTTGCCAACACAATCAATTGTGTTAATGAAGATTTAAACTACATCTCAAGTTGGAGTGAAGCTTATGGTCTCATTTTTAACCCCGTAAAGGTGCAATTTATCATAATCGGGAGCCCTATTGATTGCTAAAATGTCTAATACTCTCCCTCAGGTTGTATTCGAAGGGATTACTATAACACCTAAAAGTTAAAAACTTAGGCGTTTATTTTGATGGTTTGCTATCCTGGACCCCTCAAATTCAAGAGGTGAGCCGAAATTTTTTTGCCTCCGCATCTTCTTTCCGTAGACTACACAAATTTCTTCCACATTACACTAAAATTGTACTTGGACAATCCCTGCTTCTTCCTATCCTAGATTACGCAGATGTCAGCTATCTTAATATCACTGAGTGCCAACTAAATAAACTTGAGCGACTCCAAAACTTCTGCATCCGTTTCATATTGGTTTACGCAAGTATGATCATGTAACCGAATTTCGTGCTAAGCTCAAGTCGCTTCCTATACGTCTTCGTCGGAATACTCATGTCCTCTCGTTTTTGTATATCACACTATTTAATCCACAAACCCCATCTTATCTTAAGGAAAGGTTCCAATTCCTTCACATTGACAATTTAAGGTATCTTAGGTCTTCGGAGAACCGACTGTTAAAAATACCTCATCAGTTGTCTGATTTCTCTGAAAAGTCTTTTACTGTTCAGGCCATCCGCCTTTGGAATTCTCTGCCGGCAGATATCCGGCTTTCTAAATCACTCCCTATCTTTAAAAGACTTGTAAAGGAATATACTATCTGGAAAACTATTTGTAAGCGTTCATGTATGTTGTTTTCTTTTGCCTGCTTTTTGTAGTTGTTTCTATGTAATAGAACTGACAGGTTGTTTAAATTACTCCCCGGATTATATGTTTGCTTTTATATATTATTTATGCACTGTATGTATGTATGTATATATTTATTGTATGTATTGTCTGTATTTATGTATTCGTTTTAAATGAATATGCAACACTACCCCACTTTCAGCCCTCTTGAACTCTAATCCATCCTAAGGTTCCTGGAAGAAATCGCTTCCAGCGATAAGGCCGCCGTTTGTAAAATCTTTTGTTTGTTTTGCCCTATATTGTATATATTTTGTGTGTTGTGCAATAAAGTATATTAATTCATTTATTTATTTTTCCGATTTTTTTTTATATATATACATATTTGTTACTATTAGAACAACAACCCACCCTAGCTACGTGGTAGGGCCCCAAGCCCGTCTGGATGGCGACCACCTGTGGTTTTAAATATGCTGCCATTATAACTTTGTGTTGTGTTCCGGCGGCATCAGTGACCCAAGTTTCTGTGCCCTTATGGGACAGCAGCGTGTTCGCGATGCCGCTGGCGTTGCAAACACCTATTGACGATGGTAACTGCTAAATTTTAAGTGGGCCGTCAGCCTGTTTGCAGTTACCATTTACCATTGCATTTGCATTTTGCAGCAGTTACCATTGCCTATGGGTGTTTGCAACGCCAGTGCAATTGCGAACACGCTGCTGTCCCAGAATGGTACAAGAACTTCGGTCACTAATGCCGGAACACAACACAAGGTAATTATAGCGACATACTTAAGACCAAAGGTGGTCGCCATCCAGACGGGCCTGAGGCCCTACCACGTAGCTGGGGTGGGTTGTTATGTCGGCTTTTACGACAGGCCGACCCCGGCCACTGAGGTTAGTATTCTTTCTCCGCCCCTGCACAGATAAAAATTTATAGGCTTCATTGGAGCAGCAATCGTCCACAACGATCTTAATACTGCATCCAGCGAGAAAGCTGGATAGCTAGGTGCAAAGACTCCCAGGTACCCTGTAATATGGAAGCTTCGCAAGAAGAGGCCTGACTCCGCCCCCGCACGTATATAAACCGGACTGATATGTGTAACCCGCCAATCCGCCTTGGACAAGTGTGGCGGATATACTGTCTATTCCCCCTAGCGGGAAGCCCGAGTCCAGCAGTGGGACTCTAAGGGATAGTAATTAAATTTTACCGAACTACTTTTATAAAATAACTCGATTCTTTACTCTAACATTGACAAAATGAATATCCGAATGAGGAGCCACACATAAAAAGAAGAAGTTACTAAACGTGTTCTTCTGGCCTCAAAACCCTATTGATCTATGACCTTCACAGGCTACAAGAAGCTTCCTGAAAGCTAATAATTTCGGAAGTAATAAATTTTATTCAGGCCTTTGTTAGAAAAAGGCTCATTGTAAGTTTAACTAAAGAGCTAGATCTTTAGTTAAACATACAATGAGCTTTTTCCGAAGTGTGTGAAGTTTCCGAACTGGATTCAGCTTTTTATTAAAGCCATTTGGAACTTTTTCTAGTCTTTAACTAATGTTATTTATCATTTGAATTAATATTAAATAGGTGCTTCCTATATACACGTCGACAATAGGTAATTTTATTTATAAATAATAAATATTAAACATATTGTGAACACGTGAATAGCTCCGTCTAGTCTCAAAGTAAACAGTAGAACATTTGTGTTATGGGTACTAGAAAACTGATATTTTTTTCTTAAATAGGCGTTTTTATTTTTATAAATAAACTAACTGACCCAGCAAACATTATTTGGACCTTAGAGAAAAAAAAGTAGCCTATATTTTTCTCTAAGGTCCAATCTATATTTAATCAAAATTGGTTCATTGGTGTGAAAGCGTAACAGACACACAGAGTTACTTTTACATTTATAAATATTAGTATATATGTATATATATATAAACATTCAGACTGGGGAGGGGAATCAAATTATTAACCATGATATCTAAATAGGTTGGTTTCTGAATATTTGACTATAAGTACCTACCCAAATACATCAAGACATAAAAATTCAAAACTAGTAGACAAAAAATTATCGAATAAAAAACTATCGATTAATAAAAGCGTTATTATTCACGTCCGTTTTCCTTGTGTCTCTACAACCAATGTCACCTGTCCATTGCTTATATAATACCGGCGTAATCTGTCCGGTATCGTTTGTCGCGACGCAATGTAAACAAAACAATTGACATATCAGTAAATGATGACTACATACTTAGTACCTATGTATAATATATTGCAATGAGTTTTTTTATGCGGCTTACTGTAGAGTGAACTGGCAGAAATCGTCACGTAACGAAAAAGCGTTAAACCTCCTCCAAGCGACCATTTCTTCCTTTCAGAAAAATTTTTACTTTAAGAAAGATCTTACTGTATCTATTTTCTGTGGTTGTATCTGAATGTATGTGTGAGATTAAGTGAGGCAGGAGGCATGATTTGACAGTAAGCATAGTGTATGGTGAACAATATAACCTCAATTCTATAAGATGTAAATAACATTTTTTTGTTCTAATTTTAATTTACACGTGACTTATTTTATGTATAACTTATAATTCCCCATTTTATATTTAATTTTGAATAAATTACTATTTTTTCCAAATATTCAATAAAATTTATTACTTTAAATCCTTACTTCTATCCGTGCAGGGGCGGAGAATACTAACCTCTGTGGCCGGGGTTGGCCTGTCGTAAAAGGCGACAAAACAACCCACCCTAGCTACGTGGTAGGGTCTCAAGCCCGTCTGGATGGCGACCACCTTTGGTCTTAAGTATGCCGCCATAATAACCTTGTGTTCCGGCATTAGTGACCCTAGTTCCTGTACCCTTATGGGACAGCAGCGTGTTTGCGAAGCCACCGGCATTGCAAACACCTATAGGCGACGGTAACTGCTAAATCATAAGCGGGCCGTCAGCCTGTCTGCTGTCCTACAGCAATAAAAAAAATACTTATTTTTTTCTTATCGAAATAGAAAAATAACATAAAGTGTTCAAATTAGATAGAGTTGGACTGCACTTTTTAAAACACGTTATGAGTTAAAAGTATATCGCGAAGAAATTCGTTCCTAACAGGGGTCCCCCGACCGCTCAATTTTTTATCCATATAGGGTGGTAGGTTTTATATTGTACCCTTCCTTGGAGGTCTTTTTGGTGATAGTGTTCGAATAAAAGTCGGTTACAATATTCCATGATTTATTTACTCGCGGTCTTCTTCCCCTTGATCAGGGGTAGGTTTGAGCTTCGAGACGGATCTCTTTAGCCCGGCATGAACTTGGTGGGGCGACTACCTCCCGCTGACGTGCAGTTGGCCGCCGCAGCACGCTCACCTGTATGAGCGGCGGAGCATCACGGCGCATGATTTCTTTTTTTTGTGTATGTGTAAAGCTGTTGTTGTCTCAGACGAAGATAAACAGCGACTCCGGATGGAAAAGGCATTCCGACCCCGTGGGAGCGGGGTCGATCAGCCGTGGCAGCGTGCTCGGGGCGCGTCTTCTGTGAGGCCATTCATTGTCCAAAGCAGATTGATAGCATAAACATTCATAATGTCGGAGTACTCACGTTGTTTTCCTCACCATTACGTTTTTAGGGTGGACATTAGAGTAGAATGACTCCTCCTGTATTTCCCAATGAGGATCAAAACCATGTTATTGCTGAATTATAACGTTACTAGACCCTACGATCTAGATTCATGGCCGTCAGTAGATAGTTCATCGATCGTCTTCTAAAAATATTCAAGATGTTACAAACACAGTTCTTTTGCATATGTAAATAGCATTGAATACCCTTTTAACTTTGTGTTAAATTTTTATATAGAAGTTTTTTTTTTTAAAAAAGAAATTTTCTTCTTCAGAAGGTAACGTTAAAGACAAGAAGTGAGGAAGTAGGAAAAACCAACGAAAAAGAATTGTTTATGACAAAATACAGTAGAGTGCCTTGATTTCAGAAGTGCAAGCTTCGGTTGAAATAACTACAAAAAATATTATATTCAAAGATGACGTAATGTATAAATAATCTCTACCCTCTTAAAATAGAAAATACTAAGAAACGGCTTTGAAACAAAGCATAATTGGTCAAAGCAATTATATTTAGTGTCTATGACTTTTTAACGAATTTAACGAAATTAACGAAATAAATACTGAACAAACGATTCAAAATTCAAAAAATTAAAACTAGGGAAAATATGTTTCTTAAAGTCGGGCCTCTTTAAAATGTAAATAGCATGAAACCAACCTATAGTTAAAATACATGAATGCTGAAGGGGTGGTATCCGTCACATTCTGTAGTTTCATCAATATCCTCAGATTAGACAAATGTAAAAAGCTTTTTTTTCTAGGAGGGAATCCACGCAAACGGTGGGATACCGCTCAGGGAAATGTGTAATGAGGTAGGGTGGTACTTGCCTGCAATGCTTCTGTACGCCCCATGACAAGTAATATTACTTGTCATACCGTAGTGATATCACTACGGTGTTTCATGGTATGAAAAGACCCATGCCTGCAAATCTCAGGCCTTTAACTGAGCGTTCATAGTTCCGTGATCTAAAGATAGCCCTGGCAGCAGCATCCGGACCACGCTTACATTTATTGTACTGTAGGCTCATACATTACCAAAATTCAATTGCAGTTGCAAATTGTGACTTTTCGAATACGTAAGAAAAGAGAAAAAAAGGAAAATAATTAATTGGTTATAAAAGCTCTAAATCACGACTGTTTTTCATCTTAATGTTAAATCCCGGTTGCATAAAACTTCCACTTCGATGACCAGGGTCCACTTTCCGACTTTTATTTTCCACTCAGCACGGTCTTTAGCATCCGTGATAATGAATTCATTAGCACCTACGACACCCTTTACTACACTTAAATTCATAGGCTGTTATTAACAGTCCATGAATGTCCCACTGCTGGGCTTGGGTCTCCCCCTCAGACGTTAATCCAAAGCGGATTGGCAGGTTACACATACCGAAATTAGGCGAATAAAACTGCCTAAACGGTTTATGTCATCGTGGGATTCAAACCCAGGACCTTTAGACTGGTCTCTGAGTTTAGTAAAACTGAACTACCAGGTCCAAAACCTAGCCAGCACTTTTACGGTATCCACAAGAGCTTATTGGTGCAATTTGAAACAGTTACAAGAATAAGCGCCATCTTGATTTTATCACAATTTTATGAGTATAAATTATTGTGATAGGCACTCAGTTACCCCTATAAGATTTAATATAGCGGGAAATAACTGACATCATAGTACATCCTATTATTTTACGCGCAAGAGAGGGGTCCTATGTGGGTCAACACATGGGAAGGAATCGTTTTGTAACGAATAGTGTTCATACTCTTACAACTTTATTTAAGAAGGGTTCATATTTGGATAATATTAAGCTTAGAAACAAGATATTTTAATATATATATATATATATATATATATATATATATATATATATATATGTGTGTGTGTGTGTGTGTGTGTGTGTGTGTGTGTGTGTGTGTGTGTGTGTGTGTGTGTGTGTGTAGTATATTTTTTGATTACTATGGAACAGCCGATAGCCGACTTGAAAGTAAGCAGTTACCGTCGTGTACGGATTTTAGCGACTCCAGGGGCACCACTAATGTGCTGCCGCCCGCGTAGAGGTATTGGGAACCTGGGTCACTTACGCCGGAATACAACACAAGCTTATTATGGTGGTATATTTAGAGTTTTGACATCATTTATGACAGGACAGCCCCGGCCGTAGGGGTCATTGTACTTACTGCATCCATGCACGGAGAACGTTGTAAATTAAATAAATAAATATAGTGGGTTAATTCATACAGCACCATCTAGTCTTAAAGTTAGCAGCCAAGTGCTGTGTTATGGATACTAAACAACATTAGTCGTTATGAGTTGATACACTGCTTATATACGTTTACTACTTATAAAGTAACAACCTGAATAAAAAATTATATATAACAATCGACAGAAATTGTTTTTTCATTTTCTTTTTCCGACGAGTCTGTTTTAGAGGTCTAAATACATTTAATAAATTGTGTACCTATTTATACTAAATTGCGAGTCTGTTCCATTTAATGCAAATTTCCAGACCTACTAATGTATTCAACTTGTATAAAGTTCAAGTAATGATAAGCTCCAGACATAGGTCAAAAGTCTATATTCAAGCCAAGGACAGAGGCCGTATTAAAATTCTGAAAGCATATGATTGATTAAAACCTGTATATAATATACAATAGAATGAGTGTTTAAAGATCAAAGTTCACAGACATACTTAAAGAATATTAACTACAATAAAAGAAAACAAATATACTAAATTATAGACATCTAATAAACTTTATATACTGCTTTGCACTTAATTATATCTATATCTTATATCTATATCTTTCATCCGTCGGTCTGTCGTAAAAGGCGACAAAACAACCTACCCTAGCTACGTGGTAGGGCCCTAAACCCGTCTGGATGGAGACCACCTTTGATCTTAAGTACACAGCCATATTAACTTTGTGTTGTGTTCCGGCATTAGTCACCCAAGTTCCTGTACCCTTATGTGACATCAGCGTGTTCGCAATGCCACTGGCGTTGCAAACACCCATTGGCGACGGTAACAGAAAGGCGACAAAACAACCCTATAGGTGGTAGAGCCCCAAGTCCCTGGTATCTACATATACATAACTTTGTGTTGTATTCCATAAGTAACTATAGGTTCCAGTACCTTACGTTCTAGTTCCTTTACGAGAATAGTTGCATTTTAGGGGTACACCTAGTAACTGCTTACTATTAAGTGGGTTATTAGCCTATCTGCTCTTTCCCAGCAATAAAAAAAAATATGTATGAAGCTTAGACTCAACTTATGGCGTTCAAAATATTTTGAAAATTGACAATAAATCCCATGTTACTCATATATTAATTAGTATTTTCCTCCTCCTCGCGTCGGTTTCCTCAGTGCTGAGGGTTGTGATCATCTCGACAGAGTACTTTGTTGCGTATTATTTGCTGCCATCTGCCCCTATCGGAAGTAGCGTGTAAAGCGTCGTGGACAGTGGTTTCAAGGGCAGTGCGAATCTGATCAGTCCATCGCATGGGGCTCCTTCCTCTTGGTCTTCTTCCCTTCACCTTCCCTGTTACCATCAATCTCTCCAGGTTGTCTTCATCCCTTCTGGCGATGTGGCCGAAGTATTCTAGGACCCTACGCAAGCAGATAGTAGAGAGCCTAGTCACAATGCCCAGCCGTTTCAGGTTCGATATTAATTAGTATTTTAGATTTTACTATATTTTCTAAAGCGTAAAAACAGTAGCCCGACTATTTCTTTAAACATGTTTTTTCATAGTATAATATGTATTTATTTCAAATTCTGATTACACAGTAACTTAATTTGTTTGTATATAACCGACTTTTTGAACTCAATTTTGACCCACTTTTACAGTCAGATTTTATTTAAACGTTATAGACTTATGAAGGACCGATGACAGTACAAAAATTCGACAAGATTTATCTCATTATCTTGACTAGTATCGCCAGGATTTTAAAAAAATGATGACGTATTACGCCTGATGAATTTTTTTGCTATTAACTTTTATAAACATTTTATTTGAAACAATAACTATGGTAGTGCGCGATCTATTATTTAAAATATAAAGCTATAAGTAATAAACATGGTAATTAACGAAGCTAACAGCATACGTTAAATCACTTAATTACGATTTTTGGAAGTGCTTTGCCGACTTTTGGAAACTATTCTTATTATATTTTATTTATGATATTACTCTTAGTCCTGGAGAATCGATGAGCCAGTTGTTCAACTTTCTGATAATGTACAGGGATGTACTCAGAGTTACAGATATCATAATAGGCTTATATTACATAATTATAACATTTAACTTTGATATATTTGTTTGAATTGAGAACTAAAAACAAAACTACTTTTAATTAAATTTATCTATATAAAGTGAAATGCTACAATATTTCTTCAATATCAACTTCAAAGTAATATATATTAGAAGTCATTTTAAGAAGTATTGAAGCAAAAATCTACTACAAATTTTAACTGAAGGGTGACTCATAAACATAGTTATGGCTTCATCTGCGCTATTAAATAGCTTTAAGTACAGGTTTGACTTCTCATACTTGGTTACTCTTCTTTATTGTTCCCTCACTGCTGAGGATCGCGACCACATATGATTTTCCTCCATAGTGTCCGGTCATGGGTGGCATGGACCACGTGGTATAGACTACCACCAACCGCTTTCTTTATCAGATCTGACCATCTGGTTGGTGTTCTGCTCATGGCGCGCATGCCTTCTATGTGACCCAAAATTATAAGCAGAAGCTTAGCAATTAGAGAACTAATTCATGTCTAGGATACCGCATAATGTGTCCAAAGAAGCTCATAACACGTTCTTGGCAGATACTCGGTTATCAAGTTTGTATTTTAACCGTTACTTAAAGATTGTGTAAAGTGTATTATAAGAGCTACTGAAATATAAAAAAGCATTTAGGTGTTATTTTTAACCTAATTAAAATATGTATTTTAATACATTTTGTTATAATGAAATACGTTTGAATTGCAACCAAATATATTTTGTAATAGTCGGTAAAAATTGATGTCAGATATCGTGTATTGTATATGTATAGAAAGGTTAGTCCCCGCTACCCGAACTATATCTAAATACGTCCCTGGCCGATACAGAAGTACAACTATGCACATAACTCATTGCGTCCAAACTTCCGAATCCACCACAACTGGGGCACTGCAGAGAGTGCAGAGTATGTCGAACAAAAAGGCTATCAAGCATTTTTTTATTTTTCAGTCCAGCGAAGTTTGAAACTTGAAATTTGCAATTCTTGGATTTGGCTACAATTTTCTAGTACGTGTTTTAGTTTTGACATATAAATTATTGCATACAACATAATATGTGCGCTGTTGCTAAATGTACTTCTCATCAAAAAATCCAATCACTACTGCAAGTATTATTTAGGCGGCATTTAAATGAAAAAGAGGATTGATATCATTAAAAAAACATGCCAATATATATATTTGCAATATAGCTGGCAGTTTAGTCTACACAACGGTGTACCAAAATTCCAAATTTGAATTTAAATTTTCATCCAATAAATCAATGTATAGGTGATTTTCAATGTACCTAGTCAGGTCATAAATTCTGTCACATGTTTAATGTAAAATAATTGTAACAAGTTTATTCATTATGTAACCATTCATATACCAAAATGAACTTAACAAAACATAGATTCTTATGACATTAAAGTTTATTCAAAATGACCTCCGTGATTTTGAATACAGGCCTTCAATCTGCGCGGCCAGTCGTCTATCGCAGCACGAACGAGGTCCATGTCAATATCGGCGGCTGCCTTAATCAAGGATGTCTTGAGTGACTCCAAATTGGGATGAGGCTTTGAGCACGCCTTTTCCTCCAAGTGTTGCCATATCTTGTAATCTAACGGATTCAAATCTGGACTGGAGGAGGGCCAGTCTTCATGCCGGATGAAGTCGATTTCACGCGCCGCCAGCCAGTCTTGTGTGCTCTTCGCTCTATGAGCTGGCGCCGAATCTTGTTGGAATACCCAGTGCCTGTTATTGAACATGGTATGAGAAACAGGTTCCACAAGGTTCGTCAGGACTGTATTTTGATACACAACAGCATTCGTTTTTACACCTTTCTCACAAAAATGTACCTCTGTTAAGCCCCAATAAGAAACTCCCAACCATACCATGAGCGAGGATGGAAAATGACCTCGTTGGACACGCGGAATACGGTTGCTCGCTTCTTCACTACTGTGTGCGTACACCTTATCATTTTGTTTGTTGTAGCTCTCTTCTACGGTAAACATTTTTTCATCCGAAAAAAGAATTTCCCGATATTTTTTTCCCGCGTACCGCTTCAACAAAGCGCGGCATCTCTTCAGTCTCAGGTCCATTAGACGAGCATTCAAACGATGTCCTGTTTTTCTTCGATATGCCCGAAGCCCTAAGTCTTCATTTAACACCCTTTTCACCGTGGTTCTGCTTAACCCCATCTGAAGGGCCAACAGTTTCTGCTTACGTTTGGGATTTCTTTGAATTCGTGCCTTCACAGCTTTTATCACTGCTGGAGTCCTAACAGACCGAGGGCGACCACTTCTTGACCTGTCATCTACACTAGAGTCTTCATTGTATCGTTTGATGGTACGATAAATGAATCTTTTGGTTATATTCAAATTTTTCAGTATGTTAAAAATTTGAATTGGCGCGTAACTGCAACGATGCAACGCAATAACTGCAACACGGTCTTCTTTAAGCGTCCACTCCATATTTAAAAATGAGTAAAATTCTAAAAGTATACCTTTGTTATTTTCATGAACAATTCGAAATTCGAATTCAATAAACTTTTTTGTGGCCAGCATTCTAAAAGAAAAGTTTTTACTGTGTGACAATACTTATGACCTGACTAGGTATATTCCGTCGTAATTTCTGCACTTAAACACATTTTTACATAAATTATCATTTTTTAACTGAGCTCTGAGCTGAGCTCAGAGCTCATTGTTAACTAAGCTCTGTGACATCTTACCAAAGAGAAATTTTCCTAAAAATATGGATACCTCGCCCACAGAAGCTGTGTGTTGTGGCTGTACGATTGCATCTAAGCCTCTCTGCTAGCAATCGAGTATATCAGCTTTATCGAGAGACTAGTATGTTTACTCGCCGTCCAGGATCTGGTAGACATCGAGTTACGTCTGAGCAAGATAACCGGTATATTGTGTCAGTTTCTCTAAGAAATCTCCAATTTAACTTTATTCAACTGCAGCAGTGGTTCCTTGATGTTCAAGGATTGGCTTTAACCGATTCTAACATAAAAAGAAGCTTGACGGAGCTTGGCATAAAACCTCATAAACCAGCTAATGGGCCATAATTGACGGTAGACCACTGAACAGCGCGCCTCAACTTTTTAGTTGAGCAAATTGGCCATACCTTCAATGGACTAAAGTTCTCTTTTCTGACGAGAGTAAAGAAGGTGTATCGAAGAGAGGGAGAGTGTTTTGTACAGTGCTGCATTGAATAGAGTCAGTTACGGTGGCGATTCATGGGCGGTTTGGGGAGGCATAAGCGCCGATAGAAAAACCGTACTTCTGTTTGTATCTAGACCTCGGTTACTCAATAAATCTCATATTATCTCATTATTAAATCTCATTATTTTAGTTTTAAATGTTTCCAATATCCCATTACTGGAGTATACTTTCATTACCTTATAGTTACGCTTCAATAAATGTACTTTGATAAAACCATTTAAGTAACTTGTGATAGTACATTAGTAAGTAACATGATATCAGGCCGTGTTTATTATGGGTCTCCGATAGAGGGCGTGGGTGGCTTAATCGAACTCATTCTTAGATATTCTCGAAGTATTATTTACAAGGAATTTATACAATAAATCATGGATAGATTCATTTGATAAAATATGTTTTTTTATTACTTTGCCAATTTGAAAGAATTTTGTGTATTACCTATAAAGCTTTGGTATTGGGATTGGATATCCCAAATATAATTCCAATAAAACGAAAATTTTAAAAAGTCTTGAAATTATTGAATATTACATGTGTATTATTATAATTAAAAAAACTTTATTGTCATGGATAGACACTAAAAAAGTTGTCAAATTTTTCCAATAACTATACTCAAAAGGACCCAAACTGAAGTGAAAGCTGAATCAAAATCTAGAATATTTTATAGCTCAGTTACTTTAAAAGTCGATCTATTTTATAAAATAGAATACAAATGACAGTGCAATTATGTACAGTAAAATCTCGATTATCCGAACATGGAATATTCGATTATCCGGACTCATTCTTGATTTGACGGCGCAACGAGACATGTTACGACGAGTTCATTCCCGCCTCTGACGCGGACGTGTAGATACTCCCACACAAAATACACATATTATTTCCAACCAAAAGTTTATATTACATATGTATTATGTTAATTATCTTTATAACTCGTATTTTTTATATCGTATTGTGTAAATGAAGTATTTATAATAAAAGTCCGTCACTTTCTATAATAAAAAGTTATTAAAGTTTAATTATTGTTTGATTTGAAATGAATTTTAAATCGAATATCTGGATTTTCGATTATACGGAATACCCCTGGTTTTAATTAATTCGGATATCGGGATGCTACTGTACTGGTAACAAGAAATCCAACCCCATGTTTTATAGGGATTATGGTGTTTGTATGCAATTTAGTCTAAAATGTGCATCTAGAGCATACTTACGCCACCCGTGTGTCTATGAATTGTTGTCACTGATACAAAAGCCACGTGAAGTGTGAGCGACACATGTGAGATTCAGAGGCCGACATACGAGTACGGCAGCGACCCAGTGATATCCATCCCTCCGCAGTTCACATCCAGCCACTACTATCTTTTTAGTGATATAAGTCCACCGGGGATGGCGTCCTATATTACGTTTGCCAAGAAGCGGTCTCCATGGACTAGCTTACTCCAACGGCTGTCGGTCGTACGACAAACGTGTCCCACCCATCGCCACTTTAACAATCATATTTTGCGAGCTATGACCGTTGCCTTAGTATTTTCTCATATCTCCTTATTTCGGATTACATCCTTAAGAAAGATACTGAGCATATATTACTCCATAGTTTGCTGTGACTAAATTTGTAAGCCAGCGGTTAGTGTCCACGTCTCAGCACCAAAAGTTATCACGGGCAGGAGGCATTGCTCGAAGACTTTTGTTTTCAAACACTTATATAAACACTGATAATGACACGATTATAACTCCTAAGAAAAACATAAATTTCAATAGATATCAAATTGAAAGCTAACGAACAACATTCAACCGTTTTTACAAAATAAAGATAAATAACATTTAAAATTATAATATAAATTGTTTATTTGAATAGTATCTTTAATGAAATAACGTCTGGAGGTCGAGCGACATCTGGGGTCTCTCAAAGTTGTGTTTATATAAAATTATTTGAAGATATTATTTTAACAACACACATACATAATATATTAATATAGTATTTTTAATACCAAATATTATTCTCAGTGCGTCGTAAAATGCTTACTACTATTACTTATTTTGGATAAATAAAATCTTTCTTTCTTCTTTTAATACAACTAAAACCTTACGAATCAATATACTTGAAATATTAATCTTGAAAGCAGATATAGCAGTAGATATTAAGGACTAAATCATAGAGCCCGTAAACATTACAAATTAATTA
The DNA here is from genome assembly GCA_963693495.1 of Malacosoma neustria. Taxonomy (NCBI): domain Eukaryota; kingdom Metazoa; phylum Arthropoda; class Insecta; order Lepidoptera; family Lasiocampidae; genus Malacosoma; species Malacosoma neustria. Next base: position 727,328 of record OY856395.1, read on the forward strand.
TTTACTTTATTCAAATGTTGCAGTGACTGGACATCATGATGATTGCAAAGAACAAAGTCTTAACTAATAAAATACAATCAATCAATTATCTAATCAAATCTCAAAGATGGAAAAAATTCTACTGTAATCTGTAATACGAGATTCCGCAATGAATAACCACGATTTTAGAAGTGAAACTTCTTCGTGTGCATGAAGGTAAACATTTTTAAACTCGTGATATCTTTCGAATGGAATATCCGAATTGAATAATTCAAAAAGTTTTATAAAGGTATTGAAGCAGTTTTTTAAAATGAAGTAATTTATTTTGATAAGGATTAATACCAAGATACAAATAAAGAGCCTTTTCTAGCGGCGGCATCTTAATTAAAATTTTAAAATAAAAGTACAATTATTGTAGCGTAACTATAATAATTAGACATATACTGTCGCGACATTTTTTGTAAATAATGATGTCTTCTGCAAAGTCGTTGTACATTATTTTATTCTATCATCAATAGTTTTCGCAGCGCAAGCGATGTAAAGAATATTTTAGTTATTTTTGTTACACCTTGAGTTACATTATTGGATTTTTAGTAAGGATCCCTAATTTTTTTATAATATATGTCACCCGGGGATAATATAGCTTCCCAACAGTGAAAGAATTTTTCGAATCGGTTCAGTAGTTTCGGAACCTATTCAATGCAAACAAACAATCAAATCTTTCCTCTTTATAATATTATATATTACTAGCTGACCCGGCAAACGTTGTTTTTGACATTTTATTATTTGTATGGCACAAATAATAAAATGTCAAAAAATTAAAAAAAAAAATTTGGGGGTGGGTCACCCCTAACATTTAGGGGGATGAAAAATAGATGTTGGCCGATTCTCAGACCTACTCAATATGCTCACAAAATTTCATGAGAATCGGTCAAGCCGTTTCGGAGGAGTATGGCAACGAAAACTGTGACACGAGAATTTTATATATTAGATTAGTATATTATTTTTATATTATAGCTTCGATCACAAATAGTATTATAGCGTAATTTCCACTTACCAACCGTAAAGGAAGTCATCGAGGAGAAACCTTATGGTTAACCCAGATCATCAGTGTATGTACCCGCCAATGCGCTTTGGATAAGCGTGGCAAGTACATTGTCCGTATTCTTTACTCCGTGCAGGGGCGGAGTAAGAATACTGACCTCTGCGACTGGGGTCCACCATAATGACGTTGAATATGCTCCAAAGATATTAGTTTTATAATTTTATCATTAAATTGCCATAAACAATATCTTCCTATCATAAACATATCTTCCTTTTTCCCTCCCTCTAAGTCTCGGAAAGCTAAAGCTTTAGATTATATAAACGAGATTTAAAAATTAGTTTGCCAAAGAATTTTCACTTCTGATATGTCTACTTTGTACGCACGCACTTTTTTGTAATAGGTATAGATTCAAAGATATTTTTAAATGAGCACTGAAAGTACTCTGATTTAACTGATTTAGTATCATTTATATAACCCCTAAAAATCATAACATTAAAGGCGTCTATGATAGCATAAGGCTGTACGTAATGGTCTCGCCCACGACCATGGGCGGCGTGGATGGGAGTTAGGGCAAGTGGAAGTGATATCCCCTCAGGGGCGCTCCTCTGTCCGAGGAGTGCACGGGTGTGCGTACCCGAGGTGCCCGAGCACCTGTCGCCTCACTCCTCTTCCCGTCCGAGGCGACGGAGTCCTACCTTTCTTCCCGTCTAACTCCATCATCCTTTTCCCAAATTCGCTCTCTGTTCGTGGCGCGGTCCCCGGTGGGATGGTTGCGGGTACTGACTGGGGTTTCGGGTTCTGTCCCGGGCCTTGATTTGGTAGTCGAAACCATGCCCATTACGACTGCGCCTGCACAGAGAGTGTTCCTGGGGCGGGAACGGTATCTCCGCTATCCGTCGGTTTGGCTGGGCCGGCTACGGCGTTGGGCGACTCCCTGGTTTTTCTAGGGTGTCGTCTGGTAGTCATGCCTACGCCTGGCTGGCGCGCGGCGGGGATGCCAGCCCCGTCCCGTTCGGAATCCCCCAGCTTTGGGGGCTAAGCGGAGTTCGTTTGTCTCCTCATTCATTGAGGAGCAAACCTTTCGGCGGGTCCGCTGAGTCGGGTTGGCCGGACAGCGGACGGAGGCATGCTTCAATGCCGCCGTCGGGGGGCTTGGCTTAACCGCCCGGCCCCAGAGGAAGGACACCTCTAAGATAAAAAACCACCCAATCCCAAGTTTCGGGAGCGCGGCGAGGGGATGAATGGCCGTAGGGGGTACGGTCGTTAGCGCTCCCACCTGCTGGTACCTGCCGCCCCCAGCAGTATGTAGGCTTACCCGGGTATTTAAGCCTCTGCCCGGGGTTGACCTTTATTAGCTTTTTACTCGTGGGACTAAAATGGAGAAACAATTAACTAAAACACAAAATAAAAATGATGTAGTGGATGAGAGAGTACCTCTGGTACTAGTTGAGCGGATGGGCGTGCAGTCGGACTCCGACAGCGCGTCCAGCCTTATGAGTGTGGCGAGCGCGGTGAGCGCAAATTCTAAACGCTTACGGAAACGCCCGAGAGAGGGTGCAGATTCAGGGTCGAACTCGGCCCTGAGCGACACAGCGGTGCCGGCCCCCAAGGTCGGTGCCAAAAAAGGAGGGAGAGGTAGGCCCGCTACTACCGGCAAATATGCCGGTATCGGCCTATCCAGGCGTGAGGCTGCGGCTGCAATGAAGGCCGCAGCAGTCGCTGAAAAACTTGAGGAGGACGAGCGGCAGATTACGGCTCTGACGAAAAGGGTGACGGAAGGGAGAGTCACTCGCCTGTCGGAGTCGTCGTCTGCCTTCTCTGATATAGGAGTCGAGGCAGAAGAGCTACCTGCCTCCGACCTAAACCAGAGAATGGCCGACGCGGTTGCAGTCATAAAAAGGGTGAGCAAGGTCTCGAAGGGCCTTAGCGGCTGCAGCCAGAAAGCACTTAAAGAGGCCACGGCCTCCATTCTGGAAAGTGCTCAGGTGCTTATGACCCGCACCACAACTGACGAGACGGCGCTGCTGCGGGCCCAGAACGCAAAGCTCGCAGCGCAAATGGCGGAGCTCCGCAAGGAGCACGAGGAGCTCAAGGCAGAGATAGCCAACTTCCGCCGCGAACACCTCCGGCGGGAGGTGGGCCTACCGCACGCAACGCCGCAACCGCAACCGCAGTTGCTGTCACAGGCGTCAAAGCGGCAGTCGACCCAGGAGACGGAGTTGACTCGCCTGATCCGTCAGGAGATGGCGAGTTTCAACGCGCGCTTCTCGGTGCTTGAGGGGAGGATTCTACGTCCTCCCCTAGCTGCAGACCAACGCAGCACACCGGCGCCGACATACGCAGCCCAAGCCGCAGCACCCCGTGCCGCCCAACCGGCACAAGCGGCTGCTGTTCCAACTGCCGCCTCGCAAAAGGAAACTGCGGGGCCTAAATCCAATAGAAAGTTAAAAAAAGAGGCGAAACTGGCCAAAAAGACAGGTGCTACGGCTGCTCCACCTACACAAACTACTAGGCCAGTAACGCGCGAACCCGCCACTAGACCTGAGGCGGAGTGGACGATTGCGGGCGCCGCCAAGAAATCCAAAAAGGCGCGCCAGCGGGCCAAGAAGCAAGCCCAGAAAGAGCAAGCGGTGGCCAAGCGTCAGACCGCGAGGCTCAGTACACCCCGCTCTACAGCAGTGGTTCTCACCCTGCAGCCAGGGGCGGAGGAGCGGGGCCTCACATATGCCGGGATCCTGGCAAAGGCGAAAGCCGAGATTTCGCTGAGTGATCTCGGCATAACGGGCCTCCGGTGCAAAACAACAGCTACCGGCGGTCGACTACTAGAGATATCGGGAACTACTAGTGGTCCCAAAGCAGACGCCCTCGCCGATAGACTCAGGGCGTCTCTAGGCCCGGATGATGTGAGAGTGTCCAGGCCAACCAAGTGCGCAGATCTGCGCATTTCAGGCCTGGACGATTCCGTCACACAGGAGGAGGTCGCCGCTGCCATCTCCAAGGCAGGAGGATGCCCGCCGGATCAAGTCAAGGCGGGCACGATACGCCGGGGTGTCTCCGGTCTCGGGACAATTCTTGTCAGCTGTCCCGTAGCGGCGGCCAAAAAGATTAAAGATAAGCGGCTTTTGGTTGGATGGGTCTCGGCGCAGGTCGCGCTCCTAGCGCCCAAGCCCTATCGGTGCTACCGCTGCTTAGAAGAAGGACATGCGGGGGCACGGTGCACCGCTGGGGTAGACCGCAGCCAAATGTGCTTCCGCTGCGGTCAGCCCGGTCACAAGGCTGGCACTTGCACTGCCACGCCGCACTGCGTCATCTGTGCGGCATCTGGCAAGCCAGCCGACCATCAGATCGGGTCAAAGTCCTGCGCCAGGCCCAAGAAGAACAATGCCAGGAGACAGCCGGCTCATCCGCCGGCGAGTATCATGCAAATGTCAACGAAGGCAACCAGCTCCTCGCAGCCGGTTCACCCGCCGGTTGCGGCAGAACATCCGCCGAGGGCTGGGGAGGAGAAGACGGCCATGGACACACAATAATGGCCCTATGTCGCCTCCTCCAAGCCAACATAAACCACTGTGCCAGGGCTCAGGATCTCTTGCTCCAGAGCATGGCGCAGTGGTCGATCGACGTGGCAGTTGTTGCCGAGCCGTATTTTGTGCCACCCAGGGATGACTGGGTGTGCGACACGAACCGCTCGGTAGCACTGATTATGAGGTCTGCCGCCGACACCCTTCCCTTCGAGGCCGTCACCCGAGGGCGGGGCTATGTTGCGGCAATTTGGGGAGATGTTATGGTCGCGGGGGTGTATTTCGCCCCCAGCCTTTCTCTCGCCGACATGGAGGATATTATCTTGGAGTTGGGCACGGTCGTCAGTCGTAGCCGTCCTCGTCCCGTGATCGTCCTAGGGGACTTCAATGCCAAATCTACGGCTTGGGGTTCCCCGGCTACGGATGCGCGGGGCGAGTTAGTGGAGGAGTGGGCGGTCGAGCAGGGCCTGCTTCTCCTGAACCGGGGTTCCGTGCAGACTTGCGTGCGGCAGCGGGGTGGGTCTATAGTGGACCTGTCGTTCGCTAGCCCCGCTCTCGCGCGCACTGTCCAGGACTGGCACGTCTTGGAGGAGGTGGAGACGCTGTCCGATCATCGATATATTCGATTTAGCGTCTCCGCCCAGACCTCGGTTGGGCCGGTCCAAGCGGCCCCGGGGGGCGTTGGAGACGGCCCGCGTTGGGCGCTGAAGCGGCTGGACAGGGAGGCTCTCCTGGAGGCCTCTATCGTCAAGGCCTGGCTGGACTCTCCAGGCAGGCCAACCAACATTGACGAAGAGGCGGAGTGGTTCCGGGAGAGCATGTCGCACATCTGTGACGCTGGCATGCCCCGAGTCCGGCCGGTACCATCCAGGCGCCAAGTGTACTGGTGGTCGCAATCGATTGCGCAGTTGCGCATCGCTTGTGTGCGGGTGCGACGCCGGTACGCAAGGTGCCGAAGAAGAAGACGCCGCCGCCCCTTTACAGCGGCAGCCGAACAGGAAGAGGCGGAACTATACAACCGCTATAGAGAGGCGAAGAGCGCCCTCCAGCTGGCCATTGTCCGGGCAAAGGCCCAGGCCAACGAAGAGCTGCTGGAGACTCTGGACCGAGAGCCGTGGGGGCGCCCCTACCTTATGGTACGGGGCAAGTTGCGCCAATGGGCTCCCCCATTGTCCCGGAGTCTCCAGCCACAGCTGCTGGAGGAGGTGGTGTGTGCGTTGTTTCCGTCGAGACCGGAGCACACACCACCGGCTATGGTTCCGCCTCGCAATATGCCCGACGCGGAAGACGACATTGACGATGACGTGCCCGAAGTGACCCGGGTAGAGTTGAGAGTGGCGGTGGCTCGCATCAGGAACACCGCCCCAGGGCCCGACGGCATTCCAGGCCGTGCATGGGTCCTGGCCATGAAGGCTCTCGGGCCCCGACTAGCGGGGCTCTTAAGCGCATGTTTGGAGCGGGGCCAGTTTCCAAGCCGGTGGAAGACCGGAAAGCTGGTCCTGCTCAAGAAGGAGGGGCGCCCCGCAGACTCACCATCTGCGTACAGGCCAATCGTGTTGCTGGACGAGGTGTGTAAGATCTTTGAGCGAATCATCGCCAGTCGCCTCGTCCAGCACATGACCGCGGTGGGGCCCAATTTGGCGGACAACCAATTTGGTTTCCGCCATGGGCGCTCCACGGTAGATGCGATCATGCGCGTGAGGGTCCTCGCGGAGGAGGCAGTCGCCCGGGGTGAGGTGGTCTTGGCGGTGTCGCTCGACATCGCCAACGCTTTCAACACCTTGCCCTGGAGTACTATCCGAGAGGCACTCCGGTACCACGGGGTGCCGCGCTACCTCCAACGCATTGTCGGGGCCTATTTGTCGGAAAGATCGGTGGTGTACCCGGGTCGAGAAGGATGGGGTCGGCGAGAGACGTCGTGCGGCGTTCCTCAGGGTTCGGTGTTGGGACCGCTCCTGTGGAACGTAGGGTACGACTGGGCTCTGCGCGGTGCGCTTCTCCACGGCGTCGGCGTCATTTGTTACGCCGACGATACGCTAGTTACAGCGCGTGGGAAGTCGTACCGGCAGGCGGCCATACGCGCGACTGCTGGTGTCGCGCACGTCGTGGGTAGGATCCGGCGGCTGGGCTTAGAGGTGGCATTGCACAAGTCTGAGGCCCTGTGTTTTCATGGGCCCAGGATGAAGCCGCCTCCGGGGTCCAGCATCATAGTAGGAGGGGTCGCCATCGCTGTCGAGTCGACGATGAAGTACCTTGGACTCGTCCTCGACAGTCGGTGGAACTTCGGGCCGCACTTTACACGGCTCACCCCCCGGTTGTTGGGTGCCGCTTCTGCGCTCTCGCGCTTGCTGCCCAACCTGGGAGGGCCCGACTCCTCCTGCCGAAGGCTCTACATGGGGGTCGTACGGTCGATGGCGCTATACGCCGCGCCAGTGTGGGCGGACGCCCTGACGGCCCGCAACGTCGCCGCGCTTCGAAGGCCGCAGCGCGCGATGGCCGTCAGGATCATAAGGGGATACCGTACGATCTCCTTTGAGGCAGCGAGCCTCCTAGCCGGATCCCCGCCCTGGGACCTCGACGCAAGGCTCCTCGCGTCACTCTATTGGTGGCGCGCGGAGGCGGTCGAGCGGGGCGAGCGCCTGGTGCCGCGACAGATTGAGGCACGCAGGGCAGAGCTCCGCCAGGTCCTAGTGGCGGAGTGGCAGACGCGCTTAGCGCAACCTACGGCGGGGCACGCCGCTGTAGCGGCGGTAAGGCCCATTCTAGAGGAGTGGCTCAATAGGAGCCACGGCGCCCTCAGCTTCCGGCTGACACAGGTGCTTACCGGACACGGGTGTTTCGGGAAATACCTGTGTCGCATAGGCCGGGAGCCGACGTCCCAGTGCCACCATTGTGTTGATTGCCGCGACGATACGGCGCTGCATACGTTGGCGGAGTGCCCAGCTTGGGCCGAGCAGCGCCGAGACTTGGTCGCGGCCGTAGGAGCTGCGGGAATCCTCTCGCTTCCGGCTGTTGTGTCTACTATGGTCGGGAGCGAGTCAGGGTGGAGTGCCGTCACCACCTTCTGCGAGGCCGTGATGCTCGCAAAGGAGGCGGCGGAAAGGGAGAGAGAGACTGCCTCCTCTCTCCCCTCCCGCAGCAGACGCACTGGGCGCCGTAGGGTGGCCGACTTCCGGCCACCGTAGGGCGCGGCCTGCGGACGGCAGACTCGGGGCGTCTTGTCGTCCGATCAGCGGCAGGCCTCGAGGCGGCGGCGTCTTGTTCCGCGCGCGCCTCATAGTGGAGTCCTGCGGCCGGGGTGACGGCCGCAGTGGGTGACGGGGCCCGCCTGACCATCTGGCGGGCCAATACCCGTCGGGGGGTGGCGACGAATGCTTCGGCGATACCCGCCCCTCCGACACACGGGTACATGAGGAACACGGGTTGGTTTTTAGTCAGTAAGAGTTTGACAGTCCCCTTCGCCCTTCCCCGAGGGCGGAGGGCCTCCATGAGGATTTTCCAACCCGATACCAAAAAAAAAAAAAAAAAAAAAAAAAGTGGAAGTGATATCAGGTTGCTAAAAGGTTTGGGGCGCACTTGATACAAAATAATTTTGAATGAACTAAAATTGATTATAGTTCACCACCATTAAATTTCTTTTTTACTAATATAATATTTTCATTATTGATTTCTATATATCTAATTATTCAAAAGTTAATCAGGATATAGATACAATTAAACTATATTAAGTTTTATTGTTTTTATCTTATTACAATATTAGTTATTATTATTACTAGATAATCATCATCATCATTTCAGCCGGAAGACGCCCACTGCTGGACAAAGGCCTCCCCCAAAGATCTCCACGATGATCGGTCCTGCGCTGCCCTCATCCAACCTATTCCGGCGATCTTGACCAGATCATCGGTCCATCTTGTGGGGGGCCTACCAACATTGCGTCTTCCGGTACGCGGTTGCCATTCGAGGACTTTTCTGCCCCAACGGCCATCAGTCCTTCGAGCTATGTGCCCAGCCCACTGCCACTTCAGTTTTGATAATATAGATAATAACAATAATATAATTGACATTGAAAGAAGACAATTATTAATGGTTTCAAATATTTTCGTATTTAAATAGTATTTTTGAACAACATTTGTCATGGTTTGAATTGTTTGAGAAGAGATCTAATTTGATAAAATACGAAATAAGCTATTCAGTATTCAATATAACAAATCTTCAGTTATATTATAAACCAATCGAGTAAACAGAACAATTCTATAAATTCATCGTGAATTTTCTTTTTATATAGTTAAAATAGAAAAGAGAAAATATGTTTGTATGTTATATATATTAGGTAAGATAAACGGATAATATTATATATATTAAATATGGTCGATGATGGCTAACGTGGATGTAGCGTTAGGAACTCCCATGGACTTAATATACTAACAGGACTGAGCACTCCCAAAATAGTGTTATAGTAAAACAAACAATATGCGTACGGCATAAGGTTTACTTTAGAAAACAAATTACAACAGAGGCAAAACGAGCCAAGAGCGATAGCCAGGACGGAGCCCTCTGTCCCTTTTTCGCACTTGCCCCTCAACAAAATTGTTTGCGGTAGTAATAAATATTTTACCGATTGCAAGTTAAATATGTACAAAAGTTTGACTTAATCTTAAATAAAACTAATTGTAACTATAAAATATATTTTATTATAAAATTATATTGCCTTATATGACCAAAAAATAATAAAAGATGATGAAATGAAATAAAAGTTAAAACTCGTTAGAAGCTTTTTATATTTAGAGACTGGTATATCTGAAAAGTGTCATCATGGCATGGACTTATTGTACATATATTATTATTTAATTTGTCCATGCATCATGATCATTTTGAGTTGTCACCAGTCTTAGAATTTCGGACTTGTAAAAGAGCTATTATTGTAACACAAATTTCTAATCCTGATGAAGAGCAACAATTAAATGCTCTAATAGATTACTTAGACAAAATTAATATGTCAGACTACAAAATAAATGTACTATATTATATAAATGGACATTTTGCGAATAAATTATTCGATAAAATTTTATGTTCACACTGTTGTGATGCATTGCTAACACCAAAAGAACATTTTGACCATAGTTATTTTGTTGATGTAACAAAATTTTCGTCGTTTACCGCCTTCATTGATCGAGGTGGTCTGAAATATGCCTCTAGATTTGTATTTGAGGTAATTAAATGTAGTGAAAAATTGTTTATGTCAGAATTGTCGAATAGCTCATTTCGAAACACAAGTAAACAGAAAATCTGAACAATATTTTCACATGAAACTGGAGCCTCTTTTCAGTCCATCCCACCCTACGCAGTGTATAAGAGACGAAGAACCGCATGAATTGCAATTAGTTAAGGCATTAGCAAATTCATTTTTAAATTTAAGAATGTTTCATCATGCGAAATGTAATGCATTGAGAAACTTAGGCAGCTATATTGGCTTGCGCCAGAAACTCAATAAAACTTTTATATTTAGCCATGTTTAATTGTAATAAATGTTAATTGTAACTTCGTGAATTTTACGGGTTTTCTAATGCCCAAGACCGGACCGAATTCCGTGACTAGTCTCACTATTTTAAAATACACGGTCACCCTATTAGAAGGGGAGAAACAGCCTCCGTCCTATGCATCTCTCTTGGCTCGTTTTTTCGGGTCTAGTGCTCAGTCCTGTTAGTATAATAAGTCCATGGGAACTCCTACTAACGAGGCAGGCATGTACGTGAAATTGCAGACAAATTAACAAACCGGCTAAGTAGTGTACTAAATTCTAGAATTTGGCATAAGAAAACATTAATTTTGAATTTTTATTAAGGCGGCTAAGCTGTTTAATAATAAAAAATTAATATGTCTAAGAATAAGTATGTGAAGCTGTAAGATTCAAGAACAAATCCCACGCTAGTCAAATACGATTTTTCGCCGATGCCATATCCAGCAAGCTTTATCTGCCTACGCGTAAGAAATTGCCTATTTATAGACAATTTTCGTAGGTAATGAATGGGAGACGTGAGGCTATATATTAGAAATCGCCGAGAATTCGGTCTCAGTGTCATTCCAACGGCCAACGAATAAAAGCCTATTGTTTCATATTTTGTGTGTTGTTACTTGTTGAATCAAGTGTTAGTGTTTGCAATTTGTTTATTATTTTTCATATTTTCTGGGTTTTTTGAGGATTAATGTTTTTTAAACGGTAAGCTTTTTTTAATAATATTATGTACCTAGATTAGATTATGTTTTATTGAGCTTCTAAAAAATTAAAATAAGCTTATAACTTAAACTATAATAATATGGATCAGTATTTCATAGAAAATGGGATCTACATTAAAAATTTGAAGCCTTCTCTAAGTCCACCTCATATTTTTAATAAAAAAATTGCAAAAAGAGACATATGGATATCTCTGTTGATAATGTTGTTCTACTTTCTCAATAATGGGTACTCCTGAAAGAAAGTCACTTGAGGCAGTTCGGAAATTTAGAATAAAAAAGTGACCAAGGACCCCAGGCCCCAAAATCAGTCACTTCAATGATGGGGTGAGATTTATTTTGAAGTCTGGTATTACGAACACAGTGATGTATATACCTATATATGCCAAGAGACTTAGTTTGACGGATGCCAAAATCCGTTTATCATAAGTTAATAGAAACAATAGGTTATGCCATTATTCTTTCTGCTAACGTGTAATTTTAAGATTACAAGCGCATTTTAAAAGCAAACGATTCCATTGTTATAAATATATATTTAACAAGTTGTTTAGTCGCATATTCAAGCCCTCTGTGAAGCATCGGCTTTTGGACGTCGAAATTCCTGCTGGTTCAATTCTCGTCCCTGAATGGCTGTTTATATGTATTAAATTACATAAAAAGTATATAAATAGTATATCAGTTGTCTAGTACCCATAACACAAGCGCATCGCTGCTTATCTTGAAACAAGGTAGCATTGTGCGAGTTACATGTTTGTTTCGCCATTGGGAAATAAACTTACAATGACGTAATTGTTGCTGAATTTTTAATAATATGTGTTTCTCGAACTCAGACCAATTTAGAGTTCTCGGGTTCAAATAACACGGTGGCATACCCGCTTAGGCAGCTTTTTTCGCCGGTGTGTATTATAACATAATTTCTTACTTGTACTTATGTACCGAAGATGAAGTAAAATACGGAAACCTGCATACAGGGATCACCGTAACCCACCAGTCCACCTTTGATAAGCGTAGGTATACTATCCGTTCTCTCTAAGTGGAGACTGGAGCCCAACAGTGGGACGTTGTGGGCTGTTATTATATACCACTATTTAAATTGAAACTAATTAAAAACGCTTAACAATTCAATTCAAAAGGTAAATCAAAGAAAGATTATACTGTGTCATAACATACATGGCAAAAAAGGCAAAGAAAAATATGTAATAGTATAAAGATTTTTACAAATAGTATTCCTTCACAAGTCTAAGATCGGCAATGATTTAGAAATCCAGATATTAGCTATGCTACGTAGCAATGCTACGGTGTAGTGTACTACGCTAGGTCAGGAAGCAACGGATTGCATCACAGTCAACATTAAATTAAATTTGACAACATCCTGGCGTTATGGCAACGCACGTCGGTACGCTTGCGGAGAGCACGGGTTCGATTCCCGTCCAGCGTCTGGGTGGTTATGTATCATATATATTTATTGACAAAAGAAAAGTATATATGTAGTATATCAGTTGTCTAGTATCCATTACACAAGTGCTATGCAACTTAGTTTGGGACTAGATGGCGTTATATAAAACGACCCAAAATATTTAAAAAAACCAATTTCTATAAACTAGTGTGACGTAATAATACAATAGTATTTGAAAGAGAGTTTTTATAGTCGACGCAAATTTAATCAACAACTAATATAAAAATGGTGACTTAATAAATTTACTTGATATTCTAATAGATTAAAAATTAATTATTAGAGTACCCAACTCGTTAATTGAACACTCGAAGCTATTCCTATCTACCGTGTTCCCACTCGACCCTGGTAATTCTGAACGCCGGAAATGTCAAACACAAGATCTTTCTACAAGTTCCTAGTAAAATAAACGCTATTATTGGAAATATGATTTGATTCCTGATATTTATTTAACCCGAACCTATTGTAAGGGAAAACGATATTGAATCGAATTAAATAAAATACAACTTCATTCAATATCTGTACAATTTATAAATTTGAAAATTTTATATTCTCTTATAATTAAACTAATATTATAAATATGAAAGTAACTCTGCCTGTCTGTCTGTATGGCGTGAAAACGTAACACGTTTTCGCGCCTAAGCTGCTGAACTAATTTTGATGAATCTCAGTATAGTAATAGATTGGACCTTGGAGTATTTACGGCAGAACTGCTTTAGCTGAGTCTGATTGTGTCATATAATTACTACTGAAAAAATAGCCAAAAGCTCAAACACAACATTATTTTAACATTAGTAATAATAATAATTCGCGAAAAAATTGCCTTAAACTTATCAATTTAATAGCTGACAGCCTTTTTCATAAATAGAATTCAACAGGCAGGCAGACGGCAATAGCAGGTGATCACCGTCACCTATAAACGTTTGCTGCACCAGAAGCTTGTCAACGCGCTGCCGGACTATAAGAAATATAACACATTTTTTTTTAAACTCAATATATTATGTGATAAGAAATCCTTGGCCGGAAGTTCATTCGAAATCTGGAGAGTACGTAACATGAATGTTCTTGAGAACCGTCTCGTACAAGAGAGAAGAGGCGCTAGGAAATGAGGATGGATACCCAGTAGATGGCGGGCAGTGCGGTGGTAGAAACATGACGATAGCACCATACACACAACATTAATAAGGCACACCTGTTACCTATTAAAATTAATATTTGAAAGTAAATATTTAGTATTATAAAAATTGATTAAGGAAATGATTGCGGATAACTTAAGCCACATGTTACCGTTGCTAACATGAATATAATGAAACTAAATTACCATTTCAGTAAACGGTAGACGGGAGTTAAATGGCAAAGGTGAAAGTTCATTCGGGGTGATGTCGTAAAAATTGATGTATGGCCTAAGTCACCAGAGTTCTGACTCTTTGAACTTTAAATAAAATTATTTAAATATTAAATATCTAATTTTTTGTCACATGTCCTCGAGAGGTTCGAGCTGGATAGGAAGAGCAAGGGACTATAATTTGTAGCGACAACTTGTAATCCTACAATTTTACAACAAGTTTACAACAATATTACAACAAGTTGTAATCCTACAATTGACTGATGATGACATAGTTTAAAAAAACGTTAATCACTAGCTATGATAGTTATCATCTAGACAAAGGCTTCTTTAAATTTATATATTCTCATTCAGCTGTAATTTTTTTACAAATATTAATCCTATGATAGAGTAATTTTACATTACATGATCTCTTCTTAAAAAATCAAGTTTTTCTACCACTTTCATATGTTTGCATAGGCTTGGATACTATATTTGATAACGAGTGTATTGAAAATTGGAATGATGGATTTTTTGCTCAGTTTGATATAGCTAAAGAATTCTCAGTTTTTGAATTTTACGACATTTTTGGAAAGAAATTGCTTATCTTTATTCTTAAGCTACAGCATAACGGTCCGCTTGAAATCGTTATAAATAATAATCAAAATAATTTATACAAAGTTTGATGATAAAACTCATTTTATATGGTTTAATAATAAGAAGTCTAGTCATAAATCAGCTGATCGTAAATCGTAAATTTCTGAACTTCACAATAATAAAAAAAAACAATCGCTTAAAATCAATAAAAAATAGTTTTAACGATACATAACTGCCACGAAAACTTAAGAAATAGGGCATTTATTACATTTGAAAGTTGGTTGAGGGATTTTAAATTATTGTTTGTTTATTAGGAATGTTGATTCGTCGTACTCGTAATTATTAAATTTTCTTACTCCAAAATATATTCTTCTATTAAATACATTCATAGTATAAACCCTTTTTCATTAAATGTATTTTCACTAATGTAAAAAATAATGTGAACTGATACTTGATAGATTTACACACACCCATAGGCGACGGTAACTGCTAAATTCTAAGCGGGCAATCAGCCTGTCTGCTGTCCTACAGCATTAAAAAAATGAGGTACTTCATTCAGCAAGACGAAGAATTCTAATAAAAAAATTTATTTTATGTTTTAAAAAAATTGTAACCAATAATTCGCCTTCCGCTTGTCGCTTGCTCCCGTAAAGGGTGACACCCTCAACCAAGCCGCCCTTGATTTGGGCCGTAATAAATCATTTGGAAGTGATTACGACACTGCAATTTCCAAAGTTATTTATTGTCTTTATTCTTCTTGGGTCTTTTACTGGGTCACTGTGGTTGAAATAACTTAGTAACATTACAAATAAAGATGAAGAGTCGACTATATAATATGAAGTCGCTTAATATAAATGCTTAATATAAGAGAGTTATTATTTTTTACTATTATTTATTTAGTCAGACACTGAGCCTATAAATACTTAGTAGAAACTTAAAACTATATAAGTACTTAGTAAATAGTAGTGATTAGGTCCTCTGCGTCAGTGCCCGTAACAGAGGATTATCAAGCATGTTCACTATGATGCTATAATAACTCTCAACAAAGGTGTTGATGAAACTGAAGGACCGTAAAAATAATGGTGCGGTTTAGGTCTCGAAAGATGGTAACCACGGTGCTGGATAATAATTAACGTAGAAAGGAAAAGAGACGGAAATACCCAGCAAGTCAAAAGAGCGGCGACTCACCTGAGGTTCTCCGATCTACTACCCTCCACGGCTGGTTCTACGGTTTGGAATCTAGGCCTTTATACTTAACGATTCACAAACATAAAACTCGTGAGGATTTAACCAAGACTCGACGGTACGTGTTGTTGGCATGGGCGCTAGCCAAGAAGAGAGCGGCGCGGCGCTGGTTGAATAGTTTTATTCGACATCACCATCAGGCGCCGCTGCACCTAAACTAACTCGCGGGTAGGCAGGGAAAAAAAGAATAGGATGAGGCGCCTCACCAGGTGTTATTAGAAAAAAGTTGTCGAAGAGAGTCGTAGGTCATGATAAATAATGGAAGGCTCAAAATAAATTATCGGTTGTATTTATTATACTATTGAATCATGATGGTAAGAAGAAAAGAAGAAATAATTTCAATCATTCAAAACTCTTACTCATAGAAATGTTATTCAAAAATTTCCGGCCAGACAAGGCTCATCGTCGCCGAGATAGAATCAATCCCTTTCAGTTTAATAGATGACAAATAGATTACTAATTTTGCTATTTCACATGGAATGAAAGAATTACATTTTTTAAGGTGAGGAGTTGGTGGTGGCCCTTAAACTTTCATCAGCCATTATTAAATTAGTCGTCATGTATTTTCTTTAGGCATTAGAATAGCAAATATGATATAGAGAAGCTATGCAAAATGGCTCACAGACATTTTCTAAAAGTAAATTAAATCCCAGTAGTAGATAGATAGATAACTCTTTATTGTATATTCAATTTATCTACAAACATAGAAGTTCGTACAACTACACAATAGGCGGCCTTATCGCTTAAAGCGATCTCTTCCAGGAAGTTGTATATTTTGTCATTACTTAAGTATGCTTTATCTGATGAGTACTAGATGTTAGAACTACGCATCGGTACTTTCCGAGACATTTTCTTATCAACAGTTTCTTATGTTTGTGTGCAGGCTTGGAGATGTCACGCTGGCTTGGATTCGATGGCGCCGGGTGAGCGCGCGGTGTGGCTAGGCGCCGATGCGCGCCTGGCTCGTCGTGTGTGCGGCGCTCGCGCTCGCGCCCTGCCCGTGCCGAGCGGCCGCCGCGCACCGCCCGCCCCCTCCAGACACCGCCCGCCTGGAGCGCATCAAGTCACATATATTAGCCAAGGTATTGTAATCATACGATTTGGGGATTTCGAGGCCTTCGAGGCGAGCAGCGACTTAGCAATACCTCTGGTGTCGCAAACGTGTATGGGCGACGGTGACTATCCGTTATTAGGCGAAACCATTTGCTTGCATGCTAACCTATCTTTTATTTTCTTGCGTAAAACAACGTTTACTTCACCTAGTAAAGCCAGGAGGATCAGGGTTTTACCAAGTGAGGTTGATACAAGAAATGTTAACTCTACGTTGTGGAAGGTGATTATTTCCACCAATCGACTCAGTAAACGCTCAAAAAAGTAGTCAAACATGTATGAGTGTGAGTCTTCTGAATTCGAGTCTTACTACGAAGACATCAAACTATTTCAAAATTACAAATTATTTTGAATTTGTGTTATATTGTCTGACTAATAACATCTCATAACGTCCCACTATTGGACTCGGTCCTCTCCAAGTGTCCAATTTTTCTATAATATGCACATTAGGCGAGAATTGCCTAAATGGTGCATGCCATCATGGGATTCGAACCCAGGACCTCTAGATTAGTCTCCTAATGTAATACCACTGAGCTTTTGATCTGAGGTACCTTTCATCTAACTAACTTGCCGATATTGATAGCTGGGTCTCACGTCGCGTCCGACGCCGCTGGGCGCGCCGCCGCGGGATGTGGTCCGGCAAATCCTGGCGCGCGCATCAGACCCGCAGCCACACAACGAAGATAGAGAGGAAGAACAGGCTATGCGGGAGGTCATAGCCATAGCACGTAGAGGTATACTGCCTAATACACCAAAGTACTAAATATAATATATAAAGGTCACTTGTATGATATTTTTTTAAATAATTCCGATTTTTTTTTCGGATTCGCGTTGCTGGCTTACGCTTTCCAATCAAATAAGCTGCTTGAGAAATATCGTGTATTTCAAATTCAAATTTCATTTTATTCAAGTGTTATACAATTAATCGACTTTATGCCTCCTAACTCGGTATAGCCTATATTTCGGAGACATACTAATGTACGAAATCTAATATTTAAATTATACTTATTATTATGACTAGAATACAATATAATTCATAAATTTTCCATTTCATTTCTTATAACAATCAATTTGAAATTTACACCATAATGCCAGATTTAATTTTCTTATTATACGAGTATGATAACAATATAATTATATAAAACAGTACATACATATGTAAACTTTTTTATCTATTAATATCAAAAATTGTGTATATAATAGCGCATGCGTGTTGTGTGTGTATTTGGGCGTGTGCTTGTGTGTGTGTTTAGTATATTTTTAATAGGTTTTCTGTATATTCATAATTCAGGGTGCCCAACCAGTCAACTATATTTCATTTAGCCCTAATATCATAAAATACTACTGATTATATATATGATATTAGACATTTATATCAGTGTTATTAGAAATACTTCTCGATAACCCTTATAACCAACAAATGATGACAATTAGCATTTAGAAATTACAGTTATTTTAGACTTCCTTTTACGATTTCCCCAAAAAGGGGTTAACGTCAGGCAGGCGGCCGGTTGTAAAAACTAAGCCACGACTTACAACTTTTTTTTTTTTTTTTTTTGTCTCGGGGAAAAACCTCTCTTGACGGGTTCCCCCGGCCCGGGGGGACCGAGGGATATGTGGGACTCCGGGAAAGATGATTGGCCATCCGACTACCCACTAAAAAACCCCGCTGTTCTCCTATCGCCTACGCCCGGGCCCACGGATATATGGCCTGCCGATCTCGTGGCCCGGGCCGGCGCCGGCCCGCCCTTTGTCTTGAGGCGGGCCCCTTCTAAAGTGTTGGCGCCAGGGGGTCAGGGTTTCGTCCCCCCGGCGCTCTCCTAACAACTCTAGGAATTGAGGGGGGCCGCGGAACAGCACGCAGCCCTCACCCTCGCGGCAATAGTGCGGGCGGCGGGTCCTCCCCCGAGGGGCCGCCCGCGGCCGCTTTTTACGGCGGCCGGAGGTCATTACTGGCCCTCCGGCGCCGCCGGCGTGGCCTGCGTTGGCGGGAGGGGAGTGTGGTGGTCGACTCCCGCTCCCGCTCCGCCGCCTCCTTTGCGGACATGACTGCCTCGCAGAAGGAGGCGACGGCCGTCCATCCAGGATCGCCCCCGACCATGGACAGAACCAGGGCCGGGAGCGACAGGTCCACGCCGATTTGGGCGACGAGGGCGCGGCGCTCCTCGCGCCACGCAGGGCACACGGCGACAGTGTGGTTCACCGTGTCCTCCTCGTCGCCCACGCCACAGTGGTGGCACCCTGACGTCATCTCCCGCCCTATGCGACACAGGTACCTCCCGAAGCAACCGTGCCCCGAGAGGACCTGCGTCAGGCGGAAGGTCAGGGCGCCGTGGCGCCTTTCCAACCATTCGGCCAGGACGGGCCTCACCGCTTCGATGGTGGCGAGGCCCGCGCTGGGGTGCGCGAGGCGCTCCTTCCACTCCACCATGAGCACCACGTCGCGCAGCTCCGCCCGCTTTGCCTCAACTTCGCGAGGCGCGGGGCGAGAGCCACGCTCGGCCGCGTCCCGGCGCCACTGGTACAACAGCGCCAGGATCCGGGCCTCGAGGTCCCATGGTGGGGATCCGGCCAGCAGGGAGGCCGCTTCGAAGGACACCGTGCGGTATCCCCTTATCGCCCTGACGGCCAGGACGCGCTGCGGCCTGCGAAGCAGCGCCGTCGTTTTGGCCGTCAGGCGATCCGCCCAGATCGGGGCCCCGTAAAGGGCCATCGACCGCACGGTTCCCTCAAAGAGTCTGCGGCACACTGCGCCCGGCCCGCCGATATTCGGCAGCAGACGGGAGAGTCCCGCCGCCGCCCGTACTAGCCTCGGCGCCAGGCACTCGAAGTGCGCCGCAAAGTCCCATCGACCGTCGAGCACCAGTCCGAGATAATTCATGGACGGCCCGACGGCGATGCGGACGCCTCCTACCGTTATGCTCAGGCCCGGTGGCGGCCTCTGGCGGGGCCCGTAGAATATAAGGGCCTCCGTCTTGTTTAAGGCCACCTCCAGGCCGAGTAGCCGGATTCTAGCCACCGTTTGCGCCACCCCAGCCGTGCCCAGAAGGCACGCCTGGCGGGGGTTCCTCCCACGCGCTGTGACGAGCGTGTCGTCGGCGTAGCAGATGACGCCGACGCCGGGGAGGAGCGCCCCTCTCAGGACCCAGTCGTATGCGATGTTCCACAGCAGGGGGCCCAGGACCGACCCCTGCGGAACACCGCACACGACGTCTCGCCGACTTTGCCCACCCTGGACCGGGTAGACGACGGCACGATCATCCAAATATGCCTCGACTATGCGGCGGAGGTAGGGAGGCACCCGATGGTACTTGAGCGCCTCCCGCACGCAGCTCCACGGCAGGGTGTTGAAGGCATTGGCGATGTCAAGTGACACTGCCAATAGCACCCTGCCCCGAGCCACCGCGTCCTCCGCCTGGCTCCTCAGACGCGTGATCGCATCAATAGTGGAGCGCCCCTTTCGGAACCCGAACTGTTCGTCCGCCAGGTTCGGCCCCTCCGTCTCTAGGTGCCGGACGAGGCGGTCTGCGAGGATCCTTTCGAAGACCTTCCCCACCTCGTCCAGCAGCACGATGGGCCGATAGGCGGACGGTGAGTCCGCCGGGCGCCCCTCCTTCGCGATCAGGACCAGCCTCCCCGTCTTCCATCTGCGGGGAAACTGGCCCGATCGCAGACACGCGTCGAAGAGCCTCAATAGTCGGGGCTCCAGGACGTCGTGGGACAGAACCCACGCACGCCCCGGTATGCCGTCGAGGCCGGGGGCGGTGTTCTTGGCCTTCAGCCGCAACATCGCTGCCCCCAGCTCTGCCCGGTCCACGTCGGGCACGGGGTCGTCGTCCGCGCTGGGGTCCCTCTCATCCCAATGAGGCGGGACCATGGCGGGAGGCGGGTGCTCAGCCCTCGTGGGGAACAGAGCGCCAACAAAACTGTCCACCTGGCGCGGAGAGAGACTCTCGGTCAGCGGGGGCGCCCACGGGCGGAGCTTGCCCCGCACCGTTTTGTAGGGTCGCCCCCAAGGATCTTGATCTAAGCTGGCCAAGAGCCCCTCCCACGCCGCCGCCTTCGCCTCGCGGATAGCGAGGTGGAGGTCGTTTCTGGCGCTCCGATACTCCCCGTAGAGCCGAGCCTCCGCGGCTGCTCTGTCCGCGTCGCGGCGACTCCGTCTTCGGAGCCTGGTGTACTGGCGGTGGGCGTAGTTGCACGCCCTGCGGAGCCGCTCAAGCTCCGCACTCCACCAGTACACCTGGCGCGGGGGTCGGTGTGGCCCCCGCCTCGGCATCGCCGCGTCGCAGACGTCAGTCATGAGCAACCGCAGGTTCTCTGCCTCCTCGTCGACGTCACCGGAAGGTACGTCGCCCGGCCTCGACCACGTAGCGACAGTCAAGGCCTCGCGGAAAACCTCCCGATTCATCTTTCCAAGTGTCCAGCGCGGACAGTCACCCAACGGGGTCACCTGGGCTGGAAGCTCTCGCTGACGGGCGGAGACGCTGAACCGGATGTAGCGATGATCCGACAGCGTCTCGACGCCCGTGAGCACCCTCCAGCCTCGCACACGGCGGGCCAGGAGGGCCGACGCGAACGACACGTCGACGATCGACCCCCCCAACTGCCTCACACACGTGTACTCGCGACCCTGGTTGAGGATTTCCAGACCCCTCTCCACAGCCCAGTCCTCGACCAGCTCGCCCCGCGCATCTGTCCGTGGGGAACCCCAAGCCTGAGATTTGGCGTTGAGGTCCCCGAGAACGAGCACGGGGCGTGGGAGGAACCGCTGGACCGCGTTGCCCAACTCTTCCATGTACCCTTCAAAGTCGGCAAGACTCCTGTTCGGGGAGAAGTAGCCGCCCACGACCATTATCTCCCCGAATCTGGCCGCGGCGAAGCCCCTGCCCCTCACTACTTCTGTGGGGAGCGGGGTACCCGCGGCGGTCCTGGCGTGTAGAGCCACTGTGCCGTCCAGGTCCCCAACCCAATCGCCTTGGGTGGGGACGTAGTACGGCTCGGCGGCCACGGCGATGTTGATATTCCACTGCGCCAAACTCTGAACCATGAGATTCTGAGCATTGGCGCAGTGGTTGAGATTCGTTTGGAGGAGATGGATATCCATTATTTGGTTGAGATATCCATCTCCTCAGTCCTCCGTGCCTGCACCTGCGGGGGGGCGATGTCCCCCGCGGCGGCTTCGGCACGACGGCGCTTTCTCCTTTCCTTTTCCCGCCGCTTCTTGGCCTGTCTTTTGGCCACGAAGCGGCTATTCTTCTCCTTTTCTTTCATGTCCGTCACTGAATTTGCCGGACGGCCGGTGCGGCGGCAGGTGCACAGCGGCGGGCCTCCCCCGACCCTATGGTTAGCCGGTCTGTTGGCCGCCGCGCAGACCACGCAATTGGGCGTGGCCTTGCAGGTGGCAGCCGAGTGCCCTGGCTGACCGCAGCGGTAGCAGGCATCGCTGCGGCTCGTTGGGCACTTGCAATTCGCCGCGAGGTGACCCGGCGCCAGACACCTGAAGCACCTCGGCTCCCTCTTATCAAGCACCTCAATGAGAGCCGAGGCCCAGCCGACCAGGATGTGGCCCATCCTCTTCAGCTCGTTGGCGGCCACCACCGGCACGAGCACGTTCGTTGTGCCCGTCCCATCGCGCCCCAGACGCATCCCCCCGGACGTGACTTTCTCCGCAGGGCAACCTGTGGCGCGAGCGATGGCAGCCGCCACGTCGTGCGCCGTCGTGCAGTCGTCGAGGCCCGAGATGCGCACCTTTACGCACTTCTCAGGCCTCGCAATTTTGACGTCCTCCTCCTTGAGGACGTCTTTCAGCCGCGCGGCGAGGGCATCGGCTTTCGCCCCCTGGTCGGCGCCAGAGAGCAGCATCATGCGTGCCCCCGTCCGCGCAGTTTTCATTTTGATGCCGCCCTGTATATCGAGGGCGGCGATATCCACCTTGGCTTTGGCCTCCGCCAAGAGGCCCCCGTAGGTGACCCCCCTCTCCGCCGCTTCAGGGCGGATGGTTAGGGTGACAGCGGCGGTTTTTGGGGCCCTGAGCTTGCGGGGACCCCTCTTCCTCCTCTTTTTAGAAGCCGGCGGCGGCTGCTTGGGCCTTGATGGTATGGCCGATGCTGCCGCCTGCCTGGCTGCGGTTGCTTGAGGGACGGTCGTCGCCTTCTTCTTTTTATTCTTCTTTGCCACGACCGCCCATCCTTCCTCCAGAGGAGGTGGCGGAGGCGCTATCCCTCGCTCGTTGGTCGCTGGCTGCGCTTTTTTAGAGGGTGCAGCCGTCGTCGCTCCTGGTACTTGTGCCGCAACCCTGCTCTTTTTCGGAGCGGGAAGCGTTGGGTATTCCGCGGGCGATACTTCAGGCCGTATGACCGCCGCTGTCCGCCGCACCTCGTGGGCCAGTGGTGGCCGGTAGCGAGGGGCGGGCAACAGGCGGTCCTTCAGCCCCTCCAGTTTGGCGTCAATCATGGTCCCTACCTGGACCATGACGCCGCGCATGAAGAGCTGGTAGTCTTCAGGCTCAACATGCGCTGCTGGAGGGGGCTGGGTGGTCTCCTTCCTTGTCGTGGTTGAGGCGGAGCGGCCGGGCTTACTTATGTGTGCCGAGAGGCGAGCCACCTCCTGCCGGAGATCGGCCAATTCGGCCCGCATCCGGCGATTGGCGGCTGCCAGCCGTCCCACCTCTTCCGATTCTGTGCGGGAGGTTAGTTCAGTTATTACCTCCCGCACCTTCTTCACCGACTGTTTGAGGGTCTTTACGCATGTGCCTTTGAGACCCTTCGAGACCCCGGCTACCTCTAAAATTGCAGCCAGGGCCCCATCCACAGCGTTTTGGAGGTCGACCGACGTTTGCGCGGTGACCTCAAGCTGGTGACCTCTTTCTCTCTCTGTGCCCCCCTGGGCCCGAGAGGATTCCGGTGCAACTAGGGAGAGTTCGGAGTGGGCCCGGCGCGCCACCTCCTCCTTACGGAGTTGGTGGCGGAGCTCCTCTTCAAAATTCGCGAGCTCTTTCTCTTCTTGTCGGGCCGCTTGGAGTTCCTTCCGAGCCCTCCCTATCCCAACGTACTGCCCAGTTGACGCTGGGCGACCGCGTCCTCGCTTTTTTGGACCGCCTTTTGCAGCGGCCGAGTCAGCAGAGACCTCCTCAGAAGTTGAGGCTCCGGGGTCATTTTCCCCCCTGGAGCTGTCCCTGGACCTCCTAGATCCCCTCTTGCGCTTGCCCAGGACGGATCCAGGACCAACGCAAGAGGGAGTGTTCACTCGGGAGCTTGTGCCGCTCGGAATTGTCCTAAAAGACATCCCCGAGCGGACAGCTTGTGCCGCTCGGAATTGTCCTAAAAGACATCCCCGAGCCGTCCGAGTCTTCTTCCTCGTTTCGCAACACTACGCCTTTCACAGGCAACCGCTCCAACATCACCAGAGGTGATTGATCTCGGGAAATGTGGGCCCCCCCAGAATACGTTGGGCCCATGCCTGCACCCGAAGGCGCAGGGGAGGATTCTCCACCCTGTCGGGTGGTACCTCCCTGGGGTAGTATCTTAGCATTTACCGAACTCATGATTTCTTTTTTGGTGTGGCGCTCGGGACCGGGTTTACCCCCCGGCCATGCAGCCCATCGGCGCGCCACGGAACCTTGAACTTCGGGAGGACTGTTATAGGTCCCCCAGCTCCAGCCCCCAAAGCTGGGGGATTCCGGACGGGACGGGACTTGCATCTCCACCACATGCCAGTAAAGCGTGGGTACGACTACCAGACGACACTCCAGAAACCAGGGAGTCGCCTAACGTCGTAGCCGGCCCAGCAAGACCGACGGACAGCGGAGATGCCGTTCCCGCCCCAGGAACACTCTCTGTGCAGGCGCAGTCGAAATGGGCATGGTTTCGACTACCAAATCAGGGCCCGGGATAGAACCCGGGACCCCAACCAGTACTCGCAACCATCCCACCGGGGACCGCGCCACGAACAGAAAGCGAATTTGGGAAAGGATGTGGGAGGTAGACGGGAAGAAAGGTAGGACTCCGTCGCCTCGGACGGGAAGGGGAGTGAGGCGACGGAGGCTCGGGCACCTCGGGCACGCACACCCGTGCACTCCTCGGACAGAGGAGCGCCCCTGAGGGGACGACTTACAACTTGTAACATGTTATGCCGACCCCACATAATGTGGGATAAGGGCAGAAGGAAGAATTGTTTTAGATTTCCCTTAACATAAATTATTATTTTAGTTACAAGAATATTTTGGCTAGGGATAGTTGTTTTAAAGAAGTTTAGTTAAAAAAGGATTTACAACGGATTTATTTTCAAGCTGCTAATTTTATATCATTTTAATGAAAATTTATATTCCAAACGTTATCTTATTTATTTGGGTCTGAATAAGTTTTATGGTTGTTTTTACAATACAATTGTCCTTGATATAATTTTTTTTAAATGTAACTACCCTTTAAAATTATACAAATTTATAAGGTAGGACTCGTCGCAAAGAAATCTGTTTTTCTATTGGATACAGTATGAAAAGTTATAAAATTCAGTGCAAGTTAATAATGTACTAGTATTTTCAAATGTAAAGTTTTTGTTGGGAGATATATATTATAGAGATTTAAAGGAATGATAAATTAACAAAAAAATAATTTATAATATAAAGAGGTAAAAATAATACATACGACAATTAACCTTAAATCTGTAAATGCACTAAAAATAGTTTTGTGTCATTTGATACTAGATGTCTCCCTGTCGTTTTACAACTTTGTAGATAAACAAATATTTATTTGGGAAACTACTGTGTATAATATAACATATAATAGTTACAAATTTTCACAAAACACATGTCAAAACGGAACTGTTGAGAGACAGTTCCGTTCTCCCTCTATCTGCTTACTTCATCATAATTTCTTAATACTCTCACAAGTTTTTCCAAACGCCCCATAAGAAGTGTAATTTCAATAATATATTTAATTTAATCTAAATACATAATACAACTATGTTTCTTTAAATCTATATAAAGTTGCAAACTTTATATAGATTTAAAGAAACGTCGTTAAATAGTATTCAACATATAAAACAGCTAACATAAATCAGTAGAGTTATATCCTACGCAATGAAACCCAGTAATTGCATTCTACAAACGTATTACGCGTTCGAATTGAAGTGGTCATCAAGTCCAGCAACAATGGTTAATGCCGCACAACTTTCCGATTTTCTACTTTTATACAATGTTGCAGCTTTGCAAAAGTAGTTTCGGTCAACTAAGTTATTGCTTTTTATTACAACTTATGTCTGTTTACAGTTTCTCCGGATTGCTTTTTTACTTTAAAAGAATTAGAATTATTCTATTTGATACAGATTATAGTGAAATCAATAAAAAACGAAACTGTAATTAAAAAATCTCCTAAAAATATTTCTTTTTGAACTTAGTTATATTAATTAATTTATAGATAAATATACACAAGGCGCCATCTAGTTCCAAAGTGAACTAATATACTTTTCTTTTGTAAATAAATAAATATTATTCATAATAGACTAGTCACTTATAAAGGGGTTAGGAATCACACCTGTGATTATTTGAAATATTTTTGATTTAATAAATGACATTCACTGGATTTTGAGAGCGTTTTCATCCCGATCATTGTTTACTCTTTACCTTAAGAAGTATCTCATTTATTTTAATCTACACCCAACAAAAATCTTTCTCTGCTCTACAGCGTCTACCTAAAAACTAACATGGTTTTACAACGTCTTGTAGATTAGGTAGGTATGCCAATAAAAGTCACAAAAATTGGTTTTATAAAAAAATATAATAGACACCCAAAGACGTTTTATTTTAAGCCATCTTGTATTAACTGACTGTAGTAGCCAGTCAATGTTGTAATAAAAAATTACATTATACCAATTATTACAAAATAGTAGAGATAATATGAAACATTAGTATTGTCCAATTACAAGCTAAATCGTGTTGCTGAGATACTTTTGCTATTTTTAGCTACAATTCTTTGTGAGCAAATTGAGTACATTTTAGATAAGCCCCCAATGATTTAATATTGTAATCTAATAATAAAAGTAAAATATATTAAGCAGGTAAGATTTAATTAAACCTTTTAAATATTTTTATTTCATTTTATTTTTATTTATTTAGGAAACAAACAATTACAATACATCACAATATAAAGAAAACATAAAAATTAACAAATCAGTAAAGTTTCCACTTATAGGTAATACACATAATCGCATCATCCAATAGAATAATAGCGATGTCATAAAATTAAAATTACAAAATACATTAAAAAAGAATTGAGAGATCTTAACATAATACTTAATACTTTAGTCATTTGCATAATTCGATTATGTTTTATTTATTTATTTATTGTTAGAACTGTGTACATTATAATGTTGTTAAGTACATTTTGTATCAACAGTTTGCCTTTTTAAGGCGTACAATATTTATAAATGTATTTTTTAGCTTCAAATTATTACAAAATAATAGTAACATATTCATTTATTTGCAATTATAATTTTATTATAACTAATTTTTTTTATTAATTTGAAACACAAAAAGTATAGAATTAAAATTTTAACAAATAAGAAAAAAATTATCATGATTATATTACATTATATTTATAATTTATCAAATTAATAAAATAATATGTATCAATTTTTTTATGTCAATTCCATAATAATTTGCCCTTAATTTAGAAACTTGTCCTTCAGATATTCATCTAAGTTATAATACGACTTCTCAATTAACATTTGTTTCAATTTGTTTTTAAAAGAATGTTCAGAATTAGTATCTTGTAGCAATTTGGGCAAGTGATTATATATTCTGGGGGCTACACAAAATAAGCTTTTGTTCAGGTAAGTCATATTACTAGGTGGGCAACAAATTTTGTTTTGATGGCGATTCAGCATAAATTTATTAAATAGATGCATATTATTTCTTACACACATTATTACTTCATAGATATATATTCACGGTAGAGTAAAAGCATTTATTTTAAGAAAGTAAGGCTTACAACTTTCAATTTGCTTTAGATTAAATATGAACCTTATACATCTTTTTTGTGACTTAAATACTTCTTTATCTGTTGAATTACCCCAAAATAATATACCATATCGTAATAAAGATGTCACATTACCATTATATGCAGTAATAACAGTAGACAAGTTGTTTTTTTTAGACAACATGCGTAAAGCGTATGAGTATTGATTGATTTTTGCACTAAGGTTTTCAATTTATAATTTATAATGTTAGAGCAAAAAATGTCTACACTGGTGTAAGATTTATTATATTCAAGACAAGATCTGTGTAAAAGAGTGTTTCATATTATAAATATTGAATCACTATTGTCACCTTTTGTCAAGTAGTAAAAATGGCTAATAAAAAGTAGATATCGGCGCTTGAAAGGCAACCTTTACTAATCGATATTGAATGAAAGGATCCAACATAAAACATAATAGACGAAAAACGACGACTTCTGTGGCATAATGGATAACGTACTTCGCTACGCTTGCGGAGGTCACTGAGGTTTATATATAATATGTATTTATTTACATAAAAAAATATATATGTAGATAAGTAGTATATCAGTTGTCTAATACCCGTAACACAACTGCCATGATACTTAGTTTGGGACTAGATGGCGCTGTGTGAATTGTCACAAATATTTATTTATTTATTTTTATCATCACAATCCAATAATTAGGTGAGTAATTTTGTTTTTTTGTATTTGAACTCCAAGTCACTTTCCTGGAAACTTCACTCAATGTCAGTAAAAATTCATTTTAATAGTAACGTTTTTTTTTTTAGTTTAAGTAATTTACTTTTTGATCAGTGTTCCATTATTATTTTAAATAATTTGAGTATTTTTTTTATTAATATACCTGGTGAATTATTTGGCTGATAATTCATTCGGTATTTATTATTTTTTGTAATCTAGTTTACGAGTAAATTTATTTTAATTTATAATATTAATTTGGATAATAAAAAGATGTTTTGTTATTGATTATTTTTAATTTAATGCAATAATGCAATGCAGGGATGTATAGCGTCACCGTGGCTGTTTAATCTGTTCATGAACAATTGCTTGACAGATTTAAAAGGGAATGAAAGTGGGTTGAGAATGAATGAGTTACTCGTCAAATGTTTTATCTATGCTGATGATCAAGTTTTACTTGCGTTTATATTATATTTTTGATCGATCGATCCAGTTATAGCAATGGATACTCCATTGCTATGGTCATAAGTTTGATACTAGAGAGATTAATTAGACAATTTCAGGTCCTTAATTTTACAATTCATCATGAATTCATTATGTGCCTATTTTAAAATCTTATTATTTAAAAACTTTAATAATTAATTTTTATTATAAATTTCAAGTTTAACCTTTTTAAGGCTTGACCTTCAATTCAAATAGTTTATTTTAATGTTGACACTAGCTAGTACCTAGGTCTTATAGCTGAGCTTATTTGATGGGTAATAGAGTGATAAAGATGGAACTCAGTACAAGTTATCGTTGAAAATTATTTGTAAATAAAAACATACAAGTGATCTACTTTTACATTATGTATTGTCTATGGTCTGAAACTCTAATCGTCGGTAGCTTGGGCCTTTGTCCTCACTGCCAGCGATGCACAGTATTTTTTATATTTTTTAATGTAATTTGTTCATAATTTAATATTTTATAAAGAGATCTGTAATTATATTAAAAAATATAAAAAATTAAAATAGAAGAATAGAAAATATAATAATATAAACAATGAATTATGAAATAGTATTAATAATATGTGATGATATTCATTTTACATTTTACCTTTTTTATATTATAATGTGCAAAGCGAAATGACCCATTTACAATTTAATATTTTATCTTTACTATTTTAACTTTTTTGTATATAATATTATTATACTGCGAAATTCCATGAGTCTCTTTTCAGAATATTGAAGTATTTTTAGCTTACCTTATTTTGGAGTATATTTCCATTCATATGGGTAAGTATTTTTTATTTACTGTCAATACGTAGTAAATATATCATTTTGATAAAACGGATCGCAAGAAAGAAATAAATTATTTACATTTAGTATAAAATTTCTAATTTAAACAAAAAATTATCTCATCAATGTATACTAGTTTTAATTGTTATAGTATTGTCCAAAAGTTTGTCGTTAATGCGATTGCAATTGTAAATAAACTAGAAATTATTATAAAAATTTCGTGTACTTTCAAATAATTATAAAAATTCATAGTATGATGTATTTTTGCTCACAACAGCCATATGATTATGATTCTAAAGTGATAATTAATAACAAGACGTTATGATTTTTGATGCTTACAGACCTATAGAAAGAAACAGAGGTTCCCGAAAGAGGAAACATTTTTCGAGAGGATACATTATTTTTTTAAATCTAGGTAATTATCTATATTTAGTATACATTTACATTTAACTACTAAATGTCGACTATCTTCATGTATTTTTTATTGCTGTGAAATAAGAGACAGTTTAAGGAACCACTTAACTGTAAGCAGTTACTGTCGCCTACGAATATTTGTGACGCTAATAGCACCTCTAACACACTTCCGTCTAAGGAGAACTGGAACCTGTGTATTTCGGAACATCATTATCATTTCAGCCGGAAGACACCCACTGCTGGACAAAGGCCTCCCCCAAAGATCTCCACGATGATCGGTCTTGAGCTGCCCTCATTCAACCTATTCTGGCGATCTTGACCAGATCATCGGTCCATCTTATGGGGGGCCTACCAACATTGCGTCTTTCAGTACGCGGTCGCCATTCGAGGACTTTTCTGCCCCAACGGCCATCAGTCCTTCGCGCTATGTGCCCAGCCCATTGCCACTTCAGTTTTGCAATCATCCGGGCTATGTCGGTGACTTTGATTCTCCTGCGAATCTCCTCATTTCTGATTCGATCTCGCAGGAAAACTCCGAGCATAGCCCTCTCCATTGCCCTCTGAGCGACTATGAGCTTTCTCATAAGGCCCATAGTTAGCGACCACGTCTGCGTTCCATACGTCATCACTGGCAACACACATTGGTTAAAAACCTTCGTCTTGAGACACTGCGATATTTGGGACGAAAAGATTTTAAGGAGCTTCCCGAACGCTGCCCATCCGAGTTGGATTCGACGAGTGACCTCTTTCGCGAAATTGGAACTGCCTAACTGGATCGTTTGACCCAAGTAGACGTACTCGTCAACAATTTCGAGAGTACATTTCCCAACTGTTACGGGGGACGGGGGAGGTGGACATGTACATTAGACATGATCTCCGTCTTGTCCATGTTCATTTTGAGACCTACTCCTTGGGAAGCTGTATTGAGGCCATCGAGCATATAGCTTAAGTCTTCCATGGTCTCAGCCATGATTACGATATCATCTGCGAATCGAAGGTGAGTGATTTACTCGCCGTTAATGTTGATGCCCAGTCCATTCCAGTCCAGAAGCTTGAAAACATCTTCCAACGCAGCGGTGAACAGCTTCGGCGATATGACATCGCCTTGTCTGACTCCCCGCTGCAGTCGGATAGGCCTCGAGTTCTGACCCTGGAGACGGACTGATATGGTGGCGTTTTCATACACACTTCAACGCTTTGATATACCGTTAATCAATGT
Organism: Malacosoma neustria; assembly: GCA_963693495.1. Classification (NCBI taxonomy): domain Eukaryota; kingdom Metazoa; phylum Arthropoda; class Insecta; order Lepidoptera; family Lasiocampidae; genus Malacosoma; species Malacosoma neustria. Next base: position 758,436 of record OY856395.1, read on the forward strand.
GGCACCTCTGGAGAGACTGAAGCACCGCCCAGGTCTCGATCGAATCAAAGGCTTTCTCATAGTCCACGAACGCCAAGCATAGTGGCTGGTTATACTCCTCCGTCTTCTGTATAACCTGCCACAGCGTATGTATGTTGTCTATGGTGCTAAAGCCTTTTCGGAATTTCGGAACATTAGGAACACAAGGTTATTAAGGAGTCATATTTAGAGAGAGATTTAGGTGGTTCCCAACAAGACGGGCGTGGAGCCTTACCACCTAGCTGGTGTTTTATCTCTTGTAACGACAGACTGCCCTCCATGTTTCACTCCTCCTACGCAGTTGGCAGTATGTTAGTGGTGCCCCTGGCGTCACAAACATCTGTAGGCGACTGTAACTGCTAACTATTAAATGTGCCATTTTATCAGCTGTTCCACAGCAATTAAAAAATTAATAGATTTCCTAGTAACTAGATATGGGTTACAAAATTCTATTGAAATAAAAAAATTACACATGCTTCGAAAAGTTAACTCTAAAACGAAGCTCTAAAATTCTAGACTTTACAAGTTAACAATTTATATTTCTTTTTTTTTCATTTGTGTTATATCCTTTCTTTTGTATATGTGTCTGTTATATAACGCTTGGTAAGCCGCCAAGTAAGGCTTCGGTCGGACTGCAAGCGTTTCATGCAACGATAAATAACATAGTAGCGAATGGAATTTTTAAGTGCACAAACCCGTTAAGAGTGATAAACTATATTTTGTTATATTTATTAAAGACATTGTTTTCGTTCGAATCGAATTCAATAATATAGTTGCCTTATTATGACTATAGTTATATATTATTATAGCTAACAATTTATGTGTTGACGTTGTATTGAGAACTTGTGAACTTTATAACTTGTTAATAACAGATATCAATGCTCACATTCGAGATTCAATTTCTCTTGTATTATAGTCTCTATAATTTTTATGTGCAACGTGCTCTTAATGCATTCTTTAAAACCAAAAGAATTGCTACAATCTACCTCCACATTGAGAATATCTGGATTAGATTTTAGGGGGACCACGTGGATTTTCACGATGAGACCACAGGGGCTATTAAGCAGTGAACCTATTGCCTTTGCTATCTTATCTTCAGCAGGTTCCAGAGATGCAAAGCATTTTTAAATATCATATTATTTTATCATGTAGGGTTAATAGAACGGATATAACTATTTAAGTTGAAAGTTGAATATCTCTAAAAGAAGAAGATGAAAAAGTCTTACGTATCAGACCCTGAGTCTCACGTCAGACTTATTTGCTGATTTTCTGACTATAACTCAACAACGGTTCACCCGTTACCCTACTTGATAGCCTATCTGCTGGTTTGGCGTAGTCTAAGAATGGGGTCGACCTAAATTTGACGGCGAATCTCCTGAGATGCATCCAAATCAGCCAACACTTCAGCAAGGCTTTTTGCTTTTGTGAGTTAGTTCACTTGTGCTTTACCATATATTTGCCCATGGTGGGAGAGTGACTTCAATTCATGAAGAATTATTATTTATGAACATTATTCGACAAATTGATTTAAAAAAATAGAGTACTATTTAAATAATCGTTTCTTCTAGCCTAGTTATTACATAGGTACAGTATGTTATAATATACGTAGTGTAATTTTAAAACTCAGAGAGTACTATAACAAGAATTCACAAATAAACATTTAAAAGCGGTAAGGCGGGCTTTATTCTGTAAACGATCTCAAAAATTTGTGTTTTTCGAAAGTAACAATTATTATATCTCTAAAATTCTCAACAGCACACAGACAGCAGCCTTGTAATTAAGCTTCCTTACATTGCTTACAAAGATAGCAATTTATTTCAAATATATGCGTTTTACGAGGCAATAAAATTTCAAATTTAAATTTCACTGCACTGCTGATTTTAAGGCCACACAACTATTTGGACGGTTGGCATCCAGCCCTCCTATCAATTGTCCTTTTACAAATAAAGTTCTTTAAAAAAACTACTTTCTTGCACCAGATTATAACTTGGATCACAGGGTATTTTAAACATAACCAGAACAAAGTAAAGTGTCAACACTATATAGCGAAATTGAAGGTACCGGGTATTTTATTGCATTATAAAGAGATCGTTTATCGGAGAATGTAAAAATAATACAATTTTACGAATAAGTAAATTTTAATTTTGACTAATAATATTATAATCTGTTATTTTTGTTTTTCGTTTTCTACTGTGCCAGAATTTTAATTGTATCTTTCGTTGTATTTTATTCATATCTTAGAATATGGTGGGTTCAATACAAGGGTGACAATGTAAACCAACTTCTGCGTTTTAAGGAGTTTTGCATTAAATAGAAATTAGCTATATAGGGTTTATATACTGTATTTGCATTGTAAAAATATTTTCAACTAAGCGGGGATTGCACTTACTGACATCACCGTACCATGTTCATTGCGTAACCACACACATATAGTTTTAAAAAGTGGAACCCACGACTTATCCTCAAATTCAGCCCCTGCATTTGGAAGATAAAAAATCATGTTATTAACAATAACTTTTACTGTCTTAAAGTTCAATTATCAATAGAGTAAATAGTTGTGCCCCCTCCAATCCCCCTCCAGCCTTTAAGGTATACATAGATGGTGTACTACTTAGTGAATAGGTAATCTTTGAACTTATAGATGAAATATATCTGAACTGATACCTGTGTTACAGGTAACAGCAACTTCCGGTCACAGGCACGTCGAACACAGATCAGAAAAATTCGTAATAACCCATCGTCTATCAAAAATATCAAGATGTGAGTATATAATAGAATTATATATCAAATATGTTATTATCGTGTTTGTATTTTGATTGAACTCTAAAACTCTTGTTCATACTAACAGGCTCCCACTTAAGAAACTGAACTGATCAAATAACAAGTTCAACAAATTCAACGGACTATCAACGTACAATTCTTGGCTTAGGATTTAGTTTTTGACATGGTCAATGCGCTGGAGATCTCCTAATTTACGTCAACGGTGGAACCCGCCGTTGGGCTGAAACCGTTAAGAGCAAAAGAGAAGCTCTGGCTGTTAGCCTACACATAACAGGCGGCCTTTCGGAGAAGGATCCGCCACCCGCACTACTATCACGAGGGTGATCGCATCCTGACCCCCCTGGCGCCAACAACATGGTGTAGGTCCGCCCTGACACAAATGGTGGGCCGGCATCTGCCTAGGTCACGAGATCAGCCGGTCATATATTCGCAGGCCCATGCATAGGCGATAGGAGAACAGCGGGGTTTTTGAGAATCTGTCAAGAGAGGATTTATCCCCAAGAAAGGCTATTAAGATTTTAGTGAGACTCCAAAGGTAACTAAATTTATCTTTTTTATAAAATTCTTGTCAGATTATACCAATGGGAGTAGAAATTAGGACTTGTACAATGGTTAGCAAACCTTGGGCTGTGCGCTTTGGGGGTCAAACGATTAAAATACGTATAATAAATATATATAATAATCACACTGCCATTTAGTCTCAAAATATGTAGCAAAGCACTTGTGTTATGGGTACAAGACAATTCGATCTCGTCCTAGCCATCAGCAGCCTAGTTTATCCTAGGTCTAGATGGTAGGTGAAAGGAGAACTGCGGGGTTTTTTAATCGGATGTTGTCAATTTTTCCCGGACATATACCTCCGAATTGAAGGCACTTGTCGAAGTTTCTCCTTAAAAAAATTGGGACACCGGACAAACACCGAGACTTGGGACACGAAGGTCGTCTTCAAGATCTCTTTAAGGGAAAATGTCACCTATTATCATACTGCATGTATTAAATAAGCGCAAATTATCTCTATGCAACAAAGTATTGCCCGTTCATGTTATTGTCTGATGGCACTGTTAAAGATATTTACCGAGTACAAAATCTGGCACAAAACAAAAATTTAAACTTTGGACCTAACATCAAACTATTGTAAACATGCATTTTAATCAACTGTTGATAATAGTTACATCCTTGTTTACATTGTGTTACATTTTATAAATTAAACCAATGTATTATGATTTTATGGTCTTATAATATAAATCATTTTGACGACCTCCGTGGCATAACGGCTAGCACACTTCAGTACCCTTGGAGAGGTCACACGTTCAATTCTTATTTCGCGTCTGGGTGTTTATGTATAATATGTATATATTTACAAAATAAAAGTATATATCGAGGAGTAAAAAGTTAATTATTTTAAGCAGCATTTTATAATGATTTATTAGATTGCTCTCCTGTAAAGTTCTGCTGTAAAATTTATTTTAGCAGAAAAAGTAGCTGATTCCAAATATATATATAACTCAATGTTGCCCAAAATATCACATAAAACAATTAGCATTTCGCCCCTCGATATGGAATATATCAGTTGTCTAGTACCCGTAATACAGATACTATGTTACTTACTTTGAAACTAAATGGCGGTCTGTGAATTGGGACAGTATATTTATTTATTTTTACATTAAAAAGACCTTAGCAGATATAAGGTCTTTACCTATGAAATTGCCTTTTTGTATGAAAAAAATTTAAATGAATTTTTTTCATGTATTTTTTATTTGTATTAATCGAAGTAATCACCCATGCAATCAATGCATCTTTGCCAACGCAGTGGCAGTTTATTGATGCCCTTCTTAAAGAAATCGGCTGGACAGGAGGCAACAAATTCTATAAAGGCATTTTGTACTGCCTCTCGGGTATTGAATTTTTTTCCCGCCAAGAAGTTATCCAAATTCTGGAAAAAGTAGTAGTCTGTAGGCGCAAGGTCTGGTGAGTAGGGCTGATGACGAAGAACTTCCAACCCCAGTTCTTGCAACTTGGACACCGTCTGCTGTGCAGTTTCATCGATATCTACATTATTTGATGCGATTTCTATTGGTATTGTTGTGACTAAAGCATTATGATAAGTAAAATAAAGTTCGTGCTCCCACTTCTCGCTCCATGGCACTGTGCGTGACGCGACGTTCGCTCTCTCTCTCTCTCTCTCTCTCCCTCTCCCTCCCTCTCTCTCTCTCGATCTTTTTCACTCGCTTGCTCCCTACTCTCGCTCCATGGCTATGTGCTTCATGCTACGTTCGCCCTTTCTCACTCTCTCTCAATCGATTTCAATCACTCTCTTCCTCTCCTTCAACAAAAAAGTTTCACATCTTCGTGACGTTATCCGTGCAGGGGCGGAGAAAGAATACTAACCTCTGTGGCCGGGGTCGGCCTGTCGTAAAAGGCGACAAAACAACCCACCCTAGCTACGTGGTAGGGCCTCAAGCTTGTCTGGATGGCGACCACCTTTGGTCCCTATAAGTATGCCGCCATAATAACCTTGTGTTGTGTTCCGGCATTAGTGACCCAAGTTCCTGTACCCTTATGGGACAACAGCGTGTTCGCGATGCCACTGGCGTTGCTAACACCTATAGGCGACGGTAACTGCTAAATTCTAAGCGGGCTGTCAGCCTGTCTGCTGTCCTACGCAATAAAAAAAAGTTTCATCCGTAAAAATTTTAACCTCATGCGCGCATGAAGAGTCACTTCAAATATTGCGTATTGTCACAAGATGATAATGATTATCTGATGGTGTAATTACAGTGATAATTATCTTATATTTACTTCCAAACTTGGCGGATAGTATGCTGAAAGTATAACTCTAGCACCAGCCTATCTCAGATCTAGGACCTTGATGATAAATTTAAGAATATATTGCGTAATAAAGAGGAACCATCTCTCATAATAATACGAAATTGATAATGTATGTGCGAGGTTCAATGTCGTTCAGTGGTCACTCGCATTCGCCATTTTATCACACTCTATCTCACTAAAGTGTCATTGACATTGGATACCGGTGTGAACCTGTACATATCTCACAGAAGGTTGCCAGCTGTTCGTTGATCTATCTATTTTATACTAAGTTCCTTTATCAGTATGTCGGCATTCAAGTACAAAAATACTATCGGAAGTTCCATAAAAAATCTACTCATGTTAATTGACTGGGTATTTTTATTGCTGAGGGACAGCAGATACGAGGAACAAAAGCATTGTTAATACGCTGCCGATCGCGGAGAGCTGGAACCTAGGAGTGGTTGCCATTAAAACATAATTGTAGCCCTACGACATAGCTAGGGTTGTTTTGTTGCCTTTTATGACAGGGCGACTTGGCCGTAAAGGTCAGTATCCATATTCTACGGGGCACGGAGAAAAAAAGTGTATGTGGAAAAACCATCACCAAATTTAATTCATCTTATTATGAAACTTCCTTTATCCCATAAGATTTATTTGTATTTTTCTTTTTGCTTTCTTCTACTGGATCTGGTTTTGATGAAAAATGAGGTGACAATAGATGGCGTGATAAGAATTTGTTTTTAACACAGCAAGGCAATCATTGCTTTAGGACGTCCGACAGGCACAGAAACACAGGTACAGAAACTTGGGTCACTAATGCCAGAACATAACACATTATGGCGGTATACTTAAGACCAAAGGTGGTCGCCATGCAGACGGTTTTGGGGCCCTAGCTAGGGTGGGTTGTATTGTCGTGCTTTACGATAGGGTGACCCCGGCCGCAGAGGTTTCTTCTTTTCTTTCTCTGCCCATGCACGGAAACAGATTAGATACCTATCGATGTTTGCGCCGACAGTTAGAGCGTGAATTCGCTGCTGTTCGTATAGGGGTACTAGAACTTGAGTCACTGCTGGAAGGTTATTATGGCATCATACATTAGTGTGACACTATAATACCTGTCTATAAAGACCAGGGTTGCTTGATATCCCGTTTACTTAAATTCAAAAAAGTTAAATCCTCCCTTGGCTTACTGCGACGACTCTTAAGAGAAAGAATGAAAATAAGAAACAGGTGCTACTCTTATACAATCCTTACACAAAGGAATAAATCTGGTACCTAAATATGGATTATTACTGTACTTACGTGTACGAAGAGTGACCCTGTTATCATCTGGACTGATAACCCGGACAACGCTCCCTTGTTTTAATATACGCATAATATCTATGTATATAATTATAACATTTTAATTACACGTGTCCGTGTGTTGAATTACCACAATATAAAGAAGAGTTCTGAAAAGTATCCGTGCAGAGGCGGAGAAAGAATACTAACCTCTGCGGCCGGGGTCGGCCTGTCGTAAAATGCGACAAAACAACCCACCTTAGCTTCGTGGTAGGGCCTCAAGCCCGTCTGGATGGCGACCACCTTTGGTCTTAAGTATGCCGCCATAATAACCTTATGTTGTGTTCCGATATTAGTGACTCAAGTTCCTGTACCCTTATGAGACAGTAGCGTGTTCGCGATGCCACTGGCGTTGCAAAAACCCATGGGCGACGGTAACTGCTTAATTCTAAGCGGGCCGTCAACCTATCTGTTGTCCAACAGCAATTTTTTTTTTATTATTATCATAAAATAATAGAAAAAAAGAAATGATAATAATTTGGAGTTAGCAGAATGGTTTATCCATTGATTGCATATTACGATATCCTGGAAGAAAATAGAGTGGCCCTTCTTCTAGTGGTTAGGTCCCACTATCAATGGCGAGTCTCCCTTTATCGACTCTCTTTCTATCTTTTAGGAGGTATAGCCGAGGATATATGTGATCTAGAACTCTTAATTTTAATAAATGAATATACAACTCTATAGTTATATAGCCAAAGTATCTATATATAACTATGTTATATGTATAGTTGTGTGTGTAGGGTCATTACCCCGATAGATCAGAGTGTTGTGCGGAGTTCAACATATTTGCGTATTGGCCGTGATGGTTTAAACCAACGAAAAGATAAGAGGCATCCAGATATGTAACAGATCATCATTCATATTCTCAAATAGCTATATATTTAGAACTACATTTTTAAGTTTTCTTTCGGGATCGGATGATATGACCTTAATTACATTTTATTTATCATCCTAGTGTTTAGTCCTACTTGCAAACTAAACTACCGCTTCGGTGCCCGGAGTCCGCTTTCCGACTTTTTCTTTTCCACTTTGCACGGTCTTCGCTATCCCGTGCAGACTCGCCGTCTTTGCGACATCAAGCCAACCCGTTTGGGCCTGCTGCTCCTGCCGGGGCCCGGATATGGCGGCATAGACAAATTCGTTCCCCGCGTAATTAAATTTTATAAATTAAATAAATAATAATTACATTATAAAAAACTAGCTGTGCCCGCAACTCCGTCCGCGTGGAATAATGACTTTGGGCAGAATTTTTTGGATATAATGGTTTATTTTGGATTACAAACCCTATAAACCCTAAAATATAAATGAAATATGCAAACAGTCAGTATTATCGAATGAAACTGTTACGCCATGCGCCTCCGGAATACGCACGTTCGAACCTACAAAGTCCAGCCTAAACTAAACCCTATTTTATATGATTGATGACATAAATCTGAGGTTTTGGAAATTCAACCTACAATGTCCAGCCTAAGCTGAACCCTACTTCGTATGATTGATGATATGAATATGAAATTAACTTAAATTGGAATATAAAATTTTCGAAACTTATCATTTTTAACAAAAACTATATTTTTTTCAATAAAAATAGCCTAAGTTACTCCTAGTTACATCAGTTATCTGCCAGTGAAAGTCCCGTCAAAATCGCGGCAGCCATTTCAGAGATTAGCCGGAACAAACAGACAGACAGACAAAAATTGTAAAAAATGTTGTTTTGGTATATGTATCGTGTATACGTCCGAATTCACTTGTAAAAAGCGGTTATTTTAATATTACAAACAGACCCTCCAATTTTATTTATTTGTATAGATTATACTAACTAAATTTGTCCTTGTGGCCAAAGCCATGGCTGTTACATCAAGTTTCTGGTAAACATTGATGGTCGCTAATAGGTGTTTGTAACGCCGTAAATATTGCTATTAAATTGCCTTAATAGAAATTTTATGGCTGTCTATTTTAAATAGTCCATGTGCAAGTTTTTCTTGTTCCTCTTTTAATTATAATAACCATGAAGGAATCCGGTATCTTAAGCATCTGCAATGTTATAAAGCCATTAGTTGTTCAAAGTAATAATTTTGATTTGGGTTTCAATAAAATGTTTATTAACTCTCAAAGAACAAATATAAGAACGAACTAGTTGCGTCATAGAAATATTTTGCACCCCGAAGGAAAGGTTTGACCCACAGACACGATACTTAGCCACTGAACTAACCGTGTCACTTGTAAAAAAAATATAAATTCAATTATCAATTTAAATCTTTGACAATTATATCATTTTTAATCTTTGGTCTACAATAAATAAACAGTTTAGTTAACCTTGAATTGAACAGTTAATTTTGTGACGACAAAAACATCTGTCATCAAAAATGTAAATGTTTCGCCCGCATAACATATTTTTTAAATATTTGACCTAATATGCTTTTGGGGTTCCGTAACCTAAAATTTTATGGCATTTTTACTTACTATGAAAGTATCAAGATTATATCTGAGAACACAAAGTATTGCACATTAAAGTTACCAGAACGAAAGTGAGTGAATTATGTATAATGTGTATTTATTTACAAAATAAAAGTACGAGGGGTGGCTGATAAGTTCGCGGCCTATGTAACGGTGACTAATTATATCGTTACTCCTATCACTGATAGGGGATTCAGTGATAGTATAAAAACAATCCTTAATCAAATTTTAGGTCATAATTGAATTAGCTGTCGAACAACAAACATCACCATGTCAGCCGAATCTGAAAATTCAAGGAATTTTGAACACCGCGCCGTGATCATGAATCACCTCGTAAAAAATGAAATACTCTGAAAAACATTTTTGAAGAAATGTCACCGCATCTTTAAGATTCTGCGCCTTCATATATAACGGAGAAAAAATGGACCCGCTTATTTCAACAAGAACGAGAGATCTACAAAGATGATTCCCGCGCGTTCCAGGTCGTTCGTGACAAAGTTGTCACGTAAGTCACCGTAGAAAATATTCAAAAAGTAGAAAAATTAGTACCGGCTGCCAAAAGAATTAAATTGTGGCAGATAGTTGAAGAACTTCAAATTAGCAAAGAACGAGTTGAAGAAATTTTACATCAAAATTTACACATGAAAATAAATAACTTGAATTCGTCAGATCCAGTCAAAACAAGAGTCGATGCAATAGATTAAAAAAGTAGAAAGGCTGCCGAAGAAATTCAAGGTGCAAAAGTCGGCGTCTAAGCTAATGACGACTATCTTCTGGGATAGCAAGGGAATTTCATTAATACATTACCTATCGAAAGGAACTACAGTGAACGGTCAATATTATGCCAATTTGGTGAGTCAAGCTTGTGAGGCTGTTGTGCAGAAACGACATGGAAAGCAAGCGCGCGTGGTGTTGTATTTGCAAGACAACGCACCCGATAACACCGCGCGTGTTGCGGCCTAGGCTTGTAAGACATTGGGTTTTCAGAAATTGACCACCCTGCGTACAGTCCAGACTGGCACCAAGCGATTATTTTCTTTTTTCGATGACAATGAAATGAAAGCTGCCGTAGATTGTCATTTTGAAGACAAAGAATATTTTTTTGAGTAGTTTAAAGGTATTGTATGCTAGGTGAATGAAAAGAGTATTTCACTTGAGAGAGACTATATTGAAAAATAAAAAATATATATCTCAAATTTTCTTTCATTAACTACCTTAGGCCTTGAACTTATCAGCCGCCGCACGTAGTAGTATATCAGTTGTCTAGTATCCATCACACAAATGCTACTTACTTTGGGACTAGATGACGTTGTGCCAATTGTATTTATTGTCATTTATAATAATAAAAACCTCTTTATTACATACTATACATTGTTACAACAAGAATTAAAAAAACAAAATAGTGAGTTTAAGTAAACATTAATTATTGACCCCTTTTCAGGTAAAGGCCTCCTCCATTTTGTACCAAGATTTTCTATATTGCGTCATTCAAACGAGTAAAAAATTTCGATGATATCTTACACATTGTTTTATTTAAATTTATAGATAGGAAGCGTTTAATGAAAGGCCCGTTACGTGCGTGTTGTAGAGTATCTAAAACTTCAGTTTTGTTCCTTATTATTATTTTATTGTTTCTTACATTCATTAATTTATAGTTTAAATATATTATTTTAGGATTTTAAAATATGGTTTAATAGAAAAATAACCTACTGCTGCTCTCGACCCCACTGGAGCGGGATAAAACAGCTTACCTGCTATGCTTGTTTAAGATGAATTAAGATTACAGAGGCATTCGTGGTGTGTAGATGTTCATATTATTATTTCATCCTTTAATTGATACGGAATCTTTAAGATAATATTTAATAAATATTTAACTGTATGTTGAAAATTATTGAGTTTCATAAGTAATCCAGATGATTATTTGACATCGTAGCAACGTTGAATCCCGATCGCCCCGTACTCCCGCATAGTATGTTCCTGCGATGTATATTCTACTTCACAAAATATGATAACATACTAATTGGCCAATTAATTCAACTCGTAGATATTCATTCGTAGATATTATCATAGCGCTGAAGACACTATCCTACCAAAGCTAAGAACTTGGTAGATGAACTGGCACTAGTTCATTTGTTTCACATCATCGAATATGCTGTCCAATGTTTTGATTAATTAAATTCAACTAGTCTAAAAGGAAGAAGATTCACCTATTTGTGGTTATTTTTCCAGCTTTCCCTGTTATCTATCTACTAGATAACTTATAGGTAAATACTACTAGGGCTTAAGGTGTATAAGACTTTAGAAGTCTCAACTAATTGCACCATCTTTCTCTTACTTGAGTCTAAAATTCGAGTTTACATTCCGATTAGAGATATATTTTTTTATTTATATATATAGGTATTTGATATTATATTACTTTAGATGGTGAACGAAAATGAATTTCATTCATAGTCAGATTAAATCTCACTTTTTTTTTATTGCTATAGGACAGCAGACAGGCAACGCCAGTGGCCTCGCGAATACTCTGCTGTCCCATAAGGGTACAGGAACTTGGATCAGTAATGCCGGAACACAACACAAGGTTATTATGGCGGCATACTTAAGACCTAAGGTGGTCGCCATCCAGACGGGCTTGAGGCCCTACCACGTAGCTGGGGTGGATTGTTTTGCCGCCTCTCACGACAGGCCGACCCCGGCCGCAGAGGTTAGTATTCTTTCTCCGCCCCTGCACGGATAAAATCACTTTGCTAGTCATATAATACAATATTTCAAATTACCTATAGATAGGAATATTCTTTATTTTGCATCTTTGCAGATGAAAAGAAGTTAAAGCTTCACGGGATGTTACCGACGCAGTGGTGGTGCAGAAGCGTTGACTACGTACAGCAGCGTGTAGAAGCATATTTTTAAGGTACATTTCTTGTTTAAATATCGTCATCGTCAGCTAATAGCTCGTAACCGTACGAAGGTATCGACTATCAAGCTAACTATTCAGGCTGGAGGTGCCCTACAATACATATTAAGTGAGTCTAATAAGAAATCTAAAAATACCGAGTACATAACTATATTTTTTAATCATAAGCCAAAATGAAACGATACAAAATTATAATACAAAAGCTAATTATGTGTATGTGAACTATTAATGTATTTTAATGTATACGATTAACAAATAGAAAAAGTTATCAGTAATCGTTCTTAAAACCTTTAAATGTTCACTTACTAATTCTTAATTCAGAAATAATAAGTTGATAATTTATTGAAAGCGACCTCTGTTCTTCATAATAAGTAATTGTTATCATACAGCAAATATCATTACACACTATACGATATTAAGAGTAGATCACACTGTTTATCATAATATTTAAAACGTATATAGAATTTTACTGTGAATGACAATGATGTTATAATAAATAGATATATTATATTAGTACTAATGCGAAGTCAAGCATTGTCCGCGGCATATGTACCTACTTATATTTATAAACAAACTAAACTATACGATATTATGCGGTGAAATTAAATCGACTCCAGAGTTGATGATATTAGATAGCCACTTGAGCAGAGTTAACTTGACAAGCTTATAATGTGTGAAAAAGATAGCATGCTAATTAGCAAGACCATAAACAAGACGGATGTTGGGCATACCCTGGACGGCACACCGAACTAATGTGTCGATCCTGAAACGGCTGGGCATTGTGACTAGGCTCTCTACCATCTGCTTGCGTAGGGTCCTAGAATACTTCGGCCACATCGCCAGAAGGGATGAGGACAACCTGGAGAGACTGATGGTAACAGGGAAGGTGGAGGGAAGAAGACCAAGAGGAAGGAGCCCCATGCGATGGACCGATCAGATTCGCACTGCCCTGGAAACTACTGTCCACGACGCTTTACACTCTGCTTCCGATAGGGGCAGATGGCGGCAAATAATACGCACCAAAGTACTCCGTCGAGATGATCACGACCCTCAGCACTGAGGAAACCGACGCGAGGAGGAGGAAACAAGACGGATATATGTTGCGCAGTGTCGTTGCGATGTCACGACTTACTTCATAGATTATCAATTAAAATGTCACAGAACAGACAAAATGGTTTGATGCCTACGGTTTAGTAAGCAGAATTGATATGTCTAAAATGAACTCTGACTATTCTTTTAAGAAATAAAACAGTAAAGGACAAACACTTATATTTTTTTTATTTTCATTTACTTCTAATTACCTTCAAACAAATTAAGTTTGTTTCTTTTTTACCTTTTTGATAGTCTTATTTAAGTCGGGGTTGTTTTTATGCGCAAAGTGAAGACGGACGTTAACATATTTTTCTATTATTGCTTTAATTAAATGTAGGCGGTGATCAAAAGTTGGTGGCTGTGTCATCGCATTATCGTGCAGGTTATTAAAACGTTTGAATTGATGAAAGATTTTAAAATATTATTTTTAACATCAATTTCTTCGTTTGTAGTAAAATATACACCGAACTGAATATACGGAACATATTCTACTTGAAGTATTTGGCCGCCAATCCTCTTCATGCCCTTGTCTACGTACAATATTTATCCATTGGTTACACCTTAATTCATTTGCCGGAAACCTTAAAAAAATAATATCAAACTTGTTAATTCATTTCTCGGTTGATGTGAGCTAATGTGTAGGTACTATCATGGAAATGTTCTTTCTGTTACATTACTTTTTTTAATCTTGACAGACATCTCTCTTACACTCGGTGACCGGAGTATATGCCGTCGCACACGAACCTTTTATGATAAATAATTTATGCTAATATTTTGGATTTCCTAAACAATATGAAACCAAATCAATTTAAAATTAATACTTACGCATGATATATAATCCCTAGACTTTTAGAAGTCTTACTTGTGTAGTTTCTACAGTGTCGCATAACACAGGACGGCATTTTAAAGAAATTTCGCGGAACAAAGGGCACAGTCAACGTTACCAATGCTCTCACGAGACTAAGCTTAAGTGCGCTAATTAGCTCAGTTTTACGGTGCCGCTTTATAAACGCAAGTAACTTATCTCCCTCTTTTTACTATAACATCATTGGTGAATGAAATATAATTATTGAGGCCAGAAGAGGACAGATGATGGAACTTGATACGTCACGATGATCTAATAAAAAACAAGGGAGATTTGAAGGAAAACAGAAGAGAGGAAGACCAAGAAGGACGTTTATGGAGCAAGTATAGGAAAGACTGGATGTCGTATCGTATCAAGAAGTCAAGGAAAAGGCGCCTTGTAGAGAGAACTGGAAGATGCTCCGCCGACAAGAGCGATAAGCGCCTAAATAAATGTTGATGGTATGATTTTTATGTTTGCATTTGAAAACATTTTCAAAAATAAAAACAATATGTCAGTCGTGGATTTTAAAAGCGTTTAGAATTTTCAATAGCTCTCAGAATGACAAAGGTTCCAAATGATACAAATACGACTATTTGAAATATGAAAGTTCTCAGAAACTTTACAAAATTAACTTACAACAACAAGTTTTCCAACAATCAAAATCCATACTTATGTTATACATGTGAAATTACCAATTTTGATGAATTTCGGTATAGAGATAGATTGGACATTATAAATGGCAGTTTGCGGGGTCAGTTAGTATTGTATATATTTAAAAACCATAAAAAATAATTTAAATGCCAGCCAACGAGTACCTATAGACGTTAGCAATCTTTAGCATATATTTATCATGTATATCTTTAGTGTATATTATACAATATAATATTCATACATTTAAATGCATGTATGCTTTGTCCCTTAAATTTAATCCTTAGCTATTAATGAACTGACACAGTTTTTCTTTTTTTAATATCATAATTTCAAATATTTATGGCAATAATTCATCACTGACCATAATAATAAGATTACTATTATTAGTATTATATCATACAACTTGTTTTATTATATTTTATTACATTTTGTATAATGTGCACCATTCCTAACATTTTCGGTCATTACTGGTCGGCGACTCGCAAGGTCTATATAAAGGGGTTCCGCCGTAACTATCCCGCATTTACCCGCCGGAGATTGCAGGCGATAGTATTGCTACATCAAGACTGAAGTGAACACCCCTTCACAATGGGGGGACTTAGTATAGGTTCTAACTTAGTTAGTGTTTTAATTTTAACTGTATTATGGAGCACGAGTCATGCTGGTAAGTTATTTATATTTAACATTACGGGTTTTATATTACATTTGCTACGAATTTTAAGTATATCCGTAGCGATGTAAGATTTAACTAATGGCAGATAATAATTTAATATAATTTTTTTATTACATCAAACTACTCAATGATCAAAAATAAAAATTATTTGCTCGTTATAACAATTTAAATGAATTACTGAGTAAGTTTTAACATTATAAATATTTTTTGATATTTTTTTTATTATAATCTTGAATGTGTTCGGATAAATATTTCTGATCACTGTTTCATTACTGCACTATGATATTTTTTTATTAATTCAATAAAATATTTAAAAAAAACTTAGTAAAATACGTATCGCAAAATATTACAGTATTTTTAGGAAGGAAAATAATTTAAATGAGGATGTAAATTAATAGTTTTTTGCAATCAAGTCACAAAAACAACACAATTCACTGCACAATATCCTTAAAATACGCTGAGTCTATTAAGGGGAGTAAACACAGGAAATTTCTGAGACCTTCTAATATGGACAGTTTACATACAAACTCTACTGAGGTATAAAACACTCATCGTAGTGATATAGGATAGATATTTTTTTTACTAGTATGGTGAAGGAAATAACTTAGTTCGTCATTATAATGCTAATCTCAGCTACTAGCTGATAATCGCTGAATGAACATTGCTATGTGGCAGGCTTTTTTCCTGGCATGAGCGTAGACTGATACTGACTAACAAGTTAAAGCAATTAAGAACCAATAAGATCTCTATAAGTCTATAGATCAGATAGAAACAGATGGAGAGAAAGAGTGTAAGAGGAAGTTATTAGAAAATAGTAGAAAAGTAAGTACTTCGTTAAAAGCTCTGACGTTTCGGTCCTGAATCAATTTTTGAATATAATAAAGCAAACATCTGCCTCACTACATGGCACTTCAATTTTGCTAAAAAGCGCAGAAAATGAATTGTTAAAACTTTTCTAATTGTTGGTTTTGAAACTAAATAAGAATTAACTTAAAAATTCTAATTATATTGAAATAAAAATCAACTCATATAGGATGACAAAAAGAATTTAGAATTCTAACAAATTTATATAATACTACGCTAAAAAACTAATCACGGTTAAAATATAACAAATATTATCAACTAGGATCTTTTTATGCTAATTTTATCGAAATTTTAAAATAAATCGAGCTTGATATGTAAAATAATACAATAATCATGTATTAATGTTATTTACAAACAAATTATTTCACTGATGACTACTACAATTTGATAAACTGATTAATATCGTTTAAGTAGGTATATATAAGTAACCTTGTACATACAAGTGTTACTTAAAACACATATATTTCTAAAGTTCTTTCTAAATCACAATTATTTCTAAATTGGGGCTTTGCAGCTTAGTTTAATTATAATAAACTTACGAAATCTTAAAAGATATTAAACATTATGGGTCAGAATACAATCCCTTTAGGTACTCCAGGAGTTTCTTAGAAGTCTAAGAATTTAGACAGCTACAATATATGAAATAGGAAGCAAACAATAGGCTTTTAGCTAGTTAGCATTTTCCCACGGAGATTATAATCATCATGTGAGAAGAGTGGCAGCTAAGTAAAAAGATATAATACAGTATGGGTTTATAACAGGCTAATAAAAGTTGACACCTAATGCTAAACTTACTGTTAAGAATTTTATTAAATAACTAACCCACTAATAACTTATGGATAAAAAAAAATGTCTGAAATAAATGATTATTATTATTATTAATGCATTTGATTACTTACAAGGCTTACTGTTCTTTGTTTTAATAAAGTACTTTGTCATAAGTTTGAGTATTGATTTGAATATTGACTTAATTAAAAAGCATATATAATATATATTTATTATAAGATAGAGAATGATTTTAAAGTAATGCATACAGTGAATCATATTTTAACTGGCAATAGTACAACGTAATATTCAATGTATCGGATACTTCTAGAATTTAGATTTAAAGAATTATACAAAATAATAAAAGAATACCTCCCATTCAAACCTTGAAATTGACCGTTTCTTGATAACAGTTAATAATGATAAAAGTATCTTTATGCCAATGAATAAGACTGTCACTAACAGAACAATGATAGCAATTTGCAATAAACAATGTGATATTTATTCACAACTTTGACCCCTACACTCGATACCTTATCGCTGTAGGTAGTCAAGTGTCGTTTGGAACGTTTGCAGTGTCTTTCTTAAAAGTTTCTTTAAATAACCTTGCAGTGACCGCCATATTCTGAATTAAAATATCAGCTTGAAATTAATCCATCAACAATAATTTATTGATTTCTCTGAATCTTAAATGTAATTATGGAAAGAAATTTAGTATATTCAAATAAAAGGAAATACAGTAAAGATAATTTAAACATTGTATTAATTCAAGTAAGTAGCTGGTATCTAAACGAGTCAGTGTGAGAGCCAGCTCTTGGAGGCCAATCTCAACTCGAGGTCACGGGTTTAGTTACCACCATGGTAAGAACTACTAGGCAACATTGTTTAATTCATTCGTCTAATGTATGTATATACCATGCCAAGGAAAGTATTGCGAGAAATTCTGCGTACTATGATCAATCCGGCTTGCGAAAGCATGATGGGTATACCATTTTCTCCCTTTAGAAAGAAGTACGAGCTTGGGCTGTTGGCCCACTGTTGGCAGTGGGACGGTATAGGCTGTATAACCAAAAAAAATATTTTAATTCGATGCAACGCTGATATTCAGTGGTGATCTACGAGGTGTATTTTTTACTGAATATGTAATAGAGAAAATATCTACTTAATGCATGGTTTTTAACCTTTAAAGTTAAAATGAAAGTAAAATTTACAAACATATGTACACTAAAAGAAACCTAGAAAATTTTAAAGTATGCTATTTAATATTATATAAAGAGGTATTTGAATTTGGTATTAAATTTCTAGGAAACTAAAATACTAGAACTTGTTTATAATCACATTTCTGCTAATATACATAATTCCCTACCTTATACGAAATGCGTGGGTAAAATTTCGTATATCCCGACCAATATTTTTAAATCTACGTTTATTCGTAATAAGGGATTGGTGTGTGTTACTTATTTTACATTTATTACTGTCATCCCATTTACGCAGTTAGGTAAATTACGAATTTTACTAACTTTTACGTACCGTTATCCCTATATTGTTTCTTACATAAACTGTTATGACGTTATCAAAAGTAATATTTCTATTATGATCCTAAACATATTAGGAAAGTATAGAGAATTCTAATTTGTTATGATAATAATAGATTTGGTTGAATCATGAAAAACAATAATGTGGTGGAAATTTTTTGACCTCTGCGCTTTGCTTATCAACTGTGGTAAACAATCGTTTTGTAATACATTAGGTAATTTATGTTTATTTAGGTTAAATGAAAAATATTTCTTACGTTCTAGTTTAAGATTTTAACTTAACTTACTTTATCCTATTCTTCTAAATTTTCAATATCGTTTACAAACGAAAATTTTATTTTGAACTCCGCAATTCCCTGTTTATTGTTGACACTGAGGGAAACTGCGTCTTTTTGCGTTTTTCTCGAGTGGCCCAACCTCTTATTTTACAAATAAGTAATTAAATTAGGATAGATGTGGCGTAATTTGTGTTTCCAAGAGCAATGGCTATCTGACCTCTGACTCTGAAAGAAAAACTTTTCTTATCTTTGGTATTACAGATAAATTACTACACCTAAGCGATAGCCTAGTGTAAACTTGAAAATCAACCTGGTTCTTTCCTTAATCTGCATATTGTTACAAATCAGTACGTATGAAACCTGCATATCGATAAACTGCAATCCGACTTGGACAATCGTAGTATATACTGTTTATTCCCTCAGCGGAGGTTTGAACTCAATATTAGAACGTCTAGAAATCGATCGTTCGTGATTGATTCGTGACGTGATCGTTTGAAACAAAAATCTTATCCTCCAAAAACTCAATGAATATTTAAATAACAACAAACACGTAACATTGAGCCCACGTTGTAGGGCATGACAGCTCGTTGATCGATTAATCAGCTTTAAAGACTCCTTCCGTCTGTAAACGAGGATGTTGAATTGTACAATCACAATTCGGCCATGTTTTGTTATGGTTTTGATATGACCTTAAATTGTGAATCCTCTTAAAATATTGTCACCAAAGGCACCCGATATTTTTCGTTTACCTGGTAACATGGTACGGTTATAGAAGCCGAAGCCAAAATATTAAATACCACTCAAATAATTAAGACTGTTGCCGAGTATTGCCAGTGATGGAAAACTTTTGGAAAATATTATTGTATTTTGGTTGGAATAGTATTCCTCCACCAAGCAATAAGATATTTTCCCAACGGAGCATTACTCTTCTTATTACTTGTTATAAAACCTGTAATCAAGAATCTTCACAGTAAATGTTTTAACTCGATATCACGTTAAAATAAACATTTTCCCGTCAAAATTTCAATTGAGAATATTCAATAGTAAAGAATTATTTTAAGTTTATGGTAAGTTTATGAAAATAATATTTCAATATATAATCCGATTAAATAAAGTTTTCAAATTTGTATTTGGAGCTATATTTCACTCATTAGATAACTATACTGTCAATCGTAATTCAAGTCTCGTCTGTTGAAGTCCCCTGCTAACTTACCAATTACCCAATCTGAATGATAGGGGGACGAAGTGATCACTTTGTTTGGAGTCTGCGACCCTGTTGACTCGGTTGCAATTTATAAACTATTTAATCCATTGCAAAAAGTAATACAAAAAGCTGATAATAATAATATTCAAAAGACCTTTGTTACATTAGAAAGTACTTCCATAATATATATATATATATATATATATATATATATATATATATATATATATATATATATATATATATATATATATATATATATATATATATATATATATATATATATATATATATATATATTAAACTACTATCCACGACGCTTTACACCCTGCTTCCGATAGGGGCAGATGGTGGCAAATAATACGCACCAAAGTACTCCGTCGAGATGATCACAACCCTCAGCACTGAGGAAACCGACGCGAGGAGGAGGAGGATATAATAAATATATTTCGAAAAAAACATCATATACATATTTATCTAGTTTCATTCTCTTGGCACTGAACTAGTTTACACTATATCTTGGGGGCCAGGTTCCTCTCTGTTGATCAATTAAATAAATAATGCATATGATTATAAAATTACAAAAAAGGAAGAAAACAGAAACCAAACTAGATACTAAACGGACCCATAACAAACTAATGAGCTCGCTTGTGTGTGTGTACGTGTGTGTGTGCATGAATATGTGTCTAAGAGAGAGAGACATAGATAATGGTGAATAGTGGATGAGTATTCACCAGCCATGTAAATTCTACTTTTAACCTCATAGACTATATTGAGCTCATCAACATCTTTAACAAGATTACAAATCGCTATGAATTAATTATATGTGTAATAGGCTCTAAATCATTTCTATTTGAGAAAAAACTTACAAAATTTAAATCACACCATAGCTTTATACCTATAACCTTATAGGGTGCTGGGTTCAATAGAAGTCAGATGGATATACCCCTAAAATAATTTACTAGAATAGGCAGTTTATTCCACTTCTATGAAGCCTCATTTCTAATTTCCTCAAACAACATTTGCAATAATGACTCATCTGGAATCATAAATTCCCGATAATTTTGATCTTTGACCCATTATTGATCCGGATGCAAACAGTGCTGCTTACAAATTGAACTTTAATGTTTGATAACAATTATGTTGTTCTAATTAGTAACATTAGAACTGATAAAGGGACAGCTAATTAATTGCTGACTTTCATTTTCAGTTCTCTAATTGTTATTTGTTAAGTAAAAGGTAAATAAGGAAATACAGTATATTGTTAAGGGTGATAAATTCCGTAAATTATTTTTATTTATCTTAAAAATTTAAATAGAAATGTGTATTTCCAGAAGCTGTCTTTCTATTTTCCATTCGTTGTTCCATACATGAAGCAAAAATGCTCGCTGCATCTATTTTTCTGAAACTTTCCTTGTCAAGTGTAATTTCTATAGTATATACGTCTTCTTCAACTATAATAACATCATCTAATAACCGCAAACCCTTAAAATATATAACGACGTAGTTAAACTCATACATTTCAACCTTATCAATGAATATAATTATTCCTGGTAATTAATTGACAACAATGTTGTTTACTTTGTCAATAAATATTATTTGTGTGGGGTAGTTAGATTATTGTTGTCAATATTGATGTCCATTATTAATTGACATAAATTACTTTGTTTGTTACAGATAAATGCACGTTAGGATGTAGCGGATGTAAGTATTCCTATATTTTACTTATTGACTAATTTCTTTTCTCTGAGCTAATATATGGATCTATAATAATAATCTAAAAATTTAAAAGTTGCTTACCAACCCTGCTGTTATTTTTTTTACAACTCAATATGAATTTTCTCTGAATATTATAGATCTAATAATTAATATGTACATTATAATTAATAATTATCGAAATTCCCGGTTGGATCTAAATCTTACTTTACAATTTGGAATCCATTGTTAATTGTTAATTTAATAGTTGCTGAGCAAATATCCATCGATCCTTGATCAAGAAAGCGGAAAAAAATCTGTCTTTTTTTAATTTTTACTGATTCTTATCATCCCAGCCCCCAATCGCAAAAAGAGAAATATTAAGCGTTCCAAATAAGAATAGGATGGACTTTCCACCATGTTGTGACGTCATAGCTGTCAATTCGAATCAGTTGGGTAGGGTCAGCAAAACAAGATATTTTTTAAATATAATTTATTTACGAATCGTGAACGAAAAACTTTTAATTAGAATTGAGTTTTTCACTTTCGCTCATCTTTGCACCACTAACTGAGTGGTCACTGTCGTCGTCATTACCATCATCATCATTGTTGCATTCCCCTATAACTTAAAAATGGATGGTAGGTATTTAATATTTTAATTCAGCAACTGCTACTTAAAATATAAATAGGCATTGTGTTACCTGTTTTTATAATAAAACTAAAGTTATCATCGTCTTGAAATATATCTCTTTGTCGGTATTCATTTCCAATTCGTTTCACATGGTTAATTTCTTTCTTCCAAGCGTCGCTCATATTTGAAGCATTTGATTCTAATGTTATACTCTCAATTTGGCTTTCCAGCTGCTTCACGTTTTTGTCTGCCACCCTACGCTTAATTAAGTGCCAAATATTGGATTTAAGTCGCAATTGTAGGGTGGCCTTAAAACTTCAAAACCATGGGAGTTGAAAATATTATCAATAACGTAGTTTTTTGGAAGTTTGTGCCTTTTTATTATTTGGTAAAGTTCCGTTTTTGTGAAGCATTCCTCATATTAAATGTTTTTTTCTGATAGCCATGACTACATTTCTGCTTTTTAAGTGGTCATATTTGGGGGCTTAGATGCTTCCATGCTGTAGTAAAACGCATTATCCATGACGATTATTGCGTTTTCAGGGAGATTTGATTTAACCTTTATTAATCTTTCTCTGATCCATTTAGTTAAGTTTGCACCATTCATCGTTTTTAACTTCAATTTAAACATAAGAAACGCCCCATCTATGAAATCGTTTTCACCTCCAATGTGAGTGAAAGTCCACCGACATCCTGCGCTATCATTTTTTTTAACGCCAGATATTGTGCTTTTCTTTTAACATTTCTTCACTGTAAGTGAGCATGAATCCAGGTTTCATCTAAAAATATAACGGGTTTTTAATAGCCTCCAACGCATCATTACGACGAATACGTCTCAAATATTTTACATGCCAGGCTTTAATGTTAGGCATTTGTATAACTGTCAATCTATTGCTCAGACACTTTAATGTGTATCCCAGTAACTCCAATATTATTCATCTTAACATTGCTTTGCTACCCGGAAACTCTAGGTTCTTTGCGGCAGCAAATATTTCATTCAACGTACAAATTTCTTTTCTCGTCAGATCTAATTTATTATGTTGTGCAGAGCAGCAATTTCGAAGCTATCGCAAACTACTGATTTATCCCGTGTTTTTTTTTTTGGTGTCGTTACCTTTCTGCAGCTAGCTTGCTCATCTCTCTTCTCGCGTCAAATACGTGTCAAGTAATTTTATTAATACCAGTAGCCGAATGAACTCGCTCGGCCACTTTACTTGCATTTTGCAGGGTTTGCAAAATGTTTGCGTACATTTCGCGAGTCAACCTTATATTTCCATCTGGTCCAGAAACAACGCTTGCTGCCTTCAATTGTTGCATCAATTCTAAATTGTGCTGTTTCTCGCTCTCAAAGTATTTGTCTACATTGGAGACAATCTCTCAAGCCCTCCCATGCAAAACAGCACCTCGTTTACTCATTTTCGAACACAGTCAGCAAAAGTAAAAAAAACAAATAACAACAATAACAAATAAAACTGTAGCACTCCACTAACATGCACTAGACGAGGCACATCAACAACGACAAGATGGCGGCTGGCGTCTTCTTTACTTTCTAGTGAATTGTTACCAATAAGGAAAATAAGAAAGAAAATAGTTTTTTTTAATAATTATGATTAATTAATTTAGACGTTTTTTCACTTTGAGTAACTGAGAGTCAGTAAAATAAAATAAAAACATTATTGATACGCAAATAAGGTTTCGTTACAAACCGTACTTTTCAAGTGACACTTGACAGATAGAGGTCATTGACGTTCCTATTCTTATTTGAATCGCATTGTACATTATATTTCTTTTTTTCTCATACCTTTGATGTTTGTAAACTAGTTGAAGGTGTGTCATTTAGTGTCTTTTCACAACTCTCTCTCAAATACCTTTTATTATTATTTTATGTCTACAGCCTCATCAACGCAAGCTTTTCAAAACGGTCAAAAGTACAACTATGGAGTCGAAGGCACTGTGACGATCTACCTTACCGGTGCTGACAAACAGGAAACTAGCGTAAAACTCCTCGGACAGGTGTCTGTAGCGGCTCTTGGCAACTGTGCGCATGAGTTGACTGTCCAGAATTTGATTCTTTCTGGACCTAATGGCAAGGTTCGTAAGAACATATACCAGTACATTTTAAGACACTTTATGTAGAATTTCCTGCAAATAAATTTTTAATAAGAATATTATTTGTAGCAGGTGTTTAAATATAATCTATAAACCAAATGTTAGATATTTATTTTTTCAATATAGATTTCAGCATTATATCACTTTTATATCTAGTAGATATACTCTGATAAAACTGCCAACTGCAACTTGTATTTCCACCAGAAATACTCAAGTCCACCAGGCATCGAGAAAGCAGTCCGCTTCTCGTACCAAGATGGCCGCGTGGGACCGGATATTTGCGCAGAAGAGGGCGACACACGCAGGTCCCTCAACATTAAGAGGGCAATCATCTCTCTGCTGCAGACAGAACAGAAGCCTTCGACACAGGTAATTATTATAAAATATCCAAAATTTATTGATGAATTTTACTTTCGTATCATCAAAGTATTTTTTAAATTTCGGTTTGATTTCATCTTATTCAACTCCTATTTATGTTTCAAGTACGTAATAGCCAAATGGTATCAAAGACATTTTATCATAAAGAATGAAATTGAGATACGTGTACAACAAAATTATTAGTGTGTGTAACCAATTTGCCTTAGACAAAGGTGATGTTACTATCTTATTTCGGAGGAGAACCGAATCCAGCAGTCAGACGTTATGAAGTGTTATTGCTATCATCTACTTTTTTTTTCACTATGTGAATTAGTACTGTTGGAGATATGAGATTGTTTATACCTTATCCATTTTACCGAAAAATAAAATGTAAACAAATCGTAAAAAGGGTTTTTTGGGTGTCGATTTTACATTATTCAACATGACATAAAAATTATCATAGCAACTTTTAATTAATTATTAGAAACATCTCCTATATTCTTATTTTTTTATATTACTATTCCTTACTTTTAGAAAAAAAAACATAAAATAATTTTATTTTTACAAATATGAATGATAAATATAGTGCATATAAAATTTACATATTTACAACATTAATTGTAATAACTAACTTACATTATAAAGAACCTAAAAAGACATTGTTTCCAAATCTCTTACTGGTTTTATGCTGGTAATTATAAGTGTACTGTTCAACGTACTTTTGTCAATTTGAAGGAGTGTTTTATTATTACGGTCGGATTATATCGCCATGTGGTTTTTATTCTAGCTTTGTATGAGAAACATCGGTTTGTTTGTTTTCATTTTATTTTTGGGTGGGTGGATAGAGTATAGAATATAGCAGATCAACAGGTAGTTCTACTAATAATGATATATGGTATACTTTTTTTATTTCTGAGGAACTGCAGACAGGCTAACGGCTCACTTAATAGTAAACAGTTTCCGTCGCCTATGGATATTTACGACGCTAGGGGCACCGCAAACACGCTGCTGTCCGATAAGGGTACAGAAACTTAGGTCACTAACGTCGCAAACGGGCTTGTGGCCCTTTTACGACAGGCCGACCCCGGCCACAGAGGTAGTATTCTTACTCCGGCCTTGTATGGAGAAAACATACATATGGTTTTCTGTCTGATCAAGGATTTTATTACTTATGCTCAGAACTATACGCTTAATGCATTTTAAATTTTGTTCGTAGATTGATGTGTTCGGAGTGTGTCCCACGGAAGTGTCGTCTTCGCAAGAAGGCGGCGCCGTCCTGGTGCACAGGTCTCGCGACCTCTCCCGCTGCGCCCACCGTGAGCAGGGAAAGAACGATCTTATCACCGCTGTTTACAATCCCACCGCTGTGAGTATTTCAACTTTAAAACACTTAATCAATTGTTCTAGATCTTTACTGTCATGTATGTAGATTCGATCTTATGATAGAAAAAAGGATAGGTGTGATATATACAAGTAATATATTCTGAATTGCGCGTAGAACCATAAATACTATTCACCACCTCGCTATAAAGCGTTTTCGTCTTTATCAAAGAAAAACTGCAAAATATATCTTTGTTGGTGTCCATATTTGCTGCGTGCTCAAACAAAACTGAACCGTCAATAAAACGTTTTTAGTAACGCCACCTAGTGCAACCCGATCGGATTTCTACAGCACGATATACAGAATACTAAAGCCATCTATTGGAAAAATAATAGATTTATTTTTATTAAACTTATTATTTTAGATATCAAGTTCTAAATTTTGTGAAATTATTAAATAGTACAAATAAAATATCAGTAATCAAACCTTCTGATTGGTTAAAAAGATACCTAATATCTAAGTATTATATAATTAATTCCTAATCAACAGGAGATCAAAGAAACTCAAGTGCTCCGCTCAACGTTGAACGTAGAGTCAAAGGTAAACAACGGAGTACCAGAGAAAGTGTCAGCCACCGAGGAGTATCTATACGAACCTTTCTCCATCGGAGAAAATGGAGCTAGGGCCAAGGTCCATACCAAACTGACTTTAGCTAGCAAAGCTGGAGGTGGCGACAGTTCAAGTAAGTTACTCAAAAATAATTTTGATACTTTTCTTACTTGACTTAGTTCTTTTCCCACATTTCTCTAGCTCTTTTTATTATTTATTACATTCATCATGTTTTGAGATGGAAAATCTATATTCATATTGTGTGTGTCGGTAAACAAGACTAATCTAATTCAGTTTATTTATTATATATTTGTTTTGATAGGCCATTGCACGGAACCTCGTACTATAATCTTCGAAAACCCACATGGTGAGACAGCTACCCAGAACAACGCGAATTCAGTCATCTCTGCAATCAGGGAGACGGTTAAGGGTGTTACCAACAATGCTGGCCCCAAATCTGCCGGGGACTTTGCCCAACTCATCCGCGTAAGTCTTTTCAAGCAATTTATCGACATACCAGAAAATAACCAAGGCTTTGCCATTATAAAGGGACTTACAAGACCTCCTCTTAAAGGTCCAAATCAACTTTATAATAGCAGATAAGACTGGTGATGATATTTTCGAGGTCAGAATATATCGCAATATGGACCTGACCTCCTAGAAGAAGGTTATGGGCTGTTATTTTATTACATTTACAGATGTTTCCATACTTTGATATGGAAAGACCTTATTTGTGATACTTTATTTATTATTGAAGTTGCAACTTTTAAGCATTATATTTTTTTGCAGATTATGCGCTCCACAAACAAGGACGACTTGATGAGGGTATACCAACAAGTTAAGGGCAGGGATTTGGAAAAGTAATTATACTTTATCTTCTTCTTCTTCTCAGTCGAATACTCTTGACAGAGCAGTCGTGGTCACGCAAGACGCCCGGCAGCGCTTCACCACCACGCGCCATTTGTCCCTAGCTGAAGCCTGTCTTGCGCAGTCGTTTAGGGATGTGTGTGTCATAGACTTAATTTGGTCCGTCCATCGCAACGGCGAACGCCCTCGCGATCTACTGCCATTTACCCGGCCCTGCACAACCAGCCGCTCCACGGAGTCCCCCCCGCGTCGCGTCATATGTCCAAAGAACTGGAGTATTCGGGATTGCACCACCGATGACATCTATCGATCATCTGATGATCTAAATAATATAAAAATTTCTAACCTCAATTGGCAGAAGAATAGAGTCACAATTTGTTTGTTAATATCAACAAATGAATATATTGGTAAAGCAGGCTGGTGGTCTTTGTGACGCTACGGGCACCGCGAACACGCTACTACCCCATACGGTACAGGAATCTGGGTAACTAATGCCGGAACACAACACAAGGTATGGTGGCATACTTAGTGACCAAGGGTGGTTGCTGTCCAGACAGGCCTTTACGACAAGCTGACCCCGTCCGCAGATGTTAGTATTCTTACTCCGCCCCTGCACGCAGAAAAACAACGAATATATAACACACACACAACACGCAAATTCAGTAACATCGTACCCATGTTCCCCTCATGTGTTCCGATCTGGTAGAAGTTGTTAACTCTTAAAGATAATTAAAGATAATGGGAACTTCCTGGGTCTATGTAATTTCTTATAGAATACTAACGAAAAAGGGAGAAGTTTTGCCCTGCTATCAGTACTCAACAGTGAACCTAGAAAATAACAGCTCTGGAGTCAACCGGCATAATTATTTAAAATTAGCTACAAAAGAAAACGTAACAAATACAATTGGCTGGCTTATTCTTACACTGAATATTGACGACATCTGTGGCGTAATGCCTAACGCACTTCAGAACGCTTGTGGAGGTCAACCCATGAGGGTTCCATTCCCTCGGAGGGGTTTTTATGTCTATATATCCGGATGACCGAGCTTTGCTCGGTATTTTTTTTTTATAAATTGTGTTTTTTGGAAATTAACAATTGATTTTCTTAGTCTAACCTCAAAGCAAACACTCATTAACTTCGTGTTACTTAACAACGCCACCTGCTGAAATAGCTTTAGTATTGTTGTGTCGTTAAAGCAATTTAAAAAAATAGTATTATTATTCGCCGATAGATGTCAGGAAGTCATTTTTTAGTTTAAATTGGGACTACTCAAACGCCACCTTTTGACATTTTCTAGAAAGGATTCCTAGCTAGATCGATTTATCGCCCCCGAAACCCCCGTATACTAAATTTCATGAAAATTGTTGGAGCCGATTCCGAGATTCCAATTATATATATATATATATATATATATATATATATATATATATATATATATATATATATATATATATATATATATATATATATATATATATATATATATATATACACACACACAAGAATTGCTTGTTTAAAGATATTAGATAGATAGATATGTATTTATTAACAATAGATAAATATATAAGTACTTACAGTTATCTAGTACCCATAACACACGTGCTATGCTACTTACTTTGGAACTAGATGGCGCTGTGTGAATTGTCATAATATCATCATCGTCATCATCATTTCAGCCGGAAGACGCCCACTGCTGGACAAAGGCCTCCCCCAAAGATCTCCACGATGATCGGTCCTACGCTGCCCTCATCCAACCTATTCCGGCGATCTTGACCAGATCATCGGTCCATCTTGTGGGGGACCTACCAACACTGCGTCTTCCGGTACGCGGTCGCCATTCGAGGACTTTTCTGCCCCAACGGCCATCAGTCCTTCGAGCTATGTGCCCAGCCCACTGCCATTTCAGTTTTGCAATCATCCGGGCTATGTCGATTACTTTGGTTCACAATATATTTATTATTAATTATTTATCTTCCAGGCGTGTGTTCTTGGATGGCCTCCTCCGCGCTGGTACAGGCTACAGCATCGAAGCCTCCATCCAGATCATGAAGGCGAAGGAGCTCAATAATATTGAACAGCAACTCGTATACCTGTCGCTAGGCAATGCTAAACACGTCAACAATGGAGCTTTGAAATCTGCTGCCGTAAGTCTGGCAGAATCTTATTAATAACTAACCTTATAATAACTGATTTATAGAAAAGTATACTAAAATGCATACCTCGATCGTAAATTGTATTAAATACCTGATTTTTTTATTAATAACATTCCATCAATATATAGCTTATTTAAAAATTATATCTATATCAGCTAGCGTACTACATGCAAACAGTGAACCAAGTGATGTCAAGTTTTTACTACCTAAGAATGTTTGATGCTAAGGCCAGCACGCTGTCTTGAAGGAATTTCATGACACATGTTAACGTAGGACCGGAAGATACGTAACAGTTCGAAATAAAATGTTATAGGCGTGAAATTATTATTTTTAAATAAAATACTTCATATCGATGACGTAATACATTAGTGAGAATCTGTTAAAATAAGACATTTTGTAAGTCTTTTATAACATTGCAATTAGGCTTAACAACAAAAAATGATCTTGAATTCAAATGTAGAATTATATAATTTTTAACAGTCCCTCTTGGACTCGCCGAATCTCCCCAAAGAAACCTACCTCGGAGTGGGTGCCTTGGCTGGCTCTTACTGCCGAGAGCACAAGTGCCATAACAGCCGCAACGAAGGTGTCTTTGCCCTGAGTCAGAAGCTGGCTGATAAGCTTCAGAACTGCAAGTCTAGGAACAAGGTGGAGGAAGACAACGTAAGTACAGTATTTATTCACAAATCTAAATACAAGTTACCTGATAGTCCTGTGATATTTCTCTCGGAGAACAGTCGAGAGGTACCAGCCGTACCAGCATAATTGCCATGTACCGACGATGGAGGAAAATGTCGTGAAAAAATCCGAGATCCGAGATCACCGATATGTGTAACCCACCAATCTGTTTTGGAAGAAAGTGGCCGGTATAGTGTTTGTTCCCTCTAGAGCAGTGGTCGTCACACTTTTCTGGTGAAGGGCTACATAGGACAATGTGAGGTATCACTGCGGGCCGCACATTTTTAGACTATTTAGTTGACCACCAGTCAATTGACATATTTTAATAAAAATTAAAATTTCAACAATCACCTAAGACCATTTTCTTGCTGGAATAAAAGAAAGTAACAGACGACTTAGTTAGCTTTAGCGTATTTTTATTGGGAATTGAGCCCATTATCTACTAAAATTGTTTGCTCTGTCGCGGGCCGCAGAAATATCGTCCACGGGCCGCAAGCGACCCGCGGGCCGCAGTTTGACGACCACGGCTCTAGAGGAAGGCCCGAGCTCAAGAGTGGGACGCTATGGACTGTTATTTTTTTTACTATAATTTAGGAAAAAAGTTGCTCGGTGGTCCTTTCCAACGAAAAGGGCTACCCCATCTTATGGCTAAAGTACTTTGAAAGGCAGAAAACAAAACTATTTTACTGGTTTAACCCAACATTCAATCTTTATTATTTCTTTCTCTCTTGTGCTTGTATTTATTTAGTATGTTGATAAATAAATATTATTGATTAATTTCGTTATCGGACTCGGGTTGATTACTATCAACCCGGGTCGGCCATTAAAAAACTCATATCTTTATTCCACGGTTAAAACAGAAGTGACGTGAGAAGCTTTGGCCGGCAGTAGTGAGTATCCAGCCAGACTTTAAAGTGAGAATACGGGAAAGTGGCTAGATCTACTTCGCAATTGCATGGATATTCTTTTAAGCTGAATCATAGTGGACATATAGTATATGTATAATATTAAAAATTCCTCTTCATTCATTATCTAGTCAAATATTTGTAGTAATTTAATATAAATCTCTATCGACCCCCAGATCGTCGCTATCTTAAAAGGTATCCGCAACATTCGTCACCTCGAAGACTGCCTCATTGAAAAACTGTACAAATGTGTCTCGGACAACAATGTGAAAGCCAGAGTCAAGGCTGCTGCTTTGGAGGCTTTCCATGCTGATCCTTGCAGTGATAAGGTTAGTATTAACATTAATAAATGATATATTAAATAAGAAGAGCCTTAAAAAGTTCTATATCAGTCTCAAATCAAGGAAAGAACGTATGTAGTCATATTGCTACATGTTATGGACATAAATATAAATTAGTTTATCCTATTAGCTAACCAAGATCAAGGAGTATCCTTTTAATGAACAGGAAAGGAAAGTTATTGACCAGTTTTCCAGGGTCAGTGCAGTAAGACGGTAGCCCCCATATACTTAGGAAAAATTCCCATATCTAATATTTTTGCTCTCTACCCAAAGAAGGAAATTGCAAAAATACAACGACATCAACAAGTGTCTTTTGAAAATAGTTAATTAACACCTTGGATATACGAAAAATAAGCTTTGTATATCACCATAATGAAGCGCTTAAAGAATATGAAGAGGTAGTCAAAAACAATGCTAATAGTTTTTCAGCAAACAAAAAATTATATTGATCTAATATTTGGGGCATATGTAACAGTTAAATACGATATGTGGTCAACAGATTCACAAACTAGCAATGGAGACAATGAAGAACCGTCAACTGGACTCCGAAATCCGGATCAAGGCGTACTTGGCCGTGATTGAGTGCCCCTGCTCACACTCTGCCAGCGAGATCAAGAACTTGCTTGAATCGGAGCCGGTTCATCAAGGTTTGTCAAATAATATGTAAATAGACTTAAAGAATATTTTGAAAAACATTTGAGACCAAAATCACGCAGTCTGTTTACTATAAGTACAATAAAATAATGCCAAGCCCTTGTTAGCTTATCAACACAAGCGATAATAAACACGATTTGTTAAACAATATGGTATTCGATTATGTGATAATACTGGATTTCTTTGTACTACACCTATTATTACAAATTTTAATTGGTTGATGTTAAATCTACCAAAAGCTTTTTATCCGTGCAGGGGCGGAGAAAGAATACTAACCTCTGCGGCCGGGGTCGGCCTGTCGTAAAAGGCGACTAAACAACCCACCCTAGCTACGTGGTAGGGCCTCAAGCCCGTCTATATGGCGACCACCTTTGGTCTTAAGTATGCCGCCATAATAACCTTGTGTTGTATTCTGGCATTAGTGACCTAAGTTCCTGTACCTTTATGGGATAGCAGCGTGTTCGCGATGCCACTGGTATTGCAAACATCCATAGGCGATGGTAATTGCTAAATTCTAAGCGGGCCGTTAGCCTGTCTGCTGTCCTACAGCATTAAAAAAAAAAAGCTTCACCAGTATTATGCAATTCTTTGAGATATTGATTGAAAGCCCCAATGAGCAGTTAAAACAAAGGTTTTCTCTAATCTGGAACATTATCTCTAAATTGTTTATTTATTACACCTTAAATAGGCATAATTTTCATCTTTCAGGGTTATACATTTTTTTAGTGTTCCGATTATTATTATTATTTGATTTTTAAGAAGAAATAATTATAAATTACTTGTCTTGAATCACTTGTAATAAATGTTAGATTAATATAAATTGTTTAAACAGTGGGCAATTTCATCTCCACGTCCCTCCGCCACATCCGCGCTTCTTCCAACCCTGACAAAGCACTGGCCCGACAACATTATGGACAGATCCGCACCCCTAACAAGTTCAACGTCGATGTCAGGTCTGTATACGAAACAAATAGTAAAATTTCAGGGGAGTGCAGGGGTGCACTAAGAATACTAACCCCTGCAGCCGACCTGGGGCCGGTCAGTCGTAAAAACGAAATACTCTTGTCACCCAGATTCCAGGTTCCCGATAGAACAGCAACATGTTCATGGTGCCTCTAGCATCACGAACATCCATATGTGACGGTAACTGCTTACTATTAATTGGGTCTGTGAGCCTGTCTGCTGTTTTTCACCAATAAAAAATATATCGTACACAGAGTTTATTGAATCAGTGGGAGAAGTTATTAGTCTATTATTACATGATGATATCCTTGGTGCAACGGCTTGTGAACGTCGGAATGCTTCTGTTCCCGTCGTGAAGAGCTGCTCCTCTGGTTTTTAATTTGGTACTAGTTGGTCTGGTACTAGATGGAACTGCGTCAGTTATCACAGTATATTTTTTTCCTTTTTCTTCTTATAAGAGTAAGTGATAAATGGATTGGATCGAATTAACTCCATTCGTAGATAATGGAGAAGCACTATTCGGGATTTCCTGTCAAGATGTCAGCCAAATATGAACACATTCTATTCATTATTTATGCCTTATTGTAAAAAAGGAGATATGAGGGGCTGACGCACAAGATGGCTTACATGTTTTGCCCTATCGATACCTTTTCTGTATTCCTCTAGGGGCAGGCCCGTGGCCAGCTGTAGGGTATTATGGGATGTTAATTTTATTGTTATTATTATAATAATATAGGTAATACATACTAATTTTGTCTCAGGAAATACTCTTCCTATCGCGAGATGTCGTTCAACGTGGACGCTCTTGGCCTGGGTGGCAATGTGGAGCAGACCATAATCTACTCCCAAGACTCCTTCCTTCCAAGATCTGTTGACTTCAACCTCACCACTGAGATCTTTGGTCATAATTTCAACGTTCTCGAGGTAAGCTATTGTTATCTATTTTAATGTTTTTATCTCACTTTTTTGTCATGTTTTTTTTTTATTTAGCACACGGAGACTGACATATTTGGAGAGTGTATCCAAAATTATCTTAATTTACATATAAATATGTACACAGTAAAACATGATTGCCACATGCTTATGGTGAAGAAATACCTTGTTCCACGTATGTTGTCCGTTACTTATAGAAATCCCGAAACTATCAGTTGAATATCTCACCATATATATAGGCTAATATAAAACCCAAGAAGTCTTGGATATTTTTATTTTTAAATTTATAATTTATTGGTATGTTTAAATACTAAAGATATGCTTTGCAATCAGTTTGGCGGTCGTCAAGGCAACTTGGATCGCGTGATCGAGCATTACCTCGGCCCCAAAGGTGTCTTTAAAACATCCAAACCTCAAGACATCTATGACAACCTCTCCAAACAGTTCATGGATGCGAAGAAGAGAGTAGAAGAAGGTATCAGCAGACGCCGTCGTTCAGTCAAGGGAGATATTGATAACTTTGATAAAGCTGTAAGTATTAAAATATTAGTATTTAAATGTATTTCTCTGATTATAACACGAAAGTTATAATAATAATTTTATCTAATTTTATTACATAATTCATATATCTTTAACTATATACAATCCATCCCGAATCATTTTTGACAATACGATTCTAAAATAATTAAAAATATATATAAATTTTAAATAAAACATCAAACCTACTAACAAATAAAAAATAAAATATAATGCATGTGTGTGCACAGTATGAAACAAAAAATCTAATTGCAATTGGAATTTAATCCTAAGATAATGAGGAAAATGAAACATTATATGAGAATAAAATTAATTTCCTGATTGAAACTAATATGTATTCCACAGCTGAAAGCAGAATCTGCACCCTACAACAATGAACTTGATTTGGACATATACCTGAAGCTCTTCGGAACTGACGCAGTATTCCTATCCCTTGGTGATGATAAAGGATTCAATTTCAACAAAGTATTAGATCAATTGCTAAGAAGTTGCACGGGAGGAATTAACTCTTTGAAGCGCTTCCAGGTTAGTCAATTAAATTTTATGAGTCAGAACAGTGTAGAATATTGAAATCAAAAATGTTCGATTCAAGTTCATAACTTAATCACGTACCTACTTACATCATCAAACTTTATCAAAATGCAAATTATGAAAACTATTTCAGTCAGAACATCATATTACTCTAATCCAAAATAGTATTAAATTATGCTTTCTGCGTTTAACATCATTATCTATTGTAAATAAAATTAAAACAGACGATTATTTTTTTAATGAATTTACAGCTATCTTTTTAAAATTATTTTATAAATACTAATATCGATTGTTATTTTTGCAGCAAGACATTCGTGCCCACGTCTTATTCTTAGATGCTGAACTCGCTTACCCAACATCCACTGGTTTACCTCTTCGCCTCGACCTGATCGGATCTGCCACCGCTCGTTTAGACGTAGCCACTAACGTCGACATCCGTCAAATCATCCAAAATCCACAGAACGCTAAAGTTGACGTGAAGTTCGTACCTAGTTCAGACATAGAAGTTACTGGACAGTTCTTAATAGACGCTGATTCAGTAACAACTGGTCTCAAAGTAATAACCAATGTCCATTCGTCAACTGGAGTCCACGTTATTGCTAAAGTTTTGGAAAATGGCAAAGGGTTCGACCTGCAAATTGGTTTGCCAGTCGATAAGCAAGAAATTCTTACAGCTTCAAATAACTTGGTGTACTTCACCGCTGAAAAGGGACAAAAAGAGAGCCAAATTGCTTTGAAAGTCGATGGAGATAGAAAAGATTGGTCAGCTTGCTTCGATCAACTGTCTGGTGTTCTTGGTTTGACATTATGCGGAGAATTGAACGCGCCTTTCTCTGTTTCTGGTAAGTGTATTTCTGCATTTACTCCCATTTTTTTTATAAACATTCCATTAAGATATATCTAATGAATATTGCATGAAACTTCCCTTCATGCTTTAGTTCCATATAATTTATCTTTTACAAGTACACCTATATTTTGTAAATTCAAAAGGAAAAGACTGTAGCGCTCTTGAATTAATTTTGCTTGAAATCGGTGATAACTTTTACCGCAGAGCGTTTTTACAAACGCAATCGACGGGAAAAGATATAATAATCATTCAATTATTTTGATTATTATATTTAAATACATATTCCATCTAGAAAAGAGTAGATGCTCCAAATACTTATGTAAATAAAATTATAATAATTTGTCTTTATTATTAGAAAATAGTTTGGAGGTTAATTAATTTGATGTTCCACAGGACCAGACGCGTCTGCTTCCATCTCAAATTATCTCGCCCGCTACCCATTAACTGGTCCAATGAGTGTAAAGATTGTTCTTGAAAAGAACGACTTACGAGGATACCACATCAAGGGGCTCTTCCGAGGTGATAATAATGGCAGGAGGAGCTTTGAATTACTCTTTGATGCTGAAGGTAATGGTATGTTTCGCGTCTCTTGTGAAGTTTTGTTTTATTCTTTAAACTTCATTCACTTCCTTATGAATCTCAAATAATTTTTTATACTAGTATATGTTAGTGTCAATTGAAATCATTTTTCAAAAATTGTGACATTTATATAATTTCAATATATTTCAGGCTCTAAAAACCGTCGTACTCAGTTCAGCGGAGAAATGGTTTATAATAGTCAAGAAGCTTCCATCCAGTTAAACCTGGACTCTCCTCTTAAACTCATTCAGGGACAAATCGGAGGTTACAATAAACCAAACGAACTCATTGGCTTGGTCAAAGTCAAGGTTGATGACCAAGAATATTACGGTAAAATTGGTTTCAACGTTCAAGGAAATGATGCTAGGAGTGTTTATAAACCAGTCTTAGAATATAAAGTGCCTGATGAGAGTGGCGCAAAACGTGAAATCAAGGTTGATGGACAAGTAGTTCGTGAAATTTCTGGATCATATACTAAATACACACTCGAAGGAATAGTAGTCAATCTTCCAAACAATGAGAACTTAGAAATGAGTGGATACGTTCAAACTCAGCCCCAAAACCAGGAACTCGATTTCAATGTTATAGCAAAGGACTACGCGTATGTGAAGGGATCGCTAAAAGGACATGATCTTATTTTTGAATTTAATAACAAACTTAATCCATATGTAAACTTCATCTTGAAAGGCCATCTTGAACTTGGCGACACGGTGAGTGTAAAACTATTTTTGTCAATATTTAGTATTTTTATTAATTGTAACAAATTGTTCAATACGTTGGTGATAAATTCTATTAAAAATATTATTACAATAAGGACATTTATCATCTATTTTCATCCATCAGATTACAGCAATTGATAATGACAATCAATATGAATTTAAGTAAAAAATATTTAAAAACATTATTATTCCCCGTAGATCCATAATGAGTTTGACCTTTCTTACGGCGGCGACTGCAAGGACCCCAACAGCAAGGTGATCTTCTACCAGATCTTCAAAAATCACGTCAAATCCCCTCAAGATTACAACATCATCACCAAAAATAAGTGTAAGTGTTAAGGTATATTTATACAAGTGTGTTTAATAAATTTTCAAATAACTAATCTTATAAAACTAATTTTAGTTTTAAAAATGAGATACTAATATTTACGAACATTATGATATATTTGTTTAGTATTTTTATTTTTGTTATAGTTGAAATTCGTGCGATTCCATTCAAAATTCGAGTGGATGCTGATGTAGATCCGAAAAAAGTTGATGTAAACTTAGAAGGAAAATACGGTGACAAATCGGCTGAATTCGATTTGGAAGTACGCACTGGTACCAAAAAGCCTGGTGACTACAATTTTAAACTTAATGCCAATGCTGATAAGGTTGGCGTTGAAGTATTCGCTAAGAGGGATATCACTAGCGCTGACAAATCAAACCTCGAGAACTATATTGAAGTGAAGAATGTTGGACGATACGAGTTGTCTGGTGTCTGTATGCACAAGAACAAACTTAATGATGTCAACTATGGATTCGTTGGATATTTGAAGGTTACAGACGCTAACAAGAAACATCAAGAAACTAAGTACGTATATTACTTTAACCATTTCGAGATTCGGCATAATCTCCCTTGCTCAATAGTCTCATAATTTTAAAAGTTTAACGAATACATAAATGGAGCTATTAGAGTTTTCATCAATATTTTAATTTAGCCAGAAAGTTACCAATAAAAATAAACCTCAAACTTGTTCCAAATATAATACAAAAATAAATCTTAGTTTCCAATTTAAAGTTAAAATGTTTATTTTCCAGATTTGATGTTGATTATGCGGAGAATGCAAATCACTTTTCCTCTCGTGCTAAAGTTACTGATAGCAAAAGTGATATTTTGGACACACTGATAACCTTTAATAAGGGTGCTAACCCTAATGGACAACTTAAATTCATCGTTAGGGGTGTTGCTGCCGCTAATGGTCACTTTAAGGTCGCAGATGCTGATGGAAAGGGTAACGGAATGATAATAGTAGACTTGAAACAGGTTGGTATGAAAATCAATAATAACAAGAGGAAAATTGAGTAGCCGATTTCTTTGACTTCATATATTTAATATCTGTAAGAGCATGCGTAAAATGATTTGCATTGTCTACTTGTTCTTTGCCTTGATTAAGAGCTTATTGATCTTTTCTGCGCAATGCTCCATTTCCAGGGTCATTACTTTTGCTTCCTTTCGAAACTTTCACCAATTGTCGTTTTTACCACACACGAACGCACTGTCAGTGCATTCTTCTTCTGAACTAAAATTAATATTGTCCTAATAGACAAATGATATTTAGCAAAGCTGCAACCGAATGTTTTGCTTTGGTTACTAGATTTTTATCCTTACTATTTATTAGACTAAAACAGAGTTCAGTATTTCTTAGTTAGTTGGAGTTTATATTATGATTTGAAAATCTGAAAATTTTAAATAAAAAATATCTTACATATAACTTGCATATATTTTACTCAGTTTATTTTTTTCAGTCTAATCACAAAATTAAAGCTGATGTGAAATTCGTGGCTAAACGACCTATTTTTAATGCTGATTTCGATGTATATCTTAATTACGAGAAGGATAATAATGATAAATTGCACTTTAGTACCAATAACAAGCATACTGAAAAATTATTGGATTCTAAGTAAGTAAACGTATAACTGTTTCATGTGAACATTATTTTTTAACACAACATAGCACAGGAGTGCACTGTCTCGGGATGTCAGTATGGGTTTCACCCTGGTTATGGAACCATGGATCCAGTTTTTGCCCTAAGGACTGTCGCGGAGAAATACAGGACGAAGAATACGCCTCTGCATTGCCTGTTTCTTGACTTGCAGAAGGCCTTCGACTGTATTCCTCGCGCGATAATCTGGTGGGCATTGAGATCTAAAAGGGTTCCAGAGGCCTATATTGACATCATCCAAGACATGTACCGTGATTCCGATTCCGTAGTTCGGACCGCTGTTGACGACACAAAACCTTTCCCCATCACCGTCGGGGTGCACCAAGGATCCGTCCTTAGTCCGTTTCTCTTTAGCGTGGTATTAGAGGTATTGTCAAACAGCATCAGAAACTCACATGAGCAGGCCCCGTGGCTACTCATGTGATATATGCAAGTATTCAGATCTTCTCCGAGCAGGGGTGGAGTAGGAATATTAACTCCTGCGGCCAGAGTCGGTTTCTCATAAAACTACGTGGTAGGGCCCCAAGTCCGTCTAATTGGCAGCCACCCCTGGCGTATAAGTATGTCGCCATAATATCATTGTAATGTGTTCCGGCGTCGCAAACATTCTTAGGCAACGGTAACTGCTTACTATAGAGTGGGCCATTATCCGGTCTGCTGTTTGTCATAAATAAAACAAAACCGTTAAAATTTAAAAACTACAAATATATTTTACCAGTTCATTATATTCCTATTGAATATTGAGATGAGTGCAGTTACAAAAATAGATAAAGTTAGAAATGAACATATTAAGGAAAGCTTAGTAGTAGCACCAGTGATTGAGAAACTGAAAAGTAATAGACTAGCCTGGTATAGTTATATGCCAATGCCAAAAAATTAGAGTGTATGCATACGAAATGGAGGGATAAACCAAAGAAAAAATAGATAGATTGTGTAAGATAATATGGCAAAAAGGTGTGAATGTTAAAATGTCGACAAACAGGGAAGATTGGAAGGGAAGAACATGTTGTGCCGAGCCTGCATGCCTATCAAAGATTTAGAGAAAGCCACAAAACTGGGGGAACTTTTACCCTGGTTTCAGGCTCAATAACTAAATGTTACTCATTCATCTATTTATAACTGTTTTTTCTTCTACAGGACCAAAGTCGAATATCGTGGTAAACGTACAGAACTGAGCGTCCGCCAAGACGGGTTCACTATTGTTGGAAAGACCCACACCAATGTTGAATTGGTGCTTCCTACCGAGAGATGCATCAGCTTTAAACTAAACCGCGATGTCACTGAAAATGATAATGTAAGTAGATGTTCTCGATTGATTCGAGAAACAGTAAGACTTGTTAAATCTTTTATTTTACTTTAAAACTTATTAGGTATGATGACTATTATAGCCTTAGACAACAGAGATTGGAGGAGTTTAAAGTTTATATATCTTAATAATGAATCAATGATTTAACATCGTGAACCGAAAACTAAAAAGTTATAGACTAGCCTGGCATGGCGAAATAATGCATTGAAAATGCCATTGCTAAATGCTATAAAATGAGAGTGGATGGATACAAAAGGAGAGGTAGACCAAAGAAAAGATGGGCGGATTGTGTAAATTGCAAAAAAGGTGTGAATTTTGAGATGACGACTAATGAGGAGACTAGAAGAGAAGAACATAATGTACACACCACATACAGTCTTAAATAAAGGCAGGAAGAAGATTTAACACCGTGTAATATTTAATTTTTTTTATTTTTTAGACCTACAATGGCAACGCGGACTTCGTTCTCACAGACTCTGAGAAGAAGGGTGCTGCAGGATCATCAATTACGTATAAAGCAAAGGCCATCGACTCTAACTATGAGAAAGGGACATTTAATTATGAAGGCAATCTGGACATTAAGTTGAAAGGAGGAGAGCAACTCCAAAACATTTTCACAATGAAGAATGTTATAGAAGGTGGCAAATCGAAATTCGATTTCAAGGTATATACTAATACATACTAATATTACAAAAGTGAAACTCACTTTGTCTGTCTGTCTGTTACGTTTTCACTCCTAAACCGCTGAACTAATTTTGATGAATTTCGATATAAACATAGATTTTTTTGTCGCGATAATGTGTTTTTTGCCGAATAACGTTTTTTTTAGGTCAACTAGTAAATAATAGCTACACGCAGTGTAGCACAAATCGTTCTTAACACATTCACTGCTAATTATTTTGACGATAAAATTCCGATTGGGCCCTTGCTAGTTGGGATAGTACATAATTATGTATAGATATATTTTTTATTTTGCTAATAGTTTTCAATATATTATCTTTTCCTCGCGGCCATCCAAAGAATTTATTTAAATTTCCTATATTCCCTTTGTAAATTCCCAATTATTAAGAAAAAAATTGCGTAAAACTTAGTAAAACATGGCCTTGAATAAATTTAATATTGAATATTTCTTCTTTAATAAAGATAATAAAATAATTTTAACCCTATTTGACGGACGACTCCGGTTACAACTTTAGATCTAAGTTAAGTAGTGGTAAGCTGATGTTATGGACAAAAAAAATGTTATGACATTGAAAATACTACCATAACTAATATTAAAAATGCGAAAGTGAGTTTGTTTGTTTGTTACGCTTTCACGCCTAAACCGCTAAACCAATTTGGATGAATTTCGGTATAGTCATAGATTGGGCCTTGGAGAAGGACGTAGGCTACTTCTTTTTAAATTCATATGGCATAACAACATTTGCCGGGTCAGCTAGTTACGAATATTTCTAGTGAAATTCTGATGAGAAATAGTTCAATCACTCCAAATATTTTTGCAAAGAAGTGTTATAAATCTGTTTGTCACTGAATTTTTCATGATTTTTCTAAATTTGTGAATGGCTACGCTATATTGACA
This sequence comes from Malacosoma neustria, assembly GCA_963693495.1. Lineage (NCBI taxonomy): Eukaryota > Metazoa > Arthropoda > Insecta > Lepidoptera > Lasiocampidae > Malacosoma > Malacosoma neustria. The sequence continues at coordinate 800,961 of OY856395.1, forward strand.
TCATACTCAATATTCAATATGTTCCTTCATTCACGCTACATTTTTGTCTTCCAGTCTGATGTCTCCGGCAACATTCTTGAGAAACAAGCAACTGTGATTGTCTCGTATGTAGGATCCGAAGACACAGTCAGTGACGAAAGTTACAGGATTAAGGCTAACTATGGCGAAGACACGTCTCTCGAAATTGCTGGCGTGTTGGTCATGAACTTGTTCGGCGAGACAGGAGACAAGAAGTGAGTGGAATCATCATCATCATTTCAGCCGGAAGACGCCCACTGCTGGACAAAGGCCTCCCCCAAAGATCTCCACGATGATCGGTCCTGCGCTGCCCTCATCCAACCTATCCCGGCGATCTTGACCAGATCATCGGTCCATCTTGTGGGGGGCCTACCAACACTGCGTCTTCCGGTACGCGGTCGCCATTCGAGGACTTTTCTGCCCCAACGGCCATCAGTCCTTCGAGCTATGTGCCCAGCCCACTGCCACTTCAGTTTTGCAATCATCCATCTTCCACTCACGAAGCTCCGTGAGTGGAATATTTCAATATTATTAAATTATTTTTGTTCTACTATATTTGCATGTTCTAAATTCAGTCTAAATTATTGTTTTACTTATTTTTATTATAAAACATGTTATGTTGTTTTAGATTCCTGGATGACTACACTCTCACAGTGAGATTGCCATCAGAAAAGTTCCATAACCTTAAATATGTGAACACCTTGTTATTCCACCAACCGGAAGGAAAGGATATGGCTGAGGTAAGAGTTAAATATGATAAACAATCCCAAGTCACATTGCTGCCCTCTCTACAAGTTTATTTAGACTTCTACTCTCTCAACTTTTTTTCTTATTCTTGTGGAACAACAGACAGGTTGACCCATTAAATAGTAAGTTACAGTCACCTATGGATGTTTACAATGGCAGGACCACCGCCAATATGCTTCCATCTATGAAGGAGAACTAGAACTGGAGTCACTTATGGATCAGGCGATCACAACACAAGATTATTATGAGAGCATAACTAGAGACCTGGGCAGGCTGCTATCCAGGCGGGCTTGGAGCTCTTCAATCTAGCGAACACGCCTTAATGATAACTGACATTTAAATAATATATGATTAAAAAATTTTATATTTTGTTTGCCTTTCGAATTATTAATAATTTTTAATAAAGAAACAAAAACAAACGGTCTCTAGCCCGTTTGGATTGCAACTACCCCTGGTCTGTAAGTATACTGCCATAATAATCTTGTGTCGTGTTCCGGCATTAGTGAAGTTCTAGTAGCCCTATGCGGATAGCAGCGGATTTGTAGTGCCCCTGGCGTCGCGAATATTCATAGATGATCATAGGTATTAAGTGGACTGTCAGTCTGTTTGTTGTTCCTCATCAATAAAAAAATCTGCCAGTTAGGCGTATTTATAACTATTGTGCAATTATTAAATTACATTTTGATACAACTGTTCAAAAACTATAAACTGTTTCAATTCTAGTTGGTTAGAAAATGTCCCTCAACTTAGAATTTTCTAGATTCTATTTTATATTTTGTTTTCAGTACACGATTGTTCAGTCAATACAAGTTGACTCAGACGTGTACAAGGTAGACGCAAATGGAAAAGTTGGTCCGGAAGAAGGATTTGGAGTATTCAAACTGACGGTGCCACATGTTGAGCCTGTTATCTTGGATGCCAAATACAAGAATCATCGTGAAGGTAAGTTAAGTAACGCGCACTAAATGATTAAAAGGCTGAAGTAAAACGATCATAAACTAAATCACGTATTTTGGTATAATTTTCAAGCAGGAAAATATTTGTATAATTGGTAAGCAGTTTGATCTGTTCAAAGCGTGTTTATTACTTTGTCTACTTTGAAGAAGGAGAATAAGAAAATTACAAATCTTTGGAATTATATATATGTTAACTTGATAATCTAGATAGGGCTCTAGGCTGCTTATATGTCAGAGCTCTTTGATAATGCTCCCTTTTGTCGAAAGAAATATAAGAAAAGCTTAGTCATCGCCACTATAAATATGAACTATACAGGGTGACTTTGACAAAACCGTCCAAATTTTTTTTACGCACCCATCATTTAAGGAACCCATTTTTGCAAAAAAAATTATATGTCAAATTTTCACCATAAAATATTTCATTCCAAGGAAAATATGGTGAGTAATTCAATCATACAAAATAGTCATATGGTGCAAATTTCGTACGTTAACCTGTTATTACCTGTCTCTGTCACTCCCGCGTAAATATCGTAAGTGAGTAGTGCGTATTCGCTCGCACAGATGCAATGACAGGTCAGAAGGTCATTGAACCAGTTTTCTGCGGTACCGATGGAGAGGTCATTGACACTTGCGCGCCGTATATGTAAATTGCGAGTTCTTTAGATGACTTTGTGATGCTAATTACTCAACATTTTTGTACTATGTGATACTAAACTAAAATATTTACATGTTTCTCATAACTTTTACTAAAGATTATTCTGTGTGAATTTGGACAGCTTTGTCAAAGTCACCCTGTATATTTTGAGTAAATCTCTTTTGAGATCATCTCCATTTTACTTACTAGCTTTAAACTCTATTAATCAGCGAATTAAACTCAAGTACAGTTTTATCATCGCTATTAAAATCAACATTTCAAAACGATCTTTCATATGAATTGATAAGTAACGATTAAAATCTTTCAAATTTTGGTTTCAGGTGATAGGAGCAAAACCTTTGTAGAACTGAAGACAAAATACGGAAAGGGCAAGTCAGTCAACGTTGCCATAGACAATGCATACTCCCCGCATGACAATAACTTCAAGGTCAAACTGCATGCTCCGCAAAACGAAGCACTGAAGAAGTTGGAGTTCAGTGTCAACTCTAAGGTAAGGAAATCTTTTTTCTTATTGCTGAGGAGCAACATACATGCTGACAGCTCGCTTGATAGTAAGCAGTTACTATCTAGTCTATAGATGTTTGCAACGCTATTGGCACCACAAACACGCTGCTGTCAAATAATGGTACAGGAACTTGAGTCAGTAATGCCGGGACACAATACAAGGTTATTATGGCGGCTTACTTAAGACCGAAGGTGGTCGCCATCCAGACGGGCTTGAGGTCCTACCGCGTAGCTAGATTGGGTTATTTTGTCGTGTTTACGACAGGCCGACTTCGGCCGCAGAGGTCAGTATTCTATGTCAGTAGTCTGTGCGAATAAATATTTTCTTGTAAGAAATGTTTAAATATAAAAAACATGTGTGCGATTCACACACGATAGAAGTGAAACTTCAGTAAATCGACAACAAGTATTAAATACACACCGACATTTACTCTCTCGCTCTGGCTCACTAATTACAGGCGATTATAATTAAAAACTCACATTTAAAGATTTTTTTTAAAAAGTATTGTTTCCGCCCGGGATCGAACCAGGGGCCTTCTGCGTGTTAGGCAGATGTGATAACCGCTACACCACGGAAACTATACTCACAATGTCGAAATACTTCAAAATAAATACACACCGACATTTACTCTCTCGCTCTGGCTCACTAATTACAGGCGACTATAGGAGAGACCGAAATATACATATTTCTGTCTCATTCTTTGCTGGCTTCATCCTACACATTTTTGTATTTGTGTCTCTTACCTGTCGTTTTTTCGTTGCATCCGGTTTGAAATCACAACGATTCTAAAGAAGTTTCACTTCAAAATCTCTTCTCAATTCATTCACCTCGCTCGTTTCTGAAACTATTTCATTAAAATTTGTTAGTTCCCTAGTCTCTGACGTGTCATTAGAGACAGACAATTTCAATCATGTATTGGAACGGGCGGCGTATACGTAGTAACTTGTTAATATTTATAGCTATATGAAATACTTAAACTAGGGTTTTGTTTTAGGAAAGAAAAGACATTCATTATTTCACAAATTTATGTTTTTAGAACCCAGCACCAGATACATACAGCAGCTCCATGATCATTGACGCTGACGGTCGAGTATACAAGACGGACTCTTCAATCGTATTATCAAAGGCCCACCCAGTTCTTGACATCTCCTACACCAGTCCTAGCTCTGATAAGATTAGAAGGTGAGTAACCATTTCGATGCTAACGACTCAAAGAACCATGTTTATTTTATCCAACACTTTCCTCAGATTACATTAAATGCAGCAAATTATTTTATCCTAAATAAAATAAAAGCTCACAACAGACAATTTCCCTATCACGCTTATCCTAAACAGTTTAATGGGTAAATACTACGAGTAGTGACGTATAAACGTTTCCTCATAATGTATTCTTTTACCGTCGGTACTTCGGTCCCCGAGTGTTATACACATACTGTGAGTAAACAAAGGAAAATCCTTCCCAAGTAATGGTGCCGAGATATATTTCGGGCTCACAAGCCCAGAATATTAAATTATGACATTTTCGTCATATCATATCGTCGACAAGTATTCAGTTCTGTGAGGCATTATAAAATAATTACTAACTTGTCTCAGTTAATTTTTATCAATGTAACTGGCTGCAGTCGTTTTAATTTAAATAATTAAATAAATAACATCGTAAAGTCTCAAGTTTTCGAAGGAAGAAATTCCTTAAATTCTACGTGCAGGGCCTATTGTTAAAGGCGACAAAACAATCTTAGCTACTTGGTAGAGCCCCAACTTCATCTAGATGATGCTACCACTACTACTACTATAAGTATGCCGCCATAATAACTATTAAGTGGCCCATCAGCTGTTCCTAAATATATATATATATATGTTTATTACAGAAATTTTAGCACAATCTATTTTTAATATTTTTAGGGTATACGTGAAAGGTAACTCGCTCAGCTCGACCCAAGGTAAAGTAGAGCTCAAGGTGGACAATGTTTACGACGTGTGCCTTGACGCAGTCTCAGAAGCGAACATCCAGAAGGACAACGTCGCCTTCCACTTCCAAGCCAACTCAGAGAAGTTAGGCTTCAAGAACTACGTCGTTGATATCAGCAGTAAAGACAGCGGCAGTGGCAAGAGGCTCGAATTTAGAGCTGTAAATGACAATAAGAATGTTCTTAGTGGAAGGTTAGATATATTTATCAACTAAACTTTTATGTAGGCCTTATTATTTAATTATAATTTACTTTCTGTGACAGAACTCCTTATAAACAGCTAGACCAATTTTAATGATTTTTTTTTTTTGTGTATGTTCAAGTGAATTCGAGAATAGTGAAAATTCACAATTGGGTCCACTTTAAAATTTTCGAATTATTTGTTTCGATTTTAAGACGTGTGTACAGGACAACGTCTATCGGGTCCAGTAGTATACTATATAATATTATTACTATGTACAAAATACCTGCCAAAACAGTGCATATTATCTAGGGATTCGAGCTTATGACCTCTAGGATATTTGCACGTGATGCCGCTTGTCCACTATGTTCTTAATAAGTTTTTCAACAATAACAAAACTTAGTTATATATATTTTACAAATCTTGATAAATATATAAATTATTGGTCACTTTCTTATGTAGTTTATTCAAGTATATAATAATAATTTTATTTGTAACAGCACCTCCTTCATCAGTAAGCAAGAAGGTCAGAAGACCATTATCGAGGGTTCGGGCTCCGTGAAAGTCAAGGAGGAACAAAAGTCTGCGAACTTCAAATACATTCGTACTGTACTCAGTGGAAATACCGAGAAGGGTATTGAGGTCAGTATATTAAATATATTTACCAAATTACTTTTTTCTGTATATTGTTACTTAGCATAACTTGCCTATCTCCAGCAGTGGACTTCAATAGATTGATGATGATGACTAATGATTTATTTTTATAAATATATGAACATAATGATAAAATTAAATGCATCTGATGTTTGGTAACAATAAGTTAATCCAATTTTGCTTGTGGTTGATGAACAAACGTCTAGGTAGGGTCTCTTACATATTTTACCTTATGTTGATAGAGCTAAATAATTTGTTTCTCTAGACATTCTTCAACCTGGCCCTCGGAGAACGCAGTTACGTCGCGGAATCTCGCGTCACCAACTTGGAGTACAAAAACTCTTACGTCTACTGCGAAGAGAAGAAGCAATGCGCTCACGCCGAAATTCAGTCAAAGACTGACATCAGCAGTAAGTATACGTAGTTAATAGTAAACTTATTGGAAAACAATTATATATAAATATATAATCATATGTTCCAATATAGACACAGTTCATTTACTCGTATTAGGTGTCAAGACGCTACCACCATTTCCATGTTCATTACATTGAAATGAATAATTGACATGAAACAGTGAAATAAACTTGCCGGTGATTTTTTTGTACTCTTATCTAATATTTATAACTCTTTATTCAGTTAACCTACTATTTACGAATAATAAAAAAGTACGAGTTAACTTAATGACAAGTAATGTAAATAATGGAATGCTTCATATTATGAAAATATTAAAATCGCGCGCAAAGCGATGACATGAACGAGCAATAATCTGAGAAAAGACTAAAACAGCAAAAAATAATGCTTGTGTAATATTTCAGAACCGGGTACCATACAAAACGTGATCAACGCTGGCTTCGACCTTCGCAAATTGGGCATCATGCCTGAATTCGGTCTTCAAATCAAGGACACTATCTCCGACAAACAGCTCCCGCAGTACATTATGGATGTGCACGTCAACAAGGAAGACAAGAAGTACCATTTACACGTGTATGAAACTCCTGAATTTGGATGTAAGTTATAATATTTAAGTAATATATTTCCATATTTATTTAGCCAAAAATCAATATTTTTAATCAAATAATCTTAAAAATAGACATTGATAATTATTGTTACTTTTTGCTTTCCGTATGGAGTTGGAGTAAAAATAAGACAAAGAAGCAACTCTAGCTAGCTACCAACCACTCCTCATCTCCAAATATGTCACCACAATAACCCTCTGTCGTGTTTCGGCATAAGTGACCAAGGTTACACTACCCCTATGCAGACAGTAGCGTATTCGTAATGCCCCTGGCGTGGTAAATATGCATTGGTGATGGTAACATACAATTAAGTGGTCCTCTTAATAATAATCAGTTACCGTCATCAACCTGTCCACTGTTCCGCAGCAATAAAAAAAGATTTTTTTCTGACTTGAATAGCTTAAAATAAAGAGTATTGCCTTGCATGTTAATCACATATTAACTTAGTCACAAAAATCAATTTCTCATAAGACCTACATTTATATTTTAGCTGCAAAATCTGGAATAGAAATCCACTTGCCCTCAAGAGTGGTGGCAGCAGAATACGCAATGACATACCCAACAGACAAACTGCTCCCGTTACCAGTTAAGGGAGAAGTGAGTCTTAATATGGACAAGAACAAGCCAGGCCATAAATTCGCGGCTAGGTATATGGCGGACTATAAGGACACCAAAGACAAGAGAACTATGGTTGCGGAACTAGGATTCTTCCATCCAAGTATTGAGAAGGTGAGTTTGAATGATTCCAAACTACTGATAAATATTTTCACATATAATAATAATAATAAAGCCATTTAATCCAAATCTCTCGATGCTTATTCCTATATTACAATGTTTGTTAGTAAGTTAATTAAATTTAAAAAGGTTACTTATAATTAATGTTAGTATTATTTATGAGATTTGGATCCCTGTTTGGGTAAAGGCCTCCTCCATCCTTTTCCATAACTCCCTGTCTTTTCCTGACTTTATCCAGTCATTTCCTGCGACGTGTATTATGTCATCAGCCCTTGTATTATGCCGTGCCGTGTATTATGTCATTTTCACATATAGGCCTCATCAATGACAAATAGCGCCCAAAGTAAGCAATGTTGTGAGTGAGCATTTCCGTAATAGGTAAAGGAATCGAACGATGACTTCCAACTTGCAAGCCGGTACGCCACGAAGATGCCTAAAGTATTAAACCTATATACAATATATTAAATTATCTTCTATAACAATGTAGTAATGGCTAACGGAAGTCGGTCGCTTGCGGAGGTCATGGATTCGATCCCGTCCAGCGATTGGGTGTTTATGTATAATATCTATTTATTTACAATAAAAAAGTATATGTGTATATCAGTTGTCTAGTACCCATAATACAATTGCTATGCAACTTAGTTTGTGACTAGGTAGTGTTGAATGAAACGTCTCAATATATTTATTTATATTTATAAAATAATATTAATTTATTAGCAATATCTGGTACTTAATAAAATGGGTAAAGGTAAAGTTGTGTATTCAGAAAGGCCGCAAGAGAAGGTTACAATTGTCTTTTATTTTCGATATAATAAACGTCAGTCTTGCGCGAGATCAGAAGCTGGAAAATGAACATACTTTAGATTTCTAGAAACGAAAGTATTAGGCAAATCGTATAACTTCTTATTATTAAACAAATGTTAAGCAAAAAAGACTGAAATCTTCATTGATTGATATGGTATTTTTTTGTTTCAGGAAGCGGTTATGAGATTCGATGGCACCTCAATGACTACCAATACTGGTAGATACAAATTCGAATCCTCGGCAACGATCTCTCACCCTTGTCTTAAATCGGTGAGTTAAAATCGGTGAATTTGAATTGTAATGCATATAAATCGATAGATCTCCTAATTTTTAATCCACGTTTTTCTATGTTCATAGGACCGTGTTGGAAAGTTCTTGGTAGATACCTCAAGGAACGACTTCAAGTTATTGGTAAGTATTTATGTCAATTGTGACTACATCATATATTTTTTTATTGTTTTAATTTGTTAGTTATAATGTTTAAAACAATATAAAATTTTGATTTATCCTAATTTCGTAATTCGAGCTTCCGAGAAGTATTTTTATTGTTATTTATTTATTAATTTTCAATATTTTCGTATTTATATTGTGTTTTGTAATTACCTTCTAGTTTTAAAATTAGCATTTAATTTTATTGTTTTGCATAATCTACAATTCTTAAATTCTTAAGATACATAGAGCTAATATGGTCCTTCGAGCCAGATTCCTCGTTGGTTTTAAATATGATTAATCCTATGTTAAAGTTGGAGTTGATTCGCAATGTTTATTTCTCAGATAGTGGCACCATTCGGTAAAGTGTTGGATATGGAGGGATTAGGAACGTTCGACGAGAAGGTCCAACATGGATCGTTGAAATTCGCCGTGCTTGATGCACAACCAATTCGTTTCGAAGCTGCGCTCAGAGAACTGAAACGCTTCGAAGTCATAACCGGTGTGTACATACAATATAAAATATGTCAAAATAAAATTATTATTTTGAAATGTAGACTAGAAGATCTCGGCTAAAAAGAAGAATATCGTGACCATAAACGGAATACTTCTTCTGTCATAGTGGCCCAACAACCAAATATAGCTTCATCTATTTTATTTTACCTATATGTACAAGATAGTCATAATAAAAAATGAACGTGCAATTTGTAGCTCTCTGACAATATACAGCAATGTAAAATAAAAATGCTTGTAAGATAAAGGATACATTTAAAAAAAATTAAATAACTTTACACACTACGACAATTCAAACAGCGCCAATTAGATCCAAGTAAGCAGCTGAGCTCTAGTGTTATGGGTACTAAATAACTAATTTACTAATTATTTACTTTTCTCTTGTACAATATAATACACAATAATATATACATAAACATTCAGACCGTACACAGGTATTTAACCTCTCAATATCGCAGTTGATTCGACGTAGAAAAACCTTTGCATCACGGAGTACTGTAATTGCAATTAATATTAAAGTTTACTTTTAAATTGTTAACTATTAAAAAATATTATAAGATATTATTGATTTCAAGTATTACGTACGCTTTTTGAAATGTGAAACAAGCGTCATTCAATAAATATCTACGGCAAAATATTCCAGTCTGAACATGATGTTTTGATATTTGTGCAGGGGCAGACAAAGAATACGGACCTCTGTGACCGGGGTCGGCCTGTCGTAAAAGGCGACAAAACAACCCACATATCTACGTGTTAGGGTCCCAAGCCCGGCTGGATGACCACCATTGGTCTTAATTATGCCGCCATAATAACTTTGTGTTGTATTCCGGCATTAGTGACCCAAGTTTGTTTTCACAGAGGAATCGAACCGCAAACTAATAATCAGTGGTAACATCGACCCCGACAGCAAGTTTGACATTAGCGCAGATTCGTACGTCGGAGGCGAAAAGAAGAATTTAGCTCATGCTGCATTATTCGTGAAGAACAAAGAGATACATGAAGCATACAATGTTGATAAAGATAATTTCAAGGCGTTCTATGTAAGTACAAAAATAATAGATTATTTAAAAAAATATATGGACACAAGCTGTAAGCAGTTTTTAAAAATGACTTCTTAGTACATGCTGAGCCTTTTATTTTATGGATATCGATTGAGTCTGAGCCATCACGCTTGCCTAGTTAACGCTCGTTCGAGTACAGTTGGATTGAGTCAAGTACGGAAGCGAGAGAGATGTAGTTAAGGCCTCACTGATGTACTTGCTCACAGTAAATGGTGTGCAAGATTGGCATTTTCAAAGTAATAAGTTTTTGATTTTATCGACTGAATGAAGACTTCATTACAACCTGTTTTACACGCTGCATAGTATGAATCCAGAGTTATTCTCAATAAATAACATTGAAGACTGCTGCACTGACAGACATTAAACACCGCGTATTTGAATTTAAATATTTGATTATAGAATACAATGACAAAGGATCTTGAGAACATGGCAGAGCGCATCAAACGTGCTGGCAAGAAAGCTAATGACGAATTCGAGCAGTTCGTCAAACACGCTTCTCCTACAGCCCAGAGATTATCAGATGCATTCACAGCAGATGTTAAAAAATTCTTGGATGAAGTTTCCAACGATAAGGTTCTTCTGGAGATTAGCCATGCCTTGTAAGTGAATTCATCAGTTTTTAACATAATACTACTACATTTTCGAGTATGAATATTAACCCCTGCGGTCGACCGTAAAATGCGACAAAACAACCCTAGTTACATGGTAGGGCTCCAAGCCGTCTGGATGGAAATCACCTTTGTCCTTAGGTATGGTGTCAACCATAATAACCCTTCTGTTATGTTCCAACATTAGTGTGACCCAGGTTCCCAGGTTCAAATAATATTCTATATTAATTAATATAAGTTATTATGCATTTAAGATCTCCAAAAATAATTATGTATTTAAGATACGTTGTCACTTTCCCATATCTATTACACAAAAATAAACGATTATGGAAATTAGTGTCTTGTATGGATCATAATGCTATGCTACAAAGGGGAAAGATGAAAGGTTATTGCATGCAGCAGAGATGCGGATGTTACAAAAATGGATAAAATTAGAAACGACTAAGTCAAAGAAAGTAGACTATAGTAATATGTTAGCCAGGTTTGGCAATATAATGCGAAGAAAGGAGCGTCATGTAACAAAGAGGATGTTGGAAATGAGAGTAGATGGTTACAAGAGGAGAGGTAGACCAAAGAAAAGATGGATGGATTGCGTAAAAGATGATTTGATGAAAAAGGGTGTGAATGTTCAGATGACAGCTAACAGAGGAGAGTGGAAGGAGATAACATGTTGTGCCCCCACATTAGTGTCTAACTCAAAAAAATCTGAAATTTCAGTTTACACTTCAGAGTACTTTCAGAGTTGTTACAACTTTTAAAATTGTGGTGTTAAAAGTATTCATGAATGTAATACATTTCTAATTTACAGCAAAGATATTGTTCAGTTCTTCGCCAAGATTATAGATGAAGTAATCACTGCCACGAAACCCCTGATCGACAACCTCCACAAGACATATGTTGATCTGATTACCAAGATTCAAGATATTTACACTAAACAGGTCAGTTTCAAAATACTGTATCCTCACTATTTCGTTATTTGTACATTCTCGTTTGATTTTTAAGTTTAATTTCTAAGACGGCAGCTCTTAGCCAGTTTTTCTCGTCATGAGCTGACTCTGAAGGAATGCTTTGTGAGGAATCCGGCCAAACATCACCGCAGTATTTAAACCTCCTAATTTTCCTTGGACAAGCATAGATATACCGTTCCTTCTATATTCCGTATTTGTCAAAAGTAATCGGCAGCTATTTCCAAGCATGTCAGACGTCAAAGAAAGAAATCGACGATATAATGATCGTTTATGTGCACACAGTTCAAATACTCCTCCCTCCTCGAGTCGAGTACCTCATTACTGAGGGTCGTGATTCCCCTTATGAGAAACCAGTTTCTTTTTTATAATGCTCCTCCACCTGTGCCTGTCCTTGGCGTGGTGGAGTGCATCATACAGCTTGGTGTTCATTATTTCATACTTGTTCAAACAAATAAATGAATTTAAATTTGAATTCAAGCCGGTAGCCTGAAACAAGCACTAAAACAATGTCTGTTGTTGTTATTATTATGTGAATTTCCTGTTTTAATTATTTTACAAATTTCCAAAATGCATCAGCAGGAAAAACCATTTTATAAATAGTTGTTTTTTCTTGATGAATATTAATGTCCGTATGTTCAATAATATTTGTGAAAATTTGACGTTCCAAAAAATTTAATAAGCGCAAATTTTTTTCTAAATAAGGAATACGAGATTGGATAGGAATATATTTAAAATATTATAACTGTTTTCATAGATTGAAGGCCAAATCAAGAAATTGTACGAGACCCTAGCCAATGCCCTCAAAGATTTCTTGGGAGGACTTATTGAAATCGTCGCCTACTTAGCGGCTATTGCTGAAGATTTCTTCCAAAAGTACAACAAAGAAATCACTGAGTTAGCACAAATCTTTAATAACATTTTCAAAGGTATGTGAATAAATGTATAGGAAAAAGCTTTTTAACCTGACATTTCTTTATTAATATAAAGGCTACGTGTTAAATTTTGGATATTATATTGATGACCTTCAGGAATTCATGGACATTGTTTTATTTGTTAAGTTAATAAATACTAAATGGAATAAAATATTTTTTGATTTACAGGGCACAATTATATGTGATTTATATATTTGAAATATTATTTAATTTACGTTACTTTTAAGGTATAGAACCTTCTAGTAAATACATATTTTCATCGACAATTCCATTATCCGCTACAAATAAAGTAAGTCCATTACGGTCTTGATTTAAACCCATCACATCGCTTCAAATTGCTTTAAAACATAGTAAATATAAATAAGTTATAATCATTTGTTGACAGATGTCGCCAAAATCTTCATAAACTTCTTCAGAACTTTGCGAGACGCCATATCTATATTCATCATTGAGATCACAAACCCGAACCTGGAAATTTTCAAAACTATCAGAGAAAAGGTAAATTTCATAACTTTAAATGTTGATAATAAATAACCAATGAATATAAGTGTTGTAACACTAGATAATTCATTACAGTACAATGAACTGGGAATACCGGAGCAAGCATTTGCCATTATGGAAGAAATTGTGAACTACATCAAAGTTATTGCTCCAACACCTGAAGTAAAGAACTTCCTCGAAGTACTTAACTCTTATGCTCAGAAGGTATGTACTGTTTTGTAAACCAATCATTAGATATAAAGAAATATCTTCATTTGGTTTAGATCACTTATTAACTATTTAATGATGAACCCAAATTTACTAATGATTTTAATGTTGCAAAGAAAAATTTAAATACAGATTGTTTAAGTCAAATATTCAAATATTACCTCTTGAATATATTAAAAGTATTTTAATTTTATAACAGAAATTCCGCAACCAGCAATGTGATGACAGTAAGGAATTGCGAGAGATCTACCTGAAACTAGCATCTGCCGTCACTTCTGTGTTCCAATTCATCAGAACTCAACTCACCTCTTATGGAGTACAACCGATTACACCCTTGTCTATTGGATCGGTAAGTTCTTCTTTCTGCCCTTATCCCAAACTATACGGGGTCGGCAAAACATGATCTCTTCTACTCTCCTGTATTACTTAGTCATCATTTAAACATTCACACTTTTTATGCCATATCATCTGTTTGGTCGGTAAGTTATTTTTAATTAATATTAGGACCATTATCAGAAAAGACTTGAGTTTCCAATTCAAATAAATCAATTCCCCGGTACAATTAGACATTTAGGTCTAGAAGATAGTTTCGTGCGACTTAGTAAATAAATATGGAACAAGAGGCTGTTTTCTGTTTCTAAAATTAAACCCGACATTATACCCTTGATTTAGAGATAATAGGGAAACAGCTCATAAAACAAGAAAATTAAATTAACGGTTTAAAATTTTAGATAATTAAGATTAATACTGTCACTATGCACATTTTCTGTAGAAGCAATTGTCTTATTGCCTTTTAGATCTTCTTCTCACCGGAAGCATTCCAATCGCCACCAACGTTCGGCCAGACATCATTTAGTCTTATACAACAGCTGCTGACCGGTGATATACCCAACCCTATGGACTATATCCGCGCTTACAGACCTAGGAGTTTGAACCCGTTGGACGAGGTACCATCCAAATGTAAGTGGACAATATAATTAAAGTATTCTGATATTTCTAATTCTGAAGAACAGCTGACAGGCTGATGAATGTTTGCGACGTTAGGGGCATCGCGAACACGTTGCTGTCCCATTAGGGTACAGAAACCTGGGTCACTAGTCCCGGAACACAACTCAAGGTGGTCATGGCGGCATACTTTAGACCAAGGGTAGTTGCCATCCTTGGGGCTCGGGGCCCTACCACGTAGCTAGGGTTGTCTTGTCGCCTTTTACGACTGCACGGATAAAACGGTTTCCTACAGCATTCATAATTGCATCGCCAAAAATAAGTACTAGTCAGTTACGTGATATAAAAAAAATCACGATATCAATTACTTAAATAAACAATGTACTTAAACAAGCTCTAAACAAAAAAACATTACTCGCTGTTTACTATGCGCTGGTGGAATCGATAATAGGCTACGGCCTGTCCGTTTATGGACGAACATTTAAAACGAATCTGGATACTATAAAGCAAATTCAAATAAGATTTTTAAAATATTTAGTAAATAAAAATGTAAAAAATGCTTGTAGTAAAGACTATAATGAATTGTTTTCAATTTGTAAGATTCTCCCAGTGCACTTGAGGGTCAGGTACCAACTAGCTGTAGAAAATTACTATAATAATGAATACAAAGAAAATGTAACAAATACATATAATACAAGAAGAATGAGACAAAATATGCTAACTATTCCGAAAATTAATAACTATTATGGAAAACGGGCTGGTCAGTATCTGATCCCCAGGACCTTTAATAAAATCCCATTGTTAAGAAAAAATTTATTTAAAATTACCAAATGTACTATGAAACAGAAATTAAAAAATTTTTTATTGTTAGGTGAATTAGATCAAACATGTTAGAATAGAGATATTAGATGAGCGTTTTTCCCGCCGACAAACTGATGTGCAGTTTGGTGGGACTATTGAGGCTATGTTGTTTAGTATGCTATTTAAAAAAAAAAAAAAAAAAAAAAATTGATCACGAAAAAGTATCGGATACAATTAATATTTTATTACAAACATTTTTACTAACAATGTCTTTCAAACAAGTCACTCTTTTCTGTTTAAAAGATATTTGAAACGGTAGGCGGTAGGTATATTGTTTATTTTTAATATACTTAAATATTTTATGTCCATAGTGAGAGGAGTTGTAGTAAATGGACAGCACATATTCACGTTCGACGGCCGTCACTTGACATTCCCGGGCACTTGCCGGTACGTGTTGGCGCACGACTATGTCGACCGCAACTTCACACTTGCCATGCAGCTGCAAAACGGCCACCCGAAAGCCCTCCTCTTAGAAGACCAGAGTGGTGCTATTATTGAGATCAAGGATAATGGACAGGTAACTTAGGAATATTGTTTTTCATTCTCTAATATTACGATGATTTCGGAGTCACCAGAATGCAGGGTAGGACTCAGATCGGATCGGTTATTTAAAAAATTCTTATCAATAATAAAAATTAATAACAGAGTCCTTATTCCTGCCTTCATCCCAAACTATATAGGGGCGGCACAATATGTCCTCCCCTTCTACTCTCCTCTATTAGTCTTCATTTCAAGTTTCACACCTTTTTTGCCATATCTCTTTACACAACCCATCTTTTCTTTGGTCTACACTTCATTTTGTATTCATACACTCTCGTTTTTAGCATTTCCTTGTTACATGACATTCTTTTCTTTGCAATATATGGCCATACCAGGCTAGTCTATTACTTTGCAGCTTCTCAATCACTGCTGCTATTTTCAATCTGTTCCTGATATATTATTTTCTAATTTTATCTGTTTGTAATACTCACATATTCGCATCAAGCAATAATCTTTCCTCCTTCCTCTTTTTGGCCCAACATTCTGATCTATACAAAATGACAGGTTTTAAGGGACTTATAAATCTTACCTTTAAGTCTAATCGGCACTCGTGGGTCACAAATTGCTCCTGAAACCTGTCGCCATGTTATCCATTCTTCATTTATCTTACCGGATTAATGATGTAAGGTACCGGAAGTTGGAGTAAGTTTTTATAACTTTTAAATTATTTTGTAACTTCATATCATAATTATTTTAACTAGGTTTACCTGAACAACGCTGCTCACGGTTTCCCGATATCTGAGAAAGACATTTACGCGTTCAGACAATCCAACGGACGCATCGGTGTGGGCACCAGATATGGACTCAAGGCGTTCTGTAGTGCTAAACTTGAGGTATGTAAATAATATTAGAATTATATAATAATATATATTTATGTTATAATTTTTTTAATTGAATTGTTTTTTTATTGCAACCAAAATTATAAAGGTGAAACTTAAATACTTACAAACTTATATAAAATGACTAAAAGTAGAAAAATAATTTATTCCACCTGCTGCAGAACTAGATCTAACTGCATCTCTGGGTCAAGTTTCCTCTCCAATTTTTAATTAACTAATTCTGTAAAAATTAATATATTTTACAATGTGAGTTATTATACGTGAGTGCGAGGGAGCGTTTGTGCGCGTACGTGTGTTTGTATGTGTTTACATATGTGTGGGTGTGAATTTTTCTAGCTAGAGTAAATATGTATTATTCTCCAATATGAATAAAATTTTACTATCGACTTTGTTATACAAATATGAGCTGAATAGTAAGTATTGTTTACTAACAAATGATATTCTAGTTATAAATGTATTATAGGGTCTAAGTCTCCTTCTACTCCATATATCTAATTTGAATAAGGCATTCGGTAATTCAGTGTGCTTTTTTAATATTGCGCAAAGAAAAAAATATTTGTCTAACAGATAGAACTTCACTATTGCGATATATGTAATAAGGTGGTATAATAAGGTTTAAATTACATGGCCTTAAATATGACCTTTAATGATTACTGCTCCTTGCGCTCTTTTATTTTTGATCATATACGTTCTATATGTCCCACCCCATACGGGTATACAATACCTAAGTATAGAATACACAAGGCATCATAAGTCATGTCAAGTATATTTGAATTCGCAGAGACGAAGTTTTTTCATGACAAAAAAATCTTGCGAATCT
The DNA here is from genome assembly GCA_963693495.1 of Malacosoma neustria. Lineage (NCBI taxonomy): Eukaryota > Metazoa > Arthropoda > Insecta > Lepidoptera > Lasiocampidae > Malacosoma > Malacosoma neustria. The sequence continues at coordinate 818,423 of OY856395.1, forward strand.
GAGCACATAAGTTGTCAATTTGTTTTTGCCAATTGAGGTGTTCATTGATAATAACACCTAGGTATTTAAAATCCTTGGTTCTGTATATATTTAGACAGCGACATATATCGGAGCTTGAAAAACAAGAATGAGATTTAATATGAAAATTATGAGGTGGTTTATGAAAAAATAGTTAAAAAGTAATGAATTTTGTTTTACTCGTATCGATGTTCAACGTTTAGGTTTTTATTAAGCCATCCAGTGAAGACTCTAAGAGCATGTTCAGCTCGACGCCAGCCAATTGGTGTCAAATCGAATCACACGACGGCGTACATCATTTAAGCTACCTGCTTATCTCGCCTCATATTCCTATTATAACATAATTAGCACGTATAGATGCTGAATAAGTATTGGGATCAGCGGTAGCCATAACCTGCCGATCATTTGAACAAACGTATCGAGTATATTATCCTATCTTTCTAGGAAGAAACTCGAATCCAGCTACACCACGCTATGGAATTTTGATTTTTGTGCCCATAATAATGGCAAAGAATAAGTCATGCGTGCTAAACACTTCTCATAAAATATTTTATAATAATATCAAATAGCCCACACACATGTAGACAGGAAAATAAACTACACTACATCCTTAAATTCCAATTATTCCTTGGAACACCAGTAGCCTCTTTAGTACTTTAGTGTATCGGCTGAATTTGTTTCCAGTACATAAACTATTATACTTCTGAAATAAGGCCAGTAAACTACTGAGAGTCGAAACTAGACTTGCTATATTTTATATACAATATGTTTATAAAAACAATAAGTGATATATTTTTTTAAGGTTTGCTACGTCGAAATTTCCGGCTTCTACTTAGGCAAATTGCGAGGTCTTCTCGGCGATGGAAACAACGAACCGTACGATGACTTCAGGCTGCCCAACGGAAAGGTAAACAGTATAACGTTGTGAAATGAATTATATCTCGTTTTTTCTATTTCATTGCTAAAATAAACAAATTTGTTTTCGAATTCTAATCCAATGAATCTTATAATTGTAGATGTTCACTTTGTATTATTATTTAATAGATAATTATTTGACACTATGGTTACTTAGATTTCGTTTTATACTAAATGGGCACTTACAACTAAACTAGGTCTAGACCTAGTTAGCCTAATCTTCTTCTGGCCATACGTTTTAAGCTTGAGATTTCGTATCATGCATTGTTTTCACCACTAGATATGCTCGTCTGAGAGTGAATTTGGCAACGCGTACCGCCTGACCCGCAGCTGCCCAGCTGTGCAAGTGCCCGAACACTCCCATCACCAGATGCACGCGCAACTGCCACCAGCGTGCGAACAGGTCTTCGGAGGAACCTCACCCTTGAAGGCAGTTTCCTACATCATGGATAATGGAGCATTCAGGTAAAACACTGAAGTATACCTATATAGATAAAATTTTGTGACATATGATGAAGAACGTACGAATGATACTGTAATATTTTTAATAGACGACTCTACATACTCTATCTAAACAAATTAATAGTAATGAATGCTTGAAGCTTTTATGGCCCGCTTAATAGGTAAGTAACGGTCACGTCACCTATGGATGTTTCAGCGCCAGAGGCACCACAAACACGGGCTGGCCTGGCCTTATTATGACTGCATACTTATGGTCAAGGGTTGGTTGCTATCCAGACGGGCTTAGGGCCCTACCACCTAATAAGGATTATTTTGTCCTCTTTTACGACAGCCCGCAAGAGTCACTATTGTTATTCCGCCCCCGCGCGGAGAAAGACTGTCTCTCCTAACCACAAAAATGTATCAATAGGCAAGCCTGCATCCATGCTGTTGCTAACGCCAAGGATCCACTTCACGAGGCCTGCGATCTTGGCCGTGGATACGCCGCTCTGGCTCTCACCGGTCTTCTCCCAGTAGTGCTGCCTGATGCGTGTCTGAAATGCACGGATGCTGACAAGCCAAGGGATATTAGAGATACTTACGAACTGAAGTTGCCCAACAAACAAGCTGATATTGTTGTTGCTGTTGAAACTACGCAGGTTGGTTTTATTTTGTCATCATTGAAGGGGTAGGTCTCGTCGTAACATCCTAATAGTTTGTAGCCCAAGATCTTGACTATTTGGTACAGTCACAGTGTAAAATTTTAGCATGCAACGCAGTCACAAAGAATAGTTGGAATATCCGTGTACAACTTTGGTTTTCACAAAATCATGATTACATCTCATTCTTAATATTTAATTTATTGCCTGTAAATAAAAAGGATATTCCGTTAGTGCCATTAAGCCTCTTAGTAGCTAGTAGAATACTTTTCATATCCTGAAGCCGCATAGTCTCTCATCTTACAACTATAAAACAATTCTTATGGGTCTTTACATCTACGTTTATAATAAATTCTCATAATAAAACAAAGAAACCATAAAATATTATTTTTTCAGTCAAATGAAAAGACATACAACGACTTGGTAGTGCCTCTCGTCTCTCAACTGGTGGATAGCCTGAAAGCCAAGCGCATCACAGACATCAAGGTGTATTTGGTTGGTGTCACTAACAAGTTCCCCTATCCAATCCTCTATGATACTGACTGTAAGTAACTTTACTATATCGATATACTTAAGTCACTATTCTTATAATTATAATCAAAACCCACACAATTAGTCTTGTACAGGAGTATCAACGAAAAGAGACAAATAGCACATCCATAGCGATCGTTGTATCTGTAATTGTCGTATGTGGAAACCATAATCATCGGATTTCATCATCCTGATCAACCACTTTCAGTCATTAACTGAACCAATTTTATGTATCTTTTATTAGGAAAGCAATGATCACATGACCATATTATTGTGCTATATGGAACAACTATTTTCGCTAATGGCTTCTTACGTGCGGTGCGTTTGTAGTAATTAGGTATATGTAACATTAATAAACTTGATTACGGAAACTAAATTAAACTTGATTAAGGAAATTTAAAAATATCTTCAATTTTGTGTTGTTCGTTTTCCTCCGTCAGCCCATAACCATCAACAACTTTCACTTGTAAAGCATACTCTGATCTTAATACTTTATTTTATTGCTGAGAAACAGGCTCCAACTCAACTCCAAAGGCATCGCATACGCTGCTATCCACTTAAGGATACTAGAACCTGGATCACTAATGCGGGAACACAACAAAAGGCTATTATAGCGGCATGTTTATAGACCAGGAGTGGCCAGGCCAACCAAGAGGGCTTGCGTCTCTATCACCTTTTTTAATTTGTGGCCTGTCTACTGACCCCGGCCGCAGGTAGTGTTCCTACTTACGGAAAAGCTGCGATTGTTGCAATGAACTCATTAAATAATGACGTCACTTTAGAAGTTAGTATTAACAATATAAATTTCACAGTGAAACTGAAACTGAAGAATACGAAGATCAACTTCGATGAGGAGCAGCGCTACGACCCGATTAGAGGAATCGAATTCGGAATCGAAAAGCTGGACAGCCTGGAGCAGACCATTCTTAAGATTATAAACGAAATTAAGGATGGACTCCGTATGTACAACCCTGATATTTTTTATTACTGTGGAACACAAGACAGGCTAACAGTCCTTTTAATAGTCGCCGCTAACACGCTGCCATCTGCATAGGGAATCTGAAACTTGGGCCACTTATGACGGAACGCAACACAAGGTCATTATGGCGGTATATTTAGGGACCAGCGTGTGATTTCCATCCAGACGGGTTTTGGGTCCTACCTAGGTAGTTTTTTAGTTGCCTTTCACAACAGGCTGCCCCTAAATGGAAATAAGGGAGATATTCTAATTAGAAATAAATAACGTTACATTCAAAATATCGACTCGTACATATGTGTATCAGTTAATGTGATCATTTTTACGATTATTTTAATTATTTTATCAAGTTATTGTAATCGGCTGCTGAAAAGTAGCCGTTGAACCTTATTTTAATGTAAAAAAAGGCAAATGCATATAACTTCGATAATTCTTTTATGGAAACACAGGCATGTTGTTTTAATGATTTCCTATTATTTTTTTAACTTCAACATTACTTCGATTGATTAAGAAAGGTGCATACCGTAAAATCAAAATTTTCCCCATAGAAATCACAAATATGGAGGCTGGCTACACGGCTATATTGGACCTGCCTGTCAGGGCCGGTGCAGTTAAACACGTTATCCAAGTTGTCGGAGAAAAGTGCAAAGAAGAATTCTTCTTGGTAAGTTATTTTACAATAATTTATCACAAATGGAATGCATTTATCAAGGTATCCGTTTAATTTAAACTACAATTTCAAAAATCTTTATCCCTGTTACCTATATTATCATTTACACAAGGTCTTAGTCTATTACTTTCTTTATGACACTTTATTTACATATACATACATACAAGGAAATAAAAAGAAAAACATTGCAAATAATTTCCTGAAAGGAAAGCCGAACGGCGAATTCCTATTCGTGCCAATGAAATTACCAAAGCAAATATTTGCTGTCTTTAAAGAATTTACGGGACAGTGACCAGATGGACCTATTCTTAATTTTGGGACCATTCTCTTCTTCTTCTTGGTTGAATTCTTCATTGCTGAAGGTCGTGTCCTTAAAAATCAACCGTGGCCTGTCTCTGTTTCCACTTCGTCTGGTCCTCAACCTCACGTCTGGTCCTCAGCTTCTCGAATAGCGGTTGCTATTGGGAGTCCAGTGAGGACGGTTACACCAGCGGCTAGGTAATCAGCCACGGGGTCGCTTTCCATCCACCTTGCTCGTCACAATCATCATAATTATTAATATGGGGGTTTTTAATTAATTTTCTTTGATAACTTTGATTCTCAACTGATTTGAGTATACGTGTACAGCTGGAAGCCATTAAGACTGCTGTGTACGACGTGGTGCTTGAGAACCTCGGCTACACAACGTCGGTGGTGGCAGTGACCGAAGGCCTCTCCGTCGGAGCTGGCAAGAACGCCGCACAAGTTGTTGGTGAGTTGTGCAGTTATCAAGTTTATTAATCATTTATAAACTCGATTTTTTTTTGACATTTCTCTACGCCAATTGTCGAAATCAACGTTTCCTCGCATTTTAGCTTTAAGGTTTGTTTAAAACTGCTCAAGTTTTATTTATATTTTACTCACAATAAAAATATGCTTAACTTGCTTAGTTTGTCTTAGAATGCTTTGTTTAAATGTATTTTTATCATAAATAAACTTCAGCATTATGTAAAACTAAAAGACATACAATTGGAATATACACTTTTTAATTGTTTAATATTTTATGGCCATCAGGTTACACGGAAAATGCTGTTTTGTTGTTGGGCGACAAGAAACTCAGGGACTCCGATAACATAAGACCAACTTTGAAGATCGAGCCTGACGTTTGCAGAGACTTTATCGAAGGAGTAAGTATCGTACATAAAACCATATTTAATCGAGCCGAGCAATCAACATACAAAAGCAAAAACAGTGCCTGCATTTAGAAAATCAGTTTTTAATTACTTACTACTTGGAAGAAGCATAGTTGTATTCTTTGTTGATATCTTGAATATATCTATATGTGTTTTTTCTCCTTTAATGGTATTTATATTTTACTAGATTACACTTCAGCGCTATATATTTTGTTACAATTTCCTTACTTGCGAGTTGCCTGGAAGAGATTATTGTCATACAGCATTAAATTTTAAGTTAGTTTTAAGTATATGTATGCTATACAGTTTTTCATTAATTAATTCATTCAATAAACAAAAACTTCAAGCTTGAGCTTTCAGCTTACAGCTCTAAAGAGTCGTTAATGGGCTATCGCCGGCTGGTTTCTCTGAAATTATATTTTTTCACTTACCGCTATTATTTTGTTTTGTTTAACCTAATTTGGAGAAGGGAAGTTTTATTCCAAATAATAATTATATTTTTGCCAATCGCTTTTTTAACCTAAAAATAAGTAAAAAACGGAGTAAGACTAAACAGCGTGTGTGTTTGGGGTAAGATGAATGAAGGCTGTGTATTATTTGACATTTGGGCCGTATAATTATGTGCTTGGTAGTTTATAATTATCTTTACCAGTTATACCGTGGTAATTTATCTTTACCAGTTTCATATGTTGTTTAAGTTAAGTAAATAAAAGTTTTGATTCATGTAAATAATTAATTACTGCTTTATTTCAGACCAACGGAATCGTTCTCTCAGCTACAAACTACAAGACATGCAATGAGGGTCAGCAGAAGCAGTTCATCCAAACGGCGGTGGGTGCCATCGTGCAGAAGATGACCAGCGTGCAGCGCGTGCAGGAGTGCACGTGCACCTACGGCGACCCCTTCCGGGTATACTCCGCTTGTGTCACCAAGGATAAGAAGGAATTGGTTAGTCAATCTTCTTCTTCCTGCTTCTCAAAGAAGCTCAATCATATGAAACCAAGCTAAATTTTGATTTCGCAAGACTGATTTTTGTGGGTAGTCACAATTTTTACGACTTTCGAATATTAAATATTATAATATACACTGTAATAACTGACTTAGCGCCACCTGGTCCTAGCAGGGCGTACAGTCGCCATTAGATATATTGTAGCAGACAAGGTGACCAAATACTTCTGAACAATTTAAAATGTCAAGAAGTTCCATACACTACAAGTTACCATTAATATCTGAACATTCATTACTTCATTAATATCTGAGCAGATGCTTGTCAATAATTTCTATACAAACAACTAACCAAAAATATCTGAACACTTACAACGTCAAGTGTATCTACGCAGACAAACACTAAGCTTACCTAATTCGTTACTGCATGATATAAAGGACGAACTAAAAACGACTATCTATATAGATATAGACTATTCTCCACTTCGCACGATCTTCGGCATATCTGTTGATCAGTCCATTGGCACGCATATCAACCAACCCCTACTACGATGGCTAGCCAGCACTTTTTGGGTCTACCCCTCCAGCCGGGGCCCGGCGGTGGCGGCATGGCCAGACATTTGTTCCCAATATAAATAACCGATTGCCGAAAAACGTGCCAGCAACCATACCAGCGAAGGCGACACTCCTGCAATTTATCCGCAATATCACGGACATGAAGGCTGCCGCGAATGCGAGAGTTCCTAACGCGGTCCTTCCGCGTTACTCCATACATCCACCACAGCATATTCATCTCCGTGACTCGCAGTGCCTGCTTGTGTCGCTTTAGCATATTACACATATTATGCTATGTGCAACCCATAATTGATGTAGTATTTATTGTCCACAGGCCCGCAGGCGGAAGTAAACAAAGACCCGTTACTGTGATTAAGAAGTGCATCCAATACTCTATAGATTAAGAGATTAAACCAAAGGAATGGTTCAAACAATTCTTATTACAACAAACACTTACGAACGATAATATTGGTACAAAAAAAAATGTTGAGTGGCGGTCGTAAAGTTTTGATTTTTAAATCTAGTCCGTCTTGAGTCTTTAGTTTTTTCGAATGAATTTACAGTGAACCGTTCATTCAGTTCATTCCTTTTACATGTTAATACGAAAATTACGTTTCCGTAGGGATGTATTGTAATCAACATTATATTAAAATGATAAAAGAATAAAAAATATATTATTTAATTAATTTTTGTATTATTTGAGTTCAAAAGTTTAAAATAAAAATCAAATGCAATTATTACATAACCATACTATTTATGAAACTTAAATACCATACTGAAATTCAAGGGCGTCGCCAAGGGGGGGCAGTTCCCCCCCCCCCCCCCTTAGAGATCAAAAGTTTAATGTATTTTGTAGAAAGTATTGAAATATTCGGAATAACATTAAGATTTTGACATCTGTTTTTAAAATCGAGAGCGAAAATCTGTCGAGAGCTTGTAAAGTTATATACATTGATATTAGAATCGTTCTTATTACAATCGTCATCGAGGCAAAGGCTTCCAAAGTGTAACGCTTCATCATGCTTTCGACTGTACCAGGCGTTCATATTTTTTATCCTCCATAATATTGCCCCATAGCCCCCCCCCCTGGTCGTAAGCTGGAGACGCCCTTGCTGAAATTTATGTATATCATCAAAAGGTGTGATAAAAATATCAAGTGTCGATAAATGAAAAAGAAGCAGTCTACCTTATTCCGTTAGAATTCTAGCTGTGATCCAAACTATCAAACTATGGCTCTTCGAATGAGATCGAGTAGAAATATTGTAAAAATAGTGCTTATAGTAGACTAATTACGCGCTTATAAAATATAAAGCTGCCCTTCTCTAAGCCAACGACTAAAACTGATTATGACCGAGTTATATAACGCTAAGCTAAAAATCAGGGTCAGGAAAAAGCTTAAACAGCACAGGGCTGGCCAAGAACGCAGAGGAGGTAACGTCGTTCCACGGGTGCAACACGGCCATCATTGATCACCAGTAATTATTCTGCTTGAGATTTCTTACTTTAGCAACTGATATATTTTTGCGAAAAAGGTGTCAAAACTGTAGGTCTTGGGGAGGATACCAAGAAAAATGTTGAATAGCATCTTAAAAGACCTGTCTCTATGTTATGTAACTACGGTAGTCTCTCAAATATTCAAATCGACTGAACTCGACTCAACTCGCGGGTTGTCGCTAATGTTTGTAAATGATCCATTATGCTTGCAATGTAATATAGATTGTGTTCTCCCTGGTTCTTTCGATTTCGTCATTTCCCGAAAAAACTAACCTCAATCATATTGTCTTGGCCACGTATGTTCATCAGTTTACTTGGCTAAACTTAGAATTCGCGATATGATGTGATTTAGGCGTAGGTACGATTGACCACATTTTTTTTATCGTCGAAAAATTTCTACCCCTCTATATAGCCTTCTCCCCCATGACTTACCGCGCCCTGTAAATTTTAATTCTTTCATAGCGTTTATAAATATTCTTGCATTCTATGTAATTTTTTATCTTCTAATGATATTCATCATGGCGACCACCTTTGATCTTAAGTACGAGTAAGCCGCCATATCTTCATTACAAACACTCATGGGCAACTGTGACCACCTGCTATCGTGTGGGCCGTTTGCCGAACTCCAGTTATAAAAGAATGTAAATAAAAACAATGCCATAACCTTTTGTAATTAAAAGAAATATATAAAAAGCATCATTTTATTAGAAAAACAACTTTGTTTTTAGGGACACTTATATAGCATGATGTTCTTTAGTGTTTCTCTTAATAATAGTTCTTCCGGACCCACTTGATCCTTGGCCCGCGCTGCGACATTATCTTCACGGAGGCACTCGCCGCCGCTTTTACAACTTCTTGGATCTGCAAGTAAAATTACTTCAATTAAATACTTCATCTAAAAGGCTATAATTGATGTTGTCAATTCTTCACTACGGAACCCTAGTTTCGGCGAAAAAATATCAAACACAGCTTTTATATTAAACTTTTTTTGTGTAAAGAAACACTTCTCGTGGGTACTTCCACCCATCGGTGGATCGTCATACGGCAGTGTTAGCTACTCATGAAAAGCCAGAAATTGCGTCCAATATGCTGCAAAAAAGGTCTCAACAAGATATCCAAGTGAGTGGCGCAGCAAATCGAACAAAACCAAGTCAGCACATGTGACTTTTACACTTAGGTACAACTCATGCCAAAAAAACCAAGCAGCCTGTGTTGGAACGCGCGGACACCCGTTTCGGTGCGTTTCAACCGTAAAAACGCTTTCCTGGCTAATAATGATTTCGTAGATGAAGCCGTTTGTTCTTTGCTGCTGTCGATATTTAACGAACTTACACTTAGCATCAAACTCTGTGCGTTGTGAACCAACATGTTCATCGCTTCTTTATCTTCTTCCGAACCTAAAACAGGAAATAGTTATATAATATATTTGTCAACTGCTGATAATAATATTTTTTATAAAATTTAATAGTTTTAATAAAAATCAGACAAGCGTCTTACGGATGATTTAAAAGCTGTGTCAACCGTCAAAATGGAATGAAATACAACAACGATGATATCGATATACCGGTTTCACTCACGATGATTTTCACTGTCAAATTGGTAATATAATAAATTCTGTGACTCCGCTTGACTACTATTAATTATGGTATTACTTATGAAACGAACGAAATTAATAATATAAATATGAAATCAAATCAAATATTAATTTATAATCAAAGTTTAAGTGAAATAGGGAATTAGTCTGAAATATTGACACTTGAGTTGCAAGTCTTACCTTGGTGACCTAAAGACGACCCCTTAACCGTGGTTAACATCTTCAACTGACTGCTTATCGTCGGTATACGTTCACATGCTTTTAGGAGATTCTGAGAATTAAAATACACTCGTAAATATTTATAAAGTAAACATCTGACAGAAATAAAAACATTTAAAAAAATAGGCTACTTCCGATCTATTGATATTTTAACTTAAAAGACTTTTTCTTTTTCTTCTTCTAAATAAATGTACCCGTATAGTTAGTAAATAAATAAATGTACAAGCACAATTGATACAACGTCATGACATAACGCATGATGTGATGACGCATAAATCCCAAAGTGAGTTGTATTTCTGCAAATGACGAGAATTTGGCTTGAAAACTGACATTGTTAATCAATCGAAAATATAATATTTGTGATACAAACAGAACTCTATTAATATTTTGTTGTTATTATATTGACAGATGTACAAGCTTACTGTGTGACGTTTTAGATCGGTTCATTTTGACCAGAACTTACCGCTACAGATATATATATATATATATATATATATATATATATATATATATATATATATATATATATATATATATATATATATATATATATATATATATACAGGGTGACTTTACCTCACCCGTCCAAATTTTTTTTACACACTAAGCATCATTTATGGAACCCATTTTTGCAAAAAAAATTGTATGTAAAATTTTCAAAATAAAATATTTCATCCCAAGGAAAATGTTTAGTAACTTGGTTGCTCATTCAATCGTGCAAATAATCATATGTTCCAAGGTTCGTACATTGACCTTTATTACCTAACTCCTCCTCGGTATTGTAAACGAGAAGAAATGTACCTTATGTACGCGTACAAAGAGTCGAGACTGTGTTGCCCGCCGTGCGGGACACGTGTCAACACGTCTTCGTAAGAATGCGCTAGGGTTGTACCTATGATGATTATTGTAATAAAACGAATGTTGCGATTCAACCATATTTTTTATTATTCAATCAAATGTTTAAGTTTTATCCGTGCAGGGGCGCGGAAAGAATACTAACCTCTGTGGCCGGGGGCGGCCTGTCGTAAAAGGCGACAAAACAACCCACCCTAGCTACGTGGTAGGGTCTCAAGCCTATCTGGATGGCGACCACCTTTGGTCTTAAGTATGCCGCTATAATAACCTTGTGTTGTGTTCCGGCATTAGTGACCCAAGTTTTTTAGTGGGTACATCTTTCCCGGAGTCCCACATATCCCTCGGTCACCCCGGGCCGGGGAACCCGTCAAGAGAGGTTTTTCCCTGAGACCAAAAAAAAAAGAAAGTGGTGCTACCAGGCCGATTCATTAAGACGTTGTCAAAATTATTTAAAAATACTTTTTCTAAACGTTTCAGGTGGGACTTTTAGCCCACCATAAAAAGATGAATCTTTATTATAGGCTTTAAAATGAGTGTACAGTGTAGTTTCGTCAACATTCGGTTTCTACTGTAACAAATCATTGAAGCTAGTGAAGTTATGTTTTTTACTATGTACATTTATAAATAAATACCCTGATTTATTTTTTAGTTTGGCAGCCCTATGTCGGTTGCAGCGTAGCGGTGTGTGTGTGCGGGGAATTACGGCGTGCGAAATACGGCTGCCGCCGCTGCCGTAAATAATTAATTAATAATCAGTCGGCCGCGTGCTGTCGCGTTGGTGCATTGTGTTTAGCGTTCGTTCACTCGCGACGTCGACAGTGCAAAAATACGGAATACGGTAATCGTTGGGTCGGTCGTGGTGGTCCCGTCCCATGATCGCCTCGATCACCGGATTTAACACCATTGGACTTTTATTTGTGGGGTGAAATTAAAAGACACGTGTATGTGGAAGAGGTCCACAGCCTCGCGAACTTAAAAACTAAAATTGTGCGAGCGTTTGAAGATGTGCGTAATGACACTCTAGTGCTTAGAAAGGTAAAGGAAAATGTTCAAAAACGAGCTAGACTTTGCTTAGAGACAAACGGACTGCATTTTGAACATTTATTAAAATACGTGTAAAGCAGTAATGGTAAGTTAACCTCTAATTGATTTTTTACTAATTATTGTACATATCACTGTAAGTGTCAAGTATAAATTGCGAGTTCTTGTGATAACTTTGTGATGCTGATTACTCAACATTTTTGTACTATGTGATACTAAACTAAAATACATGTTTCTCATAACTTTTACTAAAGATTCTTCTGTGTGAATTTGGACGGGTGAGGCAAAGTCACCCTGTATATATATATATATATATATATATATATATATATATATATATATATATATATATATATATATATATATATATATATATATATATATATATATATATATATATATATATATATATATATATATATATATATATATATATATATATATATATATATATATATATATATATATATATATATATATATATATATATATATATATATATATATTATATAAAGTGTACACCCACCAGGCTGACCGCCCGCTTAGAATTTAGCAGCTGCCGTCGCCTATGGGTGTTTGCAACGCCAGTGGCATCGCGAACACGGTGTTGTCCCATAAGGATACAAGAACTTGGATCACTAATGCCAGAACACAACACAAGGTTATTATGGCGGTATACTTAAGACCAAAGATGGTCGCCATCCAGACGGGCTTGAGGCCCTACCACGTAGCAAGGGTGGGTTGTTTACTACTAACCTCTGTTTAGTATTCTTTCTCCGCCCCTGCACGGATAAAAATATACTTTTATCCGTACAGGGATATATACTTTTTTATGTGTAAATAAATTCATATCACCTATTATACATAATCACCCAGACGTAAACAGTGCCAGATTTAATACTCCTCAGTCTATTTTGACGAAAAGGGGGTACAAAGTTTCTTCTTCGCGTATAGATTTACATAAATTCTTAACGAAACGTCTAAAAATTGGGACAGGGACGCAACTACTTACGGTCTTGATCCTGACGTCCGTGCACTCGTGCGCCAGTTTCTTGGCCAAATAGGCCACCTCGTGCGATTCGGTGACAATGGCTTTCGATGTTGCCAGCAGTTCGCGCTTCTTGTCTGAACAAGGGAAATTAATTTAAGATTTAGAATATACGGTGCGAACCTGTCGAGTGACCACCCCCTTTTAAAAGTAAACAATTTCATGATTGTTTTTCTGTAACTACCTTCACTTTATCAAAAATAAAATACAAATAAGGAAGGTAAAATTAGTTGCCAATATCATGGTATTGTAGCGTATCACACTTGGAGACACCAACCTAATGTTCACGGGATCGTATGTATCTTCAGAATTAATATCTTCGGAAGACCTGAATATTTAGATAACCAGGATGTGTGTAACCCGCCAATCCGCTTTGGTAAATAGATGTACTGTTCATAATACTTCGTTTTCAGCCAATCACCGACCACTGTTATACGTAGGTCTTCTCGAATTTGCAACACAAATCTCAATCTCTGGTCACGTGAAATGAGCCTTTATGACTCAATTTCTTTCTTTACCTATCTTCCGTTCTACTTTCTAATTTTTTCCACTTAATTCTCCTAGCGTGACTTGTATTAGTAGGCCATGTCTCTGTTAGGAAAGCAATGTTTACATCATTATATTATTGTTGTACCCTATGCAACTTGGTGTGCTTGTAGTATAACAGCTACGTAAAATTACTGTTAATAAAATTTTACTTTGAGTATCCTCTGTCAAAATTACCATTGTTCATATAGTCAGATAGCCTCGCCATGAGGACTGCTGTGCGTTTCGCGACGGCCACAATCTCATTGTCCCGGGAAGACCAGTCCTTTATCGAAGTGTGGAGGTCTAACGCCACCGACTGAAATATAAATAATGAATATACTTTATTGCACAACACACAAAAAAAAATATACAATATAGGACAAAACAAACAAAAGATTGTACAAACGGCGGCCTTAT